>CP125976.1:204089543-205289543 GCA_030063025.1 Avena longiglumis | reverse complement strand
GCATAAACCTTCCGGCTCAGAGCATCTGCTACTACATTGGCCTTTCCTGGGTGGTATTGTAGATTCATATCATAATCCTTGATAAGTTCCAACCATCTCCTTTGCCTCATGTTCAGTTCCTTCTGCGTGAATATGTACTTCAGGCTCTTGTGGTCGGTGTACACATCACAGTGTTTTCCCATTAAGTAATGCCTCCATACCTTGAGCGCATGAACCACTGACGCTAACTCCAAGTCATGTGTGGGGTAATTCCGCTCATGGTGCTTGAGTTGTCGCGAGGCATAAGGCACCACTCTCCCATCTTGCATCAGCACACTCCCAAGTCCCTGTCGAGAAGCATCATAGTACACTTGGAAATCCTTCTGAAGATCTGGTAAACACAGAACAGGCGCAGTCACTAGTCGACGCTTCAGTTCCTGAAAGTTGGCTTCACATACGTCTGACCATTCAAACTTCCTCTCCTTCTTCAGAAGTTCAGTCATCGGCTTAGCAATCTTGGAAAAGTTTTCAATGAACCTCCTGTAATATCCAGCAAGTCCCAAAAAGCTTCGAATCTCTCCCGCATTCTTGGGTTCTTCCCACTCGGTTACTGTAGTCACTTTGCTTGGATCAACAGCGACTCCTTCTCCTGACACTACGTGTCCAAGAAATCCAACAGTGTTAAGCCAGAATTCGCACTTGCTGAATTTGGCATACAGCTTGTGTTCCCTCAGCTTCTCCATAATCAGTCGCAGATGCTTCTCATGTTCAGCATCATCCTTGGAATATATCAGTATGTCATCAATAAACACCACCACGAACTTGTCCAAGTACTCCATAAATACCTTGTTCATCATGGTCATGAAATATGCCGGGGCATTCGTTAGTCCAAAAGACATAACTGTATACTTATATAAACCATACCTAGTGGTGAAGGCGGTTTTTGGTACGTCCTCCTCCGGATCTTCAATTGAAAGTAGCCTGATCGCAGATCAATCTTCTTAACACCTTCGCTCCTTCCATTGATCAAACAAATCATTTATGTTCGGCGTGGTACTTGTTCTTGATGGTTACTTCATTCAATGACGATAGTCCACTACTAATATCTTGTTGTTGTCTTTCTTCTCCACAAATGTAAGGTGCACCCCTGACGACGAACTAGGCTGAATGAATCCCTTTTCCATTTGCTCTTTCAACGCTTCTTCAATTCCTTCACTCATCCACATCCATCTTATATGGTTTCTTTGCTATTGGTCATGTTCCCGCATCGGTCGATAAGAAACTCTACTTCCTGTCGGTGGCATCCTGGCAGCTCCTCGGAAACACGTCGGGGTAATCCCTAATCACCGCACAAGTATCCATGCTAACCCCTTAAGAGAATTCAACTTACACCTTCACTGGTCGTGCAAATGACTTGAATCTAATCCTGTTACCATCCGGGGTTTTGAGTGAAACAGCTCGCTGTGCACAATCTATGTGTCCCCCATGCATAGACATCCAATCCATACCCAGAATAACGTCTAATCCCTGTGAATCCAACACTACCAAATGTGCAATGAAGTTGTGTGTTCCAATCCTCACAGTTAAATCGCGGCATCCCGCGCTAGCTATCATATCTCCTCCAGGTGAACTCACTCTAATAGACCTTTTCATAGACTCAGTAGGTAACTTATACTTATCCACAAATGCCCTCGATATGAATGAATGCGATGCACCAGTATCGAAAAGTATAAGTGCTAGGTAAGTATTGATTGGGAACTTACCAATCACAAGGTCAGGCTCATCTGGAATATCCTCCACATTCATGTGGTTCACTGTGACCTTCTCGTTGTTGTTTGGCTTCAGTCCTTTCCTCTCCGGACAGTTGTCAGCATAGTGTCCCTTCTGTTTACACTTGAAGCACGTCACCTCACTCAGATCCTTCTTCACAAAGCTGCGATCACGGTTGCGGTCATGTCCACCGTGTCCTCCAGAGTGGTGAGAGTGTCCTGTAGGGGTTCGTAGCATGGAAAACAAAAAATTTCTATCGCATACAAACAAACAAGCCAAGATCTATCTACTAGATTGTAGCAACGAGTCGATGGAATAACTTACCCTCGAAGATTCCAAAGTGTTTAACGAGAGCGGATTCTCGTGGGTGATGTAGTCGTACTCTTTCCGATCTCAAGATCGTGTAGACGATCCTTCCCACTGCGTTCGTGCACTTCATGATTGGTCACATGTTAATTTTCGGCGAAGACCTTCCTCTCCCTTGTTCCAAAGGCGGAGGTTGTAGCACTCTCCTCGCGATTCCGGCCTGGCGTGGTACCGAAGTAGAGGGAAATCCGCGGCTTCGCCTTAGGCGGGCGAGTATGGTGGAGTATGAGAGAGGGCTATTAGTGGTCTAGAGATTAGACACACCAATTAGAAGGATCTAAACCGCAGGATAAAGCAATTAGAAGCTCTAAACCAAAACGGCCCTAAACCGGAGATTAGAGGATAGGAACTTGTGTGTCTAGAGGAGGAGGCCCTGCCCCTCCTTTTATAGGTGGAGGGGCTGGCGCACCAGGGGAGGGAGGGGAGTCCCTCCCCAACTCGTCCTAGGTGGGCCGCCGGCTTGGAGGAGAGGGACTCCTCCTCCAAGTTGGTTTCAACCTCCTCTTGCTTGTTTCCCACAGTTTCCTGTTTTCCACAGTTTCCTGTTTTAGCCGTTTGACTTTCAAACTGGCAGTTTGACTTTTCAGTTTTGGAACAGCAAGAACACTTAGTACATGATGCAATCATTCAATGACACATTCATGTACCCTCCCCAGTGCGGACAATCCGGAACCTTCTAGAACATTCCCGATGAAAACACGGAATCATTCCCGGACTCAAACAGGACTTTCCTTATATGAATCTTATTCTCCGGACCATTACGGATCACCTCATGATATCCGGATCCCATCGAGACTCGAACAACATTCGGTCTCTTTCTCATAATACCATAACTACTCAAACAACGTCGAATCCTTAAGTGTGTCTCCCTACGGTTCGTGAATTATGCGGACATGATCGAGACACTTCTCCGAACAATAACCAATAGAGGAATCTGGAAATTCATATGGCTCCACATATTTCTATGATTACTTTGCGATCGAATGAACCACTTACATACGATACCAATTTCCCTTTGTCTCACGATAGTTTACTTATCCGAGGTTATGATCGTGGTATCTCTGCATACCTAGTTCAACCTCGTTACAATAAGTACTCTTTTCTCGTTCGTGATATGTGATCCCTTGTGACCCAGTCACATGCTTGCAAGCTAATTGGATGACATTCCACCGAGAGGGCCCAGAGTATATCTATCCGTCATATGGATGGACAAATCCCTCTTGATCCATGTGTTTCAACCAATACTTTCCGAACACTCAATGCCACCTTTATAGCCACCCGATTCACGGTGTGGTGTTTGATGTCATCAAAGCATCCATCCGGTAAAGGTGATATGCATGATCTCATGGTCGAAGGAATTAGGTTACTATGTATCGAAAGCATATAGCAATTGAACTATTGAAATGACTTGATCTTTATGCTACGCTTATCTATAGGAGTATGTCCACCATATCATTCTCCTAACGATATGATCTTGTTGTTGATAACATCTCAATGTTCATGATAGAAACCACAATCATTAATCAACCAACAAGCTAGTGAAGTATAGAGGCTATACTAGGGACTTCAAATTAAGTTTACAAATCACACAAGTATTAATGTTTCCTTGTTAATACTATTATAGCATGAATGTAAACATTTATCATAAACACAAAGATATAATAATAACTATATTTATTATTGCCTCTAGGGCATATCTCCAAATCTCCCACTTGCACTAGAGTCATCTAATCTAGATTACATGGTAATATACCGAACACCCATGGCGGTTTGGTGTTGGTCATGTTTTGCCCTCGGAGAGGTTTAGTCAACGGATCCCACATTCGGATATGTGTGTACTTTGCAAATCTTTATATCCCCATCACGGATATGTTCTCGAATAGCGTGAAAACGTAGCTTGATATGCTTGACTTCTTGTGTGACCTTGGTTCTTGCGCATTGGCTATGGCACCCATGTTATCACAGTAGATTGACATTGGGTCCAGCGCACTATGAACCACACCTAGCTCTGTAATGAACTCTTTCATCCATATCTCTTCTTGTGAAGCCTCCAAGCGACCATGTATTCGATTCGGTTGAAGATCTCGCCACAACGCTTTGCTTTGCACTCCTCCATTAAGCTTCTGCACCATTCAAAACAAATACGTATCCAGTTGTGATTTAGAATCATCGGATCGGTGTTCCAACTAACATCGGTGTAACCATTAACAACGAGCTGTTCATCACCTCCATAAGAAAGAACCATATCCTTAGTTCTTCTCAAGTACTTAAGGATGTTTTTGACCATGTCCAATGATCCACTCTGGATCACTTTGATATCTGCTAGTTAAACTAACGCATATGCAATGTCGGGTCTAGTACATAGCATCGCATACATTAGAGATCCTATGGGTGAGGCATAGGAGTCTTACTCATCCTTTCTCTATCTTACCGATGTCGGACTTTGAGTTTTACTCAAGGTATTGAGCAACATGGGCAAGAACCCATTCTTGATTTCTTCCATCCCAAACCTCTTTAGAACTTTGTCCAAATATGTACTCTGTGACAATGATATTTGGCGTTTTGATCTATCTCTATAAATCTTTATGCCTAATATGTAAGCTGCTTCGCCAAGATCCTTCATTGAAAAACTATTATTCAAATATTCCTTGACACTATTAAGAAGGTCTACATCATTCCCAATCAACAATATGTCATCCACATATAGTATTAAGAATGCTCTGAGCTCCCTCACTTTCTTGTAAATACAAGCTTCTCCATAAGTTTGTATAAAACCAAAACTTTTGATTACCTTATCAAAGCGTTGATTCCAACCGGGATGCTTGCTTCAATCCATAAATGGACCGTTGAAGTTTGCATACCTTGTTAGCATCTTTAGGATCGACAAAACCTTTGGGTTGCATCATATACAACTCTTCATCAATATCTCCATTGAGGAATGCTGTTTTGACATCCATCTGCCATATCTCATAATCATAATATGCAGCGATTGCTAACAAAATCCTCATAGACTTTAGCTTCGCTACCGATGAGAAAGTCTCATCGTAGTCAACTCCTTGAATTTGTCGAAACCCTTTTGCGACAAGTCGAGCTTTATAAACAGTAACAGTACCATCAGCAACTGTTTTCTTCTTGAAAATCCATTTGTTCTAGATAGCCTTCCGGCCATCTAGTAAGTCCACCAAAGTCCATACTTGGTTTTCGTACATGGATCCAATCTCGGATTTCATGGCTTCTTGCCATTTATTGGACTTCCTCATATGTCTCGGGGTCATCGGTGTTGTCCACCAACATGACACTCATAACGGGATCATACCAATCTGGAGTGGTACGAGTTCTCGTTGACCTCCGAGGCTCTGTAGCAACTTCAACCGAAGTTTCATGATCATCATCATTAGCTTCCTCTCTAATTGGTGCAGGCACCACAGGAACTTCTTCGGTCTTTGCGCTACTCGCAATTCGAGAGAAGGTTCGACAACCTCGTCGAGTTCTACTTTCTTTCAGTCACTTCTTTCGAGAGAAATTCCTTCTCTAGAAAGGATCCATTCTTAACAATGAAGATTTTGCCTTCGGATCTATGATAGAAGGTATACCCAATAGTTTCCTTGGTATCTTATGAAGACGCATTTTTCCGCTTTGGGTTCAAGCTTGTCATTTGTAACTTCTTTACATAGGCTTCGCATCCCCAAACTTTAAGGAACGACAATTTAGGTTTCTTCCCAAACCATAATTCATACGGTGTCGTTTCAACGGATTTAGACGGTGCCCTATTTAAAGTGAATGCGGCTGTTTCTAATGCATAACCCCAAAATGATAGCGGTAAATCTGTAAGTGACATCATAGAACGAACCATATCTAAAAGAGTTCGATTACGACGTTCGGACACACCATTACGCTATAGTGTTCCCGGCGGTGTCAACTGTTAAAGTATTCCGCATTTCTTCAAATGCTCGCCAAACTCGTAACTTAGATATTCACCTCCACGATCAGAACGTAGAAATTTAATCTTCTTGTTACGTTGATTCTCTACCTCACTTTGAAACTCCTTAAACTTCTCGAAAGTTTCGGACTTATGTTTCATGAAATAGATATACCCATATCTACTCAAGTCATCCGTGAAGGTAAGAACATAACTTGATAACCACCGGCGATGCTACACTCATTGGACCACACACATCGGTATGTATGATTTCCAATAAGTCCGTAGCTCGCTCCATCATACCGAAAATGGAGTCTTAGTCATTTTCCCATCGGACATGCTTCACATCTTTCAAGTGATTCAAAATCAAGTGATTCAAGAAGTCCATCGGAATGGAGTTTCTTCATCGCTTCACTCCAATGTGACCAAGGCAGCGATTGCCACATAGGTCGAATTATCGCTGATTTCAAGCGTTTAGCCTCAATGTTGTTGATATGTGTATTTCCACTATCGAGATTCAATAAGAATAGACCATCTACCAAAGGTGCATGTGCATAAAACATATTACTCATATAAATCGAACAACCATTATTCTCTGTTTAAACAAGTAACCGTCTACAATAAACAAGATCCCGATATAATGTTCATGCTCAACACGGGCACTAAATAACAATTATTTAAGTATAAAACTAATCCGATGGTAGATGAAGGGGTAGCGTGCCGACGATCGCATCAACCTTTGATCCGTTTCCCACGCATCGTCACCTCGTTCTTCGCTAGATTCCGTTTATTCTGCGGCTGTTTGAGTTACAAATATGAGCAACCGATTATCAAATACCCAGGCACTACTACGAGTACTAGTGAGATACACATCAATAACATGTATATCAGATATACCTTTCTTCTTGATGTTGTCGTTCTTCAGATCCGCCAAGTACTTTGGGCAATTCCGCTTCCAATGACCTTCTCCCTTGCAGTAAAAGCACTCAGTTTCAGGCTTGGGTCCAGCCTTGGTCTTCTTCGCCGGCGTGGTAACTTTCTTACCACCCTTCTTGAAGTGTCCCTTTTGCTTAGACTTGCCTTTATTGAGTTTGGTGGTCTTATTGACCAACAACACTTGGTGCTCTTTCTTGATCTCCACTTCTACAGATTTTAACATAGCAAACAGTTCTGGCAACTCTTTGTTCATGTTCTGCATGTTGTAGTTCAACACAAAGTTCCTGTAACTTGGTGGCAGTGACTGGAGGACACGGTAAATCCCCAAAGCATTAGGAATCACTATACCCAAGCTTTGAAGTTTGTTTGCGTGCCCAGACATCTTAAGCACATGCTCACCGATTGAGCTGCCCTCTTCCATCTTGCGGTTAAAGAACTTTTCGGAAGCCTCATAGCTTTCAATTGCCGCATGAGTCTCAAAAATCAATTTGAGATCCTCGACAATATCATATGGGTCGACTCTTCAAACCTTTTACGAAGCTCGATTCTAAACCATACAAGATAGCACCTTTGAACTATGGAGTATTGATTCTTCCGAGCGAGGTAAACATTCTTTACTTCATCGGAGCATCATTGCGGTGGGTCACCATGGTGCATCCAAAGACATAGGTCAAATTACCATGTGAGGACAATCCTCAAATTGCGGAACCAATCCATGAAGTTGCTTCCATTGTTTTTCAACTTTTCTTTCTCTAGGAACGCATTAAAATTGATGGTAGGGGCTGCCATTGATCTACAACATATTTGCAATAGTTTAGACTAAGTTTATGACAAATTGAGTTCAAATTAATTAATGAAATTAAACTAGGTGAACTCCACTCAAAACAACATCCCTCACATTGTTTTAGTGATCACACGAACCAAATCCACTACATCAACACCGATCATCACGAGAGTTGATATAGTTTCAATGGCGAACAATCATCATGTTCATCATATCTACTATGATTCATGCTTTACCTTTCGGTGATCCGTGTTCGAGACCATGTCCGTACATGCTAGGCTCGTCAAGATCAAACCTTAGTTTCCGCATGAGCAAATCTGGCTTGCTCACGTTGTATACACTTGCGAATCTAACACCCGATCATCACGTGGTGCTTGAAACAACAAGCTTTTAGCGGTACTAACTAAGGGTGAACACTTTATGACTTGAAATTGATGTGCATGAGGGATCATCTTATAATGCTACCGTCGTCTACCAAGCAATACAAGATGCATAAAGGATTAACATCACATGCAATTCAATAATATGTGATATGATATGGCCTTTCTTCTTTGTGCTACCGATCTCCATCTTCAAGCACGAACATGATCTCCATCATCACCGGCATTGCATCAAGGTCAATGACGCTACACCATGGTTGTCGTCCACCGGCTTCAACTATTACAACTACTTTGAATAGACACGGGGGTCTTAACATAAATTAAAGACAACCATATGGCTCCTGCCGGTTGCCAACTTACAATAAGGAACATTGCATACATCAAATATAATCACAATCATGGCCATATCACATCACGCACACCTGCAAAACAAAGTTAGACGCCTCTACTTTCTTTGCATATTTTACGTGGTTTGGGGCTTTCAATAAGTGTCGTTCTAACTTACGAACAAGAACCACAACATTGATACTAGCATTGTTGATCACTCGTTGTAAATTGGATCTTAACTATGCTAGGAGAAAGCGAACATAAAGCCACTTATGCAATACAAGTTGCATGTCAAGCGTGGAGCAAGTCTCATGAACGATGTCATGTAAGGTTAGCCGGGCCGCTTCATCCCAACATACCGCAAGATGCAAAGTACACAAAAGCAATCGACAATAAAAGCATCAACGCCCACAATGACCATTGTGTTCTACTCGTCTGTGAGATCTACATATAGACACGGCTCGATACCCTTTGTAGGGTAGCATGGAAAACAAAAATTTCTATCGTATACAAACAAACAAGCCAAGATCTATCTACTAGATTGTAGCAACGAGTCGATGGAATAACTTACCCTCGAAGATTCCAAAGTGTTTAACGAGGCGGATTCTCGTGGGTGATGTAGTCGTACTCTTCCGATCTCAAGATCGTGTAGACGATCCTTCCGGGCGCTGCGTTCAGCGCTCCTTGATCGGTCACCGTTCGTTGATTTTCGGAAGACCTTCCTCTCCCTTGTTCCAAGGTGAGCAGAGGTTGTAGCACTCTCCTCGCGATTCCGGCAAGACAACGGCGTGGTACCTAAGTAGAGGGAAATCCCGTGAGCTTCGCCTTAAGCCGGGCGAGTATGGTGGAGTATGAGAGGGCTATTAGTGGTCTAGAGATTAGACACACCAATTAGAAGGCTCTAAACCGCAGGCTAAAGCAATTAGAAGCTCTAAACCAAAACGGCTCTAAACAGGAGATTAGAGGATAGGAACTTGTGTGTCTAGAGGAGGAGGCCACCTCCTTTTATAGGTGGAGGGCGGCGTGCCGGGGAGGGAGGAGTCCTCCCCAACTCGGCCTAGGTGGGCGCTGGCTTGGAGAGGGACTCCTCCTCCAAGTTGGTTTCAACCTCCTCTTGCTTGTTTCCCACAGTTTCCTGTTTCCCACAGTTTCCTGTTTTCCACAGTTTCCTGTTTTAGCCGTTTGACTTTCAAACTGGCAGTTTGATATTTCAGTTTTGGAACAGCAAAACACTTAGTACATGATGCAATCATTCAATGACACATTCATGTACCCTTCCCGGTCTTGGGACAATCCGGAACCTTCTAGAACATTCCCATGAAAACAGGAATCATTCCCGAACTCCAAAGCGGGACTTTCCTTATATGAATCTTATTCTCGGACCATTCCGGATCACCTCGTGATATCCGGAGCCCATCCGAGACTCCGAACAACATTCGGTCTCTTTCTCATAATACCATAACTACTCAAACAACGTCGAATCCTTAAGTGTGTCTCCCTACGGTTCGTGAATTATGCGGACATGATCGAGACACTTCTTCGAACAATAACCAATAGAGGAATCTGGAAATTCATATGGCTCCCACATATTTCTATGATTACTTTGCGATCGAATGAACCACTTACATACGATACCAATTTCCCTTTGTCTCACGATAGTTTACTTATCCGAGGTTATGATCGTCGGTATCTCTGCATACCTAGTTCAACCTCGTTTCCGATAAGTACTCTTTTCTCGTTCCTGTGATATGTGATCCCTTGTGACCCAGTCACATGCTTGCAAGCTAATTGGATGACATTCCACCGAGAGGGCCCAGAGTATATCTATCCGTCATATGGATGGGCAAATCCCACTCTTGATCCATGTGTTTCAACCAATACTTTCCGAACACTCAATGCCACCTTTATAGCCACCCATTTACGGTGTGGTGTTTGATGTCATCAAAGCATCCATCCGGTAAAGGTGATATGCATGATCTCATGGTCGAAGGAATTAGGTTACTATGTATCAGAAAGCATATAGCAATTGAACTATTGAAATGACTTGATCTTTATGCTACGCTTATCTATAGGAGTATGTCCACCATATCATTCTCCTAACGATATGATCTTGTTGTTGATAACATCTCAATGTTCATGATAGGGAAACCACAATCATTAATCAACCAACAAGCTAGTGAAGTATAGAGGCTATACTAGGGACTTCAAATTAAGTTTACAAATCACACAAGTATTAATGTTTCCTTGTTAATACTATTATAGCATGAATGTAAACATTTATCATAAACACAAAGATATAATAATAACTATATTTATTATTGCCTCTAGGGCATATCTCCAACATGTCCTCCCTTGTGGCTGTGGTGGTTGCTCCTATGGTTGTCATGACGATGCCCATCGCCTCCATGGTGGTGGCGGTCATGGCTCCCATGGCCACTCCCTCCATGCTTGGAGTATCCATCATATGAGGTGCGAGACTTGTGATGTGAACCAGAGTGGTGATTATTGTTCTTTCTCTTGCGGTTCTCCACCTACTTGTGCTTCCCTTCCAAGATCCTGGCCTTGTCCATAAGTTCATGGAAAGTGGGGCAATAGACCACCAGTAGCTGCACTGAAAGCTCATCACTGAGGCCATCCAGGAATCTCTCCCTCCTTTTTGCATCAGTGTCAACATCCTCAGGTGCATAACGGGACAGGTTGTTGAACTCCTCAATGTACTCACCGCAGTGCGATTGGTTTGGCGCGGGTTGCGGAACTCCTTCCTCTTCAGGCTCGAACTCCACGAACCGTGGTCCCTGAAACCTTCCTCAAACATTGCCCAAGTCGCGGTATCCAGCGGGTGGGTGATCTGAAATGTGTCCCACCAAGAAGCGGTGGTCCCTCCGGTGGGTGAGCGGCAAACCTCACCTTCTCAGCATCGATGCATCCGAAGCTACCAGATCCTTGTTGGTGACAACCAGTTGAGAGCAACCATTGGTTCCTGTAGTAGAGAACTTAGCTGGCCTTAGCCTCGAAATCTGGTGAGAGCATCTCCACGAGGTGATTGTTTCCATTGTTGTTGTTCTGATTTGCCATGAACTGAGTCATCACTTGGGTCAGCTGTGCCTGAGCTGCCATGAGCTGCTCCAACTCAGTGGGGTGACGGCGGGGAGGCATCTGCGGTTCAGCACAGGTAAGTTTAAAAAGAATCAACTACGACAATAGGATTCTACCCATGCATATGATCAATCAACAACAAACAATAGCAGACAATCACAAGCAAGCAATACATCAACAAACAAGTGATCCAGCAACATCCCAGAGGTTATCCTAGCAGTATGTAACTACTGAAATAGTTTTGCAAGAGTTGGCAATGGTTAACCAAACAGTTGATCAACTAAACAACAAAACGAATCGCCAAAAACAGTCCGGAGACGTTCACGAATTTTTCCGCCTGACTTAAACTCGTCAGAAAATTTAGCTGATTTTTGAACATATAGTACAGAGAGTTTCGCATCAGCCCAATTGTTTTCAGATTTTTCCCAGTTACCAGAAAAAATGAAAAATCATACAAGATCTTTGTATCAGAGAAAAAGCTGCGTGAAAATAACACAGATGTTAACCAAAATTGCCATAACTCTTTCATAAAATTCACACAAATAATTCCTGGGATATTGGAGTACACAAATAAGCAAATAAACACTCTTAAACTAACACGAGCTAAGCTTCACATCGATCGAGACTAATCCTAACGAATTTGCCTAACGTGGACTAATTGGTGGACTTCTATCTACTTCTTGAAGAGGTTGAGGTAGGTCCTTGCGGTCATGCGTTGGCGCTTTGGTTCGCGGTACAACCATGGCGGCGGAGTATACACTTCTCCTGAATCATCACTTGAGATCTCAAACTCCACCTCTTCTGGATCCTCCTCTTCTTCTTCACTCTCAATTTTCGCAATGACTTCATCTCCTCCACCATCGTCGTCTCCATCATCATCATCTTCGTCCTCATCATCATCGTATCCACTGTCATCATCATCTCCATTGTTGCCATCATCTCCATTGTCATCATCAGAGGGTGGATTCAGTTGTGCTTGGAGTGCGGCAATCTGGGCTGTCATAGCTTCAATAGTTTGATCCCTTTCCTGGACGGTCCCTTGCAACTGTTGTATGTTCTGGGTGTTCTCCTGCACCATACCATGAAGATGAGCTATGGTTGCATCTCTGGCTATCAGGGCATTCTCCAGAACTCCCACAGCTTCATGCAGGGTGTCAATCTCCTATCCTTGGACCACCATACCATTGCTAGCAAAGTCTGCAATCTCCTTTATCATCATCACCTTCTCAGCTAGCGCTCCATTCTCCCTTTCCATGTCCTCTATGTGCCTCCGACGGGGCGGCATGTTGTTCCTGTCGCCCGGGGTAACCACAATGTTCCCATCTTCATCACGCCTCCCATAGTCATGGTAGGGTGAATCTGCTGGCAGTAGGTGTCGGACATTATGGCACTGGCGAGACAGGGCTTCATGTATGGCCAAGTTGATTCCAAGTCCCCAGTTGCAGTATGTCTTGGTGTAGATCAAATGCACTGGATTTAGCAAGGCGGCATCCCTGAATATGAAGGTAGTGATCTCCCATGCATCCTCTCCATATCCATAGGTGTACAACCTTCTTCCCTTGAACATGGGCAGTGGCAATCCCAATGACTGCAGAGCTGAGCTAACTGCCTTGCAAAGGGCCTTGGTGACTCCATGGTGGCATACTCAGTCCTGACTTCTCCCATCTATCAAGTAAAAGAGGAAAGTGTGAGAATAGAATATGGTAAGAATTTACGAGGGTGAAAGGCATAAGATGAAAGACAGAGTTAATATAGGATTTAATATTTCTATGGCTTCCTAATCCAATCCTAGGTCACGATCCTACAGTCGACACACGGGCTCTGATACCATCCTGTAACACCGCGGTTCTGAAAAGACCGTGGCTTCTATGTGACATGCCAATCCCTGGATTGGTTCATTGGCCCACAATAGAATAAGATGAATAACATAGCAAAATATCCATGTATCATGAATAACGAAGATCCAGAGTACCATTATTACAATAAAAGCTTAGACCAAAGCTAGCTCCAATTATTCAGGTAGCAACAAAATAAAGCAAATCCTCCATTCTTCAAATTGCCCACAAGTGAACAAGTGCCGAGTGGAGTACCATGGCCTATATCGATTACTCAGAATCGGAATAACCTGCAACATGAAACGTAGCAGCCCCGAAGGGTCAATACATGGAATGTATGGCAAGTAGATCTAGTAATGGAGACAATAGTACTAACATCTACATGCATATTTGGCAATTGGAGCTGTGTCTGGCTTGCATTTGCAAATACATTTGTCCTACTTTCACAAATAGTTTTTGATTTTCTTTGAAAAGATCCCGATTAAGTTAACCTAACAACATTAAAATAATTATGAAATTAGAATGAGCGAGAAACATGTCATGGAATCAATATCAAGCAACTCAGTTGTCCATAACCGGGGACACGGCTAATCGATTAGATTACACACCCTGCAGGGGTTAGTACACTTTACCCATGTGACTTGGTCATTGACTCGTACCATCACTCTCATTTTGGGTGATGATAGGGAGAAGTCCAAGAAGAGACTGTTCGGGAAGTAGCTCCTCAATCCCGACGCGCACCGGTCCAACCTACCAAAATTCTACATCTCTGGATACGCGGGTTCGAGTTACCACAACCTACTAAGTCCAACCAACCGCCAATTCCATTATTGGCACATGGTTGTACACGTAAGCTACACAATAAAGAAGCCAATCATTCTCTCTTGATACTTGGGTGCCTTTCCGCAATGAAACCACCAAAAATTATCAATACCATCACACCCAGGAGATTCATTGATTAAGTTGTTTTAGTTTTCACAAACCAATACTTTTAGAAACAAGTCTCAATGACGTAACCCAGCCCTCGTTCAACATAGCATGGCTAAGCACATCTACCAACGGTGGTTCATCTACAAGGAAAGCCCTACCACATAATAGGACATAGCATAGCGATAGTATCATCCTACACATGCATCTACAAAATACACGACAATGCATTGAAAATAGTAGGACGATATCATGAACAAAGTAGCATCTACTTGCCTTGGTTGTAGCGGTCGGAAGAACAATCCACACACGAGCAAGCGTTGCACTCGTCACAATCTACACGATACAATTGCAATCATAAACAAACAATCCACAAGCATATGCAACAAATATGATGCATGAAGGTATGCAAGACAAGTGAATTGGAGCTACAGCTGCACCACATAATCCAAATCAATAATACTACTGATTGCATGCATGGAAAATAGTTTTAGCGCAAGGAAAACTATTATGCAAAAAGTAATGCTCAAAACTAGATCTAGAACTCAAATAATTCACTACCGGTAGTATACTGTTTGTAAAATCTTGGAAAAATTCTACCGCATAGGCATTGCTAATTAGAAACAGTACCAACTGGAATTACTCAAAAAGGAACTATAAAACTCCCCGAGTAATTAAAACACTGCAGAAAGCCACTGGGCGTTTGACTAGTCAACGTCTGAATCTGACCGGTCAACGGCTGATCTGAACCTCTGATCTGAAATCTAACGGTGGCTGCAGACTTACCGGAGACAAACGACGGAACGAACGGCGGCGAGTTCCGGACGGCGGTGGCGATCTATTCCGGCGACGGTGTTTCTCCTGCGCGGAAGGGGAAACGATCAACGCGTAGATCAAGAGGGTCAACACGACGGCGCGAGGCGGCAGCGCACGCAGCGAACGACGGCGGACGCGCCCGATGACGGAGTCGGCGTGCATCTGGCAGCAGCGGCCAGCGCGCTCAGGTGGCAGCGCAACAGCAGCGGCGGCGGCAGCAGCGCGGTAAGCGGCAAGCGGCGGCCTGCAGTGCGGCAGCGTCTTGGCGTGCGTCTTGCGTCGTGGCAGCGCATGCGAGCATCTGGCGGGGGGCAGCGCCGGCGGTGGCGAGTGGAGCGGCCTGGCGGGAGGCGGCGGTGGCGGGGTACCTGGCGGCGGCGGGAAGAAGCGGCGGGGTCTTAGTGGCGGCGGCGCGGAAAAAAGCGAGGAGGCGGCGATCGCGTGGATCCCGAGGCGGCGGGTGCGGGCACGCGTCCCGAGGTGGAGGCGGGCGATCGAGGCGGCGGGGTGGGGTGCGGTTCCCGAGGCAGCCGGGTGCCTCTTATGTGGGGCCCCCTCGTGGGGTCCTACGCGGATTCGGCACGAAGTTGGACACGAACTCGGAAAAACGGCCCGATTTTTGTCCCGTTTTCCACCTTTTTAATAAAACGGCCGTAACTTCTCCGTACGAGCTCCGAATCGAGCGATTCTTGCTCCTACGGTTTTGTAAAGTCGAGGGGAACAATCTAGGGTCATTGGTTGAGCGAAACCACTATACTACAAGGGTGGCAACACTAGTTCCTCTAAAGCCTCCTGCAGGAGCCTCGTAGAAGATTAGAAAAGGGGTTTCGAAAATAGCGTTTCGTCGATTCTTTTCGATCGACGGTTTTGTATGGAAAAGCATGATGCAATGATATGAATGATATGCGGAACCAAATCTAAAATTTGGGATGTGACATCGACACCGACACCGACATCAAGCTAGACTTCATCGGGATCATCATCATCACCATCCTCATCATTATCTCCACTAGCACCATCACCACCACGCCATACCGCTGTAACAATTGGGTTGAATCTTGCATAGTTCATAGGGAAAACTTTCCCGGTTTTGACTACTTGTTGTAGTTGATGCTATTGAGTGGAACCATTGAATTATTGCTTATGTTCAGATTGTTACTTGTCATTATTCCATCTCTAATCTTGATCCATATGATGTCTCGTGAGTAGTTCGTTTAGTTCTTGAGGACATGGGAGAAGTCATGATGTTAGTAGTGGAATTATGTTGAGTAATATTTAATGGTTTGATATTTAAGTTATGGTGTTATTCTTCTAGTGGTGTCATGTGAATGTCGACTACATGATACTTCACCTTTATGGGCATAGGGGAATGCATTGTGTATTTGGCTACTAATTGTGGGGTTGTCGAAGTGATAGAAACCTAAACGCCCATTAGGAAACCATTACATAAGGGAGTGTAGGAAACCATTGCAAGGGGTATAATCACAAGTATGTATTAGTCCAAGTATGGGGTAGTGCATTAGCATAGGTTCACCCACGTAACACTTATCCAACCAAAGAAGATTAATCGACTATATGAAGCGAAAGCACTTGACAATATTTCCATGTGTCCTCGAGAACGTTTGGTCATCATAAGTAATACAACCAGCTTGTCCTTTGCTGAAAAAAGGATTAGGCCACTCGCTGCAATTATTATTATTGTCTTTTATTTACTCGCACTTTATTTATCTGCATTATCAAAAACTCCTAAAAATCCGTTTGCTAGTATTTACAGTGAATCCTTGACCCAAACCGCTCGTCAACACCTTTTGCTCCTCGTTGGGTTCGACACTCTTATTTATCAAAAGTACTACAATACATTCGCTATACTTGTGGGTCATCAATATGTTCATAGCTCATAGAGTTTTGGTGTAGATGAGGTTGATGCTGCTACCCGCGTCCAAGAAGACCTTGCCCATGTCGAATCCATTAATTTGTGCATCGACGATGAGGGTTGAATGACCCGGTCGAGGTACTCGAAGCAGATGATCAGCTCTGCTGAAGGTGATTTCCTGCTTCGACCAATAAAGGAATTCAAGGGTTGGGCTGGTGCTGTTACCGCCATATTAACTTGTCGGGTGATCAACTTTTGGATCCTGTTGGATGGGCACCCTTTTTGAATCATCGACATTTCTCCCCTGGATTTCGGGTACTCATCGTCCTGATTTATGTTCTCATTAGGTTGCGGCTTCCCAGGAGGCACTGGCCCTGGAGGTGGTGGTGGAGCCGCAAGAGCTAGAGTTCTTGGAGCTGCGGTGTGCCCTGATACGTCCAAAACGTATCTACTTTCCCGAACACTTTTGCTATTGTTTCTCCTATAATTTGTGTGATTTGGATACAACTAACACAGACTGACGATGTTTTCAGTAGAATTGCTTTGGTGTCTCGTTTTTGTGGAGGAAATCAACTTTCAGGAAAAATCCCGGAAAATATCATAAAACTCCTATTTTACTAGAAGACTCATAGAGCCAGAAGATGAGACGGAGAAGGCCCACGAGGAGCCCACACCACATGGTGGCGCGGGCCAGGCCAGGCTGCGCCAGGGGGTGGTGTGGTCACCCTCGACCTCTCGTTCGGCCTACATAAGCCCTCTGGCCTGAAAACACTGGGTTTTTTGACGTTTTTTACAGATAGAGTTCCACTGCTGCCACCACCAAAAACCGCGGTTCGGAGCCATAAACTCCGTTCTGGCACCCTGTCGGGACGGGGATTTTGAGGAGATCATCGCCAACATCATCACCAACGCCTCTCCATCAACCATCCATGTTTCCCCCATCCATGAGTGAGTAATCCCCCGCAGTAGGCTATGGGGATGGTAGGGATTGGATGAGATCTATCATGTAATTGCATAAGATTTGTTAGGGCATGGTGCCTAGTATTTATTGTTAGTTCTTTTTGACATTGTTGCAACTTGTTATACTTAATGCTTGTCACTAGGGCCCGAGTGCCATGATCTCAGATCTAAACATGTTATTGATTCATGATGATATTATTATTTGTGATCTTACCTGCAAGTTGTTTACACATATTATTGTCCAGAACCCGAGGCCCCAAAGTGACAGAAATCAGGATAACCAGAGGGGATGGCTATGATATGAGGATCACTTGTGTTCATGGAGTGTTAATTATTTGCTCTCGTACTCTATTAAAAGGAGTACCTTAATTGCTAGTAGATTTCCTTGAGGCCCCGCTGCAACGGGCTGGAAGGATAAAACATGTTGTGCAAGTTCTCATTGCGAGCACGTATGACTATATATGGAACACATGCCTATGATTATTTAGTACTTGGATGCTTTATCTTATTTATCTGCAAATGCCCTTGGTCTTGATATTACATGAATAGTCTTGTCCATGAAACGCCCGTCCATCCATCCCTATGCCTACCGCACTCAAATCCTGTTGTTTGCCACTATTGTTACTACTACCTTTATTTTACTACTGCTGTTACTTAGCTATTGCTACTACAAAACTGTTGCTACTAATAAACTACTGTGAGCAAGACTATTTCCAAGTGCATCTGAATTGACAACTCAGTTGTTAAGGCTTATAAATATTCTTTGGCTCCCCTTGTGTCGAATCAATAAATTGGGTTTAACTTCCCTCGAAGACTGTTGCGATCCCCTATACTTGTGGGTCATCAAGACTATTTTCTGGCGCTATTGTCGGGGAGCATAGATTTATTTATAAAGTTCACTTGGAATTATTATTGTTCGCTTCTATCCATTCATCATGGGTAAAACTCGTGATGGCAAAGTTCCTATTTTACCATCCACTACAAGAAGAGGTACAGTTCTGAACACCTCTGCTGCTCTTGATTCACCATTTGTTATGAGTAAGCTCCTTACACCACCACCACATACACATGTTACACATACTGCTACTACTGCTGAATCTGAAATTGCTTCTGATGCTCATGATGTTACTTCTACTTTGCTTGGTGGGAGTGGTTCATTAGGTCCTTTCCTAGATGCTACAATTGCTAGAACTATACTTGGAAACACTGAAAATCCTAATGAATATACTACTACACCTGTTAGTTCACCTAAGTCTAGAGAGAGCTATGATATTAATGATGGTTATATTGAAATGACTAATGAATTTATTGAAGAATGCCAAAACACTCATGGTGCAAGTGCTATTAAGAGTCTTCTTGAGAGACGTACTATTAGACATAAATTATTTCCTTATGCTAAGTTTGCCACATCTCACATACACATTAAAGATAAGGATTATGATTTCTCTCTTGATTTATACTATATAACCATTGTTGACAAAGAACCTTTTTGTGGGACTAAAAATGAAAGTGTTGTGGCACATATGACCGAGCTTTCTACTATGAGTGGCTTTTTTCTGATGATATTAAGATGTGCACCTACTTTTTGCTAAGATTTTCCCTTTTTCACTGAAAGGAGAGGCCAAAGCTTTGTTTAATAATTTACCTCCTGGATCCATTGATAGCCCTAATTTCTTGATTGCTACTTTCTTTCAGAAATATTTCCCTCCTAGTGCACGGCATGCCATTTTGTAGAAACTTTTTGATTTTAAATAGGGAGAAAAAGAGAAATTGCCAGAATCATGGGCAAGGTTTTGTGCTTTAATTCATGCACATCCTGGATGTCCATTACCTAAAAATGATCTTATTGATATATACTATAATGGACTAACTGATGAATCTAGGACATATCTGGATAGTTGTGCTGATTGTGTTTTCAGGAAAAGAACTCCCGTAGAAGCTGAGGAATTAATGGCTAAAATAAGCAAGAATTATAATGATTGGACTACATCTGAGCTAACTACACCTGAACCAACTGTGCCTGAACCAACCCCAACACCAACACCCAAGAAGAGAGGAGTGATTGAATTAAATGATGAAGTGACGAAGGAAGCCAAGAAATGTCTTAAGGAGAAGGGTATTAAATCTAAAGATGTGAAGAATTTACCTCCTATAGAAGAATTATGTAAGCCAATTTCCCACTCATAAACTATTGAGGTACACTCTCTCCAACATTTTTATGAAGGTGATATTCCTTATTCTAAACCTCCTGATAAATGCTTAGAAGAATTTGATACTTTTATTGTTAAGCAAGATAATTTTAATAAGAGAGTGCAGAATCATTTAATGGAAAACTCTAGAGATATTAATGAGTTGAAAGATATTGTGGAAATAACTTCCAATGATGTTAATATACTTGTTAAACATTTGCAAATGGTTCAAACTCAAATTGATCAACTTGCTAAAGTACAAAAATATTTGCTAGTTAATGCTTCTAGAGAAATATATGCTTATGAAATTAGAACTACGAGTGGTGCTTCCACTCAAGATCCTTTATATCCTGAGGGACATCCTAAAAAATTGAGCAGGATTCTCAACAAGCTAAAAATATTGGTACTTCTTCTAAGAGAAAGAAAAAGAAACATAAAACAATTGTAGAATCTTTTGAACCTTCTATCGATCCTAATAGTATATCTATCTCTGATGCTGAAACTGAAAGTGGTAATGATAAAAATGATGCTCCTGATAAGGAAGAAATTGAAGAAGAACCTGAAAGGCACACTAAGTACACTAAGGAAGATTTTGTTGCTAATAAACATGGTAGTGAAAGAGAGCCTTGGGTTCAAAAACCAATGCCTTTCCCTGATAAGAAACACAAGTCAAAGGAAGAAGAACACTATAACAAGTTCTGTGAGCGGATGAAACCTTTATTTTTGCTAATTCCTTTGACTGATGCTATTAAATTGCCTCCTTATTCAAAGTATATGAAGGATATTGTTTCTAATAAAAGGAAGATCCATAATGAGGAAATTTCCACTTTGCTTGCTAATTATTCCTTCAATGGCAAGGTTCCAAAGAAACTTGGGGACCCAGGGATTCCAATTATTCCTTGATCTATTAAAAACAATTATGTTAGAACTACTTTGTGTGATTTGGGAGCAGGAGTTAGTGTTATGCCTTTTTCTTTCTACAAGAGACTTCAACTAGAAAAATTGATACCAACTGATATATCTTTGCAAATGGCTGATAAGTCTACTACTATTCCTGTTGGTATATGTGAGGATGCTCCTGTTCAAGTGGCTCATAATTGTTTGATATTAACTGATTTTGTTGTGCTTGAAATGCCTGAAGATGATAATATGTCCATTATTATTGGGAGAACTTTTCTTAATACTGCAGGTATTGTCATGAATTGTAATCAAGGAAAGGTAAAATTTAATATTAATGACAAGGAGCATACTGTTTATTTCCCCGAGAAGATTGATAAGACTTATGGCCTAAATTCAATTGAAAATATTGAGGGAATCAAAGTTGGAGAAATATATTGTCCCAGACCTCAAGAAAATTATGAAACTATTATGATTGGGACTATTGCTATCAAGATTGAGGTAACATAATCATTAAGTGAAATGCAAAGTTTTCTTTCATATAAAATTGTTTTGGTAACAAGACTTGATCAACCTTGTTAACAAAGGGATTTTAATGAACAAAACAATATTTTTACCATGATTATCCTTGCTCACTTTTACTTTCTCTACTCCAATCTTTGCTTTTCGTCTTGTTTGTCTTAGTTTTGCTAGTTGCTTGCTTTTTAGAGTGTATTAGAACTTCTGTAGTTTTAGTTTTAATTTGTTTTTGCATATTACCAAAATCATTTTTCTGCAAGAAAGTCATTTTTTAATACCTGAAAATTGCCCAAAAATAAAGTTTCTTAAAAAAATCCAAAAAATTCATATTAAATTTTTATGTCAAAAAAGGGGCAGAGAGGTACCTGGAGTGACCCAGGGGGCCCACCCGGTATGCACACCACCTGGTGGCGCATCTAGACCAGGGGCGCGCCTGGCCATGGTGTGGGCCACCCCTGACCCTCCACTTACTCTCTCAGTTGCCACTCCAATCTCTCTCCCGAGAAAACACCGGAAATTTTTTCAAAGCTCGAGTTTTTGCTGGTCTTGCTTGCTATTTTCGATCTCCTTGCTCAGCCCATCTTAGTTGCTGATTTTTGGAGAGTTTGCTCTTCGGTATGTGCCTCCTCCGCTTGTCCAATTATATTTTTGATTGATGGATTATATCTTGAGTATTTTGCTACTGTAGGTGATAGGTTATGTGAGTTTGCATGCTTGTTCTATGCTTAGAGAATTCAGTTTGATGCATGTTTACCCTCTTGCAAGTCCCTATAGTAGTTCCCCATCACTTATTAGCTTGGAAATCACTTGGTTTGATGTTTGTCTAAAAATTTCAGAAAAGAAGATGAGTGAATAACAGCTGAATCAACATGAATTAAGGGTACCGAGATTATGAAAGTCCATCACGAGGAGGAAGTATTCCCTTCTATTTATCCATGCCCCGAATTCATGAGAGTTGTAGGGATTTTTCAAGACTTCTAGACTCTAATTTCTAATGCAGGGTTGGAGCATTTTGTTGGATATGAACCTTACCAATATGTGAAACTGACTATGTCTGTAGTGAAGGATTTTCGATTTAGTTGGTATTTTCCTAACCCCATGGTTCACTACAAAATTTACAACATAGCTGTCAACCTCCCTTTTGATGATTTTTGTGCAGCTATCAAAGTGCCACAGTGGGGTTCATGTGAGAGGATTAGGGAGTGGCCCACGCCACTCATGGATTTATATGCAGAAATTTGCCAAGGAAGCAGCTTCTCAAAGGAGAGTGGTAAAATTAGGAATATTCATCTCCCATCTATTAGATATTTTGTCTATTTCATTGCCAAGTGTGTTCTTGCTAGAAAGACTGCTAGTAAATTATCTTCATATGATCTAGCTTTTATCTCAGCTGCTTTGAAAAGGGATAGGACTTATAACTTGGGTGCTTTGATAGCATTCCGTCTTGCTGCTAACTACGAGAAAGGTGGAATTTTTGGAGGCCTCATTGCCTCTCGTGTATTAGCTTTGCATGGTTTAGCACCTCATCATTCAGACTTACAGTTTCCCATAGAGAGGCTTGATCTTCATTCCATGATACAGCATAAATTTGTTTCTTCTTAGGCTAGTTTGAGCGAGTTATCTTATGAAATAACCTTTCTCAAGAGTGGTTGGAGAGGGGGTAAGTCTGAGAAAGTAGTCCCCTTGCCTGCACCTATTTTGTTTAACCTTGATACCAGGAAGGATGGTCACTCACGGAGGAAGAACTTGACACATACATGGCGGAGCTCTCCCAGCAAGAGGGGAATGTTGGAGAGGAAGCCGAAGATAATTCGGTTTAGCCCTCCAACACGGGGGAGTCTTCATACCAGCATCCCACTTATGATTGGGACACTTCTTCTTCTTCACAAGGGCCTGACTATGATCATTATTACAATGATCCACCGGCTTGGAGTTACTACCCGTGTTTTGATTAATCTCCACTTAGGACAAAATCCTAAGCTTGGGGGGAGTTATACCAACATCAAACTCATCTACATATGATGTTTCGTCGGTACTCTGCATATCCATGTTTTGCTTTCTTTTTAGTTTTTGTTTCTGCTTTCCAAAACACAAAAAGACCAAAAATATATTTGTTGTTTCTCTTCGTTTGTTTCTTTTTAGCTTTGGTTTTCTTTAAAAAAAATACAAAAAGATTTTGCTTTATTTTCTTTTGCCTTCGGTTCTTTTTAAAAAAAATAGAAAACCCAAAAATATTTGTTTTTCTCGCCGGTTTTGTAAAGTATGTTGTAGGTTTCAGTGGTCCTCAGTGACTCCTTTGGAGTTTGGTTTTCATATTATTATTCAAGCCACACAAGTGAAAGGCGATGATGATTTATGACAACTCAAGGCATGGTAAGAGGCTGGTAATGAACTCTATTTGTTTTCCTTTTTGTACATATACTCATCATTGTGGGCATGCTTAGTCTGTTCATGTAGGGTGTATGTTATTTAATGGATGCTTAGTAGTTCTTGCTCTCTTATGATTAGCTCCAACTTGCTAATAGTTTGTAATATGTCATATAAATGTTTGCTTGCATTGTTCTATTCATAACTTGGTATGACATTGTGGTATCCTCCTCTGAATGTTTATTTGAATCGACTTGGCACATGCTCACGCATGCATATGACTAGACAAAAGGTCAGTTAAGCCTCAATGATTTATTTTCCCTCAGAGTTCTTGTGTCATTTTTATGCCATAATTAATTTTGTTTTGTTGCAAGCATGATTATGACAATTACTGCTCTCTCGATTGTTGCTCCCTTTCTATTGCTAGCCTTCACTTGCACTGAGTTTGAGCTCTACTCATGCATCCAACTCCCCAAAACCAAAATTGTCAAAAAGTGTCCACCATATCTACCTATTAGCATCATTGCTATTCCATGCATATTTATTATGCCTTGTTTTCTTCCAAATAAAATGTTTGCTTGTTATGAGAAAATTAGTTAGTAAAGCTCTCACGAACTTGATGGCACACTTTATTTTCTTGCACTTAATAAACTTGAACCATTGTGACTTATATGCTTGAAAATTATAGGTTGGGAGTTAGCAGAACCATGTTGTCACGGGGAACGCTTTCAACACCTGTAAATATTATCCAGTTGATATCATGCTCTTTTGTTTACGAATATCGGCTGTGTGGAATAAAAGGGGAGCTTGTAAGTCCATGGAGTTATGTATATGTGTTAGAGAAATGCCTGGGCGGCTATCCTAAGCCATGCTTAATCATGGTGGAAACTTGCAGCATAACCATAGTGAGCAATCTGTGAAACATCCTCAATAAAAACCTATGCAAATAGCAAATAAAAAGATCGCTAAGATGCTCATTGTATGTTGCCTTGTCATTTTGATATGGGATAGCTCCTGTATCATGGGGCAAGGGGTACCCCGTTGATGGTTCTCTATGATACACATACACTTACAATGACAAGAACTTACCAGTGACTAAAGTTGAGTAGCATGAGGAACGACACTCATACTCAAGGGACATGAGATTTCTAGTTTATGATCTGTCAAGCATATAACTCATATTTGACCTCACTTTAAACTTAACCATTTATAGATATTTATGATAGGGGAAATGAGATCTCAAAGATAATGAGTACCATACTTTCAGGCATTTGGAAGCCTTTCAAACTTTTCAAAACCATTCACTTCTTTGTTGAGTCACCATTTATTCCATGAGCACCTTCCCGAGAGCATAGCTGTCATTCTTAGTGTAATATGTTGTCAACACCCGGATTTTTAATCCCAGATGCCTGTTATGCCATACATCGCAATCCTAGGATTACCATTTTTGCGAGACATAACATATTGGATATCACAGTACATCATCCATTACAAACCATACATAAGGTCTTACACAAATAGGGATCTCATGATCCAGTCTTAATACAATTCAAGTAGCAGAATAACGTAATAATAACGATAGCGTGGGCGAAGCTCCATCTTCATGGTCACAGGCAATGCTGACGATGGGAGATGATCCTAGTTGTCATAACCTTCCTGCTGTCCATCTTCCTGATACTCCTCTTCATAGTCTGGCCACCGGAATAGGCAGGGACAAAGCCATGAGCACTCTTTAAGTACTCGCAACCTAATACTAACAAGTCAAGTGGTTTTGAGTAGGAAACTAAGCTCTAGGGTTGTTTTGCAAAAATCCAGATTTACCTCTACTAAGTTCAGAAGCAAAGAAAGCTAGTTGAAAGTTTTATAACACCTAAGTGGGAACTTGAATTTCATGTCACAACTCTGTTGTGGTCAAGTCAAAGTCATAAATCATTTCATAAGTCATTTTGAAAACATTCTGACGACGGAACGGTATGGACACTCCAGTTGTCCATAAGACACTCTGTAGAGATTGTACACTTTCACCACAACATTCGGTACATCCGTCAGGAACAATCCTGAATTCACCATACTTAGTATGCGGATAATCAATCCTAACCTTTCAATTACACGCCCTAGTATAGACACCTCTCATGTGAGTTTGGTCTCCCAACCATGACCAACTGTCATCTTGGGTACTGCACAGGTGGACAATCTTCACAAGGTAGCCTCAGCTCAAACCTTGGCCGCAAGGGAACCCAAACTAAGGTATATAAATTTCTAGTCAAGTCCTACCCAATTTTCGGGTATTGTGGTTGTACGGTAAAATTGGAATGGTATCACATCAAGACAACCATCGGTTTTATAAAGGACTAAGGGTCATGCCTTAACATTTTCATCATAAAAAATCATATGGTGTTCAAGAACACATGTCAAAACATTTCATTAGAATGACTCAGCATTCTAAGGTTTTCATAACCATTTTCACCAAGTATTCCCATCTAAAGTTGATCAAGTTTTATGCTTAGCACTAGCATCTATAAGTGGGGGTAAACACTAATGAGGGGTGGTAAACAAGTGTATATTATCTAAGTTCAATCTCATGCCTCAAGATGACATCAAGATTATCTAACTTAGGCCAAGTTTTATGCTCTTTATGCTACCTTCAGATATCTTTCTAAAGTCTACCAATTATCAAGTAACCTTAACTAGAAAGATTTGATAAACAAATAAAATAACTAAGCTTGCAAATAAAACTGGGATTTGGTATCATCAAGTGGGTATAATCACATAGGCTTAAGGCATCTAGTTTGCATAGTTGTCATGCAAGGGTTAACTTGCAAGGTCAATAGCTTGCCTTGTGTAGAGCAGTGGTTGAAGTTTTCCTCTGCTTCTTCCTCGTAGTATCCTCCTTCCTCCTTGTATCCTTGGTCGGTACTATCGTCTATAAATAGATACGAGGTACACAATCACCACACAATTCTTAACTACTCTATTTAGCACACAAAGGTTCACACTAGATGATCTAGCATCATCACTATTATCACAAAGATTAAAGCACTTGTCTTATTTATTTATTTTAGAAAAGTAATTTCTACTCATTGAAAAACTACTTAAGATTTAATATTCTCCAACTCAAACATGGGATCATGTTGACACATGTCATCACCACATATTTCAGTACATGGAAATGTGATTTAAAGTGGTGTCACAATTTAATAAAGTTTAACCTTTTTATTTAAATTAAATAAAATGACTAGAATGGCCTATGGGGCATATTTTATTACTTGATCATTATTTCTATAAGTAAACCTATATATTTTTTATATATTCTGAAAGGTATGGTTAAATGTGATTTTTGAGAGTTGGAATCAACTCAAGCTTTTATGGTTGAATTTTGAAAAATGTTTGAATGCAGAAAAGCTTCTGACTTGATATTTTTACTATGGGTGATCTACAATTCTAATTGGTTTGAATCCAACGGGCTTGGATTAAGCACTCCAGTACCTTTCTAACAAAATTGGTTTCGTGCATTTTGTTTCAGTGAATCGAGCTAGGTTGATTTTTGAATCTAGGTACAGAACTGGTTTTGAAATTAAATTAATAAACCTAAGTTTGAATTGTTGGGTCACGCGGGATGTTCAACTGGGCCGACCCACTACGCATAGCGCGCGGGCTGGTTAAGTGAGCGACCCCACTCGTCAGTGGGACAGCGAGTGGCAAAGCGGTATGGGGCGATCTAGGCCGTGCGATCTAGTTCTAATCCTACGGCTGTGGTTCATCGTCCACGCCTAAACAGGACGCGGCGAGGCTGAACCCTAGCGCGGCCAGTGGAGGTCGAAGGGGGCTCATCGGGCTCCGGCGATGGTCGGTGAGGGGGGCGAACGACAAAGTCGACGACGGTGATCCTCCTGGTACCGGCAGCTCCTCCTCGGGCGGCTCCACTCGACGCCGCCTCTCCTCCTCTACAACGTCTAACTCCGGTGAAATTCTGGCCACCTGGTGCTCACCTTGCTCCGGGGGTGAGTGGGTGTGATCAGTGAGAGGTGGGGAGTGATATGGTGTGCTCAAATCAAATGGGAGTGGCCTCCTTTCATAGTGCCTGAAGGGGACCGGCGAGCGCGGGTGGAGCTCGTCGTGGTCATCGGCACAGCATGCTACTGGCATGGACGACAATAGGGGATAGTGCATTGCCTCCTGGCGAATCTCAATGACTTGATGGCACGGCGTGGGGCGGTGAGGAACGGTCAGAACGTCATGACGCTCTGGGCGGGTCCAACGGTGATTTTAATGGCGCACCGCATCCATGGTCTGCGCGGCGGTGAACGGGGTTGTCTGGCGGGTTGCTGGGGTGCTGGCGATCATGCACGCAAGCGGCGAGGGCGGTGCGCGGTCTGTGGGCTCATGTCGCTGATGGCGCACTGGCGCGCTCTCGTCACGCATGCAGAGAAACTGGGCGCGAGCTTGTCGTGTGGTCTAGGGGCTGGCAAGGCTCGAGCGTTGGACAGGGGGTGGCGGTGGACGGTGTTGCATGCCCCAGACAAGGTTGGCGAGGCTAGAGCTTCTCCTAGCTCGCTGGCGACATGGAGGTGGAAAGGGTGCTCTCGGCATGGTCACCATATATGACTATGCCTGCTCACAGTGATGCTAAGGCTAGTTAGATTAGTTTGATCATCTACTGAGAGTGTAGAGTGATCTAGAAAGGGGACAAGGTTGGCCAAAATTACTGCTACTAATAGTGTTTGATGTTTTTTTGTTTACTGCTTACAAGGTGTTTGATGAAATGGCTGAAAGAAATTCAAATTTGAATTTTGGATTCAAACTTGGTGGGTTTGCTAGGTACGTACTAGGGATTCTTGGGATTGTTGGACGGTAGCTCCGATTGACCCGATTCCAATTGCGTTGGATAGAGGACGACAAGGGCTTCCCAATAAAAGGTGGAAATATTGATTATCACCAAGTGGGAGTGTATCAATTAATATAATGTGAGATACCTCACTTGGTGAGAACCCGAAAAGCCGCATAAATCAAAATCGCAACAAGATACATATGGGAGATCCGATATTGATGAACAAGATCTCGTTATGGATATTACCACAAGCTCTATATCCTCACATGGATAAGACCAAATAACAACCAAATACGATGATGCAAGTATGCAAAGGTTTGAGCTCTCTCCGAACGATGTGACCGAATTACTCATACGAGAGCCCCTCTTGATAGTACGGTTATCTATCCTAAACCCGGTCTCACACACACAACGTGAGACCGGCAAAAGGGAAAACCTATCAAGATTATACCTTTGCCTTGAGCATTCCACTTGAGCTCAATGTAGACGGTCTTGCCCTTCTCAAGATGGAACGCCTTTCTTAATTCCTCATCATCGACCTTGCATATTGAGCTTGCACAACATATCTTCTTTGCATTTCATCGACCTTGAAGCCAACACATGCTCCAAGCGATGCCAATGGACAAATCCTACAAGTAAAACTTAATACACACATTAGTCCATAAAGATTGTCATTAATTACCAAAACCACACATGGGGTCCCAACATGTTCTTTCAGCTGGTACACAGAGACGTCCTTTATACCACAGAACTCCTTCTTCATCCTCGGTGAATCCGGGTACTTTGCCTGTACCGATACGATGTTTGATTCCGTCGATACTAGCATTTCCTTTCCGCGCCTCCTTGATCTGACTGATCAAAGTAGGTTGAAGTTCTATGCTAGCCAAAAATCCTTCACTTACTAATTCCATTCTAAAATCTTCCATCTCCTTGTGCAAACTTGGTTGCTCCTTCAAAATCATGGAGTTCAAGCGGCACGGCAATCTGCTAAGGGCATCTGCTACCACATTGGCTTTACCGGGGTGATAGTGAATGTCCAGATCATAGTCCTTGATTAGCTCAATCCATCGTCTCTGCCTCATATTCAGCTCCTTCTGAGTGAATATATACTTCAGTTTCTTGTGATCCGAATAAATCTCACAACGGTTTCCCATAAGATAATGCCTCCATGTCTTCAGGGCTAGAACTACGGCTGCTAGTTCAAGGTCATGGGTTGGACAATTATGTTCATGCTGCTTCAGTTGTCGGGACAGATAAGATATAACTTTGCCTTCTTGCATTATCACACATCCGAGACCGATCTTGGATGCGTCACAATACACATCAAAGGGCTTTGTGATATCCGGCATGATCAAGATTGGGGCTGAAATGAATCTCCTCTTGAGTTCCTGAAAACTCGCTTCACATTTGTTCGTCCATTCAAACTTCTTGTCCTTCTTCAGCAATTGGGTCATGGGTCTTGCGATACTCGAGAATCCTTCTACGAACTTGCGGTAGTATCCCGCTAATACGAGAAATGCACGAACCTGGGTTTGAGTGGTTGGGGCTTGCCAATCTTCAACATCCTTCACCTTTGCAGGGTCAACGGCAATTCCTCCGGTTGATACAATATGTCCGAGGAATCCTACCTCCTGTAACCAGAATTCACATTTGTTAAATTTGGCATACAGCTGATGCTCCCTAAGGGTTACAAGGATGGTCCTTAGGTGTATCTCATGTTCTTCTTCTGATTTGGAATAGATCAGAATGTCATCGATGAAAACAACAAAAACTTATCCAGGAAGTCCATAAAAATCTTATTCATGAGATTCATGAAATAGGCGGGGGCATTGGTTAATCCAAAAGACATGACAGTATACTCATACAATCCATATCTGGTGGTAAAGGCGGTCTTTAGAATATCCTCTACGCGAATCTTGAGTTGATGATAGCCAGTTCTAAGATCAATCTTAGAAAACACTTTGGCACCAGTCAACTGGTCAAACAGGTCTTCTATCTTGGGCAACGGGTACATGTTCTTGATGGTGACATCATTCAACTTCCGATAGTCCGTACATAAGCAATTACCTCCATCCTTCTTGTCCACAAACAAGACAATTGATCTCCATGGCGATGCACTTGGTTCGATCAATCCTATTTCCAGCATGGCATCCAGTTGTTTCTTCAGTTCCACTAGTTCAGACGGGTTCATACTATTGGTCTCTAGGCTATGGGTCCGGTTCCAGGGATTAGTTCAATGATAAACTCAATATCCCGATCTGGGGGCATACCGGGCAAAACATCTGGAAATACATCGGGGTATTCACAAACTATTAGGACTTGGTCAATGGTTGGCTGGGCTATACTCTTGTTGCACTTGAATTGACGGGGCAAGGTTTCAGATATATGCTCGACTGATATTTCGGCTGTATTGGTCATGGTTATGGCTTTCTTGGCACAGTCAATTAATCCTTTATGTTTCGACATCCAATCCATTCCTAGTACTACTTCCAAACCTTTAGTTCCGAGTACTATTAGATTAGCATAAAAATCCATGCCATGGATTCGGATAGGCACGGCTTTGCAAATTTGTCTAGCTTTGGTGGTTGAACCAGGTATTTGAACTATCATAACATGCTTCAATTTGGTTGGTTGAATCTTACTAATGCATGCAAATTCTTCAGTAACAAATGAGTGCGATGCTCCAGAATCGAACAACACTCTTGCAGGTACTGAGTTAACAGAAAACATACCCAACACAACATATGGCGCTTCTTGGGCTTCTTTAGCATGCATGAGAAAGAGACCGCCATTGCGGTTGAGCGAATTCCCTGGGGCAAACCTTCTTCCGGGCTAAACACGATGCTGTTGCTGAGGTTGGGCATTTGCATTGGGGGTTGCGGCAATCTTCTTGGGGCACTCATTGGAATAGTGACCCTTGGTTCCACATTCATAATAAGTCACTTGGGACTTGTCCTTTGCTGCAATAGGCACAACATTGCTTCCAGTCCTTGGGACAGTGTTGGTGTTGGGGCGACATTGTTGTTGTTGAACTTAGGCAGTGCACGGTTGAAATTGCTGGGGTTGCCGGGGTTGTTATGGTTTCCTCCGGGCCTTGGGTTTCCACGGTTGGGATAGGTCGGACGGTTCATCGGGGGTCTATTGGTTCTTGGGGCAAATACTGGAGATGGGTTGGGGCGATACTTTGGTGTATGGTGGGTTCCTGGTTGATTCATCATGCGACGCTTGCGGTTCTCATTGGCTTGGTTGATCTTTCCTTCCATATGAATGGTAGAATCCACTAAGGCTTCAATATCCGCAAAGGGGATATTGACTAACACTGTCTGCATCTCATCATGCAGACCATTCAGGAATCTCTCCTTCTTCTTGGCTTCAGTATCTATCTCATCCGATGCATACGTAGCCAATGACAAGAATTTGTCACGGTATTCCACTATGGTCATCCTGCCTTGCTTCAGTTCCCTGAATTCATCTCTCATCCTCTTGATCAAACCCGGTGGCACATGGGTTCTGCTGAACTTGATTTTGAACTCTTCCCAAGTCATCATTTGACCTCCATTCATGGCACAAACGCTCGTCCACCATGCTCTTGCATCTCTGGCCAAGTAGTGGGTAGCAAATAGAATCTTCTCGTTAGCTTCTACTCCTGCAACTTCCAGATTGTTCTCCATGGTTTGCAACCAATCATCTGCATCTAGGAGCTGTTCTGACTTGGTGAAATGGGTGGATTGGTGTTCTGGAAATTCTTGAGTTTAGATCCATGGTTGTCCTGATTTCCATGGCCTTGATTGTTGTTGGCCATCTAGGCTATCTGTTGAAGGGTGGCTAAGTTGGCTTGACGTTCGGCTCTTTCAGCTTCGTGGTCAGAAACTAACATTTGCAAGAGTTGCAACATTGGGTCCGGGGATGAAGTGCTTCCTCCGCGAGGCATCTGAAGATTGAGATAGATCATGAGAAAAGAGGGAAATTTCTAAGGTTCAGAGGTTTTTTTTTTGAAAAGTTTTCAAAGTTAGACTCGGATTTTTCTAGAAACTTGCTTTTCATTCATTCATTCATTCATTCATTCATTCATTCATAGCACACGATACAACACAAACCACAACAAAGGAAAACAGATGGTTTTAAGAACCATTCTGTGAAACTACAATATAGTGGGATCGAATACAACTCACTAACGCTAATGCTCAAGTGCTACTACTCCTCGGAGTCAGTGTCCTCATCATCCTCATCATCATCATTGATGAAGGCTAAATCATCCTCATCAGTGAAGAAGTCCATGGGCTGATCCTCCAGAAAGTCAGCATCATCGCTGAGATAGGAGTAGGGGTCTCAAAGAAGGTCTTCCCCTGCATTCTCCCTCTCCTCCAACTGCATATCCCTCTCGTGGACATTCTCCTCCAACCCTGTGATCCGGTGGCAAAGACGGGCAATGATGCGCTCCTTCTTGTCGATCTGACGGCGACGAGACTGGCGATCCTTCACTAGCATGGCAATGGTCTGATCCTTCTTGTGGTTGGCGTAGGAGCGGGTGTTGTCCAACTCCTTCTGACGGTCATACATCATGAAGCTGAGGTGGTCCAATTGACTCTTCAACTCGTGGTGGTATGGGGCCTCCAGTGGCTATCCCATAACATCATGCCTTGGGTAGAACTCAAAGCAAGTACCCTTGATCTGATTGATACTCTGCCCACACAGACGGGTAAGAGCTTCCTGCATTGCCCTGGCAAGTCCATCGAGCCAGTTGTTCTCTCTCAAGGTGAAGTGAATTCCCTCTGAGGTGGGGGCTTCAATCTTTCCCCAAAGACTTGCAACAACTAACCACTACAAATCCTCTCCTTCCTGATCATTGATCTGAGCTCCGAAGAACTCGGGGTGCGGACGCTCCAGCATCTCCGAAAGCTGGTCCAAGTCACACTCAAAGATGAGGTCTCCTCCATTCCCCAACTGATAAACCTTGTTGTACTTCACGTCCATCTATAAGAATATATGATGAGTAAGTTAGTAGAGTGATCAAGTGTGTCAAATTTTAACGTAAATTTGTAAGAATTTTTGTAGGAACATGAATTTTCATAAAAGAGTCTAAGTGATAAGAATGAGAATAAGTTTTCGTAAATACTCACTTCCTTGGTTTTGAAACTAGGTTTTTCATTCAAACGTCCATTCTAAACTAGGGTCTCCTACGGTCAGGATGGCTCCGATACCAACTTATCAACATCCGGATTTTTAATCTCAGATGCCTGTTATGCCATACATCGCAATCCCAGGATTACCATTTTTGCGAGACATAATAGATTAGATATCACAGTACATCATCCATTATAAACCATACATAAGTTCTTACACAAATAGGGATCTCATGATCCGGTCTTAATACAATTCAAGCAACGGAATAACGTAATAATTACGATAGCGTGGGCGAAGCTCCATCTTCATGGTCACAAGCAATGCTGACGACGGGAGATGATCCTAGTTGTCGTAACCTTCTTGTTGTCCGTCTTCCTGATACTCCTCTTCATAGTCTGGCCACAGGAATATCCAGGGACAAAGCCATGAGTACTCTTTAAGTACTCGCAAACTAATACTAACAAGTGAAGTGGTTTTGAGTAGGATACTAAGCTCTAGGGCTGTTTTGCACAAAGCCAGATTTACCTCTACTAAGTTCAGAAGCAAAGAAAGCTAGTTGAAAGTTTTATAACACCTAAGTGGGAACTTGAATTTCATGTCACAACTCTGTTGTGGTACGGTCAAAGTCATAAATCATTTCATAAGTCATTTTGAAAACATTTGACGACGGAACAGTATGGCCATTCCAACTGTCCATAACCGCGGACGCGGCTATTCGAATAGTTTGACACTCTGTAGAGATTGTACACTTTCACCACAACATTCGATACATATGTCAGGAACAATCATGAATTCACCATACTCAGTATGCGGATAATCAATCCTAACCTTTCAATTACACGCCCTAGTATAGGCACCTCTCCTGTGAGTTTGGCCTCCCAACCATGACCAACTGTCATCTTGGGTACTGCACAGGTGGACAATCTTCACAAGGTAGCCTCAGCTCAAACCTTGGCCGCAAGGGAACCCATACTAAGGTATATAAATTTCCAATCATGCCCTACCCAATTTTCGGGTATTGTGGTTGTACGGTAAAATTGGAATGGTATCGCATCCAGAAAACCATCAGTTTTATAAAGGGCCAAGGCTCATGATTTAACATTTTTATCATCAAAAATCATCTGGTGTTCAAGAACACATGTCAAAACATTTCATTAGAATGACTCAGCATTCTAAGGTTTTCATAACCATTTTCACCAAGTATTCCCATCTAAAGTTGATCAAGTTTTATGCTTAGCACTAGCATCTACAAGTGGGGGTAAACACTAATGAGGGGTGGTAAACAAGTGTATCTTATCTAAGTTCAATCTCATGCCTCAGGATGACATCAAGATTATCTAACTTAGGCTAAGTTTTATGCTCTTTATGCTACGTTCAGATATCTTTCTAAAGTCTACCAATTATCAAGTAACCTTAACTAGAAAGCTTTGATAAAGAAATAAAATAACTAAGCTTACAAATAAAACTGGGATTTGGTATCATCAAGTGGGTATAATCACATAGGCTTAAGGCAACAAGTTTGCATAGTTGTCATGCAAGGGTTAACTTGCAAGGTCAATAGCTTGCCTTGTGCAGAGTAGTGGTTGAAGTTTTCCTCGGCTTCTTCCTCGTAGTATCCTCCTTCCTCCTCGTATCCTTGGTCGGTACTATCGTCTATAAATAAATACGAGGTACACAATCACCACACAATTCTTAACTACTATATTTAGCACACAAAGGTTCACACTAGATGATCTAGCATTATCACTATTATCACAAATATTAAAGCACTTGTCTTATTTATTTATTTTAGAAAAGTAATTTCTACTCATTGAAAAACTACTTAAGATTTAATATTCTCCAACTCAAACATGGGATCATGTTGACACATGTCATCACCACATATTTCAGTACATGGGAATGTGATTTAAAGTGGTGTCACAATTTAATAAAGTTTAACCTTTTTATTTAAATTAAATAAAATGACTAGAATGGCCTATGGGGCATTCTTTTATTACTTGATCATTATTTTTGTAAGTAAACCTATATATTTTTATATATTCTAAAAGGTATGGTTAAATGTGATTTTTGAGACTTGGAATCAACTCAAAAGCTTTTATGGTTGAATTTTGAAAAATGTTTGCATGCAGAAAAGCTTCTGCCTTGTTATTTTTACTATGGGTGATCTACAATTCTAATTGGTTTGAATCCAACGGTCTTGGATTAAGCACTCCAGTACCTTTCTAACAAAATTGGTTTCATGCATTTTGGTTTAGTGAATCGATCTGGGTTGATTTTTGAATCTAGGTACAGAATTGGTTTTGAAATGAATTGAATAAACCTAAGTTTGAATTGTTGGGTTGCATGGGATGTTTAACTGGGCTGGCCCACTACGCACAGCGCATGCGGGCTGGTTAATTGATCGACCCCACTCGCCAGTGAGACAGCGAGTGGCGAAGCGGTATGGGGCGATCTAGGTCGTGCGATCTATTTCTAATCCTACGACTGTGGTTCATCGTCCACGCTTGAACAGGACGCGGCGAGGATGAACCCTAGCACGACCAGTGGGGTCGACGAGGGATCACCGGGGCTCTGGCGATGGTTGGTGATGGGGGCGAACGACGAAGTCGACGACAGCGATCCTCATGGTACCGACAGCTCCTCCTGGGGCGGCTCCAATCGACAGCGCCTCTCCTCCTCTGCAACGGCAAACTACGGTGAAATTCTGGCCACCTGGTGCTCGCCTTGCTCCGGGGGTGAGTGGGTGTGATCAGTGAGAGATGGGGAGTGAGATGGTGTGCTCAAATCGAACGGGGGTGGCCTATTTTTATAGTGCCTGAAGGGGACCGACGGGCGCGGGTGGAGCTCATCGTGGTTGTCGGCACAGCGTGCTACTGGCATGGGCGACGATAGGGGACGGTGTGTTGCCTCCTGGCGAAGCTCAACGGCTTGATGGTGCAGCGTGGGGCGGTAAGGAACGGTCGGAATGTCACGATGCTCTGGGCGGATCCGACGGTGATTTTAATGGCGCACCGCGTCCATGGTCCGTGCGGCGACGAACGAGGTTGTCTGGCGGGTTGCTGGGGTGCTGGCGACCACGCACGCAAGCGGCAAGGGCAGCGCGCGGTCTGTGGGCTCATGCCGCTGATGGCGCACTGGCATGCTCTCGGCACGCACGCAGAGAAACTGGGCGCGAGCTTGTCGTGTGGTCCAGGGGCTGGCAAGGCTCGAGCGTTGGACAGGGGGTGGCAGTGGACGGTGCTGCGTGTCCCAGACAAGGTTGGCGAGGCTAGAGCTTCTCCTAGCTCGCTGGCGACATGGGGGTGGCAAGGGTGCTCTCGGCATGGTCACCATTGATGGCTATGCCTGCTCACAGTGATGCTAAGGCTAGTTAGATTAGTTTGATCATCTACCGAGAGTGTAGAGTGAGCTAGAAAGGGGACAAGGTTGGCCAAAATTACTACTAGTAATAGTGTTTGATATTTGTTTGTTTGCTACTTACAAGGTGTTTGATGAAATGGCCGAAAGAAATTCAAATTTGAATTTTGGATTCAAACTTGGCGGGTTTGCTAGGTACATACTAGGGAGTCTTGGGTTAGTTGGATTGGTCAAGAGGCACTGGTTTGGTTGGGTTTTGAAAATGTGTGATCTTTACATATGTTATAGATTCAATTTTCAATTGTCATTTGAATCAAGTTGCCAAATGTTTCTATAAGTTTGAAAGGTGGGCTTTGATTCACTTTTACTTGGTCTTGCAAGGGGAGAAAAGAAATAGAAAAGTTTATGTTTGAAATCTTAGACTAGAAACACTCAAAGTGACCTAGTGAGCAAGATTGGCAAAAATGACCATTTGCTTGATTTGATTTGTTTTTTATTTTCTCTTGATTTTTTTTGCTTGGAAATGTTTTAGATGATGTCACTTTCATATTTAAACCATTCCTTGCTATTTAGGTTAATCACACAAGTCTATTCATGCATTTATACAATCATCACAATCACACATGCATTCATTTGGTTTTTTATTTAATCAAAGTTTTTGTTAACCCTAATTTTAGTGATTAGAATTTGATAATCATGATTAATATTTTTGGGATGTTACATGTGCTTGTCCCAAAAGACAGTTAATTGTGACATAATTTTGACACTTGCATCTTTGATATTTTTACTTCTAGTCTTCACTTAAACTTCAGAGGTCCCTTGGCATTTATGTTTTGCTCCACAATCAAAGGCAAGCGAGATACCACTTTATCATATCTTCTTATGAGCATTACAATGTTGCTTATGCTTGTGTTTCATGCTGCTTATTATTATTGTGTTGGAATCTCTTCATAAATTGCATTACTATTGAGTAGACTTATTTGCATACTCTTTTTTATGAATTGCCTAAGTATTTGCTCGTATGCTGAGAATATATACATCTTATGAAGCAAATGTGTTCGTGAAAGTTTCTTTTATCACACTCAGTTTTCAACCGAATTGCTTGAGGACAGGCAATAAGCTAAGCTTGGAGGAGTTGATACGCCCAAAACATTTATAGTTTCCCGAACACTTTGGCTATTGTTTCTCCTCTAATTTGTGTGATTTAGATATAACTAACACGGTCTGACACTATTTTCAGTAGAATTGCTTTGGTGTCTCGTTTTTGTGCAAGAAATCAACTTTCAGGAAAAATCCCATAAAATATCGTAAAACTCCTATTTTATCAGAAGACTCACGGAGCCAGAAGATGAGACGAAGAAGGACCATGAGGGGCCCACACCACCTATTGGCGCAGGCCAAGCTAGGCTGTGCCAGGGGGTGGTGTGGCCACCTCGGGCACCCCCTCGACCTCTCCTTCCGCCTACATAAGACCTCTGACCTAAAAACACAGGGTTTTTCAATGTTTTTTCAGATAGAGTTCCGCTGCGCTGCCACCACCAGAAACCGCGATTCGGAGCCAGAAACTCCGTTCTGGCACCCTGCCGGGACGAGGATTTGGAAGAGATCATTGTCATCATCATCACCAACGCCTCTCCATCAACCATCCATGTTTCCCCATCCATGAGTGAGTAATCCCCCGCAGTAGGTTATGGGGATGGTAGGGATTGGATGATATCTATCATGTAATTGCATAAGATTGTTAGGGCATGGTGCCTAGTATCTATTGTTAGTGCTTTTTGACATTGTTGCAACTTGTTATGCTTAATGCTTGTCACTATGGTCCGAGTGCCATGATCTCAGATCTGAATATGTTATTGATCTCTATTGTTAGTGCTTTTTGACATTGTTGCAGTGTGTTCATGGAGTTTTAGTGCTTTGCTCCGGTACTCTATTAAAAAGGAGTACCTTAATTGCCAGTAGATTCCCTTGAGGCCCTGCTGCAACGGACTGGCAGGACAAAAGATGTCTTGCAAGTTCTCATTGCGAGCACGTATGACTATATAAGGAACACATGCCTATAATTATTTAGTACTTGGATGCTTTATCTTATTTATCTACAAATGCTCTTGGTCTTGATGTTACATGAATAGTCTTGTCCATGCAACGTCCGTCCATCCATCCCTATGCCTACCGCACTCAAATCCTATTGTTTGCCACTATTGTTACTACTGCCTTTATTTTACTGTTGTTGTTACTTTGCTATTGCTACTGATAAAGTACTGTGAGCAAGACTATTTCCAGGTGCATCTGAATTGATAACTCAATTATTAAGGCTTATAAATATTCTTTGGCTCCCCTTGTGTCAAATCAATAAATTGGGTTTAACTTCCCTTGAAGACTATTGCGATCCCATATACTTGTGGGTCATTATGCCCATAATTTGTGGCGTTGTTTATTACGGCTTGCATTCCAAGGAAAGTATGACAATCCTTCATGAGGTGGGTTGATTGTCGACCCTCAGCATCAACGTAAAAGCGCATGTTGCACGACCCTTCTAGTAGTTGCATTGGGGACATCGGGGGTTCCCTTGGTTGGTACGGCTGTCTTGGCCTGCTTTTTTCCCGCATCTTCTCAGCTATCGCGATTTCCGCTGCTGCGATTGTCACTCCTTCTGTTGTCCTCCCCGAAGAAACAAGCTACTATGTAATTGGGCTTACTATAGCCGTCAAAATTGTGCCTCCTTCTGTTATCATAATTTTGCATATCGCGGTCCTCTTCGGGTGAGCGTCCGTGTTTTTTGTGGACGACGTCTTCACCATCAGCCCAACGGTTCGCCATATCCATCAGATGAGAAATTGTTTTTAGCTTTACCTGTCCCAGCTCCTCGATGAAGTCCTTCCTCTGCAAGCCATCATTGATGGCATCTATCACTGTATGTACGCCTTTATAGATTCTTTGAGTTTCTGCTTGCAATCCCTTAACTCCTCAATAGATGCGGGTCGCTTGAACGTGGAATTAAAGTTGCGGATAAACTTGTCCTCCAAATCGCTCCAACTGCTGATTGATTTCAAGGGTAGTTGTCTGAGCCACGAACGTGCTGCACCACTCAAGTGTAACTGAAGGCTTTGCATTGCCGTAGCTTTGGAGGCCCCTGGAGCTTGATAGTTTGCAGATAATCGGCCAACCATGTTGGTGGTTCTTGTAGTCCGTCATCTTTTTGGCAGTCATGAGGGAGTTTGAAATCCTTGGGTACCGAACTCTTGCAAAACCGGTAGGTAAAACAGCTGGCCCCACAAAGTTCATGCTCGTCATCGCTTTCTCTATCAGAATATATTTGGCTGCTGCACTCTTCTCTGGATCTATCCACCCTCCTTTGTGTAATATTGTTCCTAGCATCGTGCTCCCATGAAAAGCGTATGTGATGGGGGAGCTAGATCGTTGGGTGGTCCCTGTATTCCGAGGGTTGCTGCGATGGCATGGTGATTTGTCGGCTCGCTTCACGGTTCCTTGCTCTCCTTGCGCGAGAGTGTCGCCTATCATCCCTAATCCCATGAGGGCGGAGTGATGGATAGCTGCCAGCGGATCATCGGCTGCTGGATGGGTAGTCAGGAGGTAGGTTTGGGCGGCAACAAGGGTGGACTGTGTTGTTTTTTGCTTTGATGTTACCCGCAGAATCAATTAACATGAATGATAAATCCAAGTCTCTTGCCATCTCGTGCCTTTCGGCTTCTAGGATACGTTGCAGCCACGAGGCGCTACGCCTAGGCTGTGGTCCTCGGGTGACGCTGTCGGAATTCCGAGTGGAGCTAAGCTGCGCTCGACGCATGCTAGATTCATCGGCCAGCCTTTTCCTTTCATCCAGGGACCGCTGCAGTCGCAGTAAATCTTTTCTTTTATGGTGCAGCAAGTACTGGTAAGCCATTAGTTCCTCTCACGTGGCATATGCTATCATAGGTACCGCACCCGATATTGCGTTTCGAGCTTTCTGCCAGACCGCGGGTGCAAACTGGAATGTTAGGTGTTTGGTGCATTCTCCTCCTCTATTCACGACTCAACGGTCTCCTTCTGGCGGGTTCTTCCTTTCCTCGCGACGTCTTGGCGCATCATCCGAAGAAATATCATTAGGGTTAATTATCGGGTTACCATTGGAATCGTGGGGCGATGAGGTTCCTTCATCCTAGATCACGCACACTTGGCGGTGCCTCATGCTTGAGTGGTTGTCATCTCCGATAAACCCATAGAAGATGTTGTTTTGTGGTCCAGCGAAGTCCAGGGATCTTGCTCTGGGTATGATTCCCCCTTCTTGATTCCAGAGTCAACGCTTTCTTCGGTTACGTCAGGAATTGAGCTAGATGAACTTAGGCTGCATTGTAGTGTGGACTCAAAGATCGAGCCAAAAGAGAGGTTGTCATATGCGTTAGCCAGATCTTCCAGATCTGCAGAGTCTCCACGGATTTCTTCGACGTTTGTCGGATCGGAGACGATTTTTCCTGTTGAGCCGATAGATGATGCTGGAGTCGCTATAGGCGATGCTGGTGTAACTGACGGATCCGAGCTAAGCAGAGCCGAAAGGCATAGGTTTTTGTGTGCTTCCATGCGAAAGTGGAAACTTCCGATCATGAGATCGGTCTCTTGGTCGAACTCGATGAGAGCCGACAAAGGGGTGGGCGGGCATGGATAAGCGAGATCGTAATGCACCTCACCAACCTTGATCGTCGGATTGTTTCTTGATGAAGGGAAAGGCGTCGAATCCATGGCTCCAACACTCAGACTTCCCACATATGGCGCCAATTGACGAGGGATAATCTCGGTAATGTCCATTGTTATGGACTTAGGGTTTGATGAAAAAGAGAGCATTGGATATTTCGTCGGCTAATCAGACAAACAAGAAAGTCGATATAGTCTGATTATTGAGAAAACTCGGTTACAAAGTCGTCGGATTGTGGGAAAACTAAGGTGACCTCTCCGTCGGGTCCTCCTAGCCTTTATATGAGAGGCTAGATCCTGGATCCATAGCCAAAGAGGTTACAAGCTAATATTTACAACACGAACTCTACATCAGTTACTGAATATTTCTTAGCGGTTAAGGAAAGTCTTTATTTTGTCGGGTACTTCTTGAACTTCGTTGAGCCTTCGTGGGCAATAAGATATTGTGATATATGATTCATATATTGTTAACCAAATTTACGAACAAAGTATTTTCTCAAAATACGTATTTTCCTTAAACCAGAATGGAGGTAGTACGACTGATGCTAGAAATACAGGTAACACCTTTGAGAGAAAGATAGTCTATATAGAAACAATCATAGATGTCTTTTTTAATGGTTAAGGGCATGAAGGCCTTGGAAGCTGTTGTATTAACCGAGTGACATGTAAAAGTTTACAAAGAGGTCCGTAGGAAACATGGAAATAACAACAAAGGCCTCACCTTTACAAAAAGGACCCAAAAAGTAGAAAAAGTGACAGGCCCTTGTTCTTCTCCGTCACTGTTGGGTCACCTTGAGACCCGGGTACCCGCACCGCTATCGAGGAACAAGCCACTTGGGGCGGCACCGGCCATGGATCCCACGCTGAAGTCGAGGAAGATCCTCCGTAGGAGGAAGGAAAGTCATGGAAGATCGATTCTTCCTGGCAAGGAGTGGATCCAATTGCCAAGAATAGCTCTGGCGTCAAGCTACCGGTGCTAATGAACTCTGAAGGTTGCTGCAGTTTCCCGTGTTCCTGCCAACGCTAGCTCGCGACTTCGTCGTGCTCCAGCCACAGGGACCTCAAGCTCTACTCATCTCTCCCGCCTATCAGCACAACCGCAAGGAGAGGAAAGCAGGGCCTCCAGATCTCGACGAATCTGAGATGGACAACCAAGATTTATTGAGGAGGTTGGAGAGTCATCATCATAGTTCGTTGCCTCCATCCACTAGAGTGTCTCCGCTGCAAGCCACCAACCTGCCCCCGACAAGTGCCTTGAACAACTCGAGAGCTCCAACAACGCAAACCTCAACGGCATGACGCCAAACCGGCACTCTAGCCAAACCCTAGACCTACTGATACTATTGTGATATACAGGAAGGGGCCGATCTCCCCTGTCCTGCCATCTTCGAATGGCGAGGCCACCATAAAGGAGGGGGAGAGGAACCGGGAGGCGGTGGATGACCCTCTCGCAAATATCTTGTGAAACTTCTACTCCTTTCGATCTAAATTATTATACCCAGACTTTTCTAAATTCAAATTATTATACCCAGAATTTTCTAAATTCGGGTGTATCTAATTTGAATCGGATAGAGTAGTAGGAAGAGTAGTACTCCCTCCATACCGGTTTAAAGGGTCATTACGTAGTCCAAGAAAAAAGTTTAACAATATATTTAGCCAATAAAACATGAATTGTATGTCACAAAAATTATACCATTAAAAAATATTTTAAATATGAATCCAATAATATAATTTTTAAAATTTATAATTAATACTTTATTAATTAAACTTGTTACCAAACTTTTTTATTGGACAATGTGTTGGCCCTTTAAACCAGTACTAGTTGGTACCCCGCGCGTTGCTGCGGACATTAGAGGTGATTTGCATGCATCCAAAAGATAGCACAAACAATCTATGAAAATAATGATCATTTGCACTCTGGCTGCTGCGCTAAAGAGAAAACAATGGGAAGCATGTGGTGTGATGAAACTAAGGGGAGGTATAAGAACCATAAGGAAAGACACTGCATCTTTTTTCTTTTTGAGTGATTTACCTAGGACAGACTATATGATGCAAAATAAAATTTCTGAGCATGGACCAAAATAGCGCAAGTAGAAAAAAAAATCTTGTGTGACAAATTGCAAAGCATGTCCCGGAATGACACCCAAGGATCACAAAATACACTACCACGTAATACACATGAAAGGATAGCATAATTGGATACACTTTAAATCATCCCCGCAAAAAAAAAATACTCTTTAAACCAAATAGCATATGAAAATAGGGTTTCAACAAAAATATATATTATAGATACATAGGAAATTAAACATCAGTCTGCGGTTTGAGAATAACAAAAGATTTGATTAATATTCTGTATCTTCAAAGTGAACGGAAAGTCTTCATATTTTATATAGCAAAAGTAACCGAAGGATGGAATTGAAGGATGGAAATTGATGTACTGGAGAATAGCCTATGTTTTAACATCTATAAAATTGAGTATGAAAAAGGATAAGAAACTGCAATCTGGAGGTATTTTATTTTGCTTCCGTTAGTCATCTTCAGAACTTTTGAAACATAATAGTTTTGTTAGTTTGGTCCTGTCCCCTCTAATCTGCCAATGAAAAAGAAAGGTTTGAAGCTTGTAAGTATATAAATGTGCACAGTCTGTTTGGATGAAGAAGCCGCTAGTAAACATTGGAAATACGTGCATATATTAGGAATTTAGGATGGTATCATTTTAACTATTCATTCCTCTTTCTCTGTACAATTAGATAAAAACAGAGCATTTTAACTATTGATTCCGGTTTCCCTGTACAATCAGATAAAAACAGAAGAACAATCATGTGTCGGAATAAGAATATTTACCAAGATCCGAAAATATAAACACATTTCAATAGCCTGGAAACATGAACATACCAAATGATGAGCAGTACAATTCTTGTTCCTTTATATAAGGTTCATTCTTTCTCTCCACCTGAACCAAACAAAAGGGATAATTAATTTAGTGAAGTTCGAATGTCGTAAAACAAATCAAAATCTTGTACGTGCTGAAATTGAAGGGCGAGAAACAAAATAAGCACGATGTACTTCCGGTGTTCACTTGATCCTTTGCTAGATGCTTGTAGGATTCTTTGAGGGAGGGAATGGTAAATGACCGTTAGCTGCTGCTTGTCCAAGATAGAGTTAATCGGTTGATGTACAAAGTCACCGTCGGCATATGGCTGCCAAAAACTTGGACAAATTGATGGACAAAAGTTTTCCTTGAAGACGCAGTAGCAAACCCGAGCTAGCCCACATCAGGCACAATTTAATTGCGCGGCAGCTGTTGCTCTTGAATCGCTGAGACAAACTGGTTTCAATTTCATCGGCGACCTGCTCTAGATAGGCGGGCGCTGGCTGGTGCTTCTGGAGAGGACACGATGAGGCCCGCCATCGCGACGTGGTGGAGGACTTGAGGGCATGGTAAATCGCCTGCAAGGCCGAGACAGCAGGAACCTGTGTCAGAATGCACGGCTGAATTAAAGAACTCTCACCAGAACTCGGCCATGACACTGGCCCTGCTTGGGCTCTTGGGAAGAGCGAGATGAGTTTTGGTGATGTTGCTGGGCAGGAAATCTTAGGCGGGCAACCCATGGCGTGTCCCTACTCCCTACATGAACTCGAGCATGGTTGATTTGTAGGAAGAGTTGGAAGGGGAGGGGAGAAAACCGCAAGGAGAGCAAAAGGCGACTGTTGGACTAAAAAAACAATTAATTGTCTATCAAATAATGTGGAGATAGTGGGAGCAGAAGAGTAGTACAAACCGTGACGACGTGGCTTGTCTGGTAGGATGGAAAATTAAATAGTGATCCAACTATTTAGTATAGAAGGTGACCATAGATTTATAGTCGGACGGATACATATAATTAAGGTGATGTGGCTTCATCAGATTTTAGCTTGCAAACATTAAATGTATTTTAGTGGGATGAACTTTATAGATACTAGGAAACATGCCCGCGCGTTGCGGCGGAAAAAAAATCTACTAACACATGAATTCATAAAATCCACTAACAACATGTCAAAAAAATCCAGTAACAAGATTAATTGTGGATATTGTCTGAGAACGACAAATCAATGTATTTAAAGAAAAAAGTGACATAATTTAGCTAGCAAAAAGGCATGCAATGATTCAAAAGATTGGATGGTATTAATATAGAAAGTGGAGTTTCAGTAGCAGACCAAACAATTCAATTCATGCACCAGGAGAAAAAACCTAGCAAAGTCCAACTCCAAACCCATCCATGATCCCACGACGAGATTACCTAGCAAGATAGCACGATTGCACTTTTGGATCAGTCGCCCCGTGGGGGTTGTCACTCGCTCCGCTCTACCTCGCATGGGGTCCTCTTTGTATTTCTTACGAGGCACTTTCGAGCCATGCTGCTCAGGCCATAGAGTCCTCTCTTTCCGTATTTCTTAGTAGCACTCAAGCTATGAGCTTCTCTTTTTTCATTCATAAAGACTCGCTGCCCATCATCTGCATACGGGGACTTCTATTCCTTCCTTATAATTAAGCTTTCTGACCTGATCCGAGGCATATTCCAGCAGACATTTAAGCCTATATAAATTGGTGAGACTTTGTATAAAAGAGCGAGGTGGGACTAATTAGAATCCAACGTAAAATTAGCACCAGGCAGGGCATGGTGCTCAAGGAATTGGGCCAGGCCCGTACAGGTAATGGATAAAATAAAAAATGAGGAAGTAGGGATCTGGTGAAGGCATGGTTTGAGAAAAGCAACGAACCGGCATGTAGACAACACATGGTTTGAGGAAGCAACGAAGCGGTACATAGACAACACGGTGGCAATGTACTAATATAGAATTTAGTGGAAGGACAAAACCGTCTAAAAAAGTGTTGGACCGAGAGAAACACTTCGTGCTTTATTATTAGATATAGATTATAGATATGGATGAAGTAGGATGCAAAGAGGATTAAATATTTTTTTCACGACCCTGCTCTGCCTTTGCTCTGTTCAAAGAAGGCCCGATTGATTTCCCGGCCCATTCTCCAGTCCTTTTTAACAAAACCTCTTCCGTGGCCGCCTAAAGCTTGGAAAAGCCCAACCCAAACCCTAAAACCTCCTCGTAGCTTCACCATGGACTTCGCTGGCCGGAAAGCGGCGGCGCTGGCCGCGCTCTCCTCGCCGGCGCCGGACAAGTCGCCGAAGGGCGTCGTAGACGCCCCCATCGCCCAGCTCCTCGAAGCGCTCAACTCCCACGCGGACCTCTTCACCACCTCCTCCTGCTCCGGCCGCATCTCAGTCCTCGCGCAGCCCTCGCCGAAGCCCCACTCGAGCGAGCCCAAGCCCAAGAAGAAGGCCCGGGGCGGCGGGTGGGTGTACATCTCGCATGACCCCGCAGACCCGGACGCCGTTGTGAAGCTCCTGTTTAGTGGGACGGGAGGCAGAGCTAAGGGTGCAGGGGATGAGCTGGTGTTCAGGTTCGAGCCGATGATCGTGGCGGTGGAGTGCAGGGATGTTTTGGCGGCTGCGTCGCTCGTCACCGCCGCGATTCATGCGGGGTTCCGGGAGTCAGGTGAGCCGGTTTGCACGTCTCGGGCTAAGCAGAGTTCATGTGGCGTGCTTAACTTATTCTGTTCTACCATTCGCTTAATATTGATGCCATTTGTAGGTATCACAAGCTTGCAAAGACGTGCGATGGTAGCAATAAGGTCTTCCATTCGCATGGAGGTGCCTCTTGGGCTGACTGATGAGCTTGTAGTTTCTCCGGAGTACATCCGATACCTTGTTAGTATCGCCAACTGTAAAATGGAGGCAAATAAGAAGCGAATGGATGGGTTTCTGGATCTTTTGCAGTCTAAGGTATGATTGATTTTGCATTCTAGCAGATATTCTCATTACCCTGTAGTTTTTCTCGCATTACTGGTACCTCGTTTGTTTGACTGTGCATGTTAAGCACATGATATCAGGTGAATGAACATGTATTTTCTGAACATCAAATTAATTCGGAGCAAAGTAAGGTGTTTTTTCAGTTGTCCTTTTCCAGATAGACTATGTATGGTATTTTCGTATCAAGTTTGTTCAATTAATGAGCTGTGATGTACTCAACTCGAGAACAAAGACACATGGACACACTAGAAGAACAAACTCACACAGTTCGGGAAGAAATTAGGTGCCAGGTTGACACTACTTTTCTAGAACAACTGTTCTATTGCCTTCTCTAATATCTCATGCACTGAAGCAAACTGTACAGAAGCATATTGAACTTCTCACTATGGGCAACTACCACGGTTCTAAACTCACGTCACCTTCCAAATTCCAATGAATATCTCCCAAAACTAATGCAGTCTAGCCCTCAAAACATGCTCTACTAGTAACCAAACAATCAACTTGCGACTCTTGCCCAACTACCAGGCCACTAACCAGGTAGACCTAGATTATACTCAACCGGCTTGCTCTGTTTACATGTGAGCACTTATTATGTGGCATTGCTGCAACCTCAACTTATGCACGGACTCAACTAGAGTTGCATGACCCAGTGCAAACATATCTAGATATACCAGCACCCCCTTAATCTTCTTGCTGTTATTTGACTCTCCGATCATCAAAGCATTGCCGATTTGTTGTCAGCATCTACCAGAACGGAATTAGCATGCACTTTTTTCACCTTGCGATTATCTTCTCAGAGTCATCTCCGCATATTGAGATTCCCACTTAGCATGGTGAGCAGTAAGTGCTCGCCTTCCTACTTGGTGTGCATCCCTTGAATGCCTTTAACTGATAAACATTTATTTGAATAATATCTCACGTAGTCCCTGAATTGGTTTAGGTGTAAATGAGTTGTCAGAAACATGGGCTTTCAGACTTGCAAAATGTTACCCACCATAGAGAATTCTTTAGTCTTCTCTCCTAGCGTGCACATATTTCTTAGAGCAAGGTTGAGCCTTTTGGGGGATGCATCAAGGAACCAGCCTTGATGCATAAAAATGCCTTGGAATTTAACCTTAGTAGTTTGGAGCTTGGCCTTCGTCTCTAGGTTGACACCCAAGAAGATGGTATTGAAAGGTGACGATGTAAGATGTGAGCACTGGGAGAGATGATGGAACTCTTATGTGGTGGATAACGTGTTGTGGCTCTTGATACCAAAATTTCAGACGATTACCTGCACCCATACGAGCCTGGTGGGAATGTACACCATAGAAGTAAGAAAGAAGATAGCCCCAAATACGGTAAAAAGAACCACACTCTACAATTACTTTGGCTTGGAGTCCGCAATCTAAAGAAAATTGAAGGCTCATTTCATTGTGGCAGATGTTGACGATGACACCGCTTTGATGCTCTGAGAGGCGGTACTCAAATATTAATAAGATAGAGATGATTCAGTATGTCTCTGGTTATGGTTCCGCTGGGTCAGGATATGTCGTTGAGCCCATTCACTAGATGACCGCGGCATTGTGCACTTCAAAAAGTTCTAATGTGTATACGCTGCATGCCTATTGAGTTTAGTTTACATCTACTTGGTTAGTGTCATGGTAGTTGGGGGAATCATGAACATGACCAGTTTAGTGTTTAATTACTCTTGAGTTGTTAGCTACCATGCATGTTAACTTGCTAGTAGAGGCACATCACATCTTGAGTACATTGCATTTCTGTTGGCTGAGTCGAGCTATTTTTAGCAAAGTGAGGCTGGTTAGGTGGTTGCCCACTATGGGGAGGTTAGATATGCTTGTACCGAGTTTATCTTGATGGAAGATAATAGCCAAGGCACGAGGAGTCGAGGACACTGCCTAAGAAGTGTTAGAAGAGCACTAAAAGTATTTTTTCTGTGTATTCTTACTAGTGCATCTTTATGTCCTCGTGTGCCGCGTTAAGCATATCTCAAGTCCATGTGATTCCGAACTACAGTGTTTTGCTCGTTATTCAGCTCTTCAAATGACTGCATGGCTCTTTCTCCATGTTAATTTTTTTACATCCTTGCCACTTCTCCTGCATAAATATTTGTACCATTGCTGCAAATGTTTAATGTAAGATCCTCTAATATGATTTTTTCCCTTACCGATGTCATAAAAGACCCAAAAACTAGCAGAACGAAAGGTGCACAAAAAACTTTGACTTAGAACCCCCTGAAGTATCCACAAATGTAGTCATTCCTCAAAGTTGATTATGTCAGCTTGCCCAGCCTAAAGCTTTTTTTTTGTAGTGTCATTACTAATTGAGCTATATGCAGCTGAAGCAGATGCAATTAGAATGTTCAGGATAGTCATACAGGGCCAGCATAGTGTTCATGTTCCCTGCCAATTGTGCTTGTTAGGTGTTATGATGTCTGTATTTTATCCTGGAAGGCTTGCCAAAGAAATATTTTTTCTTTTGAGAGAAATAATTGTTCAGAATTTGAGAGGCTATTACAGTGCTGGGTTTGTCTCGTAACATATTGTTTCCTTTCAACTGCCAGGGTCTGCCAGGTATATCCAGGTTGCAAGATGGTCATACCAAAGAAGACGATCATTGCTTGGGCTCTGAAGTTAAGTTGCCACTCAGTCGGAATGTACAGACACATGATGAACTGTTACCAGAAAAGAGAAGCGACGGCTATAATTGTGACGCTGGTGACAAAGGTGATGGTGAATTTAATGAGAATTCAATAGAAGGATCATATTTGGAAAATCGAGACCCTGTACGCAACAACGGTGCCAAGCATGGTTTTGGTAATGCTGAACGGCATGTTCTTATATCTCTACTTTTCTCCCTCTTGTTCGTATATTTTTTGACCTGTTGGTTCCTGCAATGCTATTTAACACCATTTTTATATTTAGAAGATCATTAGTACATGCTGGAGTATGTATGCTTGGTCTGTCGATTTATTATATATACATGGTAATCCTGAAAATATTCTTTTTGTAAATATTGGCTTAATTAAGAAAAACATCAGTGCAAGGTTTTGCTGCTGTGTTTTTGCTTGTCAGCAAGTCAATATGATTTGTCAGCCATAGTTACTAGACCATGGTTGTTTTCCTGCACTAAATCATAAGCATTCTATTTCTTTCCAGAAAACATATATTCTATTGCACAAGTCCTCATCCAACCAGCGGGCATTGATATTGTTCCCACTATTTTATTTGACTCATGATACAACCACTATATCACTGAACCCTTTTGTCATTTGTTGTCTTCTGCAGATTAATGCAGGAGGAAAAACTGTCCGCATCATCAGGAAATAAAAGTTGCCATCTTTCTGTTACCGAGTTGAAGACTAGTGGTGAACCGATTGAGAAACTCTTCTTATGGGGCCAATCTGCTTGTGCATTAACTGTTGGTGGAGAGCAGTGCGTCCTTACTTTTGGTGGTTTTGGAGGACCAGGAAGGCATTCAAGAAGAAATTACTCCCTTTTGCTTGATCCAAAATCTGGTTTGTTGACGGAAATAAGCGTTAAAGGTACACCTTCACCAAGGATGGGTCATACAATTACTGCAGTAGGCAATCATATTTATGTTATTGGAGGTAGGGCTGGTCCTTCAGATATTCTTGACGATGTTTGGGTTTTGCAAAGCACTGAGAATAGGTGGTCAAGAGTAGAGCACAGTAGAAATATTTTCCAGCCAAGGTACTGTCAAGATGAAACTCCTAATGATCTTGGTCTTGTGTTTTCCTTTAACATTTGAGCTCGCTCAATCAAGTGATAACAACACAAAATTTGGCTTGTAGATATTTTATGGTTATACTATTCATTGAAGTTCTTTGTTCTGTACGCAGGCACCGACATGCTGCTGCTTCTGCAGCTTTGAAAATATATGTGTTTGGTGGACTCAGTAATGAAGGCATATATTCATGTATGAATAAATTGGACACAGAAACCATGCGGTGGGATGTGATTCCTGCTGCTAGTGAATGGCCGTGTGCTCGCCATTCACATTCTCTGGTGTCCTATGGGTCAAAACTATTCATGTTTGGTGGTCATGATGGTCAGCGGGCACTGGATGACTTCTATAGTTTTGATATAACGACACTCAGGTGGAACAAAGAAATCACTAGTGGAAGAACTCCATCTCCCAGATTTTCACATTGCATGTTCATCCATAGACACTACCTCGGGATACTTGGTGGTTGCCCTATTAGAGAAAACAACCAGGAAGTTGCATTGCTAAACTTAAAGCATAGAGTCTGGTTCCATGTCTCCATTCCATCTCTAGGTCAATGCCTCTGTGTCCGCAGCTCACCTGTTGTCACTGATGATGATCTTGTTGTTATTGGTGGCGGTGCATCTTGCTATGCATTTGGAACAAAATTTAGTCGACCAGTAAAAATTGATCTTCATTTGCTGGAGTCGGTATTTGAACTTGCTTACAAGGAAAATGACATGGTTATACAAAGTTGTGATGCAATATCTACCTTGGGTTTACAAGAAAGTGACCAAAATAGCACCTTTGTTAGTCATAATAAGTCAGAAGCTGATGCCGCCCCTAAAGGTTTTGCTGATTCAGATTGTCTGGTTATCCAATTTGAAAAGAAGTATGCCAAATTAGCAAAGGATATTCTAAAAACGTTTGGATGGTTGGACCTTGCTAGAAAAGTTCGAGTCAGCCAGGATAATGTCAATGTTCTTTTTCCAGTTAGTAGAACCTTTCATACCCTAATCACTGATCAGTATTCTAAGATGCTTGATGATAATTCATGTATCTCTGAAGGGATATTGGGATGTCCTGAAAAGAAGCTTGTAGGAGCTAACATTACTCTTCATAAAGCATTGGAAATATTGTCATCGTGCCATGGATCCTTTTCGAAAGATGAACTAGCTCTCAGCCGAAAAGCTTCTAAATCTCCTCAAACCATCATGAGAGAACTTGTATCTCTTCTACTGGAAAGAAAAGGAATGCCCTCTCAGTTGTTAGAGCAGCTGCCAACTAGGTTTGTTCTCACTGGCCTGTTAACAATATGAATACTTACTCTTTTGAGAAACTGAAGTACGGATAGTACAGAAACCTACTTTTAAATAAAAATATTTCTTTCTTTGTCCTGTTGCTTGCTGAATTTTTTGTATGTAATAGGTGGGAGACCCTAGGTGATATCACCGTGCTTCCAAAGACTTGTTTTAAGGACCCACTGTGGGAATCAATTGGAGAGGAACTTTGGCAACTAGTTGCGAAGTCGCTTGGGGCACAACGTCTTGCTCGCCAAGTAAGTTACTTTTAGTTTGCCATGTGGTTCCCTTATGAGGTTGAAAGCTGTTCCTTCTTTTGAGGATGTGATTGACTTGGTCTTTCTTTTTTGCAGGGCAAAATCATGCCAAATGGCACAAGAGATAGCACATTAGAACTTCTTGTTGGTGACAATGGGTGGGTGACCCATTATGAAAATGGCATCTCTTATTCACTTGATGCAACAAAATGCATGTTTTCTTCTGGTAATCGTTCTGAGAAGCTTCGCATGGGGCAGCTTGATTGTAGAGATGAAGTGGTTGTGGACTTGTTTTCCGGAATCGGATACTTTGTGCTCCCATTTCTTGTGAAGTACATTCTTGATGACATTCCTTTGTCAGATTCTTAATCCGAAGTGATTTCCTTGTCCCTTTTATAAAACAATCCTTATTTCTTTACAGGGCAAATGCCAAGTTAGTTTATGCATGCGAATGGAATCCACATGCCCTGGAGGCTCTTAACCGGAATGTGGTGGACAACCATGTAGCAGATCGATGTGTCATACTTGAAGGAGATAACCGTCTGACGGCACCAAAAGTATGTGGTGAACACATTTCACCTGTTGAGCTAAATACATGTACCAGGATGGCTACTTACCATTATGTTGTTTTTAATAGGGGGTTGCTGATCGTGTTTGTCTTGGACTGATACCCTCCAGTGAATGTAGCTGGGCTACTGCTGTTATGGCTTTAAGGTAATTTATCTGCGCCACCAATATGGCTACTTTTGTATGATACCTGCTGTGCTTCGGTGCTTCTTGTATTTTCACCGAGTTTCAAACGTAGAGGTCTACTGAGGTTTGCAAGCTTGGTTTGGCCTATACTCGAATAGGACCAGCTGAGATTACATCTCAAGCCATAAAATTTAGTTTGAAAAAGTTGTTGCCATAAACTACTTAGAGTCCCTGCAGGTTGTCAGAATCAGAAGCAAAGTGTTCCTTCTTAACTCTGCTTCTAAGCAAACTCAGCTTATAGGTGCCAAAATAATGCATACAGACTAGCAGTTTGGTGTGACAGGCGATAGCATCTGTATGTAGGTCGTTTCACACAATAAAAAATGCTTGCTCGCTGTTCTTTCAGTGTGCATGGCCAGAAAGAAAGGTTGAGCTCTCGTGCTGTTTTTGGCTAAGACAGAACCATAAATCAGAAGTGTTCTTTTTTATTACAGTGAGCTATTGGGGAAGATGAATCCCTTTAATTACATCATGTCCACATATTTCGCTTTAGTGTGTAGTCTAGTTATAGACATAAGGTTTGTCATCGAATGAGCTGCATGATTACATCTTAAGCAAATCTATACTGGTTTGACAGTTTGCTGGATGCATGGTGAACATCTCAAGTTCTGACTCTGTTCTGTTGCTACATCTAATAGGGTTGACGGAGGCATACTGCATATACATGGGAATGTCAATGACTCGGATGAGGCACACTGGTTGGAGAATGTTGTTGAGTCCATCAGTAGTATCGCCACAACTCATGGTACAGATCGCGTCTCAGTACTTTTGATCTGTTACCAATCATCTCTTGTTCGTTAGAAGATTACTGATCTTTTGCCCTTGCACGCCATGGGATGCCATTGTATCTCAGGACTATCTTGGAAAGTCTCTCTGGAGCATGTCGAACACGCGAAATGGTATGGGCCGCACATTCGGCACATCGTAGTTGATGTCAGATGCCGGCCAAACTGACAAAGCAAAAACAGCCGGAGCTGGTATTTTGTGCTTGGGGGATTCTGGATTGTAACGAGAGGCAGTTCTGTTATATCCTGTGGGCCACACCCTATAGTACTGTTCTCAAGGGAGGACAATAGACTATCACAGATTTGTTGCACTGCCCTTTACCGAGAATTAAACCATATGTTGTAACCTTTGAAGAAGAATAAGAAAGCATGTTTTGGTTCTTAATAGCAATGTAACATTCAGAGTCCTGCATACATAGATAGCTCAGTTACGATCGTGATATCTTCAGTAATTCTTTTTATTTTCTTCTAAATGTGCTATACACCCTTTGCTAGGCTGTCGAGCAGGTCGGCAAGCTGGGGTGCCTAGTCGCGTACAGACAATTCCAGATGTAACCATCTGTTCAGGATAGAATTGCTGCCGACTTCGAAATCTCCGATGCTGTCAACCGGACAAGAGAGACCGGTTCCAATCCACTCAGTTTTGACATCCTCTTCTTACATCGTCATGGCTTTTGGATCTTACCAATCCCCTATTTCCTCTTACGGCAATGTCATCTTACCAATCCCCTATTTCCTCTTACGGCAATGTCACAGTTAGTGCGCAATCTTAAGTTCAAGGAAGCTGCGGCAATGAGCTTCGGTGCATTATGGATGCTGCACCAGCATTGCCATCTTTCGTATGTCAACATAGCTTTCCAAGAGTGAGTGCAGCAACAAAAATAAGAATGTAAGTCGTCTATCTTTTACAAGGCCACACTGAACTCCTTTCCTGCAAATTAGGCTCCTACCATTCAACCGAGTAACACTCGATTTAATATGCAAATTTGAGGTGCCAAAGAAAAACCTCTTTTATTAGATGTGCTTGCAAAAAACGAACTTACACAAGGAAGTACGTCCACCACACCGTGCACGAGCAAAATGCCACAAGATATACACAAATCATCTCAACAATGTGAAGGAAAAACTTCTTAGCCGTCCAGCTACCATGGAAAAACAAAAGGTCCAGCTACCATGGAAAAACAAAAGGTCCAGCTACCATGGAAAAACAAAAGAACCAAGAGCAGTTCTGCTAACGGTACATCATCGTTTTCTACAAGGGGACAGACAGACTACTTGAGCCTTACTGGCTGCTGCTGCTGCAGCCCTCCTCTCATCATAGTGCAGAACTCCTCGTAGTTGATCCTCCCGTCCTGGAAATATCGAGGGACACAAGAGTGCCATCAAGAAATTGAAAGGAAAAAAAAAGCATAATGCAAGCTGCTAGCACAAAGACTTACATTATCCGTGTCAACTTCTGATATGATGTCCTTTATGGTGTCCGCGTCGCCCATTTCATGCTCGATCAAAGCAGTCTCAAGCTCATCCCTTGTGATGAAGCTGCATAAAAATCAAGGTAATCCTCTGTCAAAGCAACCATGGGGTTTCACACGCAGGTGCATTATTGTGGGTTTTTTCTCGAAAAGGGGATAACCCCCCACCTCTGCATCAATTGATGCACACGGCCATATTTATTAAAAAGCTTTCATCAAGTGTTATTACAGATCATGGGGTCAGTTGCGTTATTGTGGTGAGCAGTTAGCAAACATTAATGAAGTGTCAACCTGTAAATATCATGCCTCACTGATAAGGTCTGATGAGGAAAACAGTACTGTCACTCATGACAACATCAGTCGTACAAAGAAAGTGACGGTTTAGAATACTCACCCACTGCTATCTTTGTCAAAGTACTGGAATGCCTTGAACAGATGCTCATCTCTTTCGAGCTTGTGTCTGTGCATTGTGGCTGTTATGAACTCAACGTAGTCAATCGATCCGTTGCCATCCACATCAGCCTGGAACAGATCATAAGGTAAGCATACAGTATAAAAAAATATCATGGTTGAAAAAGATACTGTGATATTCAAGAGCAATGCATACCGCATCCATCAACTGCTTCACTTCAGCTTCTGACAGCTTTGATCCAAGTTTGGCTAATCCCGCTTTGAGTTCTTCATATGTGATTGTCCCACTGTTGTCTGTGTCCATGTTACTAAACATTTGCTTCAGGCCCTTGATCTCTTCCTCGTTAAGATTCGAAGCTATAACCTGCATACACATTTGCTTATAAGCACCAGAGTAAAAGGCATTCAGCTATAAGTGTAAAGATAATAACCTTCAGAGCCATCTTTTTCAGCTTATTCATTGCTCTGAATTGCTTCATCCTAGAAAGAACAGCACTGTCGATAGGTTTATCTGATGCTTCTCCTTCTCTGAGCCATGGATGTTCTGATCCAGCAAACACAAACTATCAGATTTTGGTGAAAGGATCTAAAATTCGGAGGTTGATGTACTGTCAAGAAGCTTACGAAGAACTTGGGCTGAAGTAATTCTTTTCTTTGGATCCTGTGCCAACATCTTCCTCACAAGGTCTTTAGCGCTCTCAGAAATTGATGGCCATGGCTGACTTTCAAAGTCAATCTCCCCTTGAAGAATAGCATCAAATATTCCCTTCTCGGTTTCTGCAAAATAAAACAGAAAATGGATAACCACATGCTGCAGCTTAATTGCATACCTGAATTCAGAAGGTGAAAGTACATCAGGACTTGAGAGGCAAATTTACCAGCCCAGAATGGAGGAACACCGCTGAGAAGAATGTACAGAATAACACCTGCACTCCAAACATCTATCTCTTTACCATAATTTCGCCTCAGGACTTCAGGAGCAACATAATAAGCACTTCCGACGATGTCTCTGTACATTTTTCCTGATATATATTTGAAAGACAATTATTACACATGAACAGAAGTTCATTTTGTGTACAACAATGAGTTAAAACAGTAAACACGGAAATTTCTGAAACTGGTGTCTGAAGAAAGGCTGGTGGTTATGTTTTCCGAGTCAGATTCTAAACTACTGATATATAATGTCATAAAAGATGCCATGGCACCACGTCCTACTCAGTATAGGAGATGCCATAAAAAGAATGTATGAAAAAGAGACCAGAGGAACTGTGTTGCTCCACCATCATATCATCACCAGCCACCACCAACAAAGTCACCAACAGTCACAAACCCAAAACTGAACCTTCTAGGTAACTCTAATCATAGATAGTCTAGCAGCACTATAATAATTAAGATCAGTCTATGAAATATGGACTTTAACAGATATGTCTAGTTGCTATTAGAGTTGTTCAACAAGAAAATGCAATTCACAAGCTTATGCAGCTTAAGTATTATTTTTGTTACCTTCTTCAATGAAGACTGATAGCCCAAAATCAGTTGCCTTGAGCACTGCATTCTCGTCCTTGGTCGCAAGCAAAAAGTTCTCTGGCTTGAGATCGCGGTGCATCACTCCCATGAAATGGCAAACGTTGACAACATTCACAACTCCTCTGCAGATAGTCGCAGCCGCACGCTCCGAGTAGTGCCCCTTGGCAATGATCCGATCAAACAGCTCCCCACCAGCACAGAGCTCCATCACGACATGCACACTGCCCTTGTCTTCATAAGCCCCGCAGAACTCTACTATGTTGGGCTGTCCAGACAGGTGCTGCATGATTTGGATCTCCCTGCGAATATCCTCCTTGTCGGCCTTGCTCACGAGCTTGCGCTTGGATATGGACTTGCAAGCGTACTGCTTGCCAGTGGTGATCTCGGTGCAGAGGTAAGTCACCCCAAACTGCCCCCTCCCAAGTTCCTTACCAAGGCTGTACGTAGAGCGCACATCCTCATACTGCTTGCCGAGAATCGTGTCGGGCGTGGGCTTGGAGGGGGCGACGACAGGTGGGACTACCGGAGGGTGCATCGCCGGAGGTGTGTACCTCACCTCTGTCTGTGGTGGTGGTGGCTGAGCATGGTTGTTGTAACTAGGAGGTGTTTGTGCTTGCTTTGGCTGTGAAGAATAGCCATAGCCATTGGCTCCTCCTCCTTGGACAGAATCCGGGGTAGTAGCTCTGCTGCAACACTGCCCCATTTGTACTCAGATTCTTCCTTGCAGTTCTGAATTTGCAACCCCAGTTAGCCGAGCAGATTGAAAACCTGAATCTGTAAGCAAAACCCAAGAGAAATTCTGTCAGAAATCAAGCAAAAACAATCAAGAAACATTTATTATGCTGAATCAAATACGACCTCGTCCACGAATCTACAAAGTAATAAGTAATTCAAGAGAAAAAAAAAGGAAGAGAACCAAACTGGATCTAGAAGCAGAACTCGAACAAGAATAGCAGAAGGGGAAAAGAAGAAGTGGTTGGCTTTGACACAAGGTTGACCTCTTTCCCCTCCCAATCCAGTACAATGAATGAACACAAGAATTGCAGGACAAGGTAGATGGCCGGTCGCTTTGTTGACGCCGGAAGCAACAACCAAAGGAGATAAGGATGAACGCAAATCGGGCAAACGACAAAAGGAAGGGCCGACAGAAAGCAACGCGACCAACGCGGCAACCCAGGGGAAAAGAAGAAGAAAACTACAGCACAAAGGATCGTTCCCACAAATCTGCAAAATAATCAGTACCACAAATCTACTGAATCCAAGAAGATAAGCGCCGCAGGAGGCATGAGCAGATTGCTCAACAGAAGTGCAGAAGTGGAGCGCTCGTGGGGAATGAGATTAAATCAAGCTGTTGCACCACTGCCAGATCCAAAGACGGGGGAAAGGTTTTCGTAGCCAGATCAATTTCTTTAATCTCCTATTTAAACAGAATCCCAGAACACGGGATAATTCCTATTCCTAATCTTTTCATACGCGGAAAAGATACGTGAGCAAAGCAAGGAACCAAGAAACAGGGCGGAGACGCGTACCGACAAATATGCTAAGCTCTGAACAAGTCCCGAGCTCTCCGCCGTCCCAACGCGCAGAAGCTGCACAGGAACCTGCGGCGTCTATAGAACAAATCTTGGAGTAGGAGGGAGGACAGAGCAAGAACAGCTCGGCGCGGCGACAGCGGTAGTGGATTGCAAGTGGTGGCACCGCGATTAGCGTCGCCCCAATCGTGACAGCGACTAATACGCACGGGCGAGAGTCGATATCTCGGCAAGAAAAATAAAGAAAAAGTTCGGTACGAAAAATAGAAGAAATGGGATGCCGTAGCGTGCTTGGAGATTTGGAATTATTTTTGTAGACCATTTTAGAGTTGTTGTTTTTTTATGAAATTTAATAATAAAATTATTTTTTTTGGTTTGGACGTTAGTAGGGATCCACCTATAATACGGTTGCTGTATCTTTCTAATCCACACACGTATTTTTGGACCGTTGAATTTGGATCTAAGGGTATGTTTATCTTCTCCATTCTTTGTTGTTGTTCTTCGTTCCACTAGCAAACGATAACATTTTAATCAATCTTAGTCTCTATTGTATATAAACAAACAGACATTGTCTCGGTCTATGCCGCCTACCTTATATTATTGCCGCCTCTAGTTTACCTTGTCGGTCATCCATCTTTGGTCGATTGGGTTTTTACTCTAAACACTCATGACTCTAGTGAATCCCCACCATAGCGTATGATAGCTTCAAGAGATCTCTCATCCTTAACAACTTTGTCTCATAGTACTAAGTATATCGGTCTTAATATTTCCAATATCCATGTAAACATTATGATTTATGATCAATAATTAATATAGCTTCGGTCCTTCCGCTAGGAAAAGAGTAAACATATTGGCGAGGCCTTCTCGGTGGTATGCTCCACTGCAGTCGTGGTACTCACACAAGTAAATTATGTCAGAACATACTACATTATAGGATAGGGGAGTAGCTCAATAGAGCGAGATATTGAATTTAGCCAAATAGACAAATATTAATAGCAAATTTGTAGTAAGAATGTTGGATAGTTGTTTCATCTTATACCCTTATTCGTTAGAGACACTCTAGAGATAAGTTTCATCACACTTTTGTAGGATCCAAGTCTTATAAAATCTTATAACTTTCAAGTGTAGCCCGAGCTACACATAGCTCATTTTTTACAAAATTCAAAAACGGCATTTTAAAGTTTCAAACAATTAAAAACCATAGATGTAGATAATGAAGTGTTCTATCAACATGCAAAATATCAATTTCAAATACCTTACATTTTTGGTTGCGCCAAAAATGACAAAATCTGACATCTAAAAGTTTTAATAGTGAAAAAATTCAAACCCCCCAAATCTCCTGATTTTTCATTTTTGCGGAGGCATTTGGAGTTCATATTTGACAAGTTGATAGAACACATCATTATCTGCATCTAAGCTTTTCTAGAACTTCAATTGCATCATGCAATTATTTTTTGTATTTTAATAAATATCTGCAAGTGGTGTTATCATTTTCAAGCATAGAGGGCACACATAAGAGATATGCGTGATACATATTAAACCGGTGACTATTGGACAACATAGAAAGACCAAATCAAGTATTCTAGTTTTTTGAAAGTATCCGGTAGGGTCATATTATTACAAGCATGTAGGTGAAAATTACAGTGGGAATTAATCAAGTTAAGTAGATCATTTGAGTGTTATTTAGAATACCAACATGGTTATGGTACCAAACTACCATAGATGTTATTAATCAAGAGAGTGAAAACAAATTAAGATGTGTACATACTAGTATATCCATCTAAGCATGTAATTTCCAAAAATGCATAAGAAACATTAATGACCAATGTATAAAGAATCCTTCCTTTACTATACTATGTTAGGTAGAAGATGAGACCAAAACCTCTAGGATGATTCGCTTCGCCTCGGGTGGTCCTGATACTTTGGAGGTGCGGCGGACCACGACCCCTTGCTGGCGGAAGGCTTACCGTTTGTTCATTGTCTTCCTCGGAATAGTGAGATGGCGATAGTCAAAATAAAGTCCTTTCCACCCTATCCCCGCTCTGGTGGTGCGTCTAGTAACGGCGGAGCGTGCTTTGAGTTGTGAGCCTGTCAAATCTCTAGGATGTGGTTTCAGATTTCTCTTCTCTTTTCTTTGCGGGTTAGATTTATCTCCTCTGATTCAAATTTCTCTCCTCTTTTTTGCGGGTTAGATTTATCTCATGTGATCTAAGAGTCTTATCATCGGCGATAGTTTTTTTCTAGTGCGGTGGTCTTTTATGGCCTTAGCAAGTCAATTTTTCGCCTGTCTACTATATCAAGCTCTACTACGACAATCTTTTTCTGGCTTTGGAGATGGGGGACGAGGACGAAGGCGCACCTTTGGATCGCTCTAGTGCTTGTAGTCATCACTAGATGGTCCAAGAACCTATTTGTATTTTTATTTACTTTTGGATTTATTTATATTCATGTTGACGATGATTGATAGATTGGGGTCTAAAGGTAGATGACGAGACTTATCACGTGTAATTCAAACGTGCGTGGACAAACTCACCATCGTTGCCCCTATAAACCAAGCCAGTGTTATTCTACGTCGTCACCTTTTTTTTAAGAATTGGCTTGTATTACTCAAAACATCAAGTATTACAATAAATTTCTTTTTTTGGGAAAAAAGCATATATTAATATTGTTATGATACTAATTACATCTGGTCTCTGCAACAACACATTACCCTATTGATATGAATTTGGCACTTGCTAGCTAAACCAAAGGATAACCACACTGTGCGTGCGAGTACTAGTCCTAGCATATTTATCTATAAAATGGTTGCTATTATTCTGACAACTTTTGGTACGAATAATATCTTCTACCATAGTTGCCGTATAGACTGATTTATCCATCTCCTTTTTTTCCTACCAAATTGATTATCTCTAGGCAATCAGATTGCACCGGTGTAGAGCTAGAGAAAGGCCTTCCAATATTGCACACAGCTCTTCTTTAAGGACATCACAATCACAACATGAATGTAATTTACGACAAAAAGAGAGGAAATCTCCCTCATTTTATCTAACAATTATAACAGATCATGTATCTCCTTCGGTCCCAAAGGAACCATCGATGTAACTTAAACCAGCCTACCGGGGGTGGGGTCCATTGCAGGGGTTGTTTTTGCCATTGTTAATTATAAGTATGTGCAACACCCTGATCTCTTTGGACCAGCGGCTGCTACTCCTGGCAGCTCAATAAGATCTCTAGACTAATCCCAAAGACCAACACTAATTTTTTCTGCGTACTTTGTCCAACTTAAACTAGCCTACCGGGGGTGGGGTCCATTGCAGGGGTTGTTCTTGCCATTGTTAATTATAAGTATGTGTAACACCCCAGCCTCTCTAGACCAGCGGCTGTCACTTCTGGCAGCTCAATAGGATCTCTAGACTAACCCTAAAGACCAACACTAATCTTTTCTGCAAAATTGTCCTCACTCGTGTGCACCTGGTATCCATTTTCTAGCCGGTCACCCATCCTCAAATTGCTCTAGGCCAAGCACGCTTAACCTCGGAGTTCTTTTTAGATAAGCTTCCGTAAAAAAGTTGCAACTTATTGATATGGGTATCATATCAATCATATTAAGCCAAATGCCACGATCTCACATACTCCCACTCATAGAAGGTCGACGCCATCGTCAGTCAATCACAAGTCAGGAACATCCCCTCTTGGCACACGTCTGTGTGTCCAGTGCTAGCATATGTGTCATGTCGTGTCCACTCCAGGCCACACACATCATGCTCCACATGCTCGCCACTGATCCGCACACGCCCGTGTAACCGCGAGGATCGGCTCTGATACTACTTGTAACACCCTGTCCTCTTCGGACCGGCGGCTGCCACTCTTGGCAGGTCAATAGGATCTCTAGACTAACCCTACAGACCAACACTAGTCTTTTCCGCGCACTTTGTCCTCACTCGTGTCCACCCAGTACCCACTTCCCGGTAGGTCACACATCCTCAGATTGCTCTAGGCCAGGACGCTTAACCTTAGAGTTCTTTGCAGATGAGCTTTCAGAAAATAAGTTGCAACTTGTTGGTATGAGTATACTATCAATCCTATTGAGCCATGCGTTAGGATATCACATACACCCACCATTAGAAGATCGACACCCTCGTCGATCAACCATAATCCAGGAACATCCCCTCTTGACACACGTCTGTGCATCCAGTGCCGGCACATGTGCCATGCCGTGTCCACTCTAGGCCACACGCGCCGTGCTCCACATGTCCGTCACTGACCTTCACACGCCCATGTAACCGCGAGGATGACTCTGATACCACTTGTAACACCTTGGCCTCTCCGGACCAGCGGCTGTTACTCCTGGCAGCTCCATAGGATCTCTAGACTAATCCCACAGACCAACACTAGTCTTTTCTGCGCACTTTGTCCTCACTCGTGCGCACCCAGTACCCACTTCCCTGTCAGTCACTCATCCTCAAATTTTTCTTGACCAAGCACACTTAACCTCAGAGTTCTTTTTAGATGAGCTTTCGAAAAAGAAGTTGCAACTTATTGATATGGGTATCCTATCAATTCTATTAAGCCAAGTGCCAGGATCTCACCGTATACAACTTATTCTTATCTATATTTAAAATGAATTTACCTTTCACTATATTCTCCCTAGAGTGGTACTCGATTTGAATCAAAGAATCCAGAAAACTCACTAAGAATCCTGGAATTCATTTTGCAATTTCATTCCTATGTTGTTTGGTTGGCACGGAATTGGGATGTCATTTCATTTGGCAAATCCATTAAAATATCCTCATGTGTAAACCTGATTCCTATATTAAACCTGTCATTTCCAAATTTCGGTGGCAGCCAAACATATGGGTGTTTTTGGAATCACAATATAAATGAAATGAATCTATGTATTCATTTCATTTCTACTAAATGAAATGAATACCTGGATGACAAACGACCTCGACACTTCAGCGGGAGGTGGAGGTGTATTATGTACGACCTTGTTTCGTGCGTGCTAGGACCACCACAAGGCCATCAAAGCCATGTTAATGCCACCTCTTAGTATGTCGACAAGGAGGTTCAAAAGCCGGTTAAATTTCCTAACTAATTCAATTGGGGGAGGTTGCCAATTCTCGGACATAAGGATCCATAACTCCTTCGAAAATGTACATTAAAAGAAAGGATGGAAGTTATTTTCCGCTTCAACTCCACATATGGTGCACCGATCTATCAATTTTAGGTTTTGCTTCTCCTTATTGCGCCATGTAGGGAGGGATGAGAACGATGAAGTAGACTATAAAGTCCGTTGTGTCGACTAATAATCGAGTAACTAACAACTATAAGTCTCTGTTCAAGTATACGATTCGAACAGACACTCGAAGACTACTACCATAGAGAGCACTGGTCGCGCACGCTATAAAAGACAAGGATTCGCAATATCTATGCACTATGTGTAATGCATCCGCAAGGATTTACTCTTCATTTATGAACAATCAAATATGCTAGCGACTTCACTCACTATGCAATTTCAGAGATAACATTTTCTTGATCAGTTGAATCACCTCCATGATATGATAAATATTTGGATGTTGTTTCTATGACACAAAGGTAAGACCTACAGATCCAATCTGATGGCCTGACAATCGTATCTGCTGTGCTCTATCAGATAAATGCCACGTATGCAGGTGTAATGAAAATCCCGATAGACGCGCTAGGTACATACTAATCAAACTGGAATTTGACTGTAAGAAATCTGCGGTATGAGTCGAGTTACGCCAGCTTATACCAGATTCGAGTTCGGAAGCTTGAGTTTGAGTAGGTAGCGTTGTCTTTTCCCAAGAGAAATTAACTAGTCTGATCTGTTGAGTGTACTAGACACATTTACCAAAACCCCTATGAAATTCTAAATGACTACATGAGCATTTGACCCGATGAAATTTCGGGTCAATGATGATTACCTTCTAAGGTTTGCAACTTCTAAGTCTCCACCCAAATCCACGATTTAATTGGACACTCAGAGGCTATTGACATATGTATGCCCAACGGATGCTCACTATTGGTCTATCTTGTGCGGCTCGGCTGGAAGCTCATGTGATGATCTGCTGGGATCGGCAAAGTCCATGGCGATTCGGATGAAGCCATGCCCATGGAGACTTCGCACTATAATAAATGTTTCCATCCACAACGACTTAGACCGTCGATCGTCGTAGAAGACGCGTCTTCTGTAACAAATTTCTTGGATCGACCGTGGCCGATAGAAAACTTTTTTCCGGTTTCACGCCCCTCTTCTACGACAAAACCACTAAAAACATGGAGGAAGCTCGGCCGACGCGTGGCAGAAGCAAGATTTTCGGTTCCTCGCGTGATATTGACTCGCTGAAGTATTTTGAGGCGTGTGGGTCCCGGACGTCAGTGACTCTAGCGGATCATACTTTTAGGTCGCGTCTTCCTGATTTGAACTCGATAACGTTGCTTGATACATCTTCTATTTAGTTAGACTCTTGGATCCCACATGTCATCCTCTCGTTAGAAAAATCTTGTCTATGATGGAATTTTTTCATTCGCTTGCGGTACCCTGTTCTGAACTTGATAGCGTTGCTCGACGCATCTGCCGTTTAATCAGGATGGTGGGTCCCACATGTCATCCTCACATTATAATAAAAATGTGCATGATGGATTTTTTTGGCTCGTGTCTCCCTGATTTGAACTCGATAACATTGTTCGATCTATTTGTTGTTTAGTCACGCTGCTGGGTCCTTCATGTCAGCCTCTCATTAGAAGAATCATGTGTATGATAGAAAATTTTCCTTTGCTCGCGCTACCCTGTTCCGAACTTGATAGCACTGCTAGATGCATCTAATGTTTAATCATGTAGCTGCCCTACATTCCATCCTCTCATTAGAAGAAACATGTGTATGATGGAATTTTTGCCCTCGGTCACGCCTCCGTGTTCTAAATTTGATAGTGTTGCTCGCTGCATCAGCCATTTATTCAGGATGGCGAATCTATCAGCCTCACATTAGATGAATCGTATGATGATAGAATTTTTTCTTCTCTACTAGTGCTACCATGTTCCGAACTAGATAGCATTGCTCAATGAATCTTCTGTTTGGTCACGCTGTTGGGTTCCCCATGTCAGCCTCTCATTAGAAGAAACATGTGCGATGGACTTTTTTTTCGCTCGTGCCTCCCTTATTTGAACTGGCAACATTGCTCGATGCACCACCTGTATAAGGTCTTGCTAGTGGATCCCACATGTCAACCTCTCTATAAATTTAACATGCTATGATGGACTTTTGTCGGCCGCGTCCGCTGTTCTGACCTTGGTTCGTTGCTGGGTCCAGATGTTAGTATCCTCTATGCAGGAAACGTGTCTATGCTGGATCCCAGATGATAGATTCTATTTGAATAAAATATATATACGTTGGACTGTTTTTTTGGGGCCTAGTACGCCGTTCTGAACTTGATAACATTGCTAGATGCAGTAGCAATTTATCTGAGTCCCAGATATCAGCCTTAGAGTACAAAAACTGTTAATCTATATATAATAACAGAAATTGCCACAATTACTATTTTGACCTTGGTCCGTTTCTGGGTCCCAGATGTCAGCCTCCTCTATGTAGGAAATGTGTCTATGCTGGGTCCCAGATGTCAGATTTTTTTTGAAAGAAACATGTGTATGTTGGGCTATTTTTGGGGTCGAGTCTGCCGTTCTGACATTGGCAACATTATTATATGCAGCAACAGTTTATTTGGGTCCCATATGTCAGCCTCAGAGTACAAAAATATGACTCTAATATAACACAAATTGCTTATGATTCGAACTCGAGACCTCAGCAGCGGTCAACTACGTGCCTTGCCACTGCGCAAGAAACAGTTGATACAATAGAAATGTTGAATGGTATTACTATAACTCATGGATTTGTCTCCTTAAAAATAATTCCTTTGTCCATGTTTATATCCCTTCAAATAATAAGGTGATGCTCCTGGCAGCTCAACCAAAAACTTCTACATGATGCAGTAGTTTCTATAGAAAAACATAGGTAGGCGAAACTTTGGGAGGGGGATGGGTAAGTTTATAAAATGTCACATAATGGAGTAGTTTCTTAAAAACACGAGTAGACAAGTTTTTTATTTCGAGAGGTGGGGGCAATGCCCAAAAGGCCAAATTAAAAAGAGTTTGACTATTCTATATGGGTTGCTCTACATGGGTTATACTACATAGGATATGGTCCATAGGCTCCTTTATCAAATTTATCTAGGCTGTGGTCAGCAGTCCCCTGACCCTTAAAAGACCGAATTAATATTTTTTGGGATAATTCTACATGGGATGCTTTCTAAAATTTATCTGGGCAATGGTCAGTAGTCTCCTAACCCCAAAAATCCAAATTAGAATGTTCTAGGCTAAAAAGCGTCTGAATGGGCTAGATTTTTTCTCCTAGTTAATAAAAATTGCATTGTGCTGTGGCTCGACCGGATTCTAAACAAAGACATCACAGAGGGAGGGGGAAAAACAATAATTCTTTTGGCAGTTATAATATTCATGTAAAAAATCAGCAATACAAAATAAGATAAAAAAATTATTGACGGATTCGCAATTCATATTCAGCAGCACTTAACAAATTCAGCAACATTTCAAAGTGACCGATTCAGCAATACATACATTAAAATATAATAGCAGTACAAAGAGAACCAGTTCTTGTTTCAGCTTTAAAAACCTTGTCGCGTGATCAGTTTGTCCTTTTATTCAAACACACTTGACTATTGGAGCATGCTAAACTGACGATCAAGTATGCTTTGAATACCTTCTTCTCACATCAATGCCTTTGTGACCCCCGTATGCAACCAAAAATGCCCAAGTCTCATCTAGATTGCAACAAGACCATGTTTCAAAAGAAAAGAAAGACTTTTGATTGCCCTTGATTTAAACAAGTATCGGTACATTAGTATTAGTTCCACAAAATGATTTAGCAATAGCGACAATAGAAAATTTAAGAGATTCAGTAGCTTTCCTGCTTAAAATTCAATATCTGTATAGAGAGAATAAGTCTTGTTCTAGCCCAAAAAAACTTGGTGCACGATCAGTTTGCCATGTTCTTCGAATAGACTCGATCATTGGAGCAAGCAAAACTGACGATCAAGTCTGTTTCTATATGAATACCTCCTCCTTTCGTCAATGCCTATGTGACCCCCATATGCAACCCAAAATTTTCAAAACTCATCTGGATAATTATGAAAATACTAGGTTTTAAAAGAAAAGCAAGATAATCTGCTGCCCTTGATCTAAACAAGTAACAACATATCACTATTAGTTTAACAAAATACTTTAGTAATAGCAACGACAGAACAAAGGCAAAGCAAGACCATCTTCTGCCCTTGACCTAAACAAATACTACCAGTATATAATACAAAGTACTGCAAAATACTAGAACTAGTACTATAATAGTACTGCTGTGCAGCGAAAATCCACCCTCCAACACACAAAAATCCCTGAGCGGGATAAATAAATTATGTGTCAATTGGGAATTCTCTCTCGCGATGGATGCATATTGAGTAATGCAGGCCCCAGGAAATATAAGATGTTTCATGGTACACCAACATGGAATGTTTTTACTTCTAGATGATGCTTGGCACCGCCCTGCTCACAGGCGTGAAGGAACTGTAGATTGCACCCTTCCAAAACACTGGCTCTGTTGACAGGTGATAGCTGGTGAACTGCACATTGTACAAGGGCGAGGAGCAAGCGTCTAGGATGACGCACACGATGGATACGATGATGTCGCCCCACTCACGCATGTCAAATAGCACATCGAACACCGTTTAATCGTCCCTGGGTCCGATGTTCTCTAATCTCGATGAGCGCGGTGCCAACAGTGGCTGAGATATGTACCTAGAGTTTCTAAAGGAAGTAAGAATCGACAGACTAAATTGCAACATGCTGAATATTATAAGAAAAAATATCAAGTAAATATGAGTAACCTAACTGACTATGATAAAACATACGTAGTACCTACGGAGTACATGTGCAAGGCCATGTTTAAAGCTACTTGATCTAAGCAAGTAGTGCTAGCTACCAGTACAGAACCATGTTTCAAAGAAAATGCTAGATCATCTCTAGTGTTTGGTCTAAACAAGTACTATAAGTACATACACTAGCAGAACTAGAAACAATATACTCCCAAGTACAAGAACAAGTACAATAGTACTGTACTATACTACTTTATAGCCAAAATCCAGCTTTCCGATACACTAAAACCTCTTGACTAGAATCTACATCAATATTTAATCTAAAATTTGAATGGAAGATCATCATCAGAATCAAGATGGTCATATTTGCCATCTCCCACCTTGTGGATACAGAATGAGTAATCCAGGACGAACCTATCATGTTTATTAATCAGAAAATTCCAGAATTTTTCAGTAATCCCGACGGTGGTCGGCGACGCGCTGCTCTTCGGCTCGAAAAACAGCTATCTTCGGCGAACTCCTCTAGGTCCCCTACCATCATTGAAGGTTTATATAAGTGCAACTCCACCATGTACCTGAAGCACTAGACGGATACGGCGAGGCCATATTAGAGCATGTCAAATCGCATGACGAACACCGTACCATCGTCCCCGGATACGACGGTCTCTACCCTCCATGAGCCAGGTGCCACCAAAGGCTGAGAGATGTACTTGTGTTTCGCGCCGTAGTGAAAACGGTGTACTTCCATCGAGTGGGCTTTTTTGAGGCCGGGCTCAGTGCAGTTGCATGGGCCGTGCGGGCATGCCATCTTGTGGTTGAGGAAGTCGTGGAAGGTGACCAATGTCTCGCAGTCTTCATTGGGGCATCTGCAACCTTTTATGTCGGCGACTTGGCGACGCAACTTGTTGGAGTATGCGGCCAACCAGATGGCACTGGTAGTGTCCATACACATAGAGATTTCTCCAAAGGTGCACTAAACTTGCTCCAGCCACCGTACCGAATGTTGTGCATTGAATCCTCCATTGCGTCCGGATGGACTGGGGGCGAGGGCAGATTCAAATATGAGTTTTGGGTTTTTTTTGGAGGAGAGTGATGACGGCCTGGAAGATCCGATGCACCGCGCGAGAAATAGCTAGGAAAATTTGCGAACTGCACGCTCAAGAGTATCAAAAATGCGGCTAGCCAGCGTTGGCGAATAGGGATTAGTGGAGATGGGGAAGATGTGAGACTCTTTGAAATAAGGGTGTTAATTTTGCGTGTTCCTCGTCGGTCTTCTATAGTGCGCAACTGTATCGAGGACGCCGATTGGCATGCTGTCACGTCCCGACTCGGTATTGTATTGCCTCATCACATAAACTAGTTAAATAATACTATAAATAAGTTTTATTGTGTTTCAGGAAAGAACGATGAATCCACATTTCTCCCTCGCTAGATAGCATGCATGGTAGAATGGCATTTCTCGCATCGCAAAGGATTTGAACCCACATGTTGAAATAAAAGGACGTCAATCCTCAAGCTAGCTCACACAACTATGATAACTACTATGAGTAGTATGCGAGAATCAGATAATAAAAGAATGACATATCATTTTTTATATAAAATTATAATAGGTGAAGCTTAATAAATAATTATAATTTTGAGCCACATCCATAGAGTATTAGTTCTATATTTAGTTCTCGTACTTTGTATCATATAGTAATAACCTATTAAATATATCATACTCGACATGCTCTAGAAAAATGACGAAGAACATTCTAGAATTATTGAGAAGTGTGTTTTGAGGTTTATGCATATCGTTCAGTGTGCTAAAAACTACAAATTGTACTGTATCTTCTAGATGATAGAATGGATAAAATTAAGATCCAATAGTTAGCAATATTGGGATTTACCAGTCTTTATCTAATGGTCAAAGTTATTAATACACTATATAGTGCTAAGATTATATAATAGGTAAAACTCAAAAAATTATAAATTTGATCGACATCTATAAATTATGGGTGTATATTTGGTTCTTATACTTTTTTATCATGTAGAAGACATCTTTTATTAGCTATACCTAATACTTGAAAATTTTGGTAACATGGTCTGGAGAAAGAACAGAGAAGATTCTATAATGATGGAAAATTGTGTTTTGAGGTTTGTACATAGCGTTTAGTGTGCTAAAGACTATCAATTGTAGTATCTTATATAGACGCTAGAATGGAAAAGAAGATCAAATGGCTCACAATGTTGGGATTCGCTAGTCTTGCTCCAACGGTCAATATATGAATCTAATAAACATTGATTTCTATATTGACTTCTACATGACACAAAGTACTAGAATCAAATATACTCCCATACTTTATAGATGTCAATCAAATTTATATTTTTTCATATTTACCTATTATATGATCTACCATTATATACTGTACAAATAACTTTGAACTTTGACTATTGGATCAAGAGTGGAAAATCCAACATTGAAAACCATTGGATCTTCTATCACTTCTAGAATCTAGAAGATTCTATTGATAGTCTTTAGCACAATGAATGCTATGCACAAGCCTCAAAACACACTTATCCATTATATTAGGTATAGCTAATAAACATTGACTTCTACATGATACAAAGTACAAGAACCAAATATACAACCATACTTTGTATATGTCGATCAAATTTATAACTTTTGAGCTTAACCTATTATATATTCTTATCTTACCACTATATGATGTACGAATAACTTTGAACTTTGACAGTTGGATCAAGACTCGCAAATACCAATACTGCTAAAATTAAGTTGGATCTTCTATCCATTCTAGCACCTAGAAGATTCTATTGATAGTCTTTAGCACAATGAACGCTATGCACAAACTTCAACACACACTTCTCGATAATTTTTAGAATCATCTCCGTCATTTCTATAGAGCATGTCGAGTAGTATTAGGTAACTAATAGGTTGGTTTCTATATGATACAAAGTACAAGAACCAAATACTTTATGGACATAGCTCAAAATTATAATTATTTTTTGAGCTTCACCTATTATAATTTTATATAAAAATGATATGTCATACTTATATTATCTAATTCTATTCTAGAGGCACGTGCAACTTACTAATAAGATATAATGCACAAATAACTTTAAACATCGACCATCAGATAAAGATTGTCAGATCCCAACATTGTTAACTGTTGGATTTCTTGCTAATTCAAGAAGAATCTATCGTGCTTACTTGTAGTTTAAATTTGACCTAATTTTTTTAAATCAAAATAAAGTCATTTAAGTGGGCGTAGTTAGCTAATAGGGAAGCTTGATATGTGCTAAGACTAGGGAATTGTAACAAAACACGGTCCATTTTTTCTAAAAACCGAGTGGTGGCACTTTTTTTTTTGACTAGGGCATGTCTCGAAGGAGTGGGATACTTCAATAATTAAAACTGTCGGTAGATGTGTACATATTACACCAAAGACTTCAAAAAAGTGAAAATGACATCCAAGTTCATACATTTAACACAAAGGAACCTGAAATCAAGCAATGAAAAGTAGTCGGGTCCTGCTCCTCCATCGCGGAGCTGAGCCATACTCTTCTTAGTAATACCATTAAGTTGAACGTGAGACTCATATAATAACACAAGCATGACATATCATTAGTATATAAAATTATAATAGGTAAAACCTCCAAACGTTTATGAATTTGAGCCACATATATAAAGTATGGGCATATATTTGGTTCCTACACTTTATATCATGTAGAAATAAACGTTTATTAGATATCTAATATTTGAAAATTCTAGAACCATGGTCTAAAGAAACGACAGAGAAGACTCTATAATGATGGATAAGTGTGTTTTGAGGTTTCTGCATATATAGCGTTCATTGTGCTAAAACCTATCAACAGAATCTTGTAGATGCTAGAATGAAAAAAGATCCAATGGTAGGCAATGTTGGAATTTGTGAGTCTTGATACAACGGTCAATATTCAAAGTTATTCATACACTATATAGTGGTGATGGTAAGAGTAGTACCCGCTTAACAAAACAAAATAGCGCACTGTTCACTTTGGACAGATCTTGTTGAAGAAGATGCACCCATCTACGAGATGTGGAAACTGTATGATAAACAACGATATTGATATGGTCATGACCTTGGTTGTTTGGGTCGAAACCAGAAATGTCCATACACAGTAGGCCAATATTGTGAAGCAACCAAAGCATTTTTTTCCATTCAAAACTGTCAAAATACATGTTTCACATTTTTTAAAGAAAGTAGTACACATAAGAGGACGCCACGATAAAGTATATTTTGTTTTTTATTTTTTTTATTTGAATGTTTGCAAAACTGGGTCAAATTCGTCAGCATGCAGATTCTTAGCACGAAGTTAGTTGCATTTAAAAAAATCTCATTAGTGCTTGATATATTAACATCGTGGGTATCCAAGGACGGAGACATGGGGAGGGAGGGGGGGGGGGTTAAGCAGGGGCTAGACCCCCTATCGATCATCCCCCTATGATCTGAAGCTATGTGAACGTATTGATTGACAACAGTTTTTTAATTAATGTTGATCAGTAGTCGTATACTAATTAGTACTCAAAAAGCCCACGGAGATAACAAACTGATTGCAATTGTACACACTGAATCCCAGCCTCCTACAGCTTGAACCTTTTCTGTAACTCCCCGTCTTATTTACCGAGTACGAGCAGCTAGTTTCCTTTAACCCAATCTTAGATCAATCTGTCATGGAGAGGTCGCAAGCTACGCTAAGATCCAGCGGCTAGGAAAGTCATTCACGATGCCGTGGTGCTACAAATTGTGTTGAAGTATCGATCCAGCCGATTGTTGTGGCGCCTCACCATCATGGAGGACGTCGAACTCCTAGTTATTCCTAATCGATAACTCAAATCTTGTGGTACGCAGTTCTATCGCATAGCTGGTCAATTTTCTTTGAGAAAGTGTATGAACAAAGACTCGTAAAAGTGTCAGCCGATCTGCAATAATTTTTTACATTCAAGCTTTGCACGGGGCACTAGCAGAAAATCCTAAATTTTTTCTCTACAATTTGTATATAATATTTTGCTAATAAATTATGTATTCATGAACTCCAGATATGCTGGTTAAAGGCTCTAACTTATGATGTATCCAACGTTTCATTTTGCGAAATGATATTAATCAAATGACAATACTGGAAGGTTATATGTGGGAAAAAATTCATTAGTTTGGTTGAACACCGAACAATTTTTTTGACTTAACCTGCAGCTAGCCCCCTATGCCCAAATCCTGGCTCCGCCCCTGTGGGTACCTTCAGATGACATTTGGAAAATTCTAGAGGAGCCTATCATTCTTACTTATAATTCAAATTTTTCCTAATTTCTTTAAATCAAGGTAAAGACACTTAAGTGGGCGTGGTTAGCCAGGGAAGCTTGAAATGTGCTAAGACTAGGAGAATTGTAAGAAAACATCGTCCACTTTTTCTAAAAATCGGTTGGTGGAACTTTATTTTTTTGACTAGGGTATGTCCCGAGGGAGCGAGATGCTTCAATTAATTAACACGGTTAGTGGATGTATACATGATACACCAAGGATCACAAAAAAGTGAAAATTACATCCAAGTTTATATATTTAGCACAAAGGACCCTGAAATCAAACAATGAAAAGTAGTCATTGGTCCTTATCCACCACAAAGCCGAGACATGCTCTTCCTAGTAGACCAGTAAGTTGCATGTGTCTTGCAAGTGAGACTCGCATAATATATAGAAGTATGACATATCATCACTATATAAAATTATAATAGGTAGAGCTCAAAACATTTATAAAACTGAGCCATATCTATAAAGCATGAGTGTATATTTCGTTCTTAAACTTTATATAATATAGAAATAAACATTTATTAGCCGTCTAATTGTTGGGGATATGCTAAATGGGTATCACCATAGCATGTCTCTAATCCAGATAACTCGGGTGGCCCATAGTTGGTAGCAAGGCCCATGGTCTGCTGGGCGGCCTAGTTAGATGGATCCATAAGGGCATACATGGATACACCAAGGATCACAAAATGATACACCAAGGATCACCAAAAATAAAAAAATTAAAGGACCAAAATATTTTTAAAAAAGTAGTCAAAAAAAAACAATGATCCAAAGTCATAATAGTCACATAGACCACACCACAGAGACACATACTTCCTAGTAGACATAGAAATAAAGTTGTGTTCTATAAGAATATGATATATATAATATATATAAACATAATATAGAACATATATAAAAAATAATAATATAAGAAGAATAATAAAACAGAAAAAGTACTATTAAAGCATATAAATAAATTAGATATTTAGAACGAATCTTGTACTTATTAATAATTGAAATTAATAGTTTATTATTAATCAGTATATATAATGTGGCTAAAATGGTATAGCCATCAGGAAGGCTCCGGAACCATCGGGCCCATTAGGTGGGGCCATATTGGTGCCGATGGATCTGGGAATATTGGATGATGGGATCCATAAGGAAGGCAATGAAGGATAAAGGGGAGGGGAGACAGGAGTACAAGACGCCTAGGGCCAGTTGTGCTAGTTTAGACTGACGTGTATACCATGTAGGACTACTGTGGGACTCAAGCTGGACACACCTATGGTAACACATGGACATGACCTATAGAGGCGGCATATAGAGATCCACAGCAATTCAACACAGGAACAACACAAGTGATTTATATCGTGAACCCCATATAGTGATTTATAGTGATTGCCACGGGATTAGTATCGTATAGAGGATTGCGATCTAGGACCGTACCCTCGTCCGTGCACTGCCAACCACGCCTCTATGTGTGTTACCTCGTCCACTCTTACCCCATGGCCGCTCATCTAGGCTCATGAGGGGCAGCAATCCTCCATCAAGTACCCGGCGCGGTCGGCCATACCGGCGAGCAGCATGGTGCAGCGCGGCTTAGGCCGGCTCTACAGGCGGAGCGTCAGAATCGGGGGTCGGCTCGAATGAGGCAAATCGTCCTCCCGGCAGTGTTTCGATCTCCGATCCCTCCCGATCAGCCTCCGCGGAAGCCGACATCCACTCACACATTCGCCGAAGCGGGAGCGCATGCACTCTTAGTTGACATCGAAGGACTCGGCTGCCGCAGACAAAGGGCCGTTGAGTTCCCGGAAGCCGGGAAGGTGAAAGGCCGATCGAAATTTGCTAGCCCGCGATATAAATCGAGTTGAATCATCCTGCCCTTTGCTGACGGTTCTTGCCTCGAAGATAAGATGCCAACCATACATTCCGAGGGGTTAATCGTGATCGTGCCGTGATCTGGCTCTGCAGTTCAAGCGCGTTGCAACCTACTACCCCATCTGGCGCGTTAAGTGTGGAGAGGTATGTGAAACTATCTCATCGATACAATAGTGAAAACAATAGCGATGCCATGTAGGTGGAGGAGATATCACGTAGTACACTTCTTGACCATAATGCGGATGATGGCTGTATGGATGGGATCGTTATGGACTCAGGGCACCGTACAAGTGAACATACTCGCTTTAAATGCTTAAAGCGCCTGCAGCTCTTCGGATCTCCTCACTGGCGCCCCTTGCCGTCGCCCTCCCTTTGCCGCTCGCATCGGGCCTCCTGCTGTCCAGTCGTACGCTTGTCGCGCCACCACCCATCCCACCCGCGCGTCGTCCTCGCGCGCATCATCATCGGCTGAGCCGTCGCCTCACTGCCGCTGTAGACTTTGACCCGAGGAAGGAGCCGGCTACGCTATGTAAAAAACATCAAATCCTGGGAGGGAGAGGAGATCGGCCGAAGAGCCGATCATCTCAGACTCGGTGTTTGCCATTACTGAGGTGATGGAAGATCGGAGAGGACATAAGCGCCGCCTAAAGTGCCGGGAGCGGGGACCGGACCGGTGCTGTTACCCAGTTTGGACCGGCAAAGAGCTCCACTTGGACCGGTTCGACAAGCGGGGTGACCACTCGCGAACGACAGCGGTAACCTTGCCAAGCCCCGCCCGCCTCCGGCATACCTCAACTGCCTCCACCTCACTCTAGGTGATGTGATGAGACATCTAATGATCGAGACCATGCCCTCATCTATCGCCTATGCCTATATATCTCATCGTGCTGATGAAGCCACCTGGGCGATGCTCATGAGCCATGGACAGGCAACAGCCCAGCAGGATTAGGCTCTGCTGTAGAAAATAGAAAGTAGGAGGTCTGAGCAGGCATAGAGCAGGAGGGCCTTGAGCCAAAGTGCAAAGAAAGAACGAAGTTAAGCATTAAATCTCAAGCGCGATGTATAATCATCTACAAGGCTTGATAAGATCTGAAGCAAAGCCATACTCAGACCAGTCGTGGAACAGGTCTATGACCTTGTAGCAAAGGCGGTGAATGATACGTCGGAAACGTATCTATAATTTTTGATGTTCCATGCATGTTTAGTATCTACTTTGCTTTTCTTTGTCTTTCTTTGAGGTATTTTTATATCTTTTCTGGAACTAACCTATTAACAAGTTGCCACAGTGCCAGTTGAATGTTTTTGGTTCCAGAAAGGCAGAAAATCAATATTCTCGTAATTGGACGAGACAAAAGCCAAAGTCATTATTTTCCCCGGAGCAACACGGAACCATGAAGCAGAGCCGAAGGGGGGCCACAGGGTGTCCGCACCCCCTAGGCGTGGGCAAGCCATGGGGGAGCCTGCAGGGGGTGTGGGCCTCCTGGCCCCCCACCGACCTTGATTCCTGTGCCTATAAGAAGCTTCTGACCCAAAAACCCTAGGGCATCCAGAAGAAATCCACGAAAACCTCCGTAGCGCCGCCGCCACTGAAAGGTAGATTCGGAGGACAGAAAGTCTCTGTTCCGGCACCCTGCCGGGACGGGGAAGTGCCCCCGGAGCCATCTCCATCGATCTCCACCACCATCTTCATCACCGTTGCTGATTTCCATGATGAGGAGGGAGTAGTTCTTCCTCGAGGCTAAGGGCTCTACCGGTAGCTATGTGTTCATCTCTCTCTATATGCATGATCTTGTTGTGGTCATGAGCTTTGTAATCAAGTAGATCTACCTTGCTACTCAAGTGCTTTAATAGATCTCTGCTCTCCCCATGTGTGTGAAAGTGAAAGTGTGCACGCCATGGTGGCACTTAGGTTTGAGTATACATAAATACTCTTTGTGCTTTAATAGATCTATGCTTTTCCCTACGTGTGTGAAAGTGACAGCGTGCATACCGTGTGTGGCACTTTGGCTAGATTGAATATTTTTATGAGTTATATTTGGAGTTGGATGTCTCTATGAAATTGTGGTGTTTGTTGGAACCATCTAGCGCTCAAGGTGACAGTGTGGGGTTATCTAGATTGGGGAAGGCATACTTTGAGGTGTGCTGTTATAGCCCTACCATGGATTAGAGTGTCCAACCGGAGAGTAGTTAAGAGTAGTATCATGAAGAGAGGATATTTATATGAGAGAATGTTAACTAGTGAAAGTATGATCCCTAGGCCTTGTTTCTAAACATTGAAACACCGTTTGCATCTAGATCTGTTGCATGTTTGCTTGCTTTAGTCTTTACCTCACCGTCAAGCTATTTTCTGGCACCGTTACCACTTGTATTTCACTATCTCTTCGCCGAACTAGTGCACTTATAAACCTGACAAGTGTATTGGGTGTGTTGAGGACACAAGAGACTTCTTGTATATTGATTGCAAGGTTGCTTGAGAGGGATACATTTGACCACTTCCTCCCTGAGTTCGATAAACCTTGGGTAATCCACTTAAGGGAAACTTGATGCTGTTCTACAAACCTCTGCACTTGGAGGCCCAACAACTGTCTACAAGAATAGAAGTGCGTAGACATCAGTGAAGCAGCAGGAGAAGGCCACCTCTCAGAGGCTTGAGTCTGACCCAGCATATTTCTAGTCTAGCAATCCTAAGCCGCCAAGGGACCGATCTCCTCAGGATGTTGGGTCTCAAACGGGTTCATCAGAACAAATACGGAGGGATGCACGCAACAGGAAGGACGCTATCCCCATATCCTCTGACCATGGAGGCAAAGCTCATCCTCGTCGCCCATCTCCACCGCCCTGATCTCCCCGACATCATGAAGACCCCAAATCTCACCATCGTACAGACATGCCTCCGCCAAGGCAAAGCGACATCGTCATCCGCGACAACATGGAGCAGCCCCGTCACGATGGAGATCGCAACCAAGGGCATAAGAGCAGGTCACGCCATGACCCTCCGCGTCCAACAAGCAACCGCGACAAGCGTGAGGTGTCGCAGGAGGGTAACAACAAGAAGGCTAACCCACCACCACCCCCGCCTCTGTCGCCCCCTAGCAGCCACCACGGAGGAGGAGGCCCGCGTCGTTCACGCAGCCTATCCCCTGGCGGCAAGAAGAAAAGAACAAGCCCGGAGCCATACGACGCACGTTCACGCCTAGACAAGATTCACAAGGCCCGGGAAGGACCATACCTAAGACCATGTTGCTTTGGAACTGTGATACAGACCGCAACTTACCCCAGGGGTTTCCAGATTAACAAGACCATCAAGCCCTATGACGGCACCGCCAAACCAGCTACGTGGTTGCAGGATTACAGCAACACGGTGGAGCTCGTCGGGGGTAACCCCAATGTTGCCGTCAAGTACCTCCCACTGATGCTGGCGGGCACAGCCCGCCAATGGATTAATGAATTGCCAGAGAAGTCCATCTACAAGTGGTTGGACATGCAAGAAGCGTTCACCAAGAAATTCGAGGGTACATATAAGCGTCCCTGCACTATTGGCGATCTATAACGGTGGGTGCAAGAGAAAGACAAGTCATCTCGCGCCTACCTCTCCCGCTGGCTGGATACGAAGAATTCCTGCGTAGGAGTGCATGCTCAGAGTGCCATGGCCTCCTTCATCGATGGGTTGGAGAAAGGTACGTTGCTCCGACATAAGTTGAAGCGCCTGCAGGACAATCATAGGCTCAATCTCAACCAGATGATTCAGCTGGCCAGTGAGTTCGCGGATGTCGACGACGATGCTCGCGGCTCCTTGCCAGCAGCAGCCATTCCAACTCAAGCTAAGAGGAATAATATCACCAAGCGGAAGAACCTGCCAGAAAAAAGGCAAACCTCCAACATGGTCGCCATGACATTTGCAGGACGAGGTGATGACGGACAGTGTGGCCGAGGACGGGGGGCTGGTCGTGGGCAGCAGCGAGGTAGTGAAACTACCCCGACAGCGCTCCGCATTCCCCAAACGTATGAGGAGTACCGTGATATGCCATGCCTCATACACCTCGATGCCAACGACAAGGGCACTCACACCAATTGCCATTGCAAGTTCGTCAACGACCTAAAGGAGGACCCGGAGTCCGGTTACAAGGGAAGCCGTAAGAATAGACCGCGAGGGAAGGGCAAAGGGAAGAAGAAGGAAGAGGAGTCCAAGGATTCAAGTTACATGGATGAGGATGTTGACCCCAAGCACGCCGACAAGAGCGATGGCAAGGGCAAGAACCCCTTCGAGAAGAAGGCTGCCATCTACCACACTTTCCTTGGCACCCCTACTGTCCGGAAACAAAAAACATCCATGAGGATACTGATGGCCACCCTACCCCCAGTTACCCAGTACCTGCGTTTGTCGGATATTCCAATCACTTGGGACAGGAAGATCGCCCAAACCTCATCCCTACGAAGAACCACTACGCCATGGTCATCAACCCCCTGATTGACAACAACGAGTTCACCAAATGCATGGTGGACAGTGGAAGCAGCATCAACATCCTGTACCTGGATACGCTGCACAAGATGAACTTGATGGAGGCCAACCTAAGGAGGACCAGCACCGTGTTCCATGGCGTAGTTCCTGTACGAGGTCCCTCGGGTGCATCACGCTTCATGTCACTTTTGGCAATGTTAATAATTACCGCCAAGAACGCATGAACTTCTAGGTGGTCCCCTTCAAGAGCGTGTACCATGTCATCTTCGGACGCGACATCTTCCATGACTTCATGGCCAAGCCATGCTTCTTCTACAACAAGCTCAAGATACCCGGACCAAACGACATCATTACCGTATTCGAAAGATTTACCAAGGCAAGGGACTGCGAGATTAGAGAAGCAACCTTTGCAGAAGCTGTCCTCTACAGCGAAGAATTCAAGGAGATCTAGAGCAAGGTCGATGCCACGGAGATGCCGACATTGAAGAAGCAGATTTTTGACTCCGATCCCGCCTTCAAGGCCGCCATTGAGACCAAGCCAGTGGAACTTGTGGTAGGCGATGCCCTCAATACCACCGCCATTGGGACGAACCTGGACCCTAAATAGGAAAGCACGCTCGTCGAGTTCCTCCGTGAGAATAGTGACATCTTTGCCTGGCAACCTGCCGACATGAAAGGACTTGCCGAGCATAGCTTGAATATTGATCCAAAATGCAAACCGGTGAAACAACCTCTACGACGCTTCGGAGACGAGATGAGACGTGCCATAGGCAAATAGATAGCTAGGTTACTTAAGGCTAGTTTTATCTGAGAAGTCCTTCACACCCGATGGGTGTCCAATCCTATACTTTTCCCCAAAACGGAACCAAATAATTAAAGAATGTGCGTTGATTACACCGGCTTGAATAAAGCATGTCCCAAAGATCCGTTTGCTTTGCCTCGCATTGACCAAGTCATTGACTCAACGGCTAGCTCAGAACTTTTGTGTTTTCTTGATGCATACTTAGGATACCACCATATAAAGATGAGGAAGTCAGACCAATTGGCAACTTCTTCCACCACACCTTACGACATGTTTTGCTATGTCACGATGCCCTTTGGGCTAAAAAACACCGGTGCTACATACCAGTGGACTATGTAGTGTTGCCTACACGATCAAATTGGTCGGAATGTTCACGCCTATGTTGACGATATAGAGGTGATGTTTAAAAAGTCGAGCGACTTAATCTCTGACTTAAAAGAAATCTTTGATAATCTCCAGAAATACAACATGATGCTTAACCCTAAGAAGTGTGTCTTCGGGGTCCCAGCCGGCAAATTGTTGGGCTTCATCGTTTCCCAGTGTGGAATCGAGGTCAACCCGGAGAAGATCAAGGCCATCCTAAACATAAACCATTTGACATGCCTGAAGGACATCCAACGGCTTACAAGATGCGTTGCAGTAGTTAGCCGGTTCGTCAGCCGACTTGGAGAGAAGGCTCTGATGCTGTACAAGTTGCTGAAGAAGGCGGACAAATGTACATGGAAGGATGAGGCAGATGCAACACTAAAGAAGATAAAAGAGATGCTCTCCTCGGCACCTATACTTGCAGCACATGAGACTATGGATCCTATGTTGATCTACATGGCGGCCACCAGCCAGGTAATCAACATCGTCATCGTGTTAGAGCGGAAAGAACCAGGGCATGCATACAGAGTTCAACGACCAGTTTACTATGTAAGCGAGGTCTTGACGGAGTCCAAGTAGCATTACCCGCACTACCAAAAGCTAGCTTATGGAGTGTTCCTTGCTTCCCGAAAGCCAAGGCACTATTTCCAGGAGCACCCTATCACAGTGGTGAGCAAAGCTACACTGTACGACATCATCAACAACAGCGATGCTACATGAAGGGTTGCGAAGTGGGGCATTGAGCTTGACGCCTTCGAGATCACCTATAAGAGACGCGACGCTATCAAATCACAGGTCTTGGAGGATTTCATCGCAGATTGGACAGATATGCCAGATGCTACCCTATACCAGAGCTAGAATACTGGGTGATGCACTTTGATGGATCAAAGCTACTCAATGGCTCGGGGCTGGTGTACTACTACAGTCACCAATAGGGGAAAAGTGCACTGCGTTCTGCAGATCCACTTTGAGGCTACAAATAACATGGCAAAATATGAAGCACTCATTCACAGACTTCACATAACCAAGGATATTGGCATCAAGCGCATAGTTTGCTGTGGAGATTCCGACTTGGTTGCCCAGCAGGTGGCTGGAACCTGGAACACGCGAAACCCTATGATGGCGGCATATTGAGACGAAGTGGACGAGATAGCCAAGAGCTTCTTGGGTTACGAAGTCAAGTATGTCCCGAGGGAGGAAAATGAGGTGGCTGATCTGCTGTCAAATCTTGGATCAGGGCGCAAACAAATTCCGCCTAGCGTTTTTCTGGAGCATCTATGGACACCATCCGAGAAGGGATCGGACCCCGATAACCCGGACAGAGTTGACTCTTTCGTTCACACAGTGACAAAGGTCCCTCCGGCTTGGACAAAACCGTTCATGGAATATATCGTACACAGAACTTTGCCCATTGACGAGGTTGAAAGTCGGCAAATAGTACGACGAGCAAAGGGCTATACCATAATCAATGGACAACTCTATAAAAGAAGCACCACTGGTGTATACCTCAAGTGTGTTTCCCAGCAAGAGGGTATCGAAATCCTTCATGAGATCCATCTCGGAGATTGCGGGCATCACGCCGCTCCTCGATCGTTGGTCTCTAAAGCCTTATGGCAAGGATTCTACTGGCTGACCGCGAAGGCGGATGCCGACAAGCTGGTTGAGACATGCATGGGATGCCAGTATTATGCCCAACAACCACATGTTCCAGCTGAAGAATTGCGAACAATACCAATAACTTGGCTGTTTGCAGTCTGGGGGCTAGACATGGTTGGTCCATTACAGACGGCACCATGTGGTTTTACGCATCTGCTAGTAGCAGTTGATAAATTCACTAAATGGATAGAAGCTAAACCCATTAGAAAGCTTGATGGGGCAACTACCCTTAGGTTTTTCCGGGATCTAGTGGTGAGATTTGGTCTCCCACATAGAATTATCACCGACAATGGTAGCAAATTATCACTCAGAGAAGTGGAAGCTTATTGTTGGGAGAAGGGCATCCGACTTGACCTGACATATGTGGCACATACGTAGTCCAATGGGCAAGTTGAGCGAGCCAATGGATTAATTCTGTAGGGAATCAAGCCACGTCCCGAGGCACCGCTACATAGAGCAGCTGGAGCCTGGGCGGAGGAATTACCATATGTTTTGTGGAGTTTATGAACTACACCCAACATATCTACGGGCTACACCCCTTATTTCATGGTATATGGAGCAGAAGCCATCCTGCCTTCCGACATCCTTCACAATTCACCAAGTGTTGCTACCTACGACGAGGATGACGCTGAAGAATCCAGGCGCCTAGATGTGGACCTTCTCGAGGAAGAGCGTGTATTGGCATGCTAAAGATCTTCCATCTACCAGCAGAATCTACACAACTACCATATTCGCCGCTCGTTTGAAGAGGGGGATCTGGTTCTCCGACTTAAGCAGAAGAAGTCACACAAATTATCCCCACCATGGGAAGTACCATTCATCATAAGCAAGGCGTTACTCAATGGGTCTTACTACCTCGTTGACAATCGTGAACTTGAGGATAGACCCAACAATGATCATAAGCGTAAGCGGCGTGACCCGGATGATGACTACCCGGAGCTTGATCGTCCATGGAACATAGCACAACTACGTCCTTTTTACACTTAGCATATTTTTATCTACTGTGTACCTCTTATATGATCAATGAAATAAAGCTCTTTGGTTCACTCATATTCTTGAGTCTTTTACCTCCTTTAGTGTTTATTTTTGGATCATATAAAACCTTTATGTGCAAGTTTTGCATTTGCACTTGTGAAAATTCCGCCTATGGGAGTTAGCATAAGTTTTTTGGTCTACACGTTCTTTTTTGTTTTTATGCGGATTTTGGAGTAGTGACTTTTGACACTCGAAGTTGGCAATTTTGTGTTTAGGTTTTGACGGTGCCATTGGGCATCATCGCTTGAGCGCATGGTTCCGACTATGAGTCTTCCGACTCATGAAAATTCAAGCATAAAAACCAAAGTAATGGATAAGCCAACACTTGCTTAAAAATATTTACATGCTGGAACTAGTACTTAAGTAGCAAGAAACATATAGCTATTGTTTTCTGCCTTAAGATTAACACAGTAGTTTTTTCCGCATACATACATCCAGAGGAAACAAATATTACAAAGTGTCTTTTCATTCCTCTGGCGCAGGAGACTTTGAGGTAGCATCATCGGCATTAGGAGAGCCATCCCGATCATCTTCAAAATCAGTGGTTTTAAGGGACTCGGAGGAGCTAGGCTAGTCACCATCAATGATCTCAAGAGGCACAAAGGAGTTTGGATCGACCAACTCGACGACCCTGGTGTCGTAGCCTACGAGCAATGCCCAGATAGCTTTGTGATCAATCTTCTGGCCGTCATCGTCTACGTCGGGAAGACCCAAGGTCACCGTGTCGATGTCGGAATTCTTGTAGTGGTCCTTGACCATCGCCAGCGACATTCTAGCACCAGCCCAGGTACATGAATCTTTCTAGCTTACGATACACTCGGGGGCTTGGCGTAGAATTTCCGAGTACTTCATGATGGAATCCACCGCCTTGATGTTGATGTTCAAGGGCTTGGCAATCTCTTTGTCTTGCTTGATGACGGTACTAATGAAGTTGCTGGCAAGGACCATGCATTCCTTTGGCAGAGGAGGCATATTGGTTAAACCAATAGGAGCTGCATTTCCGGCCAACCAATGGAGTACGTGAGTTCAATAACACAAAAAAGGTTCAAAATACCTGGGTTACAGTAGTACAAGATGGAGATCGCTTACTAAAGATGCTCGCCTCGGCTTGTTGGATTGTCTCCGCCATGTATTCCCGTTCTTGTCGGAGTACTTTGTAAGCCTCAAGGTTGCGTTTGTTCTACTCATCGGCAGCTTTCTTCTGCTCCTTTAGGATCGCAATTTCCTCCTTCAGTCGGTTGATCTCCGTGTTGGCAGACTCCTGCAAGGCCTTCATGGACTCTTCATGCATCTTCAGAGTGTCAGCCCTCTCCTGCTTGAGGATCTTGTTCTCGCTATCCAGCAGTTCTATGTGCTTGGTTGCTCGACAATGTCCTTCGCCTTGGCAATAGTTTCTGCAAGCCGGAAAAATGACAACACACAATGAGTAGTCGGAGAGTGATGGAACAAGACCAAGTTTGAGTGCGAAATTGAAAGTAAAAACATACTCTTGCTCTTGGTGATTTGATCCTTCAAGAAGGCAGTTTTACCCTTTTCAGCTTCCAGTTCAGCGCGCATCTTGTGGAACTTCTCATTGGTGACCCCTCTCCGAGAATTCTCATTCTGTAGAAACAAGATCAAAGTTGCTTAGTCTACTTGGAGCATCTAGCCGGATAAATATCCACCTAGAGGCTTGGGGGCTACAGTGAGAGTTTTTTACTCGGCAATATGCTTAGTCTTTCTTTAAGCATCTAGTCGAAACTAATTCTGTTTCAACTAGAGGCTTGCAGGCTACAGTATTGAAATTTACAAACACTGCGTATGCTACTCTTTAAAGTATCTAGTCGGAATAATTCATTCAAACTACATACTTGGGGGCTACAATGCGAAGTTTCTAGCTTAGTCACTCTTAGAGCATTCAGAACAAAGACATATGGTTTTCTGTCTAAATACTTGGGGGCTATAGTGGGATACTACATATGAAATGCAAAAGGCAAATAAAACTTACAAGTGCGATGATCTTGAGATTGGTGGCGCTCTCGGCAAATATGTTGCTGAAGGAAAGACTATTTCCATGCAGGATATCTTCCTGCCTGAGCAGCTCCTCAAGACCACATGTCGGAGAAGTTGGTGCTGCACCAGAAGCCAGAGCTGAGCTACTCGGCGTAAGCGCCGGGTAGACAATCTTCGGGAACTCTATTGGCATCTTGGATGCAGTGGCGCTGCCTTCAGCAGAAGTTTCGCCTTCCACCATCGCCTTACTGCTACCAGTGGCATCCTTAGCCGGAGCTTCAGCCCTTTTGGTTGCGGTGCTTTCTTGTGTGGCCTGATCGCCGACAACCACAAGTTTCGCGACAGCACCTTGGTCCACTTCCATGGTGGAAGGGCCAGATGTTACCTTAGCTGGAGAGCTTGTCGGTGCGGCAGCAGGCTGGACGCTGAGAGTTGTGGGGGAGATGACGGGAGATGCTTGGTGAAACATATCTTTAATCTTTTTAGAAGCCCCTGATGTTTTGGAGGTCTTCTTCAAACTCATGCTGGCCTTCTTCCTAAAACGTGCAAAAGTATAAGTACAGGAATAAGACGAGCAAGAGACATTGTCGGATATTAAGAAGCTTACACAATGGTTGGTGCCTTGGTAAACGAGATGCCAATGATTCTTATTTTCTCCGCCTCCAGGGCGGCGGTGGACTTTTTGGAGGCTCCACCCTCTGTCTTATTCTTCTTACCTCCGTCGGAAGCGTCAGAGGTGGAGCTCTTCCGCTTATGCGCCAATGGGACATCATCTTCGGACATGACGGTGACTTCCTTTATCTTGGGGTCATAGACTTGGACAGCCATGCTATCCTCGTCTAGAATCTTTAGCTGTTAAGTGAATCCCGAAGTGTTAAATGTAATGGTAATGGCTAGAAGGAAGAACTAGAGTATATGCCATACACGAAAAATAAACAGGTACCTCTGGGCACTTGCCGTCCTCGAACATGTCATAGGTGATGGTGAAGCCACGATTCCTGTCCTTCACCTTGACGATGTACTTGAGGCAGAGCTTGATGGAGTCACTTGAAAAGTTGTCCTCGGATATGCGGAGGCTATCCTTCCTATCCTTGGTATACTGGTGCACCAGCTTCACGCGGTGCTGTAGAGGATGAATCCGCCTGATGAACCAGCACATGGATAGGTCCAAAACGGTCAGACCCATCTCTACGAACCACTCGATCCGCCTTACAGCATGGGAGGCTTCATCGTCGGAGGAGAGGAGGGCTTGGGATCTCCATGTCGGGGCTTCAGCGGCGGCCCCATCGACAAAGTCCGGGTATGATGCTTCTTGGCCAGCCAGAGAGATATCTGGGCCATAGAAGTACGTCCTCTGCCAATTTTTGCAGGACTCGTGGCCTACAATGTCGGGGAACCGCCGGCCAGGCCGGATTTTGAAGCTAATGGTTCCGCAATTTCTGAGCTCATCCTTGCTCACTCCAGCTTCCCTCTTGACGGTGAAGAAGTATATAAACAGATCTAACCTAGGCCTAATTCCTAGGTAACCCTCACAAAGCGCCGCGTAGTTACTAAGCGCGATGATGCTATTCAGAGATAGGTTTTGAGGTTGAACCCGGTAGTGGCTAAGGACCTCTAAGAAGAAGTCAGAGATTGGGAGGGAGACGCCGCGTACCAGTTGAGCTTTGAGGTACACCTTTTCTCCGTATTGGGGGGAAGGGATAACCTCGCCTGCCGGCACCCTTTCGCAAGACCAGCCCCTCCATCGTGGGGAGGTACCCCTCGGCGAGCATCTCCTTGATATATCCATCAGCGATATCGGAGCCGCACCACTCTCCCTTGTGAAAGTCGCCCTCCTCCTCCAGTGGTTCCAGCCCCGCTGGAATATGGTCACCGCTGGTGGATTCCACCACCGCGGTGCGTGGCAGCACCAGGCCCTCTAGGGGCACCTGAATGGAACCTGTCGGCTTCATCATGGCGTCGCTCGTTGCCGCCATGGATGGGGTTGTGTTGCTGCTCGCCATTGGCGTGGGGAGGAAGGTGATTGTGGGACTGGGGAAAGCTAGGTTTTTTCTCAGTGCGCGTGGAGAGCTTGAGGAGACGTTCGCTGGAGGAATAAGATGACACGAGGAAGAATGCGGTGAAAGGATAAAATTTACCATGGTTATAATTTATAGTACTCAGCGTCAAGATTCATGCAATTTTATCGAACAGTTGCTGCGTGGATAGTGCGTGCGCGGAAATTTCGCCACGTCCCCGCCGCCGCCAATGTTTCGCATCCTTCGCGTGGGAAAAACAACTATGATTGCGTTCTCTGCATGTGTGAGTTACGAGGGGTCACTGACCTATGGTCTACGTTGCTCTACTGACACAAGCAGGTGAACCATCCCATCTGAAGATTCCGACATGGACGGATCCAGTCCGGCTACAAGAAGAGTACAATGGAAGATTCAGCAGTTCTCCGACTTACATATTGAAGACGGAGAGCATTGTAGGGTTTTGGGGAGGACTACAAGATATTGCTTGATGATTTGCCGACATTCATCTAGATGCAGCATTCAAACTGAATAGTCAAGACGGCACAAGATCTCGAAGTTCTCCGGGGGCTACTGTTGGGGATATACTAAATGGGTATCACCATAGCATGTCTCTAATCTGGATAACCCGGGTGGCCCAGAGTTGGTAGCAAGGCCCATGGCCTGCTGGGCGGCCCAATTAGATGGATCCAGAAGGGAGGCCCATGCCGGATAAAGTAAGGCTACGGAGGAGTCACCAACATACCCGGAGCCTTGGAGTACAAGACACGTTAGACTAGTCGTATACCGTGTAGGACTCTGTAACCTGTCCGGCTAGGACTTTGCCTATAACCCTAGGATCTGGCGACTATATAAGCCGAACCTATGGGAGCCTTTAGGGCAGACAACACAACAACACAACTCATATCGCGCACAGCGAACCGATCCCTGTAACTCGGAATATTGCCATTATAGTGATTTATAACAGGAGTAGGATCCTGCCACCATTGTGGGATCTGAACCTGGGTAAGCTGTGTTACCTCGTACACGCCAACCTTCCGCCTTACCCCACATCTCTAGACACGCTTTGTGAGGACCCCTCCATGGTGTACTTATCAGCAATACCATGACACTAATACTTGAAAATTCTGGTACCATGGTCTAGAGAAATGATAGAGAAGATTCTAGAATGATAGATACATGTGTTTTGAGGTTTCTGCATATATAGGGTTAAATGTGCTAAAGAATATCAATAGAATCTTGCAGATGTTACAACAGAAAAGAAGATCCAACTGTTGGTGATGTTGGGATTTGCGAGTCTTTGATCCAACGGTCAATATTCAATGTTGTTTGTACACTATATAGTGGTAATGGTAAGACAAGTACCTGCTTAACAAAAGTAAACATCACAACTTCTCACTTTTGAAAGATCTTGTTGAAGAAGATGCACGCATGTCATTGCTCTGGAAACGATAGTGCCTGAGAAGGCTAGATAGAGGGTGGGAGCATGCAGTGAGGCGAGCGAAGGTGCCCACATGCGGGATTGGGTACGAGACGGTACCGTGAGACGCATGAAGTACCCAGGTTCAGGGCCCTCGAGGTGAGGTAAAGCCCCTACTCCTGCCGATCTAACTTTGAGGATGAACTGGATGAACTACAAGTGCTCCTTGAGTTGTATCGATGTGTTCTACCTAGCAGATACCAATCCTTGCTATGGATGCCTCGCTGCCCCTTATATAGGGATAAGGCAGCGTGTGCAACGACAAGACTGGCTGGCGGGTCCCACAGGCGGGGCCAGCCGACTATTCCAGTACAGTATTCTGCCTCCCTGACGTCTTGTACAGTGCTGCGCCCCCTGGCCGGCACATAAACAGTGGAGGCTGCCCCGTACGACACGGGCGACGGCTCCCTCTCCCGCCCGATGTAGGTATGGCCCGCTATCTCCAGCGTCCGTGCCGCCGGGTGCTTCCTCTATGTCTTCTCGTTGTCTGGCTAGGCGCAGTGGGTCACTATGCACCCGTCACCCTAGTATCTTCATCTTCCATCTTGATCCGTCCGTCTAGGATGATCCAGCCGGACAGATATCTTGGCGATGCCTTTTCATCCAACTGTTTTGTTTGCTGGCTCGCGCTTCGTCTGGCCTTCTCTGCTAACCTGTCTTGAGTTTTTACATCTGGCTGCTACCAGCCAGCCAACAGTTACATTGTCCTTATATTTCATCCAGTTAGCCTACCTGGGGGTGATCCCCCGATACTAGCCCCCGAGCGCGCGTAGATTTCACCCTTAGGCGAAATGTGCACGGGATCAAAAGCTAGTTTGAATTTACATCCCGCTAAATTTTGGCGGTTGGGTTACTCAGCCGTGTCACTGCTGACGCTAGCCATGCACGCGGCGTCAACATTGCGTTGCTATGGCACATAGTGAACTGTCGCGCGTTGCACGTCTCCACGGGAACCAACGCTGGCGCTTTGCTGACTGTGTCGCGGATCCTTTGCACGCGCTTCGCTGGCACAACCGATTCTGGGCGGGCATAGGGGGCGCACCGCACGCGCGATTCTGCCATGTGGCTAGCCGGGCGGTTGCCCTCCCCCGTCCATAAATACTGGCCGGGTCCGCGGCTGCTACCCCACTTTCCATTCTTGCCTTCTCCTCCTCGCGCCTGCCCTTTGCCTTTGCATGCGCCCCTGCTTTCCGCGCGCTGTCGACCTTCTGTGCTCAGAGCTCGCCGGCGCCACCCGCTTCACGTTTGTCGGAAACCACGGGACACCATTTCTCTTCGTCTCCTCTGACCGCCGCTGTCGACCCCATGTCATAGAGCCACGACGCTTGGTGCGGTTCCTCCGAGACGAAGGATCAATTCAAGAAGTATTGCTGGTCGCGCGTCCTACCACCAGAGATGGAGGTCCGCGCGGCTCGTGCCAGCCGGTGAGGTCTCGTCGCAGCCCAAGGACGGCGAGCGTGTCATCTTCGTCGCGCACCTAGCGTGTGGTCTGGCCCTCCTAGTTAGCGCCTTCTTCCTTACCTTACTCGCCACTTTCGATATCTACCTCCACTACCTTGGAGCCAACGTAATCGGAATGCTCTCGCACTTCATTGCTTTTTGCGAGAGCTACCTCGGGATCGAGCCGGATCTCGGGTTCTTCTGCCGCCTCTTCTACATCTGGCCCCAGACCCAATTCTCCAAAGGCCCGCTTGTCATTTGCGGTGGCGCCTCCATATACTCCCGCACGCAGACCGGCTACCCCAAACTCCGGCTGTATGACACGATCAAGCTCTAGCAACAGACATACTTTTATGTATGGAACCTGCAGGATGTTGACCGGATCAACCTCCTCGCCTTCAAAGACTAGGATTCCACCCGGACCTGCTGGGACATGAAGATCTTCGGTTCCAAGACAGAGTCGGACAAGATGCTGAGGTGGATGAGAAGGGAATATGCCTGAGAGGCGATAATAAAGTGGTTATTATCGTATTCCTTATTTATGATAAATTTTTATTTTACATGCTATAATTGTATTAATACAGAAATGTTAATACATGTGTGTTTAATAAACAAAAGGAAGTTCCTAGTTATGCCTCTATTATAAACTAGCTCGTTGATTAACAAGATGATCAAAGGTTTCCTGATCATGGACATTGGATGTTGTTAATAACAAGGTCACAACATTAGTGTAATGGTGTGATGAACATTCATCTGAAGTATAGCATTACGATCAAAGTCATTGAGTTTATATTGCAATAACAACTTATGAAGTGATCCTAATCCTTGGACCACGAGATCATGTCAATCACTAACACCGGAAGAGTTTCTTGATAACATCAAACATCACACCATAACAAGGTGATAATAAACATGGGTTTAGAACTACTAAAGTGTTATGTTGAGGCTCATGGATCAAGAGTGGAAGTTGTCCATCCCGATGATGGAGAGATATACTCTGGGCCCTCTCGGTGATGTCACATTAATTAGCTTGCAAGCAAGTGATTTGATCACTAGAATGTTATATCACGGGAACAAGAAAAGAGTACATGTCGGTAATGAGATCAAACTAGGTATGGAGATACCGATGATCGAATCTCGGACATGTAATATATTGCGAGACAAAGGGATCAATTTACATGCGTATAAGGTTCACACGATCACATAATTCATCGTTGAATATGTGGGAGTCAGTATGGATCTCCAGGTCCCGCTGCTAATTATTGATCGGAGAGGGGTCTCAATCATGTCTACATTATTCGTGAACCGTAGGGTGACACACTTAAGGGATACTGTAACATCCTAGCATTTAGGAACCAACGAAGGGTAGATTTACGAATTTGTGATATTGCATGCATTCATCAGTGAAAATATGGGTAATTTTTTTGCCAAATAAAAACCTAAAGTGATCAAGGTTTCTTTCATACTTTGAGATTAGGTATAGTCTTGAAGGATGATCGTTATAGACTTTGATATGATATTTGTGGACTTATGTGTTTTGGGAAATGAAATTTGAATTTAAACTTGAGTGTTGAATTTATAGTTCAAAAGAATTTAAAGTTATGTCCGAGTCTTGAACTTTAGTCAAGAGTTAATAATTAGTAGTTCAAACTTTATATAAAGAAACCAATTAAGTATAAGAATCTACATTTCAAAATTTCATTCAATAATGAGTTACAAAATGTAACTTATGGAAATGAGCAACAATCTTTACAATAGTAAATAAATAGAAGTATAATATTTCTTTATTGAATAATAGTATAATCTTTATTACAAAAGGATACAAATAAAATTACAAAAGAATAAAGATATTACAAGTGACTATTCTATAAAGAAAAAGAAAAACCTAAACTAAAGTCTTGATCTTCAAATCTGGTACGTGCAAAATAAAAAGAAACTTAAAAGAAAAAGAAAGTTAGGATTAGAATTATTTTACTCTTACATTTGACAGTTGTGACACCCCCGAGATCAGGGCTAAAAAAATCCCAGACCTCCGTCTGAAATAAGCTTGACCTTGAGCTCGAGAATATCCAGTGAAGAATCGGTAACACATCAGTGACCCTACGACACAAAGTTTATTATAGCAAGCTCATAATTGAGCAGAGAACCAAAATATTACAAGCAGAGGTCACTGACCACAAACATCAAACAACGGAAGGAAAATTATGCTATCAAGTATAGCAAACTTAACAAATGGCCTAAGAGGCCTGAAGCATAATGATGACGTCCCAGCCCATAGATTCTAGGCTGCCGGCCGGGAACCCCAAGCTACTCGTCGATGTCGATGTAGTACCAAATTGATCTTCAGTGAACACTTACTCTGCCAAAAGTATCAACAAAGAAAGGGTGAGTACAGGGTGTACTCCGCAAGACTTCTGGCTGGTGGAGTTGTTTTGCATAAAGCCACTTTTGTTTATAAAACAAGAAGGAGAGGAAGCTCGTCTAATCAGAGTATTTTAAAAAGGGATAAGAGAGCGACATCTCCGAAATATTGATCATCATCTTTTGATATCCACCAAGTCATCATCATCACCTGAACTACGATCACCCCTCGTACCCTTGAGGAAGCATCCTTAAGCACACGTTGATCTGTCAAGTTTTACGATTAGGTTCATGTTCTCTATGATATTGAGTCCGGTCGCCAAGTCGTTCATAACCGTGAACACGAATTTTCGAAAAGATTATTAACCTGCAGGGGTGTACAACTTTATTCACACGTACTAACCTTCTCTTAATGTCACATGATTAGCCCTCTTCCTTGGAAGGCCGACAGAGGGTGGTTAGACACGACCTTTACCTTGCTTTCGCCGAGACCATGAGTCACGCAATAAGTATGGTTCCGCCATAACGGGTCAAATCCCGAATCCGGTACTTAAAGATGTGAGGCGAGGTTGGTTTACCAGGGGCGCTATCTACCCCAATAAACCTCGGCCACGCTTACCTACCTGTTATGAATGCACCTGCACCCGACAAATCTTTCAAAAGATTTTCTATGCATATGTCGAATGGAACGCCCGAACTATGTGACTCATGGAATCTACTAGGCAAGTTAGTTGCTCGTGAGGTTGTCCAGGCCCCGTGTGGTTGCACGCTCGTCTTGGTTCCAAAGGCCCCGTGTTGTTGTTTAAGCTCAACCAACTAGTTCTGCGGTATCTAATTACGGATCCTTCGAGATAGGAGCAGTTCAGAGAACTTACTAGCTCAAGAACTTGACACGATGGTCATGTGGCAACATGGCGATGCTTCGAGTAGACATCTAGAATATCACGAACCACCGATATGTCACTTAGTTCGAGAGGAAACTTGCTTAGTAAGCAAGGGGACACAGTCTTAGAGTTTCGACACAAGCCTAACTCTTTGACCGAAGAGACGGTACCAGAGTAACGGACTTGGTAGCACAATCATCCTTTGCTTAGTGAAAGGGTTAACCAATCACGCTAAGAATGAATCAAATGTCCTTTGAGTTCAAAGCAATGAACGTTGTTAGGAATCTCAGATAGCCACATTATTACGCACACGCATAACTCACGAGAACGAAAGCTCGAGGAAGGGTGGGTAAATATGTGTAAGAGCATCACTTCATTAAGGGTTCATGAAACTCAACATGACCTCTTAGTATAAAAGAGTGTGATACTTCAAGATAGAACAGAAAGAAGCTAATCAATGCCTCTTGATCTGCGGATTACAACACTTTGACCTGGTCTTAGATATGACGAGGTACTGGAGTTTGTTTCTCCTAGACATTCCGAAATGGTTTGTATTGATGGACCACACGAGTATCTTACATCGAAAGACAACGATGAACATTTACTACTTGGCTACCAACTGGTAGACAAGGGTCGGAAAACAACAAGGGGAAAGGATTATGCTCAGGATAGAATCCCAAGATGTGGATGCATAAGTCACCAATCTTTCGAAAACCAATGTAGAGAAGGGGTAAAGTGTGGCAGAGTCACGAGTATAGATGCGAGACTCTCGAGGAGTACTCTTGTCGTGATCTAATTGGTTCCATTAAAGGACATCTGCCATAGCTAGCGGTAGGGGAAGTCCTTAAAGTCACAATCCAATCGCAACAAAGACCACAAGCTTGAAGGCTAGAATTGTAATACCAGCCATCCTGAGGTAATGTGTGAACATTAACAACATGGGTCAAAGGAGTGGATCTTGGGTTAAAGGTCAGCTTCATGTACAAGATTCATTACACCAGAATCTAGCATAATCAGGGATCTTAGGTTCAAGTCCAAGGGTTAAAACCCAAAGAAAGGAATAGCTACTGCTTGAGGGACATAGCGTACACTACAAGTTAGTAACCACGAGGTAGCTTCCAAGAGAAGAAACAACTTATGAAGTACGCAACAAACGGAAAGGAGGCACACGAGGCAAAAGGAAACCTCGAAGCCTAGAACAGAACACTATGGAACAGACAATATAATATTGTGGGTCCAAAAGATAGAGAGATCATGATGGAAAGAATTCTCTCAGATGAACAAGAGCAAAGGGGAACAAGGAATTCACAACACACAAAACTCTAAAGAATTCAACACTAGGTCAACTGGCTTAGAAACGGCATGCCAAGAAGGCACCTAAGTTTTGAAAAACTAGAAGAGATATCAAAACTTTTCCAAAATCAACACCAGATAAGATAACCCAGAGTTAGAGTGAAACTGGATAAGGAGTAAAAGAAGCATACTAGAGTTTTCACAAATAAATTTCAGCTTTAAAATAGTTTTCACAAGCACTAGACTCCACATCGACCAATAGCAAGGTTTTCCTACGGTCGGTACTGCTCTGATACCAAGACATGTGACACCCCCGGGATCAGGGCTAAACAAATCCTAGACCTCCGTCTGAAATAAGCTTAAACTTGAGATCGAGAATATCCAGTGAAGAATCGGTAACATAGCAGTGACCCTATGACACAAAATTTATTACAGCAAGCTCATAACTGAGCAGAGAACCAAAATATTACAAGCAGAGGTCACTGACCACAAGCATCAAACAACGGAAGGAAAATTATGCTATTAAGTATAGCAAACTTAACAAATGGCCTAAGAGGCCTGAAGCATAATGATGACGTCCCAGCCCATAGATTCCAGGCTGCCGGCCGGGAACCCCAAGCTACTCGTCGATCTCGATGTAGTACCAAAATGATCTTCAGAGAACACTTACTCTGCCAAAAGTATCAACAAAGCAAGGGTGAGTACAGGGTGTACTCCGCAAGACTTCTGGCTGTTGGACTTGTTTTGCATAAAGCCACTTTTGTTTATAAAACAAGAAGGAGAGGAAGCTCGTCTAATCAGAGTATTTTAAAAAGGGATAAGAGAGCGACATCTCCGAAATATTGATCATCATCTTTTGATATCCACCAAGTCATCATCATCATCATCACCTGAACTAGGATCACCCCCTCGTACCCTTGAGGAAGCATCCTTAAGCACACGTTGATCTGTCAAGTTTTACGATTAGGTTCATGTTCTCTATGATCTTGAGTCCGGTCGCCAAGTCGTTCATAACCGTGAACACAGCTTTTCGAAAAGATTATTACCCTGCAGGGGTGTACAACTTTACCCACACATACTAACCTTCTCTTAATGCCACATGATTAGCCCTCTTCCTTGGAAGGCCGGCAGAGGGTGGTTAGACACGACCTTTACCTTGCTTTCGCCGAGACCATGAGTCACGCAATACGTATGGTTCCGCCATAATGGGTCAAATCCCGAAGCCGGTACTTAAATATGTGAGGCGAGGTTGGTTTACCTGGGGCGCTATCTAACCCAAGCAACCTCGGCCACGCTTACCTACCTGTTATGAATGCACCTGCACCCGACAAATCTTTCAAAAGGTTTTCTATGCATATGTCGAATGGAACGCCCGAACTATGCGACTCATGGAATCTAATAGGCAAGTTAGTTGCTCGTGAGGTTGTCCAGGCCCCGTGTGGTTGCACGCTCGTATTGGTTCCAAAGGCAAGAACTCAGGTCCTAGTGGTGGCGAGCATGGGACTAGAAAAACCACATCCCACTGTGGCCTCCCATACAAGACTTAGCATGTTTAATCTCATATCACTGATCACATCTCATCACGTTCTCCTGTCATACTAGATTCTCTGCATCTGATACATCATCTGGATGGACCAGACTCAACAACTAAGCATGGCTAAGCAAGACACAGATAAAATCTCTAGCATTGCACACAAGCCAAACCTAGTTATGCGGGGAGCAGTGGATCAGGTAATATAAGCTCAAAGGGAGTATGCAATAGATAGGATACTCTATCTATCGATAAAAGACCACAATAGAATCATATGCAACATGGCAAGAATAGAAATGCTTTCGAAAACATAGGATTATATCATGGTGGGGCTATGCTTGCCTTTGCCAGTTGATAAATAGTAAACAGATCTTCGGGAGCCTTGAACTTGACTTGGTTACAGTTGGTCAAGTATTGTTCGTCGAACTTCGATCTTCGATCTTCGACGGTGTTGTCCTCGGGCTTCGTTCTCGATCTCGATCTTGATATCGTATTCTACCGAAGAAGAACAAAACACCAAAAAGAAAGGGAAACAATCAACCCATGCCATCAATGCAATGCTCAAGCAAGGATGATGATATGACAAGTTAAATTATATTGAATTGAAACCCTAAAGCATGCTCGACAACTTAATCGAGGTTCCGAGGGGTGAAAACCCTAACTCGGGGAAACTCTGGAATCACCTGAGAGGGGTTGATTTTGTTCTCTAATTAAACTTGTCATTTAATTTGTTGAACAATGCATGATTATAACTTATTTAGATAGGTTTAATTTTTCTGAACAATTTGATATATTATTTGTATTTTTCTGACTTATAATGAATTAGTTATGAATTTCTCCAATTTTAATTCATTTTAAATCATTTTTAAATCGATTAAACATTTTAGGTTATATAATTATTTTATAACCTAGACCCACATGTCATATATTTATTCATTTCAGAAAACAATTGTGGAAAAGAATAAATATCTGACAATAGGGACCCACCTGTCAGCATTTTCAATTAATAAAACAATTAAAGAAAAGGAAAAAGGTAAATGACATCAGCCTGACGTCATGATGACGTCAGCGATGCCATTGCTCCCAGATCGACCTAGGGCATGGCGCTAGGGACTATGCGGGGCTACGGGGTTGGGTCCATTAGAGAGAGGGGAGCAAGGCGGTTCGATTAGAGGTGGTGCCGCCCGAATTTGGTCACCGGAGCGTCGCCGACAACCTTGTGCTGCGGCGGCGTCGGGCGGTGCACGACATAGTGACGATACGGAGAGGGGAAATGAAACAGAGAGGTCCTTTAGGGCCATGGGCTCACCAGGAGGCTGTCAGAGGGGTCGAAGAGGCGAGGCGAGGTCAGTCGGCGCTGGAATTGGTGATGCACATGGCGGCTGGAGCTCGGGCAGATGACACGATGGCGTCGGTTGGGGATTTCCCAGCTTGGTTCCTTCATGGGGGAAATGTAGGGCATCACAGCGAGCTCCAGGGCATCTCCTCTTGGCTCGGGGAGGTCAGGAGCAACGACGGACGGCGAGGTCAGAGAGCTAGGGTTCGGGCGATTTAGGGGAAATCGACAGAGAGCGCGATATGGGGAGAAACGGGTATGGGGAGAGAGAGGGGAACACGGGCGACCTTATCCCCGTGTCCAGGGGCGGCGACGACGACGTGGCGGACGACGAACCCGGCGATGGCACGCAGCAGCTCGTCGGTGTCCTTCTGACCAAGCAAGAAGAAAATAGAAAGGCACCGAAAGTCTGGCCGATGGCGATGGGCGTGGGCTTCTTTGGGCCACTAAATGCTTTATGCAAGAGAAAAGGGAAAGGGAGATATGGGCTTGGCCTAGGGAGTGCTGGCTGCTATTTTTTTCTGAAAAACATTTCTCTTTTCGTGATTTGTGTTTTTCCCTTTGTATTTGAATTTCCAAAATGTTTTGAATCATTCAAAAATTACCAGAGGGTTTGTAAAACATTTAAAATACCGTTGAGCCCTATTAGTCCATTTGGGCTTCAATAAATTTGGTAGTTTTCAAAATCTACAAAACCTTTTGAATGCATTTCAAAGAGAGGGTAGAACAAGGGTTTGGGGTTTGATTTATTTTCTTCAATGCATAATTTAAAGGATGATGCTCATGCAATGCACGATCAAAACCCAAAATATAGATTTACTAAAATTGGGGTGTTACAGCTCTATCCCCCTTACAAGAATCTCGACCCAAGATTCCAAAGGTAGGAAAAGAGACAGAGAGAGAAAGAAACAAGGTCACTCTAGAAATAAGAGGGAAACACTCTGAACAACACATAGAGTATCTCATGGTCAACTCATGGATGGAGCGTTCAGAAACAACTCTGATATGAAAAACATGAAACACGTCAAGGTAAATGAGGAAACAAAAGGAGATGGTTTCAAATTGTTAGATATATGGTCTTCATAAGGATTGAGACCACGAAACTTACATAAGAGTTTAAGCTTCTGAGGAGGAAAGCTTCCAACAGAAAGAACATGACCACAGACTTCGATCGAGAACCTCTACTAAATAGCTTAAGTAGAGATTTTAGGTTGCAGAGATATGGATCAACAAAACCAAGATGTTGAACTACTTTTGATGCAGAAGGGTCACTTTTTCATTCAACATAAGGCCAAGAAGGAAAGGTATTTTGGTGGAGAGGACTCACAAGAGTCACAGGGAACATGTAAAGAGAGAAACTATTGATTATCAAAACCATAGTCACTCTTAAAACATGGTTGAGAGAACAAAGGAAACTCTTTATTCATCTAGATTTATCAAAATCTTTGCCAAGATTATGATATTACTTTACACCACTAGGATGAATAGTTAATAAGATTCCTGATAACACGAGAAGAAAGAAACTTCATTCTCAGACTTCAGTTACTTGGCACAACGAAATGCTTGCCAATGTAAAAGGGTCTGGAGGATCGATCGGGAGACATTTAGCAACACTACTTTAAATGTTCTCCTTGATGTTCGAGAAATCAGACACCAAGTAAAGGTCGGACTTCGGATACAAGGAAACCATAATCACAACTCCTATAATTAATTATAGAAGAAGCCTCATGAAGAGTGGTTGTTATTGCTGATTCAAGAGAATATGACAAGAGGTCTTTCCGGCTAAGTTTGTGTCAACCATTACATCAATCTTGCCAGATTTACAAAGAGACCTATGTCAAAACCTTGAGGAGCACTAACCATCATTGCTGCTTGAGATTCAGCTTTGTTTAAGTGAAATGATACTTCAGACTCAGCATGTCCGAATAGAAAGGTTGCAAAATTTACACAAAGGTAAAGTTACTAGATTCTCAAGATAGGGACTATAGTGTAAAGCTCCAAAAGACTGAGCTAAATTGCTAGACCCATGTATTTACAACTTGTCGAGAGACAACTGCACACACATAAGGTGCTAACAACAATACACACATGTGTCCTTAGGGAACGGAGTCTCTACTCGAATCCACGGCGACATCTTTCAATGTTTGCACGTGAACTAGAGAAGGTCACTTCTAACATCCAGAACACATACTTCGAAATGAATCGAAGATGGTTCTCGAAATTTTCCAACATTAATGCCAAATGTTCCATATGTATTCAATCTAACATGGAGAATATAAGGATGTCATTGATGGGCTCAACAACAAATTTACCAAGACACTCCAAAAGGATAAACTCATATGTTGCTTGAACAAGACAAAAGTATTGGTCAGATCAAGGGACATGAAGATGTACTCAAGTGAAACATCACGAGAAGAAACATCATCAATATAGTCCTTGGAACTGAGTTTGATTTGATGATAACCCAAATCAAATCAAAGGTGGGGGAAGATAACATATCCACAAAGGAAATGCTATCTTTCTTCAAAACAAACAAAACTAGACAACCCTTTAAGAAGGAACAAAGTCGGATATAACTTTTTTCTTACAACTCTCCAAGTTGTTGTTTAAGCTCAACCAACTAGTTCAGGGGTATCCAATTACGGATCCTTGGTGATAGGAGCAGTTCAGAGAACTTGCTGGCTTAAGAACTTGACAAGACGGTCATGTGGAAACATGGAGATGCTTCTAGTAGACATCTAGAATATCACGAACCATCGATATGTCACTTAGTTCGAGAGGAAACTTGCTTAGTAAGCAAGGGGACACAGTCTCAGAGTTTCGACGCAAGCCTAACTCTTTGACCGAAGAGACGGTACCAGAGTAACGGACTTGGTAGCACAATCATCCTTTGCTTAGTGAAAGGGTTAACCAATCACGCTAAGAATGACTCAAATGTCCTTTGAGTTCAAAACAATGAAAGTTGTTAGGAATCTCAGATAGCCACATTATTACGCACACGCATCACTCACGAGCACGAAAGCTCGAGGAAGGGTGGGTAAAGATGTGTAAGAGCATCACTTCATTAAGGGTTCATGAAACTCAACATGACCTCTTAGTATAAAAGAGTGTGATACTTCAAGATAGAACAGAAAGAAGCTAATTAATGCCTCTTGATCTGCGGATTACAACACTTTGACCTGGTCTTAGATATGATGAGGTACTGAAGTTTGTTTCTCCTAGACATTCTGAAATGGTTTGTCTTGACGAACCACAAGAGTATCTTACATCGGAAGACACCGATGCACATTTACTACTTGGCTACCAACTGGTAGACAAGGGTCGGAAAACAACAGGGGGAAAGGATCATGCTCAGGATAGAATCCCAAGATGTGGATGCATAAGTCAACAATCTTCCGAAAACCAATGCAGAGAAGGGGTAAAGTGCGGCAGAGTCACGAGTATAGATGCGATACTCTCGAGGAGTACTCTTGTCGTGATCTATTTAGTTCCATTAAAGGACATCTGCCATAGCTAGTGGTAGGGGAAGTCCTTAATTGTCAGAATTCAATCGCGACAAAGACCACAAGCTTGAAGGATAGAATTGTAATACCAGCCATCCTGAGGTAATGTGTGAACATTAACAACAGGGGTCAAGGGAGTGGATCTTGGGTTAAAGGTAAGCTTCATGTACAAGATTCATAACACCAGAATCTAGCATAATCAGGGATCTTAGGTTCAAGTCCAAGGGTTAAAACCCAAAGAAAGGAATAGCTACTGCTTGAGGGACATAACGTACACTATAAGTTAGTAACCACGATGTAGATTCCAAGAGAAGAAACAACTTATGAAGTACGCAACAAACGGAAAGGAGGCACACGAGGCGAAAGGAAACCTCGAAGCCTAGAACAAAACACTGTGGAACAAACAATATAATATTGTGGGTCTAAAAGATAGAGAGATCATGATGGAAATAATTATCTCAGATGACAAGATCAAAGGGGAACAAGGAATTCACAACACACACAACTCTAAAGAATTCAACACTAGGTCAACTGGCTTAGAAACGGCATGCCAAGAAGGCACCTAAGTTTTGAAAAACTAGAAGAGATATCAAAACTTTTCCAAAATCAACACCAGATAAGATAACCCAGAGTTAGAGTGAAACTGGATAAGGAGTAAAAGAAGCATACTAGAGTTTTCACAAATAAATTTCAGCTTTAAAATAGTTTTCACAAGCACTAGACTCCACATCGACCAATAGCAAGGTTTTCCTACGGTCGGTACTGCTCTGATACCAAGACATGTGACACCCCCGGTATCAGGGCTAAACAAATCCTAGACCTCTGTCTGAAATAAGCTTAAACTTGAGATCGAGAATATCCAGTGAAGAATCGGTAACATAGCAGTGACCCTATGACACAAAATTTATTACAGCAAGCTCATAACTGAGCAGAGAACCAAAATATTACAAGCAGAGGTCACTGACCACAAGCATCAAACAACGGAAGGCAAATTATGCTATTAAGTATAGCAAACTTAACAAATGGCCTAAGAGGCCTGGAGCATAATGATGACGTCCCAGCCCATAGATTCCAGGCTGTCGGCCGGGAACCCCAAGCTACTCGTCGATGTCGATGTAGTACCAAACTGATCTTCAGAGAACACTTACTCTGCCAAAAGTATCAACAAAGCAAGGGTGAGTACAGGGTGTACTCCGCAAGACTTCTGGATGGTGGAGTTGTTTTGCATAAAGCCACTTTGTTTATAAAACAAGAAGGAGAGGAAGCTCGTCTAATCATAGGTTTTTAAAAAGGGATAAGAGAGCGACATGTCCGAAATATTGATCATCATCTTTTGATATCCACCAAGTCATCATCATCACCTGAACTAGGATCACTCCCTCGTACCCTTGAGGAAGCATCCTTAAGCACACGTTGATCTGTCAAGTTTTACGATTAGGTTCATGTTGTCTATGATCTTGAGTCCGGTCGCCAAGTCGTTCATAACCGTGAACACGGCTTTTCGAAAAGATTATTACCCTGCAGGGGTGTACAACTTTACCCACATGTACTAACCTTCTCTTAATGCCAAATGATCAGCCCTCTTCCTTGGAAGGACGGCAGAGGGTCGTTAGACACGACCTTTACCTAGCTTTCGCCGAGACCATGAGTCACGCAATAAGTATGGTTCCGCCATAACGGGTCAAATACCGAAGCCGGTACTTAAAGATGTGAGGCGAGGTTGGTTTACCAGGGGTGCTATCTACCCCAAGCAACCTCAGCCACGCTTACCTACATGTTATGAATGCACCTGCACACCTGACAAATCTTTCAAAAGATTTTCTATGCATATGTCGAATGGAACGCCCGAACTATGTGACTCATGGAATCTACTAGGCAAGTTAGTTGCTCGTGAGGTTGTCCAGGCCCCATGTGGTTGCACGCTCGTCTTGGTTCCAAAGGAAAGAACTCAAGTCCTAGTGGTGGCGAGCATGGCAGTAGAAAAACCACATCCCACTGTGGCCTCCTATACAAGGATTAACATGTTTAATATCATATCACTGATCACATCTCATCACATTCTCCTGTCATACTAGATTCTCTGCATCTGATACATCATCTGGATGGACCAGACTCAACAGCTAAGCATGGCTAAGCAAGACACAGATAAAATCTCTAGCATTGCACACAAGCCAAACCTAGTTATGCGGGGAGCAGTGTATCAGGTAATATAAGTTCAGAGGGAGTATGCAATAGATAGGATACTCTATCTATCGATAAAAGACCACAGTAGAATCGTATGCAACATGGCAAGAATAGAAATGCTTTCGAAAACATAGGATTATATCATGGTGGGGCTATGATTGCCTTTGCCAGTTGATAAATAGTAAACGGATCTTCGGGAGCCTTGAACTTGACTTGGTTATAGTTGGTCAAGTATTGTCCATCGATCTTCAATCTTCGATCTTCGACTGTGTTGTCCTCGGGCTTCGATCTCGATCTCAATCTTGATATTGTATTCTACCAAAGAAGAACGAAACACCGGAAAGAAAGGGAAACAATCAACACATGGCATCGATGCAATGCTAAAGCAAGGATGATGATATGATAAGTTAAATTATATTGAATTGAAACCCTAAAGCATGCTCGACAACTTAATCGGGGTTCCTGTTGGAATTATTCCCTAGAGGCAATAATAAAGATGTTATTATTATAATTCTTGTTCATGATAAAGTTTATATTCCATGCTAGAATTGTATTAAGCGGAAACTTTGATACTTGTGTGGTTTATGAACAACACCGTGTCCCTAGTACGCCTCTATGGACTAGCTCATTGATTAATGATGGTTAAGGTTTCCTAACCATAGACATGAGTTGTCGATTAACAATGAGATCATGTCATTAGGAGAATGATATGATGGACAGACCCAAATTAAGCAGAACAATTAGATCGTGTCATCGTGTTCATCTTTGCGAAGCTTTTTCCTATGTCAAGTATTGTATTCCTTAGACCATGAGATAATACAACTCCCTGGTATCGTAAGAAAGCTTTGAGGTCATCAAACGTTATCCTATGTGAGGGTGATCATAAAGGTGTCTCTCAGGTGATCGGAAAGTACTTGTTGGGTTGTATGTATCGAGATGGAATTTGTCCCTACCGAATCGGAGAGATATACTTTGGGCCCACTCGGTAATCGATATCAACACCGCTTGTAAGCACGTGGTTAAGGAGTTAATCACAAAGTGATATCAGATTACGGAACGAGTAAAGTACTTGCTGTGAACGAGATTGAACTAGGTATGCTGATACTAACGATCGAATCTCGGGCAAGTAAAATATCGCGTGACGAAGGGAATACATATATGGGATTAATTGAATCTTGGCATCGTGGTTCATCCGATATGATGATCGATGAATGTGTGGGAGTCAATATGGGTTTCTAGATCCCGCTGTTGATTATTGATAGAAGATCATGTCTGCATATTCTCGAACCCGTAGGGTCACACACTTAACGTGCATCGACACTAGGATAGAATGGATAATGAGTTTTTGTTCGGAGTCTCGTATGAGACCCAGGACATCACGAGAGGTTCCGGAATGGTCCGGAAAATAAGATTCATATAAAGGAAAGCAGTTTTTGGATTTAGGAATCGTTTCGAAGTTTATCGGTATTGTACCGGAAGGTTCTAGAAGGTTCCGGAGTGGGACCAATGTGGGCCCACTTGTCGGAGGCCTGCGTGGGCCTAAGGGGAAGTGCCCTGGCCACTTTGGGCCAGGGGCACAAGGCCCCTAAGGACCAGCCGGCCAGCCCTAGGGGAAACCCTAGGGAAACCTTCTAGAAGAAGGGGGGAGACTTGCCCCCCACTCCACCCCTTGGGCCGCCGCCCTAGGGCTTGGAGGAGGGGTCAAGGGGGGCCGGCCAGCCCCCTATATAAGGAGGTCAGGGGCACAGCCTCCCCCCACTCCTCCAATCCTAGCCTCCAACTGCTGCCCCTCCTCCTCTCTCTCTCCCAACTGCGCGTAGGCGAAGCCCTGCCGCAGAAACTCTCCACCATAAGCACCACACCGTCATGCTGCAGATCCAATCTATCTCTCCACCATACTTGCTGGACCAAGGAAGGAGGAGATGTCGCGGCACCGTACGTGTGCATCTCTCGGAGGCGCCGCCACTTGTGGCGTAGGATCAGATCGGATCGCGAGGAGGAGATGGCTAGTACGACTACATCAACCATGTCCTGTTGAACGTTTCCGCTGTGCGATTTCTTCAAGGGTATGAAGATCTTATCAATCTCTCTCGTTGATTACATCTCCTAGATTAGATCTTGGCTTTCTTGTTCGCATCCGTAGGAATTTTTTTGATTTACTATCTTTGCGAAATCCTTGATTATCAGAGCTAGATCTATGCATAGATGTGTTTCACGAGTAGAACGCAACATGCTTGTTGCGGGCGTTGATGTTTTCTGTTGCAAACCTCTTGTTGTGTATTTCTTATGGAGCTACATAGTGAGATCGAAGCGGTCCAGGCCAACTTTACGCGACCTCGTTCGCGAGACCGGCCCCGCACTTGACGTGTGGCTTGTTCCACACATGCGGCTGGTGGATGCCTGTTTCTCTCACTATAGTAGTCATGGGATTTACAATGGATGTTGGAAACCATAATATCACCGTTGTGGCTTTCCGTAGGTAAGAATCATTCTTAGCTTGTTACTCCCATAAGCCACGTAAAACATGCAACAAAAAAGTAGAGACGTCTAACTTGTTTTTGCAGGGAGTGTTTTGTGATATGGTATGGCCCAAGACATGATGTGTATGAATTGAGATGTATGCAATGATCATGTTTTGTAATATTTCACGACTTGCATGTCGATGAGTTCACAACCGGCAGGAGCCGTATGGTTGTCTTTATAATTGTGTATGACCTGCGTGTCAACTTCTTATACACCATGTAATAGCTTTACTTTATCGCTAAGTAGTTAGCAATAGTTGTAGTTGCTATTCGTGGTGGAGGCAATCATGGTGGAGTGATGGAGATCATGCTGGCGCGCACAAGATGGAGATCATTGCGTGGAGATTGGCTATACCATGTCACATAAAATTATATGCATGTGATGTTTATCCTTTTATGTATCTTATTATGCTTAGATCGCGACAGTAGCATTAAAAATGATTCCTCACTTAAAGATCAAGATAAAATTGTGTTCTCTCCATGTATGCACTGTTGCGAAAGTTCTTCGTGTTCAAGCACCTCGTGATGATCGGGTGCTATAAACTCTACGTTCACATACAATGGGTGCTAGCCAGTTTTGTACACGCGGAAATACTTGGGTTTAACTTGACGAGCCTATCATGTACAGACATGGCCTCGTAACATACGAACCGAAAGGTTAAACATGAGTCATATGAATGATATGATCGACACTTTGTTGTCCACCATTGAAACCACATCTCTTCTCGTGAAGATCGGATTAGGTGTGGTGTATTTGGACCGTGTTCACTAAACAACTTGAGGGATGTTGAATTTAGTGAGAGTTCATCTAGTAATTTGATTAAGTTGAACTAGTTATCATGAACATAGTCTAAATTGTATTTGCAAATTTTCTAGATCAAATGGCTAAGTCCAACTTCAACTTCAACGTTTTTGCTGAGAAAGAAAAGCTTAAGAATAATGGGTCTAACTTCACCAACCGTTCCAAACTGAGAATCATTCTCGCCAAGGCATACAAAAGTACTATGTACATGAGAAAGCGCTAGGTGACGCCCACATCTTGATGCGCGTGATGAAAAAGCTGTTTATCAGTCACGCAAAGATGATTATGGAGTGATTAAGAGTACCATGTTGTTTGCTATGGAACCGAAACTTAAAAATCGTTTGAGGAGTTCGCCGGGCCCTTTGAGATACTTGAGGAACTGAAAACCATGTTCAGGCCCGTTCTGAGAGATATGAGATCTTTGAGAAGTTCTTTAACTGCAAGATGGAGGAAGGGAGTTCTGTTAGTGAGCACGACATTAAGATGTCGGGCTACACTCAACGTCTTGAGCAACTGGACTGCAAGATTCCATAAGATCTCAAGATTGACAGAGTTTTGCAATCACTCCCTCCTAGCTACAAAGGTTTTGTAGTTACTCACAATCAAATTGGTTCCACTGATACGATCACTGAGCTCTTCGCTAAGCTGAAAGCTGCGGAGGTGGATATCAAGAAAGATAATCATGTGTTGATGGTCAACAAGACCCCTAGCTTTAAGAAAGGTAAGGGTGCAAAGAAATCCTTCAAGAAAGGCAGCGGCAAGCGCGTTGCCCCTGCTGAGAAGAAGCTCAAGTCTGGACCTAAGCCGGACACTGAGTGCTTCTATTGAAAGGACAAGGGTCACTAGAAGCGCAACTGTCCTAAGTACTTAGCGGACAAGAAGGCTGGCACCATTAAAGGTATATTTGATATACATGTTATTGATGTTTACCTTACTAGCGCTTGTTGTAGTGCCTGGGTATATGATACTGGTTCAGTTGCTAATATTTGTAACTTGAAACAGGAGCTACGGAATAGACGGCGGCTAGCAAGGGATGAGGTGACGATGCACGTTGGCAATGGATCAAAACTTGATGTGATGGCCATCGGCATGCTCTCCTCAGTTTTACCTTCGGTATTAGTTTTAAACCTTATATAGTGTTACTATTTGCCTGCGTTGAGCATGAACATTATATCTGGATCGTGTTTATTGCAAGACGGTTATTCATTTAAATCGGAGAATAATGGTTGTTCTATTTATATGAATAACATGTTTTATGGTCATGCACCTGTTGTGAATGGTTTATTTCTTCTGAATCTCGAAAGCAATGAAACGCACATCCATAACATTGAGGCTAAGAGATGCAAAGTAGATAGTGATAATCCAACTTATTTGTGGCACTGTCGTCTAGGTCATATTGGTGTAAAACGCATGAAGAAACTCCATTCTGATGGACTTTTGGAGTCTCTTGATTTTGAATCATTTGACACGTGCGAGCCGTGCCTCATGGGAAAGATGACCAAAACCCCGTTCTCCGAAATAATGGAGCGAGCAACGGACTTATTGGAAATCATACATATCGATGTATGCGGACCAATGAGTGTTTCGACGCGCAGTGGATATCACTATTTTCTCACTTTTACTGATGAATTAAGTAGATATGGGTATATCTATTTAATGAAACATAAATCTGAAACGTTTGAAAAGTTCAAAGAATTTCAGAACGAAGGGGAAAACCATCATAACAGGAAAATTAAATTTCTACGATCCGATCGTGGATGTGAATATTTGAGTTATGATTTTCTCACGCATCTTAAAGCAAGCGGAATTGTTTCGCAACTCATGCCACCCGGAACACCACGGCGCAATGGTGTGTCTGAACGCCGGAATCAAACTCTATTAGATATGGTGCGATCAATGATGTCTCTTACAGATTTGCCGTTATCATTTTGGGGTTATGCATTAGAAACCGCTGCATTCACTTTAAATAGGGCACCATCTAAATCCGTTGAGACGACACCGTATGAACTATGGTTTGGTGCTAAACCTAAGTTGTCGTTTCTTAAAGTTTGGGGATGCGAAGCTTACGTCAAGAAGTTGATGCCGGACAAGCTCGAACCCAAAGCGGAGAAATGCGTCTTCATAGGATACCCTAAGGAAACAATTGGGTATACCTTCTATCACAGATCCGAAGGCAAAGTGTTTGTTGCAAAGAACGGATCCTTTCTTGAGAAGGAGTTTCTCTCGAAAGAAGTGAGTGGGAGGAAGGTAGAGCTGGATGAGGTTATTGAACCTTCTCTCGAATTGGAGAGTAGCGCAACACCTGAAATTGTTCCAGTGCCGTCTGCACCAACAAGAGAGGAAGCTAATGACGAGGATCATGAAACTTCGAACGATGCTACTACTGAACTTCGAAGGTCGACAAGGTCACGTGCCACTCCTGAATGGTACGGCAACCCTGTCTCAACCGTCTTGTTGTTAGACAACGGTGAACCTGCGAATTATGAGGAAGCAATGATGAGCCCAGACTCTGAGAAATGGCTAGAGGCCATGAAATCCGAATTGGGATCCATGAGCGAAAACCAAGTATGGACTTTGGTGGACCCTCCTAGTGACCGTAAGGTCGTTGAGTGCAAATGGATTTTCAAGAAGAAAACGAACGCGAATGGTAATGTTACTGTCTATAAAGCTCGGCTTGTCGCAAAAGGGTTTCGGCAAGTTCAAGGTGTTGACTACGATGAGACTTTCTGTCCCGTAGCGATGTTTAAGTCCATTCGGATTTTATTCGCAATTGCTGCATTTCATGATTATGAAATATGGCAGATGGATGTCAAGACTGCGTTCATCAATGGAAACATTGATGAAGAGTTGTATATGATGCAGCCCGAAGGTTTTGTCGATCCTAAGGATGCTAATAATGTGTGCAAACTTCAGCGTTCCATTTATGGACTGAAGCAAGCATCTCGGAGTTGGAACCTTCGTTTTGATCAAGTGATCAAGAGTTTTGGATTTGTTCCAAATTGCTACGAAGCTATTATCTACAAGAAAGTGAGTGGGAGCTCGGTGACATTTTTAGTACTATATGTGGATGACATATTGATTATTGGAAATGACATTGGTATGCTTAACGATGTGAAGAGTTATTTATATAAATGTTTTTCAATGAAAGACCTAGGAGAAGCTGCTTATATATTAGGCATCAAAATCTATAGAGATAGACAAAGACGCCTAATAGCTTTAAGCTAAAGTACATATCTAGACAAAGTTCTGAAAAGGTTCAGAATGGATAAAGCAAAGAAAGGTTCATTGCCCATGTTGTCAGGTAAGATATTGAGCAAGGCTCAGTTTCCAGCTACGGTAAAGGATAGAGATACTATGAGCAAAGTGCCATATGCCTCGGCCATAGGTTCTATCATGTATGCCATACTATGTACTAGACCGGATGTGTCCAATGCTCTTAGTTTGACGAGCAGATACCAAAGTGATCCAGGAGTGGAACACTGGACAGCCGTAAAGAACATCCTAAAGTATTTAAATAGGACTAAAGAAATGTTCTTGGTCTATGGAGTTGATGAGCATCTCGTCGTAAAAGGTTACGTCGATGCTAGTTTTGACACCGACCCGGATGATTCTAAATCTCAGACAAGATACGTTTATATTTTGAATGGTGGAGCTGTGAGTTGGAGAAGCTGCAAGCAAAGCATGATCGCGGGATCTATAACAGAAGCAGAATACATGGCTGCTTCAGAAGCGTCAAGTGAAGGAGTTTGGATCAGGAACTTCATCACTGAGCTTGGTGTGGTTCCAAGTGCCTTGGACCCACTAGAGATATTGTGCGACAACACTGGCGCCATAGCACTGGCTAAGGAACCAAGATATCATCCAAAGACCAAGCAAATCAACCACCGTTTTCATATAATTCGAGATTATATAGCAGATGGAGATCTGAAGATTAGCAAAGTACATACGGATCTGAATGTCGCAGATCCGTTGACTAAACCTCTTCCACGAGCAAAACATGATCAGCACCTTAATACCATGGGTGTTAGATTGTTGCCAGATGTAAACTAGATTATTGACTCTCGTTCAAGTGGGAGACTGTTGGAATTATGCCCTCGAGGCAATAATAAAAATGTTATTATTATAATTCTTGTTCATGATAAAGTTTATATTCCATGCTACAATTGTATTAATCCGAAACTTTGATACTTGTGTGGTTTATGAACAACACTGTGTCCCTAGTACGCCTCTATGGACTAGCTCATTGATTAATGATGGTTAAGGTTTCCTAACCATAGACATGAGTTGTCGATTAATAATGAGATCATGTCATTAGGAGAATGATATGATGGACATACCAAATTAAGCAGAGCAATTAGATCGTGTCATCATGTTCATCTTTGCGAAGCTTTTTCCTATGTCAAGTATTGTATTCCTTAGACCATGAGATAATAAAACTCCCTGGTATCGGAAGAAAGCTTTGAGGTCATCAAACGTCATCCTATGTGAGGGTGATCATAAAGGTGTCTCTCAGGTGATCGGAAAGTACTTGTTGGGTTGTATGTATCGAGATGGAATTTGTCCCTACCGAGTCGGAGAGATATACTTTGGGCCCACTCGGTAATCGATATCAACACCGCTTGCAAGCACGTAGTTAAGGAGTTAATCACAAAGTGATATCGGATTACGGAACGAGTAAAGTACTTGCTGTGAACGAGATTGAACTAGGTATGCCGATACCAACGATCGAATCTCGGGCAAGTAAAATATCGTGTGACGAAGGGAATACATATATGGGATTAATTGAATCCTGGCATCGTGGTTCATCCGATATGATCATCGATGAATGTGGGAGTCAATATGGGTTTCTAGATCCCGCTGTTGATTATTGATAGAAGATCATGTCTGCATATTCTCGAACCCGTAGGGTCACACACTTAACGTGCATCGATGCTAGGATAGAATGGATAATTGGTTTATGAGTTTTTTTGGAGTCTCGGATGAGACCTAGGACATCACAAGAGGTTCCGGATTGGTCCGGAGAATAAGATTCATATAAAGGAAAGCAGTTTTTGGATTTCGAAATCGTTTCGGAGTTTATCGGTATTGTACCGAAAGGTTCTAGAAGGTTCCGGAGTGGGACCAACGTGGGCCCACTTGTCGGAGGCCTACGTGGGCCTAAGGGGAAGTGCCCTGGCCACTTTGGGCCAGGGGCACAAGGCCCCTAAGGCCCAGCCTGCCAGCCGTAGGGGAAACCCTAGGGAAACCTTCTAGAAGAAGGGGAGGGAGACTTGCACCCCACTCCACCCCTTGGGCCGCCGCCCTAGGGCTTGGAGGAGGGGTCAAGGGGGGCCGGCCAGCCCCCTATATAAGGAGGGCAGGGGCGCAGCCTCCCCCCACTCCTCCAATCCTAGCCGCCAACTTCTTCCCCTCCTCCTCTCTCTCTCCCAACTGCGCGTAGGCTAAGCCCTGCCGCAGAAACTCTCCACCATAAGCACCACGCCGCCGTGCTGCAGATCCAATCTATCTATCCACCATACTTGCTGGACCAAGGAAGGAGGAGACGTTGCGGCACCGTATGTGTGCATCTCTCGAAGGCGCCGCCACTTGCGGCGTAGGATCAGATCGGATCGCGAGGAGGAGACGGGTAGTACGAATAGATCAACCACGTTCCGTTGAACGTTTCTGCTGTGCGATTTCTTCAAGGGTATGAAGATCTCATCAATCTCTCTCATTGATTACATCTCCTAGATTATATCTTGGCTTTCTTGTTCGCATCCGTAGGAATTTTTTTGATTTACTATGCTACGAAACCCTTCAGTTCCGAGGGGGTGAAAACCCTAACTCGGGGAAACTCCGGAATCACCTAAGAGGGGTTGATTTTGTTCTCTAATTAAACTTGTCATTTAATTTGTTGAACAATGCATGATTATAACTTATTTAGATAGATTTCATTTTTCTGAACAATTTGATATATTATTTGTATTTTTCTGACTTATAATGAATGAGTTATGAATTTCTCCAATTTTAATTCATTTTAAATCATTTTTAAATCGATTAAACATTTTAGGTTATATAATTATTTTATAACCTGGACCCACATGTCATATATTTATTCATTTCAGAAAACAATTGTGGAAAAGAATAAATATCTGACAATAGGGATCCACCTGTCAGCATTTTCAATTAATAAAATAATTAAAGAAAAGGAAAAAGGTAAATGACATCAGCTTGCCGTCATGATGACGTCAGCGATGCCATTTCTCCCAGATCGAGCTAGGGCATGGCGCTAGGGACTATGTGGGGCTACGGGGTTGGGTCCATTGGAGACATGGGAGCAAGGCGGTTCGATTAGAGGTGGCGCCGCCCGGATTTGGTCACCGGAGCGTCGCCGACGACCTTGTACTGCGGTGGCGTCGGGCGGTGCACGACACGGTGACGATACAGAGAGGGGAAAACGAAACGGAGAGGTCCTTTAGGACCACGGGATCACTAGGAGGCTGTCAGAGGTGTCGAAGAGGCGAGGCGAGGTCAGTCGGTGCCAGAATTGGTGATGCACATGGCGGCCGGAGCTCGGGAAGATGACCACGATGGCGTCGGTTGGGGCTTTCCCAGCTCGATTCCTTCATGGGGGAAACGTAGGGCATCACGACGAAGCTCCAGGGCATCTTCTCTTGGCTCGGGGAGGTCAGGAGCAACGGTGGACGGCGGGGTCAGAGAGCTAGGGTTCGGGAAATTTGGGGGAAATCGACAGAGAGCACGATATGGGGAGAGAGAGGGGAACATGGGCGACCTTATCCCCGTGTCCAGGGGCAGTGATGGCGACGTGGCGGACGATGAACCTGGCGGTGGCACACAACAGCTCGTCGGTGTCCTTCTGGCAAAGGAAGAAAAAAAGAGAAAGGCACCGAAAGGGTCCGGGCCGACGGCGGGCTGGCGTGGGCAGTTCTTTGGCCACTAGTCAGCTGCGTCTGAAGAAAAGGAAAGGGAGATATGGGCTTGGCCCAGGGAGTGTTGGCTGCTATTTTTTTTTCTAAATTTCTCTTTTCCTGATTTGTGTTTTTCTCTTTATATTTGAATTTCCAAAATGTTTTGAATCATTCAACAATTACCAGAGGGTTTGTAAAACATATAAAATACTGTGGAGCCCTATTAGTCCATTTGGGCTTCAATAAATTTGGTAGTTTTCAAATTCTTCAAAACCTTTTGAATGCATTTCAAAGAGAGGGTAGAACTAGGGTTTGGGTTTTGATTTATTTTCTTCAATGCACAATTTAAAGGATGATGCTCATGCAATGCACAATCAAAACCCTAAATATAGATTTACTAAAACAGGGGTGTTACAACAGTGAAGTGCACTGTTCATTTTTTCATCATTGAGTAATTTAAGGGGCAAGTTTCACCAATATGAAAGAATATATATTTCATAATTTCAATCCATAAGACAAATGAACAGCAACGAGGGGCAAGTTTCACCGGCCAAGTAAAAGGTAACCTGATAAAAGTAACTTCCAAATTCAGAACATATCCACAAGTTGTGCAGCACTAACACAGGCAGCACACACACCACTGCATGGTGTGTGCTATCAGCACCACAACGACAATACAATCAAACAAAACCATCAACACAGCCGTGGGAAGCCAACCCCACACCACTTTCTTGTTCATACACACCAAGAACAGTAGCCCAGCTAAACCAAGCCAAAGCCAAGCTAGATCACACCAATCAAAACCCTGGATCACATCACCAAAATGGTGACATAAGGAGGGGGTAGATCAGGTGGATAGCACGACCAAGATCAAGCCATCAGGACCAGGAGGTGAAGGGCAAGATCAAGGACAATCCTAGGAGCTGGAAGTACCAGGGGAGAACCAGATCAAGCTAGCCACACAATCAACATTAACAACCAAGTGTGGTGAGTAGTAACAGACCATCACATAATCTATCTGTCTAGGCTAGACAAATATTTATGAGTTGTCCCATACTCCACTTCTCAGAAAAACACCCAAGTGGGGTGATTCCATCATTGAAGTTTTAAACAACTAAAAGCAATCAGAAAACTATAAAGATCCAACTAAGATCTCAGGACAACATCATTGATCTAAGCTATCAAGCTATATTTGAATTCAAGAATGAATATAGCCAAGATTTAAACTTCTAGGCACATCTCTAAGACAGGAGTAGCACCCTAGAATTTAATCTTATGGATCTATATAAGTTATCAAGCCTACAATCATTTTCCCCCAACTTTTATTCAAGAAATAGTAGCTGGTATCACTACCAGAACTAATCCATGAGAAACAACAAGATAAAGGTTTAATTCCTAAACCTCAGACCAACATCATGGGTTCTAGGGATGCAAGGAAAGAGAATTCCACTTATCTATAATGCCAAGACAATTTTAAGCTTGAATAAGACCAAACCAAGTAATAGAATCTAATCTTGTGTGCCATACAAGGATGGTGTCACAAGAACAGTTCTAAACTAAGCAGGTTAAGCATCCAATCTTCACAGATACAACCAACCAACTATAAATCATTTTCCTATTCTTAATCACAGGAATCATAACCAGAAATATTCATATACAAATCTTCACTGTAAGAGACCATTTTGATCTCAAGCTATATATGAGCCAACAGTACTAATACAGTGACTTCATCACACAACACTCACTGTCATTAACCAAGTAATGATAGTGGTGAGTTATTAAACCACTAGATTTCCCAAGTATTGCTTCTAGAGGAACTTTACCATATGAATCATATAAAAATTAATCCATAGAATCATCTGGTAAACCACTAGCATCACCACAATTAATCATAGGCAGCAAGTCACAGCTAAAAACCACTTAGCATGCTTAGGGACCATCAAAACTTGATCCAATCCATCAGATATCTAATTCACAGAGGGGTATGAACCCTAAGTAGAACAAACCATCTTAATAAGAACAGGACACTAAACAGGAAAGGCCACTACCAACATCTAGCATGGGATGGCCTAGCACAGAGAGCACGAGAGGTAGAGGAACAACTTACCAAAGGTCATCGCTGTAGATTAGAAGAGGAAGTAGAGGGGGCCGACGACCACGGCGGCACGGGGAGCACCCCAAGGGGGCGCTGCGACCCACACAACACCACGGCGGCGACCATAGCCATGCCTGGGTGCGAGGAGCATCCCCACAGCACACGACATCAGCGGTGGCGTCAGCACCAACGCCAACCCCAAACCCTAGGGTTCGGAACGGCATCGATCTGTTCACAAGACGACTCTAGGTCCAAATCCAATTGGACAGGAGGGTAGAGTGGGGCCGACAACCTCATCCTGCACCACGGTGACGGCCAGGGAGGTCCACGGCGGCGTGAATCGCCAGTGGTGACACCGCTGACCAAAAGAGTCGGGGGAGGAGAAGGAGAGTGGTGAGCTCGAGGGAGAGACAAAGAGTGTTGGGCTGGGTTGGGCCACAAGGTCCCAATAAACCCAAACAGTCAGCCCAAGTCTTTTAGAACCTGTTTTAATAATTGGAAAAGACTAAAATGCCCCTGAACTGAAATAAATACTAGAAAATAAAATAAAGGTCCAAAAATTATAAATAAAATATTTTTGGATTCACAATAATCCAAACTATCCAAATAAATTAAGAGATAAAATTTTAGACATATAAATTTTATTAAGAATTTTGTAATTTATATATTCCTTATGGAATTTTAAAAAATTATTGAAAGATGTAAAAATAAATAAAAATCACTTTCATTATATATTAATATTGTAGTATTTTAGAAAAATACTAAACAAATATTTAATATCAATTTTTGGTATTTAATGATAATTCTTAAAGGAATTATTAATTAAATAAAATACAAATAAATTGATATAAAATAAAAGAATACAATATCCAATAAATATTAAAAATTAATATTTATAAATTATTTATTATTAAAAGAATTTTTATAATTTAAATAAATGGGGAAAAATACATATAAAGCTAAATGATGCATTACATTACTTTGCATAATCATTTTACTTCTTTAAATATTGTCCTTACCGGGCAATAATGATGTTTTTGTAGACATAGAAGCTCAAGGTCCAGTGCAAGCATCAAACTTCACTACCTTGCCATCACAAGGCAAGTTCATCACTTGCTCATATCTCTTGAAGAGTCTTTACCAAAGTATTTGCAAATTGTGTGTTATCATATATACTCCAAAGAAAGAAAATAATATTTTCACAAATAAAGAAATCATAGATATCGTCCTAAGTGATGATATAATGGAGAAATAGAACTTAGGGTTCTATTTGCAACAATGATGATCAATTAGGGACTTAATAACCCCTGGCATCAGTGATTCTAGCACCGTATATTACGCGTTAGCCATGAGATTTGGAATGGAAGAGAGAAGTCAGCTGTATGTTCTTCCTATCGCATGAAGCCGGATGTGCAGGTCATGGCTGTTATCCTCTTAGCGTGCATATTAATTGGTAATTCGTAGAGGATATGCAGCATATGGGTGGGAACCCTCATCGTCCCACGATAGTTCTGGCATCTAACGGTTTGTACAAACCATTGTCGTAATTCAATATGTGGGCATGGTGTACACCAAGGAGGCATGCGAGGTCGCGAAGGGGGCAGTGATTGGCTTAGACGAGCTACTGGGCCCCACATCATGGAATTGTGGATGGGAAAGTACGCCGGGCGGGGCAACAAGGAGTTGATCTCTCATGGGTAAAGTAACGCACCTCTGCAGAGTGTAAGAATTGTAACTTGTTACTCCATATTCCGGGAAGGAGCTACGAACGCGGCAGGAAAGGAACTCCATGAAAGTTCTGGTCAACCTGTGAAGGCTGATGGTCATAGATTTTCATAATAAAATCAATCTTTGAAGAAAGATTTACAAAATCTGCATAGTACCAAGGACTTATAGTCCGAGGTGGTGGTTAGAGCATCAAACTTCCCACCTTGCATATAATGAACTTGTTGGGTAACGCTGTTACTCATCCTTTCCTTTGATCCCTTGCTTATACTCTGAGGATCCCGAAGACATGCCAATGTATGCAGCTGAATGTCAAGAAGATGTGTTCTACGAGGAGCCTTACCTGTCAGGAGGTGTTGAAGGAGTGGATTACGAAATACGCTATGGTGTCGATGATAACGAGTCCAACTAAGTATCCTAGTTAGTAGTAACCAACAGAGCCGAGCAACATGAACTCTATAGAATAAGATGTAGAGCTCAACTCCTAGTTGGAGTTGCTACTTTTAAATTCCGCTGAAACACTTTATATTTTGGTTTGTAAGTTGAATCCTTTTGAAGTCTTGAACTTTTGGTATTGTAATAATAATAATGTGTGAATGTTTGTAATATGGACCCACAATGTTTCTGTTGTACCACTCTGAGGGATGTGATGTTTACAGAATGGTGTTCTGTGGATGTCATGTCAACGACTATAGTGTACTACACATGAAGTGGTATGCTGGGTCACCACATTTGGTATCAGAGCAAATTGCTTTGACCTTAGGTTGGAAACCTAGTAAAGGGTATTACCTGTAGGAGAGTGTAGCAACGATAAAGAATTCTCTAAAAGTAATATAATGGGTATTCAAATGAGAATATTCCGTTATATGTTTAAGTGCGATAATTTTTTGTTATGATGCAATATATTATTGGTTACTAATCAAAATTATTTTTCTGATATACAGAGCTATGGCACCAAAGTTTCCAAGACAAACTTTGTAAGGAAAGAGGAGACTCTTGATGATTATCAAGGATCATTCACAGACCAACTTCGTCAACTTTTAAAGATTTTTAGTTGTCCAACTAGAATTCCAGTGAACACCATAACCTATAATGATGGTCGCATGTTATCCAAGTATCGTGTGAGTATCCAACTCCCATAGGAGCTTGGATTATATCACGATCTACATATAGGTGAAGGTAGGAGTCACTTAGCAGCATATCATGTTGCTGTTGTGGAGGTGATAGCTAATATTCAGGAGCATAAAGCCAAGGAGTTAGAGGGTAGCACATTTTCTGTGATACCTCATGATTCTATAGACTCGGAGCCTATACTGGATCATCTTACTTTGGTTAAGAAGCATCCCAAGTTAGCTTCCAAGTTTATGGATAGATACCGAACACTCGTTGCGACTTTTTATAAGACACATCAAGTGATTGTCGAAGATAAAAATGACATGTTAGAGGATCTAAATGATCCGGAAAGGAGGAAGTAGTTAGCAATCCAGTTGGATAAGGAAGCAAGTAGTAGTGCAACACCTATCTTTAAGGATATACCTATAGATCCTGAATCTTTTATACCATATCCTTTTTCACCAAGTCCTGAACCTATACATGATCCTACTATGGATATGAGGTATGCAGTACCACAGGGTTCAGAGGATGGTTCTGATTCAGAACTTCCTATTGAGAATTCTGATGGTATGAGAAGGGGATCATATGAAGGATCTCATGAACACCAGATGTCCACAGATGGTTCTGACAGAAATGTTGGACAATCTAGATGGATGGGTGCAAGAATTAACCCTAGTAATAGTAGTAGAAATTCTATGTCGATAGATAATCAGGATGAAGAAGAAGTTCCCGAGGAGAGAGTGTTTGAATCATCAACATCTTCTACAAACCCAGGGAATATACATTATCTAGTGTTTAACTATCTTGCCCAAAGGAGCACCTAGGAAGCAGCATGATCTGCGTATCCTGTTGACAACTCAAGGAATGAAGCTCAGGAGATGCAAGCGGGAGATAATGTTGAGTATGTTTATGAAGACTTTTCAACTGAGCTGGAGGGAGTCAATGCACTCAAGTTGAGTAATGACTCAAGTCCTGATACTTCAGATACTGAGTATGTTCCTTCTGGAAGGCCATTTGTTCCACAAACTATGCGACAAACGACACGTCATCACGGTTGGACATGAGGCATGTATGATGAGCGTAGTTACTACTAGAGGTAGACAACTAGTTAGAGGTATCAAGTACCGTGTATTGTACTCCAAGAAATAAGATAGTTAGATAAATGAGGTAGTGTTGTGATTATACCTATATGGTATATGTTGTAATGACTTTGTATTATTATGATATTATGTATAATATGTGAAATGCATATTTGGATTTTCTTTGGATCTTCATTGTGTGACTAGTTCTGTGCGTAAATTCGAGCTCAGAACACATGTGCATGATGTAATTATGAGTATTCGCTTTATGTTGCAGGACTAGGGGGTCATGGATACGGGTGTAGAAACCGAAGCTGAACAGTAGCAGATGGAACATGAGGCCAAAGAGAAGGCCGATGCAGATGCAGCAAATCAGGGAGCATTACCACCACCACCAATGAGGCTGTTAATGGAGCAGAACTTTATTCAGTGCATGCAAATGATGCAAGAGACCCAGAACAAGTTCATGGAGGAGTGGCTGGGACGAGCAAATCAAAGGGCACCTGGAGGTGGAGGAGTGAGTCTATCTGACTTCCAGAATGCAAGGCCGTTACCTTTTGCATCAGCTCCTGAACCAATGGATGCAGAAGATTGGCTAGCAGACATGTAAAGAAAGTCAAGACTGTAGGTTGCAATGATGAGGAGAAATTGAGGTATGCAACTCATCTTCTGACTGGACCTGCAACATCATGGTGGGAGAATCAGGTGGCCATGCAACAACCAGGAAGGGAGTTCACCTGGGAGGAGTTCAAGCAGAGATTCCATGAATATCATGTTCCAGAGAGTGTTATGGAGTTGAAGTGGAGAGAATTTGAGGAGCTTCAGCAGGGATATACTACTGCCATGAAGTATATCCGAGATTTTAGCCAACTGTCTCGTTATGCCGAGGAGGATGTTAACACGGAAGAGAAGCATAAGAAGCGTTTCCTGCGTGGGTTAAATCCATTTGTGAAAATGCAGCTAAGGTTAGCTAATAAGCAAACTTATCAGCAGTTGCTGGATGCAGCTATCACTTTCGAAGATGACTACAAGAATGTCCAAGAGTATAGGAGGAAGAGAGCCAAGAAGGAAACCAAGAGAATTCAGGCAAGTAAACCTAAACCCAATCTGGAGTTCAAACCCTAGAACAAGAACTATGGTAAAAATAACAATAACAATAACAAGGGCAGTGGTGGAAATCAATCCAATCCCAGAAGGAATGTTATTTGTAAGAATTGTGGAATTCCAGGGCATTTCCAGAGGGAATGCAAAAATCTTGTAGTGATCTGTTACAGTTGTGGTCAGAAGGAGCATATCAAGCCCGATTGTCCGAGCAAACCACCAGGAGGTTGGCCTACCAAGGGAGGAGGACAAGCCAGTGGATGAAATGGACAACCCAATAAAGGAGGAAATAATGGCAAGAACAACAATGGCAAGAGGAACAGACCTACCGGGAAACTGAACTGTGCAACCCTCGAGGAGGTGGATAATTCAGAGCATGCAGTGATAGGTACGCTCAATATCCTTACCAATCCCGGCAAAGTTCTATTTGATACTGGTGCAACCACTTCATTCATTTCTGAAGAATTCTGTGATAAGTTCGGAATTAGAAGGGCAACATTAGAAAACCCTATGACCGTAGTTACGGCAGGGGGAAATGTGATTATACGCCACATTAAACAAGATCAGGTTATCTCGATCTATGGTTGTATGTACTTTGCAGACCTTTATGTGATTCCTTTGAAGGGAATTGCAGTAGTGTTGGGGATGGACTGGATGATGGAGCATGGGGCTCAGATAAATTGTGAGGAGAAAACTGTCTCAATAAAAACTCCAAGTGGAGCAAGGATAGTTTACCAAGAAGATAAACACAGTCTTATCATGGTGGATCTGCAGTTGAACTCGATGAAATAGGTCAAATTGGAAGATATTCCTATAGTAAATGAATTTCAAGATGTTTTTCCAGCAGAGCTACCTGGAATGCCACCAGATCGGGAGATAGATTTCACTATTGATCTAATTCTCGGTACGACACCAATAGCTCAAGCACCATATAAGATGGGACCAAAAGAATTAAAAGAACTCAAAGAGCAAATTGATGAGTTAGCTAGAAAAGGGTTTATTCAGGAAAGTGTATCTCCATGGGGAACACCAGTAATCTTTGTGGATAAGAGGGATGGTGGTAGAAGGATGTGTGGAGATTATAGAAATCTAAACAACGTTACTATCAAGAATAAGTATCCTTTACCAAGGATCCAAGATTTGTTTGATCAAGTGAAAGGAGCCGGATTATTTTCAAAGATCGACTTAAGATCTGGATGCCATCAAATAAAAATCAAACCGGAAGATGTTCCAAAGACAACATTTGTCTCAAGATATGGACACCATGAGTATCTGGTAGTACCATTTGGTTTGACCAATGCACCAGCAATATTCATGAATATGATGAACACAATCTTCATGCCATATTTGGATAAGTTCTTCATAGTCTTTATTGATGATATTCGGATATATTCCAAAGATAAGGAAAAGCATGCTGATCATTTGAGAATAGCATTGCAGACACTAAGGGAACATAAACTTTATGCTAAGTTCAATAAGTGTGAATTTTGGCTAGATGAGGTAGAATTCCTCGGCCATGTGATCAGTAAGGATGGAATTGCTGTAAATCCATCTAAAGTTCAGTCAGTACTAGAGTGGACTGCACCAACCAATGTGAAGCAAATTCGAGGTTTCTTAGGAATGGTTGGTTATTATCAGAGATTCATTGAAGGATTCTCCAAAATAGCTTGACCAATGACCAAATTGCTAAAAAAGAATACACCATTCAATTGGGATGAAAAGTGTGAAGCAAGTTTTCAGGAGTTGAAGACCAGGTTAACCACATCTCCAATTTTAGCAGTTCCAGAAACAGGGAGAAACTTTACAGTATACTGTGATGCATCTAAAGAAGGTCTAGGTTGTGTGTTAATGCAAGATCGGAAAGTGATTTCTTATGGTTCAAGATAACTGAAACCACATGAAGTAAACTATCCAACTCATGATTTAGAGTTAGCAGCAGTAGTTTTTGCGCTAAAAGGATGGAGGCATTTTCTTTATGGAGCCAGATGTGAGTTATACACTGACCATAAAAGTCTCAAATATTTCTTCACTCAAAAGTAATTGAATATGAGACAGAAGCGTTGGTTGGAACTAATCAAAGATTATGATTTAACAATCAACTATACTCCAGGGAAAGCAAATGTTGTAGATGATGCTTTAAGCAGAAAGAGTGCAGACATTCAGCTTAGCAATCGGGAGCTACCAAAAGAGTTACAAATGGACTTGGAAAGATTAGAGCTGCAATTCATTAGAACAGAGGTTCTTGGAGGATTAGCTACTATTCAGGTAGTTGCAGAGCAGGACAGTGATCTTAAGCACGAAATTTTTAGACATCAAGCAGAAGATCCTTTCATTGCTGAGGAAATTCGGAGGATATCTCAAGGGAAAAATCAGTTTTTCGCCTTGGAGATTATGAGTCTTTATGGTTTCAAGACCGTGTTTGTGTTCCTAATGTGACTGAGATTCGTGATGTCATACTCAGGGAAGCACATGAAACACCATATTATATACATCCAGGAAGTACTAAGATGTATATGGACTTGAAAGAACTATTCTGGTGGAATAACATGGAAAGGGACATTGCTAAATATGTATCAGAATGCTATACTTGCCAAAGGGTTAAGGCTGAACATCAAAATCCAGCAGGACCATTACAACCTTTGGAAATTCCCGAATGGAAGTGGGAGGAAATAGGTATGGACTTCATCACAGGATTTCCCATGACACCTAAATGGAAGGATATGATATGGGTAATTATGGACAGACTCACTAAAAGTGCACATTTTATTCTGGTAAATCAGAAATATAATGCCGAGAAGTTAGTAGAAGTTTACATCAAAGAGATAGTAAGTAAGCATGGAGTGCCCAAAAAGATCATAACTGATAGGGGATCAGTGTTTACTTCAACATTTTGGAAGCAATTGCATGAAGCACTTGGTTCAAAGTTAGATTTTAGCACAACCTGTCATCCAGAGACAGGAGGTCAAACAGGAAGAACAAATCAGATACTAGAAGACATGTTAAGAGCTTGTGCATTAGATTTTGGAGGTACATGGGAAGATCATCTACCATTGGCAGAATTTTCCTACAATAATATCTATCAGAGTAGAGTGAAGGCAACTCCATATCAGGTTCTGTATGGAAGGAAGTGTAGATCACCAATATGTTGGTATGATCCTGGAAGCAACAAAGAATTTGCACTAAACTATATTCAGGAAAAACAAGATATCATTGATAGGATCAAGGATAGACTAAAAATAGCTTAGAGTAGGCAGAAAAGTTATGCTGATCAAAGTCGAAGATCTTGGCATCCAGAAGTGGGAGATATGGTATATTTGAAAGTAAGTCCAATAAAAGGGGTGAAAAGGTTTAGAGTTAAAGGAAAATTGAGTCCAAGATACATCGGACCATTCAAGATACTGAGTCAGAACAGAACTATAGCTTATGCTTTAGAGTTACCATCAAGATTGGCTCAAGTGCATAATGTTTTCCATGTGTCACAACTTCGTAAATGTTTGAAAGTTTCAGATGATGCAATCACACATCAGGAGATAGAACTACAAGCAGACTTGACCTATGTTGAAAAGCCTTATAAAATTTTGGAAGAAAACTGGAAAAGGTTGAGGAATAGGGCAATCAAATATTTCAAGGTACAGTGGGAATATCACCCTGAAAGGGAAGCCACCTGGGAGAAAGAAGAGGATTTAAGAAAAGCCTATCCAGAAATTCAGGTACATCTCAACAAACTTCGGGACGAAGTTCAGTTTAAGGGGGGAAGTCTGTAACATCCCAGCATTTAGGAACCAATGAAGGGTAGATATAGGAATTTTTGATATTGCATGCATTCATCGGTGAAAATGTGGGTAAATTTTTCGCCAAATAAAAACCTAAAGTGATCAAGGTTTCTTTCATACTTTGATATTAGGTATAGTCTTGAAGGATGATTGTTATAGACTTTGATATGATCTTTGTGGACTTATGTGTTTTGGGAAATGAAATTTGAATTTAAACTTGAGTGTTGAATTTATAGTTCAAAAGAATTTAAAGTTATGTCTGAGTAGTACACTTTAGTCAAGAGTTAATAATTAGTAGTTCAAACTTTATATAAAGAAAACAATTAAGTATAAGAATCTCCATTTCAAAATTTCATTCAATAATGAGTTACAGAATGTAACTTATGGAAATGAGCAACAATATTTACAATAGTAAATAAATAGAAGAATAATATTTCTTTATTGAATAATAGTACAATCTTTATTACAAAAGGATAAAAATAAAATTACAAAAGAATAAAGATATTACAAGTGACTATTCTATAAAGAAAAATAAAAACCTAAACTAAAGTCTTGATCTTCAAATCTGGTACCTGCAAAATAAAAAGAAACTTAAAAGAAAAAAAGAAAGTTAGGATTAGAATTATTTTACCCTCAGATTTGACAGTGAAGTGCACTGTTCATTTTTTCATCATTGAGTAATTTAAGGGGCAAGTTTCACCAATATGAAAGAATATATCTTTCATAATTTCAAGCCATAAGACAAATGAACATCAAGGAGGGGAAAGTTTCACCAGCCAAGTAAAAGGTAACCTGATAAAAGTAACTTTCAAATTCAGAACATATCCACAAGTTGTGTAGGAGACACACAGGCAGCACACACACCACTACATGGTGTGTGCTGTCAGCACCACAACAACAGCATAATCAAACAAAACCATCAACACAGCCGTGGGAAGCCAACCCCACACCACTTTCTTGTTCATACACACCAAGAACAGCAGCCCAGCTAAACCAAGCCAAAGCCAAGCTAGATCACACCGATCAAAACCCTGGATCACATCACCAAAATGGTGACATAAGGAGGGGGAAGATCAGGTGGATAGCAAGACCAAGATCAAGCCATCAGGACCAGGAGGTGAAGGGCTAAATCAAGGACAAGCCTAGGAGCTGGAAGTACCAGGGGAGCACCAGATCAAGCTAGCCACAAGATCAACATCAACAACCAAGTGTGGTGAGTAGTAACAGACCATCACATAGTCTATCTGTCTAGGGTAGACAAATATTTATGAGTTGTCTCATACTCCAGTTCTCAGAAAACACCCAAGTGGGGTGATTCCATCATTAGAGTTTTAAACAACTAAAACCAATCAGAAAACTATAAAGATCCAACCAAGATCTCAGGACAACATCATTGATCTAAGCTATCAAGATATATTTGAATTCAAGAATGAATATAGCCAAGATTTAAACTTCTAGGCACATCTCTAAGACAGGAGTAGCACCTTAGAATTTAATCTTATGGATCTATATAAGTTATCAAGCCAACAATCATTTTTCCCCAACTTTGATTCAAGAAACAGTAGCTGGTATCACTACCAGAACTAATCCATGAGAAACAACAAGATAAAGGTTTAATCCCTAAACCTCAGACCAACAATTTTAAGCTTAAATAAGAACAAATCAAGTAATAGAATCTAATCTTGTGTGCCATACAAGGATGGTGTCACAAGAACAGTTCTAAACTAAGCAGGTTAAGCATCCAATCTTCACAGATACAACCAACCAACTATAAATCATTTTCTTGTTCTTAATCACAGGAATCATAACCAGAAATATCCATATACAAATCTTCACTATAAGAGACCATTTTGATCTCAAGCTATATATGAGCCAATAGTACTAATACAATGACTTCATCCCACAACACTCACTGTCATTAACCAAGTAATGACAGTGGTGAGTTATTAAACCACTAGATTTCCCAAGTATTGCTTCTAGAGCAACTTTACCATATGAATCATATAAAAATTAATCCATAGAATCATCTGGTAAACCACTAGCATCACCACAGTTAGTCATAAGCAGCAAGTCACAGCTAACAACCACTTAGCATGCTTAGGGACCATGAAAACTTGATCCAATCCATCAGATATCTAATTCACAGAGGGGTATGAACCCTAAGTAGAACAAACCATCTTAATAAGAACATGACACTAACCAGGAAAGGCCACTACCAACATCTAGCATGGGATGGCCTAGCACAAAGAGTCGAGAGGTAGAGGAACAACTTACCAAAGGTCATCGCTGTACAGGGAGCACTCCAAGGGGGCGCTGCGACCCACACAATGCCACAGCGGCGACCATAGACACGCCCGGGGGCGAGGAGCATCCCCACGGCACACGGCAGCAGCGGCGGCGTCAACACCAACGCTAACCCCAAACCCTAGGGTTCGGGACGACATCGATCTGGTCACAGGAGGGCTCTAGGTCCAAATCCAATTGGATAGGAGGGTATAGCAGGGCCGACAACCTCATCCTGCACCACGGAGGCGGCCAGGGAGGTCCACGGCAGCGTGAATCGCCGACGGTGACACCGCTGACCACAGGGTCGGGGGAGGAGAAGGAGAGAGGTGAGCTCGAGGGAGAGATAGAGAGTGTTGGGCTGGGTTGGGCCAATACCCCTTCGGGGTATTGTTTCGACTTTGCCCTACTAGGCCACAAGGGCCCAAGAAACCCAAACAGTCAGCCCAGATCTTTTAGAGCCTGTTTTCATAATTGGAAAAAGACCAAAATGCCCGTGAACTTAAATAAATAGTAGAAAATAAAATAAAAGTCCAAAAATTATAAATAAAATATTTTTGGATTCACAATAATCCAAACTATCCAAATAAATTAAGAGATAAAATTTTAGACATATAAATTTTATTAAGAATTTTGTAATTTATATATTCCTTATGGAATATTACATAATTATTAAAAGATGATAAAAATAAATAAAAATCACTTTCATTATATATTAATATTGTAGTATTTAGAAAAATACTAAACAAATATTTAATATCAATTTTTGGTATTTAATGATAATTCTTAAAGGAATTATTAATTAAATAAAATACAAATAAATTGATATAAAATAAAAGAATACAATATCCAATAAATATTAAAAATTAATATTTATAAATTATTTATTATTAAAAGAATTTTTATAATTTAAATAAATGGGGAAAAATACATATAAAGCTAAATGATGCATTACATTACTTTGCATAATCGTTTTGCTTTTTTAAATATTGTCCTTACCAGGTAATAATTATGTTTTTGTAGACATAGAAGCTCAAGGTCCAGTGCAAGCATCAGACTTCACTACCTTGCCATCACAAGGCAAGTTCATCACTTGCTCATATCTTTTGAAGAGTCTTTACCAAAGTATTTGCAAATTGTGTGTTATCATATATACTCCTAAGAAAGAAAATAATATTTTCACAAATAAAGAAATCATAGATATCATCATAAGTGATGATATAATGGAGCAATAGAACTTAGGGTTCTATTTGCAACAATGATGATCAATTAGGGACTTAATAACCCCTAACATTCGTGATTCTAGCGCCGTATATTATGAGTTATCCATGAGATTTGGAATGGGACAAATAATTCAGTTGTATCTTCTTCCTCTTGCATGAAGCCGGATGTGCAGGTCGTGGCTGTTATCCTCGTAGCATGCATATTAATTGGTAATTCATAGAGGATATGCATCATATGGGTGGGAACCCTCATCGTCCCACGATAGTTCTGGCATCTAACGGTTTGTACAAACCATTGCCGTAATTCAATATGTGGGCATGGTGAACACCAAGGATCCATGCGAGGTCGCAAAGGGGGCAGTGCTTGGCTTGAACCAACTACTGGGCCCCACATCATGGAATTGTGGACGGAAAGTACGCCCGGTTGTGCAACAAGGAGTTGATCTCTCATGGGTAAAGTAACGCACCTCTACAGAGTGTAAGACTTGTAACTTGTTACTCCCTGTTCTGAGAAGGAGCTACGAACGCGGCAGGAAAGGAACTCCATGAAAGTTCTGGTTAACCTGTGAAGGCTTATGGTCATAGATTTTCATAATAAAATCAATCTTTGAAGAAAGATTTACAAAATCTGCATAGTACTAAGGACTTATAGTCCGAGGTGGTGGTTTGAGCATCAAACTTCCCACCTTGCATATAATGAACTTGTTGGGTAACGCTGTTACTCATCCTTTCCATTGATCCCTTTCTTAGACTCTGAGGATCCCGAAGACGTGCCAATGTATGCAGCTGAATGTCAAGAAGATGTGTTCTATGAGGAGCCTAACCTGGCAGGAGGTGTTGAAGGAGTGGATTACAAAATCCGCTATGGTGTCGATGATAACGAGTCCAACTAAGTATCCTAGTTAGTAGTAACCAACGGAGCCGAGCAACATGAACTCTATAGAATAAGCTGCTGAGCTCAACTCCTAGTTGGAGTTGCTACTTTTAAATTCCGCTGAAACACTTTATATTTTGTTTTGTAAGTTGAATCCTTTTGAAGTCTTGTACTTCTGGTATTGTAATAATAATAATGTGTGAATGTTTGTAATATGGACCCGCAATGTTTCTGTTGTACCACTCTGAGGGATGTGATATTTACAAAACGGTGTTCTGTGGATGTCATGTCAATGACTATAGTGTACTACACATGCAGTGGTATGCTGGGTCACCGCAGATACCGACACCATTTGGAGCAAATACTATGCCAGAGAAAGAAAAAGGAAAGCGCAGGAATTTATTTCACTAGACACTGAAACTGTTTCGGTTGAAATTGTTGAAACTGGTTCTACATTTGAAATTGAAATGTTGTAAGGGGTTTTATGTGAATGTTTGTTTATTAAAGTAATTAAAAAATTCTGAATAAATAAATAAAAGAGTCTTATTTAATGAGAAATTGCATTAAATTTGGTGGAAATTTAATGGAGGTGAGTGGAATTTTGAGTGGGTGGCTATTTATGTGAGTGGGAGCTCCACCCACATGAATGTGGAAGAGGTGGGGGAACCTCCATGGATTCCATGCCATGGGAGGGGGATGCCCCCCTCTCCCTATAAAAGGCACCCCACTCCCTCCTCTCATCTCACACCTCCTCATGAAGGATCTCTCTCCCCCATTTAGAATTTCCCCATGGTCTCGGATCATCGAGATACATGTTCCCGGTGGATTTTTTTGGAAGGATTTGTTGCTTCTGCTACTTCGCTGGAGCGAGGGCGTGGAGTTTGTCGGGGGTACCCAGACGTGTGTGCGATCACGGATGCACCACTACTTTGCGGTGCTGGACGGTGATGGTGCTGGACCGGCTAGACCAGATGGACTTCATCACGATCTTGAGATCGGAAAGCGTTCGACTACATCATCCACGAGTACAACCTTGTTAACGCTATTCAGTCTTCGAGGGTATGTATTCTATGGATGTATATCCACCCGTTTCTTGTATCTAGTAGATAGATCTTGTTACTTCCCATCGTAGGAATTTTTTGTTTCTATGCTGCGAACCCTACAGTGGTATCAGAGCCGGATCTATGCGTATATGCTTTGTATGGGTAGTACACATATGAGTATGTGGGCGATGATGATCATTTTATTGCTTCTTAGTTTTACTTTGGATATTGGTGACATAGTGGGATGAAGCGGCCTGGACAAACTTTACATGTCCTCGCACATGAGACCTATTCCACGCTTGACATGCAACTAGTTTTGCATAAGTGGCTAGCGGGTGTCCGTCTCTCCTACTATAGTCAATATCTAATTTGCAACGAGTTTTCAACAATTTGGTTATCCTTCTTGTGGTTCATGTTCGTAGGTAAGAACGGTTCTATCTTCGAAAGCCCTAAGCCACATAAAACTTGCAATGGATAAATTAGAGGCGTCTAGTTTAGATTGTTGTTGGGCTAGTGTCATGATATGGTGATGTTGTAAGTAGAAGTATAAGTAGATACTCTTACAACACACATAACGTGTAAGTTCCATAGACCTTGGCCTTACATATAGAGGTATGATAGTGATCATACCATGCTGCACATGATGGAGATCAAGTGCAAGAACCATATCATTTCACTTATTAACATGTGATGTTTGTTGCATTTTATATTGCTAGTTTGTAATTTTATTAGCATAATAATATGATCCCTCATTTAGATATCAAGATAAAATGTGTTCTCCCTTAAGTATGCACCGATTATATTTCGTCGCTCCAAGACATCACGTGATGATCGGGTGTTCTTGGATCCATGATCATATTTCGGGTGTAAGACAGTTACACACGCGAATACTAAGGTTCTTACTTGGCGAGCCTACCATGCACAGACATGGCCTTGGAACACGGATCGAAAGGTTAAGCATGAGTCATATGGAAGATATGATGCCCATTTGATGCTCACCTTTGAAGTTACAGCGACTCACGTGATGATCGGACTTGGTGTAGTGGATTTGGTTCATGTGATCACCAAAAAGACACGACGGATGTCGTTTTTGAGTGGGAGTTCATTTCTAATTGGGATTAGTAGAAATCAATTTATCATAAATTAAATCAAAGTGAATTTGCATAATTTGTTGTAGTCATTGGAATTCGTTCACCACCTAATGCTTAGTTGTAATTGAGATAATAGAACTATAGAATTCTGGATATTTACTTTACGAACTGGTATCGTATTGTATTGAGTGTCAATCTAAAGTTTAAAGACCTATTGCCAACTTTCAGCAAACTCTGTTTACTCCGTGAAATTTAATAATTGGTATTAAATCGAGAGTAACAAATTCAGTTTTAGTATCTTAAGTATCATGTTTGCCTCCATGATTCTTGATTGTTTTAATATCAAGTTTATCTAGGAGCTGAAAGAATTGTTTCAGAAACAATCATGTGTGGCAGATATAACGATATCTGAAACAATGTTTTGGTTGCAATATGATAGAGTATAATATATGTTCTCATATTGGATGAGAATTTGCGAAAGTTGGAGATGCTATACATCCTAATCATCCAAAAGGTTTTTGGAAAGTAATGTTATACTCACGGTTCGCCTTTATAAGCTACATTAGCTTGATCATGAAAGTATTCATGATAAGGGTGAATAGAATATGTATGTAAAGTGTTTACTACACTAAAAGGTTACTAAAGAATGAATTTTGAAAGAATGTCGACCATTTGATGATGGTGATCTACTTCAAAGTGCAAGTCCAAAGGTATTATTATTTGAATATACACGCTTTGGACTATGTGTCATGTATATGGCACCACTATTGATGTTGATAGATTCTCTTAAAAAGGAAATGGAAATGCTGAAAGAGAATCTATAAAATATATTTGGCAGAAAAGAAAAGACTATAAATATCCAGTTTAGGTATATAGATGATATACATGTTATGTTTGTATTCTTTTGCTTGTTAAACAATGTGGTTCTTGGGTATTGGATACCGAATTGGTTGGTATGAAATTTCATATAGAACGACGCAATTCATGAACTACAATGGCCTAAGTAACTAGCAAGAGAATATGTGATGATGTTCATCGAAAACAAACAAGCCGTTGTTTGTATTTCTCGTTGACATCAAAGTCTGCCTTCAAGATTTGTTTTAATAATCGTTATTTAAATCAAGTATTATGAGAACAAAGATTTTTCAAGTAATTACCGCATTCCATGTAAGATGGATGATTTACAAATCTAGTTGGAGAAATCACATCCATAAAACTAATGCTAAAATGTCGCAAGACAAATGATTGGAAGATCACTTACGAAGTGACATCACCGTTTAAATTATATTGGAAATAAAACATGAAGAAACTCCATATTAAGAAATAGACAGAAAGACTAAGTAATAAACTCCTACCCTTATGAAAACACACCAAGCACACAAGACACATTAACACAACTTAACACAAAAATCAACCAAGTTTAACTAAACCAAAGAAAAAAAATTATTACAATCGCGAATAACGTTCTACTATAGAATTAAAGGTGGTCCAACTATTACACATCTTCCACGCCTTCCTCTTCCTCGTCCTCGAAAGAGTAGCCTTCCTGCTCTAGGGTTGTCTTGTACAACTCCATCTCCTTTGTGGTGGCTTCAAGCTTCTCTTGGAGGTTCTTTATCTCATCCTGCAGCTTCTTGGTAGTGGCTTCTAGCTTCTCCTGAAGTCCCTCCTTCTCGCTTTGTAGCTCCTCCACTAGACTTGACTTCTTCGCGGCTTCAAGTTGCTTTGCCAAGTCTCTCTTGGAAGCACGCACATCATTGATTATCTTGCAAAGGCCTTCGGTTTGCACTTCAGTTCCATCGATCTCCTGCTTGATTTCCCCAATCCTCTTGTTTTTATTTATCACCCTCTTCTCTTGGTTAGCGAACTTCTTCTCTTGGTCCTGGAACTTTATCTCTTGGAGCTTCATTGCCTCCTCCTGCTGCTTGATCATTTCCTCCTTATCCTTGATGAGGGCGCATAGCTCGTCGTTCCTTAACATCTCGAGGAAGGTACCCTTTTCAAGGTCATGGATGTGGTACTCCAAATCTTGATATTGGGTCCTTCGGTGCTTGGTAGAAGTCCTTTCCTCAAAGGTTAACTCCATGGGAATTCCTTCCTCAGCTCGTCTTCCAAAGAGGCCGCCGAAGTGTCCTTGGAGAGCCTCATGATGGCGTCCACATAGGCGACCAATGAGCTGCTGCAAGCTGATGCTAAGGGCCTTCTCCTTGGAATCGCTAACAATGTGGATTGCTATGTCTTCCTCCGGGTTCTTGCCTCGCTCTTTTCCTGGCTGGATGACTTTGACTCCCCAATAGCCGTCCTTGTGGAGTTTCTTCATTGTGCTTCCCTGGATTGTTGGGAGGGGAAGGTCCAAACGTGTGAGAAGGTCCATGAGGCATCCACCAAAGCGAAGGGGCTCGATGTCCGCGATGGTGTCGTAGTGGAAGCTTGTCATCTTTAAGTTAGAAGAATGAAAATTAGATACATAATCAAGTAGAGGAAATCAGATACTAGAAGTGCGGAAATAACATGGTATAAAAGCAAGTAAGGCACATAAGTTAGAGGTGGTTCCAATCCTAGGGTCACGTCCTACAGGCAACGATGTGCTCTGATACCATCTGTAGTGACCTTGGATCAATAAAGATCCTAAGTCCCTGTGATTTACATGCTAGTCCCTGGATCAATAGCTAGCACTCACAGTCGATGAATATCATGTAAAACACAAAGTCTTTATTACACGGAGAATCCAGAGTATGAATTTATTACAAATTTGCTTAGCATAAGGATAGCTTAAATAAGAACGGAAACATAAAAGCAGCATGAGTCCATCAACGCCCCAGGCTTGTCGAGTGTAGACTCGCGATCCCTACGCACCTTTCAATCTTCGGATTCTGCACATAAGACGTGCAACCAACAAGTTGGGTCAATACTTTGAATGTATTGGCAATTTACACCAAGGAAAGAAAAGACTATCTCTACATGCAAGGCTAGTTTAGGCTGTAGAGTTCATTTGCTCAAAGCTAGTTTTTCTTAAGTAGAGAGAAGAAGAGAAGATTTTCCCTACTTTGTAAACATTTGATTAGATTAAATAGGGTCGCGAATATATTACTCACCAAATGTCCAAACAACCAAACACTTGGATATTACTCACCAAGTGACACTTGGATATTACGCACCAAGTTCCCAAAAACCCACCCATTGGCTATATCACTCACGCCATGGGGTTTCAAAACTTTGTTTAGAAAAGAGAGAGAGGAAGATCCTTCAGAGGCTCCATCCTTCAGATGCTCAATGTTGTTCTGTTTCCGTGAACACGGATGATCGATCAGATTGCAATACTCTCGAGAGTTTGTGCACTTTACCCACAATCCACGATCAAGTCCTTTTACAAACAAGACCATGGCGAGGCTTTTCCTTAGTAGCCCATCTACCTTCTGGATCCAACCGTGCCAAGAACCTCCAAATGTTGGTACCCAGGTGAGGTTTCCCACTAAGTACTAGGACAAGACATAGCCCATATGTATTGTGGTTGCACTGGAAGCTTCTGAATTCTCAAACATGGCAGGCTTCTTTGATTCCTGGGCGGCCGTCCTCCACCAAAATCTCACTAGTTGTCCCGACAACCATTCCGCCCAGAAGAAAACTTAGTTTTATTTTGAAGTGGATTTGGGAAGAAAAGTTTGCTCAAGAGAGCCTTTAAACTTAGAAAAATTCATTGTCTTTCAAACCCCCCAATGGTACCTTACATATATATATATAACATAGCAAGCAATACTTAGCAAAACAGGGGAACCTATTAGGAGGGGAAATCCTAAGTATAGATCTACTCATGGCATACTACAAAATCATCGCACTTGCAAAATAATACTAAGGAAAAATTCTACTAGAACATCCTAAACATGCATACTACAGAATTTTGAAGATCACATGCACAGAATCAAAACTGGGACAAAATTATGAACAAATGGTGTAACTTGCCTTGATCCGAGCAGCACTCTACACAATAGCACTCCTCAGCGCACTCCGGACAATCTAACGAAACACAAACATGGATCTAATCAAAATATGCCACAGAGATAATATGCATGCATGCATCATGGTACTTATGCAAGATTTGTTTTCTAAATTGACCAAGGTAGTATAATTGGATTGCAATTGTTTTAGGGATGTTATTAATATTGATTTCCCATGGGTTACCAAAATTTGGGTCTTACTTCTAAAATCTTGGCTCACTAGTAGATCCAACCATCTAATTTAGCCCCAAATCAAATCTAATGTTCTTAAGCAATGTTCCATAATTTTTTTCAGTAGGTGTTGTGAAAACAAAGTCATCACAACAAGAATCAACTAAATCAGAGTTTTAATTATTTTTCTATAGATTAAACACTATAATCTAGAGATTAAATTCTGGACCGAAAACCCTACTGTAAACTTGGAATTTTATTGCAGATCTGGGTTCTACATAATTTTGTGAATCCAACGGTATATTATATGCTAAATTTGGCCAAGTAATTAATTTTCTATGAATTTTGCAAGTTTTAAACTAAATCTGCCAAATAAAATTAACCCTAACCGAGAACACGACGCGTGGCAGTTTCTGATTGGGCCAGCTAGGTGAAGCGGTGCTGACGCGGCGTGTTGATGCGGCGAGGAGACGTGGAGGCCACGCGGCGCGACGCTATAGGCGCGTACCCCTTCGGGTTTGCTTCTAATCTGAGCCGCAGCTTGCAGATCTAACGGAAGGGGGAAGGGCGGTGACTTACCGCGGTGGCGTCGATGGCGAGATGGCGGCGGCGTTGTCGGACGTGGTCATCGGCGGTGATGGGTGGCTCTTCGGGGCAGCGGAGAGTACGACGACACGGGGCTCCTCCTTGCGGTCCCGCATGCGAGGTCGGCTTCAGCCTTCTCTTCCTCGTCCACCCGCACGACTCTGCCGGTCCCCGCGAGCTCCGGCGACACGCCGATGAGCAATTCCCGACGATTGGCTGTAGAAGGGAGAGGGAAAAGTATACGAAACGAATTAGTAGTGGATGGGGTAAAGTTCTAGGGGAAGAAGAGAGCAAGGGGGGTTCCGAACCGTCTCGGCTAGAGCAACCCGCCGGCGGCCGGCACGAGAGATGTTTGGGCTAGGGTTTGTGAGAAGGAAAACTCGAACGAGGCGAGGCCGAGGGTTGCGGGGAGTTATATGGGGGCGGAAACTTGGGCGAGGGGCTAGGGTCGGCCGCGAATCCTACCGGATTCCGTTCAAACGTGCTGTAGGCGGACTCCAACTCGAGGTAGGGGACGAACAGGTGGGTCTCGCGTGTCGGTGGCGGAGAGGGAAGTGGGATAGCATGAGGTGCGTGCCGCCCAGGCGACAGGGACGGGGGAGGGGTATTGGGCTGGGCCCGTTGCGATGCTGTGCTGCGGCTAGCGCTGGGCTGGTGGTAGAATAGGTAGAGGGCCTGGTTCGATGGCCCGGCAAGGTTAGGGTTGCTCTTTTTTTATTCCTTATTATTTTTTTCATTTTCTGTTTTAATAAAATTCCAATAACTTTTGCATATCAAGTCCAAAAGTGATGAAACCATCTTCTAATTTTTTGTAAAAATAAGGTGGTCATCATAGGACCATAGATTATTATCCTTACATGACTTTTAGAATGGTCAAGCATGAATACATCATTTTTGCTTACTTAGGGAAATCTTTATTAAGGTTTGGTAGATTCTGATATTAGGGTTTTTGATGCAACTGCATTTGTAGGATGCAATGATGCAAGGATGATGCATGCTTCTAGTAACATCATATAATAAAACCTGGGATGTTACAAACCTACCCCCTTAAGAAGAATATCGTCCTCGAGATTCAGGTTTGCTAGCAAATAGGTGTGGGTGTTCTGCCTTCAAATCTTCTTCACGCTCCCACGTGGCTTCTTCCTCGGAGTGGTGGTTCCATTGTACTTTGCAGAATCTTATAGTCCTGGTACGGGTAATCCGTTCGGATGTTTCTAGTATTTTGGTGGGTTTTTCCTCATAGGTAAGGTCATTCTCCAATTGAACCTCCTCCAGGGGAATTGTATCTCCTAGCGGTGTTTCAGCCATCTCCGGGTGACATTTCTTTAGTTGTGACACATGAAACACATCATGCACAGTCAGTCCTTCCGGTAATTCCAACTGATAAGCAACTTCTCCTCTACGGGCTAGACCTTATATGGTCCTATGAATCGTGGGGCTAACTTACCCTTGATTCCAAACCTCTTAACTCCTCACAGTGGTGAAACTCGAAGATACGCACGGTCCCCTATTTTATAAGCCACATCCCTGCGTTTGGAATCAACATAGCTCTTTTGTCGGGATTGGGCTACCTTTAGCCTATCCTGAATCTGCCGTACCTTTTCTTCGGCATCCTTGATCAATTCAGGACCTAAAATACTATGTTCACCAACTCCACTCCATAACAGCGGAGTCCTACACTTCCTACCATACAGAACCTCAAACGGAGCCATCTTGATACTTGTCTGGTAGTTGTTGTTGTACGAGAACTCAGCATACGACAGGTTATCATCCCAACTAGACCCATAGTATAGCGCGTGTAACACCCTCAGAATCGGCCCTATACAAGTTTTAGCGAAATCCGCCAAACCTGCATAGAAACGATTCAAAGGTGCCCACCAGGCACTTTCGTGCGGGTGGAAAACGAAGTAATAACATTACACAACAGTCCTCGATGGGACCCACAGAACAGATATATATATACAACAGCGACTCAAAGAGTCAAGAATACAGATATAATGTACAAAGATCCAAATCACCTTGAAAACGATAGAGCGTCCAGCTACGGACAAGATGCAAATGGGGCTAAGAGCCCTGAAGAATAACCAATGGCGTCCATAACCCTGCCCAGGCCAAGCCGGAAGGGTAACCCTGCTAACGGCGTCGATCTCAAAACCTGCTTAAACAAAAGGGTGCCGAAGGGCAAAGGAAAAGAGGCGTCGATCGAGGCCAGTACACGGCGAGGCTAGAATTCGGCGGTCCTCGCCTACATAGGTATGGTGGACTGAGCGGCAGCGGCAGCATGCACTAAACAACCTATAGAGACTCGATACAACGGGCGGCTATCAGAGAGGGGTGAGAAAGACCTATTCGGAACCAACCTGATACTACCAACAAACAAACCCATCCTGGCGTTTCCCCCTCGAGACCATCGAGGAAGTCAACCGAGGAACTCACACAGTTGGCAGTTTTACTTATTCAGTTATCGTTGCAGCAATTACTAGTCAGGTTTAGATAATCATCCTGATAAAGTAAGCAGTAGGCACTTTTAATTAACCATTCCGTTATAGTGGCGACACTTACTAGTCATATACATTTAGCATGAGATAACCCCAAAACCCAGCAGTCGTTGGTACTTTTATTTAGCCATTCCATTGTGGTGAAGCTGATTACTAGTCAAATCGGATACAAGTCAATTTATAACAGTAAACTTTAGTTATAGTTGTCTATGATCAAGCACTGTGCTCCAAGTCGTCCATAACCGCGGACACGACTTCTCGAAAAGATTTAACCCTGCAGGGGTGCACCAAAGTATCCACAGGCACTTCGACCCTTTTTGCCAGATCAGTTAACATACACCCATCGGTATGTCGGCGGGGCCTAAGTCACGACGTTCCCAGACCCAAAGCAAGCACGGGGGGCCACCCCACTAAGTACACCCGCAACGAAGTCGGCCAGTCTCCGAGACGGACTTAGGGTTTGCGTCAATGGCTGTAAACGACAGCAGATCCCCAATCGGGGACTATCGATACCGCGAAAACATTCCGCTTACCTAAACAGTACAGTGTGCTCCTCGCACAAATGTAAATACATAAGTAGCATGGCATAAGTACATGATAGTAAATAAAACCTCAAACTAGTTTGTGGCCCCCAGTACAATACTTTGAAATCAGGTAATAATCAATGGGGGGCCCATATCTCCCCACCTGTGGTTAGCGCGCTCGATCTCGGAACAGGTGTCAAGAACTCGGGTCCTACGGGACACAAGTGGGCGGTCGGAAACCAAAACTTACCTATCACCCACCGATGCCTCTGCTTAATTCAATTTTAATTGTTAAACAGGAATTAAAGTGAAACAATAATTAAAGCCAAGATCATCTCCAACATCACATACGGCAAAACTCCAACCTTTGTGGTACTTGACGACAAGCAAAACACTTGAGCAAGCGACTACGACACGCGGGTCCAACTATCTACCAAACAACAGGTAATAGGATGTGTCCAAGGCTATATATGGCTGCAAGGGATATCACGGTACAAAAACTAGAGTATCGCAACACAAATAGCAAAGATCAACAGGAGGGAATAAATACTAGAAAAGTAAGATAGGTAGAAAGGGGGAGATGCTCGCCTGAAAACATTGCTGAAAGGTTCATCCGAAGATCGGGGCGGAGCTCACATCAACTCAACGGCCTTATCCGCGAAGAATCAAAACACTAGAAGGAACACCGGATGCAATATTTAATACAACGGCAGAAGATCGGCATGATGCATGTATGATGCATGTCATGGCAAGGTGCGGTGCAATTGGGCAATATTAAGTGGAACCGGGGTCCCGACAATTAATTAGGTGGTTCATGTTGTTTAGCTACCCCGCAATTTAACTGTTGTTTAACAAGGCAGAATATATCACCGGTTCGCTACACAAGTTTAAATGAGGACAATATAAGGCTAGATTTGCCCACATATGGGCCCCATATTTAATTAGAGGTGAATCGGCATAAGGCCCCCAAACCACAGATATGCATGCGAGATGAATGATTTAATGCAACAAGTTGATATCATTTATAAAAATAGGGTATCGAGGAAAAGGGTCACACATTAGGGTTCGGCAGATCTTGGGTTCCGGGGTTCGGGGTTGGTCTCGGGGTTCGGATCTGGGGTTTGGGGTCCGACGGGAATGTTCTCGGGCTCCGGGGTTAGGGTCTTCGGATATCGGGGTAGATCTTGTCGCATCCGCGGTGGTCGGCCATGTTGTCGGTCTTGTCGTCGTGAAGCTCTTGTCGGGTCCGCGCCGTCGAGTTGGTCTTGGCGTCCGGGGAGTTCGTCGGGGTTCGGTGTTCCGTGTCGAAGGCCTTGGCGCTCTAGATCGGTCTTCAGGGCAGCGGCCTCATGTAGACGGTCGTGGCGGCTTCAGGGGGAGTCCTTGGCGTCCCTTGTAGGTGACCTTCGGCTTCGGGGTCTTCAGGGCCTCGACGGAGTTTGGTCTTCAGGCATCCGAACAGGCTTCTCGAATTCCGTGAAGGAGATCTTGTCGATTCGGCGTCATCGCCCCTAATTTCCACGACGAAGTACTCGGGGTTCCACTCGTTTGTCGGTGTCGAGCTTGTTGTTTACACACCCACCAACTTGGCTCCAACTTGGTACTACACAGGGAACCGGCACGTGGAGGCGGATGGCATCGGCGAAGGGTGGTCCAGCAGGCGAGTGGGTCAGCGGGGCCACGCTGTGACAGGGAAGGCGAAGGCGGGCGAGGAAGGCGCCCGGCGGCCAGCGGCGGGAGGCGAGCGGCGGAGGCTCTGCTGGGCGGCTTGAGAAGCGGGGCGGCGGCGACGGGCCGGAGCGGGCGAGCGAGGCGCTCCGTGGCGGTCATGAGGGGCGGCTCGGCAGCGGAGAGCGAGCAGCGGGCGGGAGGGCAGTGGTTGGCGGGCGGAGAGGTGGGGAGGGTGGTGGAGCGGGGCGACGGGGCGAAGCCGGTGAGGCGAGCGAGGGGGTTCCGGCGAGGGGGGTCCGGTGGGCTAGAGGAAGGAGGGGGGAGCGGCTATCGGCGGGGAGGGCGAGCGGCTAGGTGGAGCGGCGCAGAGGCCCAGGGAGAGCCGGTCGGGAGGAGGAAGAAGGGACGCGGGGAGGAGAGAGAGACGGGGCCGCGCGGTGGGGGTAGGTCCCAGGCGTGGGGCCAGGGCAGGGGGCTGGGTCGGGTGTGGGGCGCGGGGGCGTGTAGCGCGTGGGTGCAGCGTGTGTGCTGCGTGTGTTGAGGCGTGCGTGCGTTGCATGTGTGGGGGGGTGGGGTTGGTTGGAGGGATGGGGAGAGTGGGTGCTGGGATGGGTGGGGCCCAGGGGTAGGCAGGTGGCGATGTGGGATAGGGTGAGGGGGAGAGATAGCTGAGGTGGCGAGCCGCGAGTGGCTGGGGTGAGGTGGAGGGGCTGTGGGTAGATTAGGATGGGTAGGAAAAGGGTTTGTGGGTGGACCGTTTTGAACATGGGGGTGGTCGTTCGGGTCGGGTCGGCCCGTTCGACTGCCCCCACTAAAAATAACTTAATATTTTATTTCTTTAATTGGACCGTATGCAAATCGATAGCAACAAAACAAAATAATCCGGAGACCCGGGTTTGGCGTTTGAATAAAGATGGGACGTTTTAGAAAACAAAACGGGCGTTGCGAAAAATAGTTTTAGACAAACAACACATGATGATGACGATGCAATGCACAAATTCAACGCGATTTTCTAGTAGTGGATTTTGCGGGATGCCACAGCGCGTAAGCTCTCAACATATCTTCCAGAATCTGGTTCACCCTTTCCATTTGGCCATCTGTCTAAGGGTGGAAGGCAGTACTGAATTCTAGTCGGGTTCCAAGAGACTCATGTAGCTGTCGCCAAAACTTTGAAGTAAACTGGGTGCCTCTATCTGACACAATTCCCTTGGGAACACCATGTAGACTTACAATCCTTGACATGTATATCTTGGCAAGCTTAGCACTTGTATAATTGGTCTTTACGGGAATGAAGTGAGCCACCTTGGTGAAGTGGTCCACCACTACCCAGATAGAATCAAATCCTGAATGAGTCCGGGGCAATCCCGTGATAAAATCCATGCCTACCTTATCCCACTTCCAGTCGGGTATAGGTAGCGGTTGAAGTAATCCGGCCGGTTTCTGATGCTCGGCCTTAACTCTATTGCATACGTCACATAGAGAAATATATTCGGCAATTTCTCTTTTTAGGTTATTCCACCAAAATCTATCCTTCACATCCATGTATATCTTCGTGTTACCTGGGTGAATTGAGTAAGGTGAATCGTGAGCTTCTTGTAAAATCAACTTCCTGATGTCGGGGTCATTGGGAACGCACAAACGCTTCCCATACCAAAGGGTCCCTTGTTCGTCCAGACGAAATCCTTTCGTCTTGCATTCACTTATTTTGACTCTTATTTCCTCCAACTCTTTATCTCACTTTTGTGCTTCCTTGATTCTCTCTTGGAAAGTAGACACTATTTCCATAGTCGCTACGTGTCCTTTCGGAACTATCTCTAGCCTAATATCCTTGAATTGCTTGCATAAATCCTCTGGAAGTTCCCCTGCGGTAAGTCCATTCACATACACCTTACGACTTAAGGCATCGGCCACCACGTTTGCCTTCCCGGGTGGTACTGTAAATCCAAGTCATAATCCTTAATTAGTTCAAGCCATCTTATTTGTCTCATATTCAACTCCTTTTGGGTGAAGATGTACTTCAAACTCTTATGATCTGTGAACACATCACAATATTTGCCCATGAGGTAGTGTCTCCATACCTTGAGTGCATGTACCACAGACGCAAGTTCCAAATCATGTGTGGGGTAGTTGTGTTCGTGGTTCTTAAGTTGTCGGGAGGTATAGGATACCACTTTCCCATCTTGCATCAATACACTTCCAAGTACTTGTCGAGAGGCGTCACAATAGACTTGAAAATCCTTTTGGATATCAGGCAGACACAGAACTGGTGCCGTTACGAGACGTTTCTTCAATTCTTGAAAGCTTCCTTCACATGCCTCGGTCCATAGGAATTTCTTTTGCTTCTTTAGTAGTTCCGTCATGGGTTTTGCTATTTTGGAAAAGTTTTCAATGAACCTCCGGTAATATCCTGCGAGGCCCAAGAAACTCCTAATATCTCCCACATTCTTGGGTGACTCCCATTCCGTTATGGAAGCTACTTTACTGGGATCTACGATAACTCCTTTTGCCGACACAACATGACCAAGGAATCCCACTTCCTTTAACCAGAATTCGCATTTGCTGAATTTGGCATATAACTTGTGTTCTCTTAGTTTCTCCATAATCAGGCGCATATGTTTCTCATGTTCCTTCTCATCCTTAGAGTATATGAGTATATCATCTATGGATACCACGATAAATTTGTCCAAATATTCCATGAACACCTTGTTCATCATGGTCATGAAGTATGCTGGGGCATTGGTTAGACCAAACGACATCACGGTGTACTCATACAATCCGTATCTTGTGGTGAAGGCTGTTTTGGGCACATCCTGTTCTCGAATCTTAAGCTGAAAGTAGCCTGATCGCAGAGGGTACTTGTTCTTGATTGTCACTTTGTTCAACGAGCGGTAGTCCACAACCAGCCTCTTGGTTTTATCCTTCTTTTCCACGAACAAGACAGGTGCTCCCCAAGATGACGCACTGGGTTGAATGAATCCCTTGTCCAATTGTTCCCTAAGCTGTTTCTTGAGTTCCTTTAACTCATCCACATCCATCTTGTATGGTCTCTTAGCTATCGGCCCTGTGCCCGGCATTAAGTCAATGAGGAACTCGATATCACGGTCGGGAGGCATCCCTGGTAGTTCGTCTGGAAAGACATCTGGGTATTCTTTTACAATAGGTACATCTTCCAAGCTAACCCCCTTAAGAGAGTTCACCTTGACTTCCTTAAGTGTGAAATTCGACTTGATACGAATCCTCTTCCCTTACGGCGTTGTGAGCGTGATAGTCCTTTTGGCACAATCTATGACTCCTTCATATTCGGTCATCCAATTCATGCCCAAGATTATGTCTAATCCTTGTGATTCTAGAACTACTAGACTTGTAGGAAAGATGTGTGTCCCAATCCTTAGTTCTAATCCCTGGCAACTAGAGTTTGCCACTATTTCTCCCCCAGGAGAACTTACCCTTACAGGAAAGTTTATAGTCTCCGTAGGTATATTTCCTTTATCCACAAATACCCTTGATATGAATGAATGCAATGCACCGGTATCAAAAAGAACAACTGCGGAAATAGAATTGAGCTTGAACTTACCAATCACGGAGTCTGGTGTGTCACAAGCATCCTCCATACAGACATGATTCACCGTGGCTTTGACAAACGGATTTGGCTTCTTCCCGTTTCCATTGCCATGGTTGTGTCTGTTTCCATTCCCATTGCCATTGCCGTTCTTCTTCTCGGGGCAAGTGGTTGCATAGTGCCCTGTCTTGTTGCACTTAAAGCTTGTCACCTCACTGAGATCCTTTCCACTGCCATTCCCATTGCAGTTTTTATCCCATTGTTTTTGTGGCCGCCATGGTGATGATTGTTATGGTTGTGACCATTATTTTTATAAGGTGGTGGTGAGGAAGTACGCTGCTTCTGGTACGGAACAAAGTGCTTGTGAGGGTTAGAATTCCTCTTGTGGTTTTCTATGCTCTTCCTTTTGGATTCAACCACAATGGCTCTGTCCAGGACTTCCTGAAAGTTGTCAAATTTCTGAGCCACAAGCTGAATGGATATCTCATCATTGAGTCCTCTTAAGAATTCCTCCTGCCTCTTGGCATCAGTGGAGACATCATCGGGTGCATAACGGGCTAGCTTGTTGAAAATCTCACCATACTCGATGAAAGAACGGTGCAGCTGGTGTAGGTCGCGAAATTCGTGCCTTTTCAGAGTCATGACACCAGCAGCCACATGGTGAGTGCGAAAAGCTAACTCGAACTGATCCCAAGTGATAGGATCAATATCCGGATGGGTGACTTGGTAGTTATCCCACCATTCTGCAGCAGGTCCTTCAAGCTGGTGTGCGGCATAACGTACCCTGTCGGCTCCGACAGCTTGCACGGTGTCTAGCTTCTTGTTAATTGTACGTAGCCAGTCATCCGCGATGATTGGTTCAGCGCTGCTAGTGAAGGTAGGTGGGTTCAGCCTCAAAAACCGAGTCAAGCGATCCTATTGAGGTGGCGATGGAGGTGGCGGTGGCGGAGGTGGCACGTTGTTGTTGTTGTTGTTGTTGTTTTGCATGTTCTGAGTGAGCAGTTGGATCAGCTGGTTTTGTGTGGCCAGGAGTTGTGCAATTTCCGGAGGAAATTCGGTGTTCGCACGTCTTGGCGGCATCTGTGGGGTTTGAGAGACAAGTTAAGAAATAGACAGAAAGACTAAGTAGTAAACTCCTACCCTTATGAAAACACACCAAGCACACAAGACACACAAGACACATTAACACAACTTAACACAGAAATCAACCAAGTTTAACTAAACCAAAGAAAAAAAATGACTTGTATTTTATTACAATCGCGAATAACGTTCTACTATAGAATTAAAGGTGGTCCAACTATTACACATCTTCCACGCCTTCCTCTTCCTCGTCCTCGAACGAGTATCCTTCCTGCTCTAGGGTTGTCTTATACAACTCCATCTCCTTTGTGGTGGCTTCAAGCTTCTCTTGGAGGTTCTTTATCTCATCCTGCAGCTTCTTGGTAGTGGCTTCTAGCTGCTCCTGAAGTCTCTCCTTCTCGATTTGTAGATCCTCCACTAGACTTGACTTCTTCGCGGCTTCAAGTTGCTTTGCCAAGTCTCTCTTGGAAGCACGCACATCATTGATTATCTTGCAAAGGCCTTCGGTTTGCACTTCAGTTCCATCGATCTCCTGCTTGAGTTCCCTAATCCTCTTGTTTTTATTTATCACACTCTTCTCTTGGTTAGCGAACTTCTTCTCTTGGTCCTGTAACTTTATCTCTTGGAGCTTCATTGCCTCCTCCTGCTGCTTGATCATTTCCTCCTTCACCTTGATGAGGGCGCATAGCTCGTGGTTCCTTAACATCTCGAGGAAGGTACCCATTTCAAGGTCATGGATGTGGCACTCCAAATCTTGATATTGGGTCCTTCAACACTTGGTAGAAGTCCTTTCCTCAAAGGTTAACTCCATGGGAATTCCTTCCTCATCTCGTCTTCCAAAGAGGCCGCCGCAGTGTCCTTGGAGAGCCTCATGATGGCGTCCACATAGGCGACCAATGAGCTGCTGCAAGCTGATGCTAAGGGCCTTCTACTTGGAATCGCTAACAATGTTGATTGCTATGTCTTCCTCCGGGTTCTTGCATCGCTCTTTTCCTGGATGGATGACTTTGAATCCCCAACAGCCGTCCTTGTGGAGTTCCTTCATTGTGCTCCCCTGGATTGTTGGGAGGGGAAGACGGTCCATGAGGCATCCACCAAAGCGAAGGGGCTCGATGTCCGCGACGGTGTCGTAGAGGAAGCTTGTCATCTTTAAGTTAGAAGAATGAAAATTAGATACTTAATCAAGTAGAGGAAAGCAGATACTAGAAGTGCGGAAATAACATGGTAGAAAAGCAAGTAAGGCACATAAGTTAGAGGTGGTTCCAATCCTAGGGTCACGTCCTACATGCAACGATGTGCTCTGATACCATCTGTAGTGACCTTGGATCAATAAAGATCCTAAGTCCCTGTGATTTACATGCTAGTCCCTGGATCAATAGCTAGCACTCACAGTCGATGAATATCATGTAAAACACAAAGTCTTTATTACACGGAGAATCCAGAGTATGAATTTATTACAAATTTGATTAGCATAAGGCTAGCTCAAATAACAGCGGAAACATAAAAGAAGCTTGAGTCCATCAACGCCCCAGGCTTGTCGAGTGTAGACTCGCGATCCCTACGCACCTTTCAATCTTCGGATTCTGCACATAAGACGTGCAGCCAAGAAGTTGGGTCAATACTTGAATGTATTGGCAATTTACACCAAGGAAAGAAAAGACTATCTCTACATGCAAGGCTAGTTTAGGCTGTAGAGTTCATTTGCTCAAAGCTAGTTTTTCTTAAGTAGAGAGAAGAAGAGAAGATTTTCCCTACTTTGTAAACATTTGCTTAGATTAAATAGGGTCGGATGGCACACGAGGATATTACTCACCAAGTGTCCAAACAACCAAACACTTGGATATTACTCACCAAGTGACACTTGGATATTACACACCAAGTTCCCCAAAACCTACCCATTGGCGATATTACTCACACCATGGGGTTTCAAAAACTTGTTTAGAAAAGAGAGAGGAAGATCCTTCAGAGGATCCATCCTTCAGATGCTCAATGTTGTTCTGTTTCCGTGAACATGGCTGATCGATCAGATTGACTCTCGAGAGTTTGTGCACTTTACCCACAATCCACGATCAAGTCCTTTACAGACAAGACCATGGCGAGGCTTTCCCTTAGTAGCCCCTCTACCTTCTGGATCCAACCGTGCCAAGAACCTCCAAATGTTGGTACCCAGGTGAGGTTTCCCACTAAGTACTAGGCCAAGACAGAGCCCATATGTATTGTGGTTGCACTGGAAGCTTCTGAATTCTCAAACATGGCAGGCTTCTTTGATTCCCGGGCGGCCGTCCTCCACCAAAATCTCACTCGTTGTCCCGACAACCATTCCGCCCAGAAGAAAACTTAGTTTTATTTTGAAGTAGATTTGAGAAGAAAAGTTTGCTCAAGAGAGCCTTTAAACTTAGAAAAAAATATTGTCTTTCAAAACCCCCAACGGTACCTTATATATAAATATATATATATATATAGCATAGGAAGCAATACTTAGACAAACAGGGGAACCTATTAGGAGGGGAAATCCTAAGTATAGAGCTACTCATGGCATACTACAAAATCATTGCACTTGCAAAATAATACTAAGGAAAAATTCTACTAGAACATCCTACACATGCATACTACAGAATTTTAAAGATCACATGCACAGAATCAAAACTGGGAAAAAATTATGAACAAATGGTGTAACTTGCCTTGATCCGAGCAGCACTCTACACAATAGCACTCCTCAGCGCACTCAGGACAATCTAACGAAACACAAACATGGATCTAATCAAAATATGCCACAGAGATAATATGCATGCATGCATCATGGTACTTATGCAAGATTTGCTTTCTAAATTTACCAAGGTAGTATAATTGGATTGCAATTGTTTTAGGGATGTTATTAATATTGATTTCCCACGGGTTACCAAAATTTGGGTCTTACTTCTAAAATCTTGGCTCACTAGTAGATCCAACCATCTTATTTAGCCCCAAATCAAATCTAATGTTCTTAAGAAATGTTCCATAATTTTGTTCAGTAGGTGTTGTGAAAACAAAGTCATCACAACAAGAATCAACTAAATCAGAGTTTTAATTATTTTTCTATAGATTAAACACTCTAATCTAGAGATTAAATTCTACACCGAAAACCCTACTGTAAACTTGGAATTTTATTGAAGATCTGGGTTCTACATAATTTTGTGAATCCAACGGTATATTATATGCTAAATATGGCCAAGTAATTTATTTTCTATGAATTTTGCAAGTTTTAAACTAAATCTGCCAAATAAAATTAACCCTAACCGAGAACACGACGCGTTGTAGTTTCTGATTGGGCCAGCTAGGTGAAGCGGTCTTGTGCGGGCCGATGATGCAGCGAGCGCGGCCATGTGACCCGATAGGCGCGTACCCCTTCGGGTTTGCTTCTAATCTGAGCCGCAGCTTGCAGATCTAACGGACAGGGGAAGGGCGGCGACTTACCGCGGTGGCGTCGATGGCGAGACGGCGGCGTCGCTGTCGGATGTGATCGTCGGCGGCGATGTGGTGGCTCTTCGGGGCAGCGGAGAGTATGACGGCACGCGGATCCTCCTTGCGGTCCCGCGTGCGAGATCGTCTTCGGCCTTCTCTTCCTTGTCCAGCCGCACGGCTCTGCCGGTCCCTGCGAGCTCCGGCGACATGTCGGCGAGCAATTCCCGACGATTGGCTGCAGAAGGGAGAGGGAAAAGTATACGAAGCGAATCAGTAGTGGATGGGGGAAAGTTCCAGGGGAAGAAGAGAGCAAGGGGGGTTCCGAACCGTCTCGGGGAGAGCAACCCGATGGCGGCCGGCGTGAGAGATGTTTGGGCTAGGGTTTGTGAGAAGGAAAACTCGAACGAGGCGAGGCCGAGGGTTGCGGGGAGTTATATGGGGGCGGAAACTTGGGCGAGGGGCTAGGATCGGCCGCGAATCCTACCGGATTCCGTTCAAACATGCTGCAGGCGGACTCCAGCTCGAGGTAGGGGACGAACATGTGGGTCCCGCGTGTCGGTGGCAGAGAGGGAAGTCGGCTAGCGCGAGGTGCGTGCCGCGCAGGAGACATGGACGAGGGAGGGGTATTGGGCTAGGCCCGTTGCGGTGCTGTGTTGTGGCTAGCACTGGGCTGGCGGTAGAATAGGTAGCGGGCCTGGTTCGATGGCCCGACAAGGTTAGGGTTGCTCTTTTTTTATTCCTTTTTTTTTTCATTTTCTCTTTTAATAAAACTCCAATAACTTTTGCATATCAAGTCCAAAAGTGATGAAACCAACTTCTAAATTTTTGTAAAAATAATGTGGTCATCATAGGACCATAGATTATTATCCTTACATGACTTTTATAAGGGTCAAGCATGACTACATCATTTTTGCTTACTTAGGGAAATCTTTATTAAGGTTTGGTAGATTCTGATGTTAGGGTTTTTGATGCAACTGCATTTGTAGGATGCAATGATGCATGCTTCTAGTAACATCATATAATAAAACCTGGGATTTTACAGACCTACCCCCCTTAAGAAGAATCTCGTCCTCGAGATTCGGGTTGGCTAGCAAATAGGTGTGGGTGTTCTGCCTTTAAATCTTCTTCACGCTCCCACGTGGCTTCTTCCTCGGAGTGGTGGTTCCATTGTACTTTGCAGAATCTTATAGTCTTGGTACGGGTAATCCGTTCATCTGTTTCTAGTATTTTGGTGGGTTTTTCCTCATAGGTAAGGTCATTCTCCAATTGAACCTCCTCTAGGGGAACTGTATCTCTTAGCGGTGTTTCAGCCATCTCCGGGTGACATTTCTTTAGTTGTGACACATGAAACTCATCATGCACAGTCTGTCCTTCCGATAATTCCAACTAATAAGCAACTTCTCCTCTACGGGATAGAACCTTATATGGTCCTATGAATCGTGGGGCTAACTTACCCTTGATTCCAAACCTCTTAACTCCTCGCAGTGGTGAAACTCGGAGATACGCACGGTCCCCTATTTTATAAGCCACATCCCTGCATTTGGAATCAGCATAGCTCTTTTGTCGGGATTGGGCTACCTTTAGCCTATCCTGAATCTGCCGTACCTTTTCTTCGGCATCCTTTATCAATTCTGGACCAAAAAGACTACGTTCACCAACTCCACTCCATAACAGCGGAGTCCTACACTTCCTACCATACAGAACCTCAAACGGAGCCATCTTGATACTTGTCTGGTAGCTGTCATTGTACGAGAACTCAGCATACGACAGGTTATCATTCCAACTAGAACCATAGTCTAGCGCGCAAGCTCTCAACATATCTTCCAGAATCTGGTTCACCCTTTCCGTTTGGCCATCTGTCTGAGGGTGGAAGGCAATACTGAATTCTAGTCGGGTTCCAAGAGACTCATGTAGCTATCGCCAAAACTTTGAAGTAAACTGGGTGCCTCTATCAGACACAATTCCCTTGGGAACACCATGCAGACTTAAAATCCTTGACATGTATATCTTGGCAAGCTTAGCACTTGTATAAGTGGTCTTTACGGGAATGAAGTGAGCCACCTTGGTGAAGTGGTCCACCACTACCCAGATAGAATCAAATCCTGAACGAGTCCGGGGCAATCCCGTGATAAAATCCATGCCTACCTTATCCCACTTCCAGTCGGGTATAGGTAGCGGTTGAAGTAATCCGGCCGGTTTCTGATGCTCGGCCTTAACTCTATTGCATACGTCACACAGAGAAATATATTAGGCAATTTCTATTTTTAGGTTATTCCACCAAAATCTATCCTTCACATCCATGTACATCTTTGTGTTACCTGGGTGAATTGAGTAAGGTGAATCGTGAGCTTCTTGTAAAATCAACTTCCTGATGTCGGGATCATTGGGAACGCACTTAGGGAAATCTTTATTAAGATTTGGTAGATTATGATGTTAGGGTTTTTGATGCAACTGCATTTGTAGGATGCAATGATGCAAGGATGTAACATCCCTAAAATCATGATTTCAAAGATTGCATATCATTTTTTTAGGGTAATAACAGTAGGAAAGGCTCCTACTGCCTCATTTTCATTAATAATGGGCCAGAATCTGTAAAGTTACATATTTACACAGGGACAGAGGAGGGGGGGAGAGTCTCTAAAAAGTCAGAATAAATAAATCTAGGAATACAAGAAGGTTTAGAAACTATGAATAATGCTCTTGATAAGTGGATGTAGCTCCTCTTTAGTCCTATGAATCAGCAATGACAGATCAGCAGCTAATCTTGACTTCCAAGCCTGAACTGAGGGTTGTATGTTATTAAACCAGAGATTGTTTCTGTCTTTCCAGATGTTCCAAGAGCCCAGCTAGGTGATTTCCATAAACAGTTTTTTATTCCAGCTCTTTTTTCCTTGCTCAATGATCTGGAGTCTAGAGTTAGTCATAGTCCAAGAGATGTTAATTGAACTCCAGGAATCTTGGCTAAATGGGCAATGAAAAAACAAGTGTTCAATTGTTTCCGCAGTATTGTGATTACACATAAAACAGTCATATCCAGTCCCCAATGCATAATGTCTTCTTCTTAACATGTTTCTTGTATTCATTCTGTCAGACAGAATCAACCACCCAAAGAACTTCACTTTTGCAGTGCACTTCGATTTCCACAGCCATTTAAAGGATATGTGTGGATTTATATTTCTGAAATTGTATTGATAATATTTGCTGGAAGTGAATTCTTTGTCCCCCCAAACATAGCTCCAAGTGTCATGTGAATGTTCTCTTAGTTCAATTTCTCTACAGCTGTTCTGAATGTCTCTCAATTCAGCTAGTGCTTCAGGTGATAAAGGGAGTTAGAAAATGAGATTGCATATCATTCATGCATGCATATAGAATTGAGAACAATTTCAAACTCATTTCAAGAAAACAGAAGCACATAGTGCTATCATTTTATGTGAGCAAACTTAAATCAAATGCCCATCCTCATTTGAGAGACTTAGTGTTTTAAAAACCAAGTTTGTTTGCTTACTTATTGATTGGATTGAGTGTAGAGTTTGAACAAAATTATACAAAATAAAAATGGTTTCTAAACCACTTTCAAATATTTTCAAACCAAGTGCTATGTCACTGTTATTTTGTCTTTCCAAAAATGATTAAGCCAATTGAAAGTGACCACTTGGTTTTATGCTTAGAATTGTGACTGTTGCACACTGCAAAAATACTGAAAAGATTTGAATTCAAATAGAGTTTGAATTCATTTGAAAATCAATCCAGAAAATCAATTCAAAAATAGAAAAGGAATAAAGAAAAATAAAAGGGCCGGCGCCAGACTTTGGGCCCAATAGTGAAACCAACCCAGCTAGCCCACCCGGGCCACCTCTCTCTCTCTCTCTCTCTCTCTCTCTCTCTCTCTCTCGCACGCGCAGACGCACCCACGCAGTCACTGACGCTCGGACCCCACCCCCTCTCTTCTTATTTCGCTGACAAGCGGGCCCTCACCACGTCGACTCCTTCTTCCCCAAATCTCGCGCGCAGACGCCGTCGCCGCTGGCCGTTGCTGTTTGATTTCGCGGCGTAATTGCCATTGATTCGCCGAGCGTTTCTGGTCGAGCCTCTGCCTACTTAAACCCCTCCCCACTCCGCTCCATTCCCCTCACTCAATTTCATCTCCACGCCCCCAGGCTGCTCGCAACTCGCCAAACACCGCCGTAGCTCCGACGACCTCCAACAGCAAATTCCGGTGAGTTCCGACCGCCCATGTGCCTCTGGTTCAAACGAATGTGCCCAGCATGATCTCGTGCATCTTCTGACACCCTTTGCTTGCGTGCTCGTGACCCAGGACGACGTCCCCGTTCGTGCCCGCAACCGACCGAGCCGCCACTCAACTTCGGCGACCAATTACGGTAAGCAGAGCGCGCCCCTTCATCTCTCTCGCATACGAGGTTGTTCGCCACTGTCTTGCGCATCTTCTAAGCCATCTGGTTCGTGCTAGGATGACGCGGAACCTCGGCAACAACTTCGACAGCAACCACCCGACGTCGTGCACAACTCCGACGAGCTTTCCCAGCCTCTACAGCGCGCCCCTTGCAAATCCACCACCACCTTGAGCTTCAGCAACTCCCTACGGTTCTGGTAAGCACCCTCTCCCCTCCCCGGACGACCTATAACGCCAGCGCCGCCACTGACAGACGCGTCGCCGCCAGTCGCCGCCGCTAGCGCCGCTAGTCTATGGTCGAAGCAACAGTAGCCGTAGGATGTAGATCTTGCAGATTAGATTAGATCTGAGCGAATCGTTTTCTTTGAATCTGGCGCGTTGGATCTGACTTGATCCAACGGCGCGGAAGCTTGATCCTGAGCGAATCGGTACCAGCCAATAGGATAGCGCCGCGTGGCTAGGGTTTGGTTTAAAAACAGAATTTGAATCATATTTATATCCAAATTTGATTTAGCTATAACTTTTGATTCCCACGTTAGAATTTGACAAATTTTATACCGTTGGAATCACGAGAACAAGCCCTTTCTATTTATGCAATGTTTTTAATGTTTAGCTTCAGTTAAAATGATTTTAATTGCAGAAACTTGCTTAGGACTAATTTGAGTGTTTGAAAATTTAGGAAATGTTTTAGGGTACTTTTATTGGTTGTTGGCAAGTTTTTGTCTTGCTAGAGAATCAGTACCTTGCACTTGCTTGGTTGAGTTTTGAAAATCATCACTTAGCATTTTGCATGCTTGCATATATTTATGTTTGTATATGAATTGTGTGTAATTTTGTGCTACCATTCTTTGTGTAGACTTTGGTGCTAGTGGTTGTGATTGTGAAGAGTGCTACTCTCCCAACTACCAAGGCAAGTGGTACTTCATGAATATTTCCATCCCTATATTTTATACAAGCATTAGAAATATTTTGCTAAGTCTTGCATGTTACTATATTTGCCAAATGCCATGTTGGGAAATCCTAAGTAGTTGTAGAATTGCTAGGAAATTTCTAAGTTAAGTACTATCTATGCCATGCTTAGCCTAGCTAGTAGCAAACAAGGGTTGGTAAATTATACATGCTATGATGAAAATATTTCTAAGTCTTTGGACTTATGTTTTTCTTAATAAAACAACTAAGTCAATGAATCACCTGGGTGGAAAGGGACTTGATTGGTGGTTTTGTTTGAGTGGTTACACAAGGCCCATGGCTATGGTTTACCTTGTGTATCTCACTTGTGGAAAGCCACCCAGGAAAAAAGGGATTTTAGTGGACAAGTGTTGAGAAGCTTCTAGTGCAGCCACTTGGCAATATGGGCTCTGCCTGGATCACATAGGTTGCTAGAACTTAGCCATTTGGACAGTTGGTGGTAGTGGGAATGATAGGTTGGAACGCGTCCATTTGGTCTAAGGGAAGGCTTCTGAAAGGTCCTGTCTTGGTGAAACCAAGTCTGGTGGGGAAAGTGCACAACCTCTGCAGATGGAAAAATCTAAGTACTTAGCCAAGTCCATGGCAATGGACAACTTGAGCATCAAGACATGGAAGCTATCAAGATTCTCATCACTCCAACTTCTAAGTAAAAACTTGTGGGTGAACAAGGGTGAAGGACCTCAATGTCTATTGGTGGTTCCTTGGGAAAAGTTTTGACAAAGAAAAACTTAGTGATTTCAACTAATAGGAAAAACCTATTTTGAGCAAAGCAAGCCAAGCTACACTTAGCCAAATTGCATATAGTAATATAGTCCACTTAAAAATTTACTAAGGTATCACTTGCCAATACTATTCCAAAGTATTGACCCACTGTGGCTGTAACTTGTGATGTTGCAGGTTACTCTGATGAGGATTAGGTGTCATGAGTTGTGGCATCCCGCAAAACCACTACTAGAAAATCGTGTTGTTTTTGTGCATTGCATCATCATAATCGCATATCTTGTCCCTGTGCATCATCATAACATCAGCATGCATCTATATGTTTAAAACTATTTTGCTAAAAACCCATTTTTGTTTTCTATATTAATCACCTCGTCTTATTTCAGATCAAACTCCCGACGCTTCGTGGAATTTTGTTTGCTAAAACTAATTACAAAATCTTTTACTAAAACTAAAACAAACAATATTTTAAATAAATTGTTTGGATCGGGGGAGGCAGCCCGGCCCAAAAGCCAGGCCACCTACCACCCGATCGGCCCAAACCAGTCCCACCGGAAACCCAAACCCTTTTCTACCCTATCCTAACCTACCCAGCCACTCCCAGCCCTCCACCTCACCTCCCGAGGCCACCTCACCCCCCTGAACCCCAATCCCCACCCACCTTGCCACCTCATCAATCCTAACCCCAACTCCCTTCCCTCTCTCTCTCCCCAACCAGCCACCCACACACGCCACCCCCGTACTCACATAGCCCCCACCTACCCCCCTCTCCCCCTTTTCCCTTACACCCCGCCCCCACCTTCCCCTGGCCCCACCCGCAGCAAACCAGACCCCCACCCTCCCCTGGTCAAATGTAGCATCCCAGTTGTCTAACACCTGTAATGCTACTTGATCTAGTAATAAAAGGGCCACTTCCTACAAATAATTGTTGCATCATCATCATATCATGCTCATGTCTTCATGCCACCTTGCATTTGAGCATCATACAAAAACCCTCTTTGTTTTGGTTCTTACCTCATATGCATTATTAATTGTATTTGCCTCTTGATATTGTATTTGGTTCTTGATATATTGTTAAATGCCCAAGTTGAGTTGGGGGCATATCTTTATTGACTCCACCACCCTTTCTTTCTCCACTTTATAATTCCACCATCCAATTAATATGAGATTGGCATTTTATTTGAGTTTACCTCTAGCTCATGTGGGTTGGGTGGATTCCACTCATCATATTATGCTTGGCCTTACTCCATCTTTGGGGATGCACATAAATAAGTGCCATGGGATATTATTTTGTTCTCACAAGATAAAAACCTGGCATTTAATGCATTTGCATGGGCCATGCAACCACCATCAGCTTTGGTCATCCTAGGGTTTTGTTTGAACTCCTGAGTGGATCATCTCTAGCTTCATTCCTGCTTTTGGGCTTGATCCATTTTAATCTTGCTCCTATCTCATCACCTCTTTTCTTCTTTTTCTTTTGGCCATCTTGTTGAGTTTGTGTGGATCATGTTTGATCTAATCAAGACACCAAACCCCTATCTCTCTTTCTCCCTCTTACCCTCTAGCTAGACCCTAACCCCCTAATCATCATACCCCTCTTCCATCTAACCCTAAACCCTACTCCCTTTAAAACCCTCCCCATCCATGCATGATCATGTGGGCTTTCCCTCTCCTTATGTATCTTGTTCTCTTTTGCCTCTCCTCTTGGTCAAACCCTCTGTTCAAAAATTCCCTGTGAAAAAGTTCCAAAGATTTTGAAAATAGAAGCTGGTTTAAATTTGAAATAGAATGAAACAAACAAAACAAATAAAAATAAAAAGAAGAGGGATAAAGAGGAGAGAAGCAAACCTGGCAGCACACCTGGGCCGCACCCAGCCGCAGCAGCCCAGGAACCCTCCTCTCCTCCGGCCCAACTCACCTTCCCTGGCCCAGTACCCCTTCGCTCTCGACGCCGTCTCCTGTTCTTCTCCTTCCGTCACTTTCCTCCTCTCTGCAGCGCTCACGGCAGCGAGCAGGTGGCCGTCTCCCGCCGTCAGCCGCGTCACCCCCTCCTCTTCTTATCACCAAGCCGCGCAGTCCCCTCCCCCTCGAACCCTAGACTCCCTTTCCCCTCCTCTCCGCCATCCCCTGCCTCTGCCCCAGCTAGTCTCACCGGCCGAGCTACAGCCGAGTGTCTTGTCGTGTCGCCATGATCGACGCCGAGGCCATCGGCGGAGATCTCATCTCCGCGCTTGGGCCGTCCCCTAGCAAGCAGCAGAGGGACCACCGCTCCCTGGAGCCACCTCCCCAACGACCCCTCTGTCCGTGGCAGGAGAACCTCACCGCCGGCGTTTTCCTGGACGTCTTCCCGGAGCTCCTGGCCACCATCGGCACCACTTCCAGTGGGAATCGATCATGTGAGCACCCTTTTCCCTTTTCCCTCCCCCTAGCATCCTCCCCGCTGACCAGAGGCCTCCCCGACGCCGGCGATTCTCAGCCAAGACGAAGTTAAGAGTCCGTCGGTTTAAATCGAAGCGTACTGCGGTGCCCTCTTGCCACCTCTGTTCTTGCGTTCCGGCCCGGCCGTGGTGCCTCTCCGCCCGTTTTGGTGCCGTCCGTAGCCCATGCCTCCCTCTATCCAACGAGCCCTCGACCAAAACCATCTGTAACGCTCGCCATCCTCCTCCGGTGGCGCCTTCCTCCGATCGCCATTGACGTGTGGATGAGTTCGTCCGACAGTCTCGCGCGCCTCCGGGTACCTCTGTTCCTCGCCAGATCCCGCATCTGGTCTCCTTCGCAAAATCCCCAAACACCAAAGTTGGAGCCCTATCAACCCTCTCCGTCTTTTGTTTTTGTGGGATGCCGGAATTCTCGATGGTTTTGTCGCCATCGTCTTCCGAAGATCAAGCAAGCTAGCTATTTTCGCGTCGTTTTTCAGTTTCGTCAGTCTAACCGACCCCCCTGGACGCTTTTCTAATTAGGCCCCTCCTTCTTCTGGCATCTCAACCCGCAGTCCCACCAGACCCCACCCGTCAGCCTCTTTGACGTTTTACACAAAACCCCCCAGCTAACATCCCCCTCAACCCGCGGTCCCCAACCCCAACAGTCCTATGCCCAGTCAGCAATGCGGCCCACCTGTCACCCTCCTCGGGTAGGATCTGCTGAGTACCAAAAGTCCAGGAGCCCTTCTGTTTCAAATTTCAAATCTTTTCAAATTAATTCAATTCAAATTCAAAATACAAATCTGTTTAAACCTAAACAAATTCATAACTTATTCCTGGTTTGGAATTTGAATTCAAACCTTACATGAAAAATGTTTTATTTTTGAATGTTAATTCAAATCTTTATTCAAATATTTTCAAAACTAATTTAAAATAGTCAAACTTTGACTTTGACCTAATTTGACTAATTTTGACCAAAAATAAAATTAAATTCATAATTCCAAATTATACAAATAATATATGTTTTGGAATCAGAAAAATGTGAGGATTTCAAATATGCTATTCAAAATATATTATGAACACTTTAAATTTTCAAGATGATCTAAATTACATCGAAATGCCCCTGGACCTTACTTAATTAATAACTTTTGTTTTATAACTCCGAATTTAACAAATGATATGTCGAAAATGATCAGCTCGACGAGAACTTTCTGTTTATGCTATCCATGACTTCAATTGCAGCATGCATCATATAAATATATAGTATACAGCAACTAATATGACAATAAAATGTGACCAAAACCCAATAAAAATGTTATTTCTTGTATGCTACACCTCACCCATGCCATGCTACATTATTGCCATGCAACTTGTGCATCATTCATCATGGCATGATTGTTTGCTTGACGCATTTTATTCCTATGCTTGTGCACTTATTTATGTTGGCCCTTGTTTGGTTGGTTCTTCTTCGAATAGACACTGAGCAGGGGATATATCAAGAGAACCAGGAGCACTACCCAGATCCATCTCTCGCCTCAACTGAGTTGCCAGGCAAGCACTACCACATGCTTGCATACATACAATACCTATTGCCTCTATCTTATTCTTGCATCATTGAGTCGCGATTGCATTAAACTGAATCCCAAGTATTGCATAGCCTTTACTTTTAAACCCCACCAAGCTTGTTCCTCCATCCCATGAGCCATTACTACAGGAGTTGTTTGAGCCATGCGAGTCGTAGAACAGCATGTGTAGGGTATGTGAGTGTCTGATGGATAATGAGGTACCTAAACAACTTAACCTGAGTAGTAATGGGATAACTAATGAAAGTGGCACCGGTGAGCAACATCTGCTATTTGGTTTTTCCTGCTCACTTGTGTCCCGTAAGACCCCGAGTACTTGATTCATGTTCCAAGAATATTCGCGCTATCCACATCCGGGAGGCTTATGGGACCCCCCTGAGCCAGAGCTTGATTCCGTCTTATTTCTTGGGGCCACAAACTAGTTTGAGGTTTTATTTACTATCCTGTACTTATGCCATGCTACTGTTTACTTACGATTGTGCGAGGAGCACACTGTACTGTTTAGGTAAGCAGAGTGTTTTCGCGGTATCGACAAGCCCAGTTTTGGGTTCCCAGTCATTCACAGCCGTCCACCCAAACCTTGGGTCCGTCTCGGAGTCAGCTAACTTCGTTGCGGGTGTACTCAATGGGGTGGCCCCCTGAAATATTTCTGAATCCTGTGATTGCTTTGTCGTGAAGGCCTCGTTGGGTTTTGATTTGGTTTTTCCGAGGTTGATCGAGTGTGTGTTGCTATTTGTGCACCCTGCGGTAAAACTTTCTGGCCGTGTCATGATTATGACGACTTGGAGCACAGTTTCTCGATCATAGACAAGTATAACTAAAGTACCGCTTTAATCTGACTAAGTAATTTGACTAGTAAATAGTGCAATACTCATGGAATGGTTAATAAAATGGCCAACGGATGGGGGGTTGTTCGTCCGCTTCCTCGTTGGTAAGAGAGTAGGAGGATGGATCTGATGAAATTACTGTTATAACTGTTGTCATTAATTCACGGAAATCCGTCTATCTTTGGTTAGGCGGATGGTTAGCGAGTATCTATAGAACTGCTAGGGTTTATCTTTTGCTGCAATTGCGTCACCCCAGGTTGTGTCCCCTTTAGAGGCATTAAGACTTGCTGAGTACCCTTAGGGTCTCACACGATAAATTATTGGTTCAGATGAACAGGTACACTCGCAGGACGGATACTGGGTGGAAGAGGCTGATGATGTGGGCAACGATCGTTCGGTGTAGAGATTTCGGGAACGGGGATCCGTGAGATCTGTGGGCGGGATGTGCTTACTTCTGTGGCATCTTATGCCGATTTGCTTCTTATCCGTACTCCGACTATGTTTTGCCGTTTCCGCTTGATACTCTGATGTGTGGTGTATGAGGAAATATCCTAAAATATTATATCTATCTAGGTCATTTGAATCTTGCCGTATGGCATTGCTATATTTCCTTTCTTTCTAGACGGAATAGCTCTGATGTACTCTTGTATGGTGGCTTGCATACATACTCATTTGTGTATGTAGTTGATCCCTTCGCCTGCCGATTACACCGCCCGTACAGGTCCCGATGAGTTGGAAGTGGTTGGAACGGCCGAAAGGTCTACCCGTGCGTGGCTTTTGGGCCCCACCGTACTATTTCAACCACTACCGCTCGTCCAGACTTGTATCTAGGAGCGTAATTCACTGAGGTAGTTACAATTGGTATCAGAGCCATCCCGACCTTCAGGGTCTCAGCCAAACGGTCGTTGTCAGTCTACAAATATTTTGGTAGTTATGTATACTAGGGAAAAACAAAACGCGAGAGTAGGACTGCTTCCACTTTTCTTCTTACCCACCCACCCACCCTTTTCTGGTAAGGAAGTGCAACGTTTTCAATCCTCTTCTTAAAAATTCAAACTAGGATTCACGTGTTCTGGGTTTCCGTAGTACCATAGGTTGTGTGTGTGTGTGTGTAATCCCTTGTCTATCTGTTGCATCCAAGTTGTTATCTAATCAGCCTTTGGTTATCAACTGTTGGTACTTTCCATACCGACAGGCTTTGTATACCGACGCGATCTATCTGATTCGTTGTATACCGACGCGATCTGTCTTACTCTTTGTTATCCGACGTTATCTTGTTTGGGGTGTTCGTTTCCATAGTTACTAATCTCTAGGTTCAACGTGAGAAGAAGGGGTTAGGATATGTGTTCCACTTGTTCATGTGCGGAGTAATGATTTGAGTGCGGGATGGAGTCGCGACCATACCACTACTCTTATCATTCGCTTTTGTATATTGAATCGGTAGAGTCACTAATCTTGATTCATTGAGTAATTTTGCGCATCTATTGGTATTTTAATGCCGAAATTTGTGGAAAAATTTTCTTTGATATATTTGTGTACCACACTCCTTTTCAGTCGTGTGCTATATGCTTAATATCTTCTAGGTGCTTTGAACTTTGTTGATATTTTAATATCATCTTAGTAAATTGTATCCTTTAATCTTGGTTAATTCCATCTTGGTACTATTTTGGATTATTATTATTCTCCATTATAGTACTGACTTGTGTTTTATATCAATCACAGGATGGCTCCACCACGCCGTTCTGATGAGGACATACCACCTGAACTGGGCTCCGCGCTGTCAAACATCGCCAATGCTTTGGCAGCAATGCAGCAGAACCAACAGCGCTTTGAGGAAAGTGTTCGGAGGAACGAGTTTGCTCCACTACCTCCACCTCCCAAGCGAGGAGACATCAAAAGCTTCCTGAAATTCAACCCTCGCCAATTTGATGTTTCTGATCGACCACTGGATGCGGATGATTGGTTGCGTGAGATGTCAAGGTTGCTCGAGACTGCTGATGTTCCTGAGCAGGAGTGGGTCAAGTGTGCTACTCACCTTCTGAAGGGAGATGCAGCTCTCTGGTGGGAGAATTACTTGAAGGCAAGCTGCATTGGTTTTCAGCCTACTTGGGAAAGGTTCACTGCAGCTTTCAAAGAGCAGTTTCTGTCAGAAATTGTTATGGAGAGGATGAAGGAAGCTTTTCTCAACCTTAAGCAAGGAAATGATAACGTCAACACCTAAATCAGGAACTTCATGAATCTTTCTCGTTATGGTGGCGATGAGGTATCTGATGACAAGAAGAAGCAAAAGAGGTTCAGGCAAGGGCTCAATGCATCGATCAAGTATGCAATCACACATGCAAGGCCGGCATCTTTCCTGGAACTCCAACACACAGCTCTGCAAGAGGAAGCAAGTAGGCAAGTGTTTGAGGAGTCCAAGAAACACAACCGTGATGCATCAAGCTCTTCAGCTATGGCAGCTCCTTCTAAGCGGCGTGTCTGGGTTCCTAACACCCCACCGTCGCTCCCGGATCCACCAAGACCTGCAAGTTACGCGTCAAGGCCACCAAACTTCACCACTGTGGCTCCCAGGGGCTACAACCACCACTACCCTGGAGCGCCTAGCGGAGTCCCTGGCTACGTTGCTCCACGTCCACCTGGTGCTTGCTTCACGTGTGGAGACCCTGGGCATCTGAACTGGAACTGTCCGTTGAAAAACAAAGCTCTTCCTCCACCCCCGCCAAGATCTGCAGCAAGCTCTCCTTTGGTTCGTGCACCACCACCTCGGGCTCTCAACATCAACACCAAGCCCGGGTCTACGGTTGCTCGTGCCAACTGTTTCAACGCCGCTCAAGCTGAGCATGCACCTGGAGTTGTGATGGGTATGCTTTCCGTTAACTCAGTCCCTGCACGAGTTTTGTTTGATTCTAGTGCATCGCATTCTTTTGTTTCTCACAAGTTTGCAAATGAAAACGAGTTAGCAATGGATCCTCTTCTTAAGCGGTTAATGGTTCTTTCTCCTGGAGCAACAATGGCAGCTGCTAAAATCAGCCATGGCAATCAAATTGAGATTGGTGGCTCTTCGTTCTCGGCTTCCTTAATTGTTCTGGGCAATTCTGACATTGATGTCATCTTGGGCATGGATTGGTTGACAGCCAATGCAACTGTGATTGATTGTGCTAAACGCTCAGTTTCTCTAAAGATTCCTGAAGGCCATATAGTCTTTTCTCCAAGTCTGACTCCTGCTGTCCAACTATTCTCTTTGGCGGCTCTGAATGATGATGCTATGGAAGCTATTCAGAGTGTACCGGTGGTCTGTGAGTTCCCAGATGTCTTTCCTGAAGAGTTGCCGGGTATGCCTCCGGATCGTGAGGTTGAGTTTGTAATTGAGCTTGAACTGGGCGGCTCCTATCTCCAAGCGGCCTTATAAAATGGGTCCTTCGAGTTGGCTGAACTCAAGCGACAACTTGATGAACAAGAGAAGTTGGGTTTCATTCAACACGATACTTCTTCTTGGGGTAGCCCAACAATCTTTGTGAAGAAGCGTGGCGGGTGATAGACTTTGTGTTGACTATCGGGCTCTCAATGCTAAAACCATCAAGAACAAATATCCCCTCCCGCGGATTAATGATCTCTTCGATCAGCTAGCTGGAGCTGTGGTGTTCTCTAAGCTAGACTTGAGAAGTGGATATCACCAAACCAAGATTCGCAAGGAAGATGTGCCTAAAACAGCTTTCACCACCCGCTATGGCCTGTATGAGTACACGGTCATGTCTTTCGGTCTCACCAACGCACCGGCTACCTTCTCGAGGCTGATGAAATCGGTTTTCATGGAGTACCTTGATAAGTTCGTTGTGGTCTATCTGGATGACATCCTGGTCTATTCTAAGTCCAAGGAAGAGCATGAAGAACACCTTCGGTGTGTCCTAAGCAAGCTTCGTGAGAACCGCTTGTATGCAAAGTTCTCAAAGTGTGAGTTTTGGCTGCACAAGTAACTTATCTTGGCCATGTCATCTCTGCCAAGGGCATTCTGATCAACCGAACTGTGAAGACAATTGTTGAATGGCTTCCTCCTGTTAATGTCAAAGAAGTGCGGAGTTTCCTTGGTTTGGCTAGTTATTGTCGTCGCTTCGTTCAGAACTTCTCGAAGATAGCAAAGCCTCTTACCGATCTCCTCAAGAAAGGCAAGAAATACCTGTGGACTCCTGCATGTCAAGCAAGTTTTGAGACACTCAAAGAGAAGCTCACTTCCACACCAGTCTTGGTTCCTCCGGATACATCTAAGCCTTTCCAGATATTCTGTGACGCCTCTTTGCAAGGATTGGGTGCGGTCCTTATGCAAGAGAAGCAAGTGGTTGCTTATGCCTCTCGTCAGTTGAAGACGCATGAGATCAACTATCCCACACATGACCTCGAGCTCGCAGCAGTTGTCTTTGCTTTGAAGCTATGGAGGCACTACTTGCTTGGTAACCGTTGTGAGATCTTTTCTGACCACAAGAGTTTGAAGTATATCTTCACTCAGCCTGATCTCAACCTTCGGCAGAGGAGATGGATTGAAGCAATCAATGACTTTGATTTGACCATCAATTACACTCTGGGCAAAGCTAATGTCATGGCCGATGCTCTAAGCCGCAAAGCTTATGTCAACAACCTCATGATGGAAGAACAACAACCTCTCTTGTGCGAGGAATTCCGTCAGCTCAACCTGGAAATTGTGGAACAAGGGCATCTCCTGAACCTTCTGGCTACTCCTCTCTTGGAAGAAAAGATACGCTCTCGTCAGCTTGGTGATCCGCACACCAAAAAGATCATCTCTAAACTTGAGCTTCCGAAGTATGAGTCCTTCCACGTTGATGATCAAGGCACACTTTTCTTTGAACACTGGATGTTTGTGCCAAACTACCCGGGGTTGAGAGAGCAAGTTCTCAAGGAGGCGCACGATTCTGTGCTTTCTATCCATCCTGGCAGCACAAAGATGTACATGGACTTGAAAACACAATATTGGTGGCCGGGTTTGAAACGATATTGTGCCAAGTATGTCTCGGAGTGTGATGTCTACCGCAGAGTGAAATCTGTCCATCAGAAACCTTTCGGTCTTCTACAGCCATTGAAACCCCCGGAATGGAAATGGGAGAAAGTAGAGATGGACTTCATCACTGGTTTTCCAAGGTCGCAGAAGGGCAACAATGCAATCTTTGTTGTCATCGACAGGCTTTCTAAAGTGGATCATTTCTTCCCCGTCAAGGAAACAATTTACGGAATTCGGTTGGTGAGATCTATATCAGCAATTGTCTCTCTGTATGGGGTTCCGCTTGAGATCAGTTCAGACCGTGGGAGCATCTTCACTTCCAAGTTCTGGGAAAGTTTCCAAAATGCTTTGGGAACAAAGTTGAACTTCAGCACAGCTTACCACCCTCAGTCGCAAGGACAAGTTGAAAGAATCAATCGATTACGGAGGATATGCTTAACTTGCGTCATCTCTTTTGGCATGAAATGGGAGGAATGTCTTCCTTATGCTGAATTCTCGTACAACAACAGCTTCCAGAAAAGTCTGAAGATGGCACCATTTGAGGCTCTCTATGGTCGCAAGTGCAGAACTCCGATTGGTTGGTCAGGTGCAGGAGAAAGAATATGGTTTGGCCCTGACATTGTAACTCAAGCAGAGGAGAAGGTGCATATCATTCTTGATAACCTGAAGATTGCTCAAAGTCGCGGAAGAGCAATTATCACAGAAGCACCGGACATGGTGTATGCACTGGTGATCTCGTTTACCTTCGTGTCACTCCATGAAAGGCACACCGTTTTGGTATCAAAGGAAAGCTGGCTCCTAGATACATCGGTCCTTTCAAAATTCGTGGAAGAAGAGGAGAAGTTTCTTATGCCTGGAGCTCCGGAAAAACTCAAGGTTCATGATGTTTTCCACATCTCTCTCACTCAAGAAGTGCTTCAAGGATCCCGGCGGGACCGTGGATCATGAGCTAATCAATCTCCAAGAAGACTGTCTTATCAAGAACACCCACCAAAATCCTTGAGACCCATGAAAGAAGGACTGCAACAAGTCCATCAAGTTACGCAAGGTGCGGTGGTCACACCATTACATTGATGAAGCCACTTGGGAACGTGAAGATGAACTCCGTGCCAACTATCCTATCCTCTTTGTGTCTTCTTCTTCTTCCTAGAATCTCGGGGCGAGATTCCTGTTTAGTGGGGGAGAGTTGTAGCATCCCAGTTGTCTAACACCTGTAATGCTACTTGATCTAGTAATAAAAGGGCCACTTCCTACAAATAATTGTTGCATCATCATCATATCATGCTCATGTCTTCATGCCACCTTGCATTTGAGCATCATACAAAAACCCTCTTTGTTTTGGTTCTTACCTCATATGCATTATTAATTGTATTTGCCTCTTGATATTGTATTTGGTTCTTGATATATTGTTAAATGTCCAAGTTGAGTTGGGGGCATATCTTTATTGACTCCACCACCCTTTCTTTCTCCACTTTATAATTCCACCATCCAATTAATATGAGCTTGGCATTTTATTTGAGTTTACCTCTAGCTCATGTGGGTTGGGTGGATTCCACTCATCATCTTATGCTTGGCCTTACTCCATCTTTGGGGATGCACATAAATAAGTGCCATGGGATATTATTTTGTTCTCACAAGATAAAAACCTGGAATTTAATGCATTTGCATGGGCCATGCAACCACCATCAGCTTTGGTCATCCTAGGGTTTTGTTTGAACTCCTGAGTGGATCATCTCTAGCTTCATTCCTGCTTTTGGGCTTGATCCATTTTAATCTTGCTCCTCTCTCATCACCTCTGTTCTTCTTTTTATTTTGGCCATCTTGTTGAGTTTGTGTGGATCATGTTTGATCTAATCAAGACACCAAACCCCTATCTCTCTTTCTCCCTCTTACCCTCTAGCTAGACCCTAACCCCCTAATCATCATACCCCTCTTCCATCTAACCCTAAACCGTACTCCCTTTAAAACCCTCCCCATCCATGCATGATCATGTGATCATGTGGGCTTTCCCTCTCCATATGTATCTTGTTCTCTTTTGCCTCTCCCTTGGTCAAACCCTCTGTTCAAAAATTCCCTGTGAAAAAGTTCCAAAGATTTTGAAAATAGAAGATGGTTTAAATTTGAAATAGAATGAAACAAACAAAACAAATAAAAATAAAAAGAAGAGGGATAAAGAGGAGAGAAGCAAACCTGGCAGCACACCTGGGCCGCACCCAGCCGTAGCAGCCCAGGAACCCTCCTCTCCTCCGGCCCAACTCACCTTCCTGCCCAAGATGCCCTTCGCTCTCGCCTCTCTGTTCTTCTCCTTCCGTCGCTTTCCTCCTCTCTGCAGCGCTCACGGCAGCGAGCAGGTGGCCGTCTCCCGCCGTCAGACGCGTCACCCCCTCCTCTTCTCTTCACCAAGCCGCGCAGTCCCCTCCCCCTCGAACCCTAGCCTCGCTTTCCCCTCCTCTCCGCCACCATCCCCTGCCTCTGCCCCAGCTAGTCTCACCCGGCCGAGAGCTACAACCAGGAGTGTGCCGTCGTGTCGTCGCCATGATCGACGTCGAGGCCATCTAACGGCGGAGATCTCATCTCCGCGCTTGGGCCGTCCCCTAGCAAGCAGCAGAGGGACCACCGCTCCCTGGAGCCACCTCCCCAACGACCCCTCTGTCCGTGGCAGGAGAACCTCACCGCCGGCGTTTTCCTGGACGTCTTCCCGGAGCTCCTGGCCACCATCGGCACCACTTCCAGTGGGAATCGATCGCGGTGAGCACCCTTTTCCCTTTTCCCTCCCCCTAGCATCCTCCCCGCTGACCAGAGGCCGCCCCAACGCCGGCGATTCTCAGCCAAGCCTGAAGTTAAGAGTCCGTCGGTTTAAATGAAGCGTACTGCGATTGCCCTCTTGCCACCTCTGTTCTTGCCGTTCCAGCCGACGCCGTGGTGCCTCTCCCGCTCCGTTTTCGGTGCCTGTCCGTAGCCCATGCCTCCCTCTGTCCAACGAGCCGTCCCTCGACCAAAACCATCTGTAACGCTCGCCATCCTCCTCCAGTGGCGCCTTCCTCCGGCCGCTGCATTGGTGTGGATGAGTTCGTCCGTCGATCTCAAGCGCCTCCGTACCTGTTCTCGCCAGATCCGGCATCTGCAGTCCTCGCATAAAATCCCCAAACACCAAAGTTGGAGCCCTATCAACCCTCTCGTCTTTTGTTTTGTGGGATCTTGATCTCGATGGTTTTGTCGCCATCGTCTTCCGAAGATCAAGCAAGCTAGCTGTTTTCGCGTCGTTTTTCAGTTTCGTCAGTCTAACCGACCCCCCTGGACGCTTTTCTAATTATGCCCCTCCTTCTTCTGGCATCTCAACCATGATCCCACTGGACCCCACCTGTCAGCCTCTTTGACGTTTTACACAAAACCCCCCAGCTAACATCCCCCTCAACCCGCGGTCCCCAACCCCAACAGTCCTATGCCCAGTCAGCAATGCGGCCCACCTGTCACCCTCCTCGGGTAGGATCTGCTGAGTACCAAAAGTCCAGGAGCCCTTCTGTTTCAAATTTCAAATCTTTTCAAATTAATTCAATTCAAATTCAAAATACAAATCTGTTTAAACCTAAACAAATTCATAACTTATTCCTGGTTTGGAATTTGAATTCAAACCTTATATGAAAAATGTTTTATTTTTGAATGTTAATTCAAATCTTGATTCAAATATTTTCAAAACTAATTTAAAATAGTCAAACTTTTACTTTGACCTAATTTGACTAATTTTGACCTAAAAATAAAATTAAATTCATAATTCCAAATCATACAAATAATATATGTTTTGGAATCAGAAAAATGTGAGGATTTCAAATATGCTATTCAAAATATATTTTGAACACTTTAAATTTTCAAGATGATCTAAATTACATCGAAATGCCCCTGGACCTTACTTAATTAATAACTTTTGTTTTATAACTCCGAATTTAACAAATGATATGTCTAAAATGATCAGCTCGACGAGACCTTTCTGTTTATGCTATCCATGACTTCAATTGCAGCATGCATCATATAAATATATAGTATACAGCAACTAATATGACAATAAAATGTGACCAAAACCCAATAAAAATGTTATTTCTTGTATGCTACACCTCACCCATCCCATGCTACATTATTGCCATGCAACTTGTGCATCATTCATCATGGCATGATTGTTTGCTTGACGCATTTTATTCCTATGCTTGTGCACTTATTTATGTTGGCCCTTGTTTGGTTGGTTCTTCTTCGAATAGACACTGAGCAGGGGATATATCAAGAGAACCAGGAGCACTACCCAGATCCATCTCTCGCCTCAACTGAGTTGCCAGGCAAGCACTACCACATGCTTGCATACATACAATACCTATTGCCTCTATCTTATTCTTGCATCATTGAGTCGTGATTGCATTAAACTGAATCCCAAGTATTGCATAGCCTTTACTTTTAAACCCCACCAAGCTTGTTCCTCCATCCCATGAGCCATTACTACAGGAGTTGTTTGAGCCATGCGAGTCGTAGAAACGACATGTGTAGGGTATGTGAGTGTCGATGGATAATGAGGTACCTAAACAACTTAACCGAGTAGTAATGGGATAACTAATGAAAGTGGCACGGTGAGCAACATCGCTATTTGGTTTTCCTGCTCACTTGTGTCCCGTAAGACCCCGAGTACTTGATTCCTGTTCCAAGAATATTCGCGCTATCCACATCCGGGAGGCTTATGGGACCCCCCTGAGCCAGAGCTTGATTCCGTCTTATTTCTTGGGGCCACAAACTAGTTTGAGGTTTTATTTACTATCATGTACTTATGCCATGCTACTGTTTACTTACGATTGTGCGAGGAGCACACTGTACTGTTTAGGTAAGCAGAGTGTTTCGCGATGTCGACAAGCCCGATTTTGGGTTCCCGATCGTTCCTGACCGTCCACCCAAACCTTGGGTCCGTCTCGAGTCAGCTAACCGTTCTTGGTGTACTCAATGGGGTGGCCCCTGAAATATTTCTGAATCCTGTGATCGCTTTGTCGTGAATGCCTTGTTGGGTTTTGATTTGGTTTTTCCGAGGTTGATCGAGTGTGTGTTGCTATTTGTGCACCCCTGCAGGGTAAAACTTTCTGAAAGCCGTGTCCGCGGTTATGGACGACTTGGAGCACAGTTTCTCGATCATAGACAAGCATAACTAAAGTACCGCTTTAATCTGACTAAGTAATTTGACTAGTAAATAGTGCAATACTCATGGAATGGTTAATAAAATGGCCAACGGATGGGGGGTTGTTCGTCCGCTTCCTCGTTGGTAAGCGAGGAGGAGGATGGATCTGATGAAATTACTGTTATAACTGTTGTCATTAATTCACGGACATCCGTCTATCTTTGGTTAGGCGGATGGTTAGCGAGTATCTATAGAACTGCTAGGGTTTATCTTTTGCTGCAATTGCTTCACCCCAGGTTGTGTCCCCTTTAGAGGCATTAAGACTTGTTGAGTACCCTTAGGGTCTCACACGATAAATTATTGGTCCAGATGAACAGGTACACTCGCAGGACGGATACTGGGTGGAAGAGGCTGATGATGTGGGCAACGATCGTTCGGTGTAGAGATTCCGGGAACGGGGATCCGTGAGATCAGTGGGCGGGATGTGCTTACTTCTGTGGCATCTTATGCCGATTTGCTTCTTATCCATACTCCGACTATGTTTTGTCGTTTCCGCTTGATACTCTGATGTGTGGTGTATGAGGAAATATCCTAAAATATTATATCTATCTAGGTCATTTGAATCTTGCCGTATGGCGTTGCTATATTTCCTTTCTTTCTAGATGGAATAGCTCTGATGTAATCTTGTATGGTGGCTTGCATACATACTCATTTGTGTATGTAGTTGATCCCTTCGCCTGCCGATTACGCCGCCCGTACAGGTCCCGATGAGTTGGAAGTGGTTGGAACGGCCGAAAGGTCTACCCGTGCGTGGCTTTTGGGCCCCACCGTACTATTTCAACCACTACCGCTCGTCCAGGCTTGTATCTAGGAGCGTAATTCACCGAGGTAGTTACAATTGGTATCAGAGCCATCCCGACCTTCAGGGTCTCAGCCAAACGGTCGTTGTCAGTCTACAAATATTTTGGTAGTTATGTATACTAGGGAAAAACAAAACGCGAGAGTAGGACTGCTTCCACTTTTCTTCTTACCCACCCTTTTCTGGTAAGGAAGTGCAACGTTTTCAATCCTCTTCTTAAAAATTCAAACTAGGATTCACGTGTTCTGGGTTTCCGTAGTACCATAGGTTGTGTGTGTGTGTGTGTGTGTGTGTGTGTGTAATCCCTTGTCTATCTGTTGCATCCAAGTTGTTATCTAATCAGCCTTTGGTTATCAACTGTTGGTACATTCCATACCGACAGGCTTTGTATACCGACGCGATCTATCTGATTCGTTGTATACCGACGCGATCTGTCTTACTCTTTGTTATCCGACGTTATCTTGTTTGGGGTGTTCGTTTCCGTAGTTACTAATCTCTAGGTTCAACGTGAGAAGAAGGGGTTAGGATATGTGTTCCACTTGTTCATGTGCGGAGTAATGATTTCCTTTCTTTCTAGATGGAATGGCTCTGATGTACTCTTGTATGGTGGCTTGCATACATACTCATTTGTGTATGTAGTTGATCCCTTCGCCTGCCGATTACGCCGCCCGTACAGGTCCCGATGAGTTGGAAGTGGTTGGAACGGCCGAAAGGTCTACCCGTGCGTGGCTTTTAGGCCCCACCGTACTATTTCAACCACTACCGGTCGTCCAGGCTTGTATCTAGGAGCGTAATTCACTGAGGTAGTTACATCAAACCCACCCACAACACACCCACGCATGCCACCCGCCTGCCCCACCCCGGCCCCACCAGCTAGCGGCCCCGTCTCCCACCTCCCGTTCCTCTCTTCCTTCCTCTTCTTCCCGAGCCGCTCGCCGCCTCTGCTCCTCCTCCCCGCAGACGCCTCCCGCCGCCAGCGCGCCTCCGCCGGCCTTCTCCACCTCGCCGCCGGCGCCAAATCCCTCCTCCGGCGTGCCGCTGCCCGGCGCTTCCCGTCTCTCGGCGCTCACGCCCTCCTCTCGGCTCAGCGACCCGGCTGCCTCACCGCGTCGGCCTCGACCTCCTGCCCCGCGCCCTCCTACCACTCCAAGCTCGCCAGCAGCGCCCCTCTCCACCGCGGCAGCCGTCCCCGTGCCTCCTTCCTCCAATCGACGCCACCTGGGCCTCCTCGCCGGTCCCATCCTCCTCCCCTCGGCCTTGTGCCAGCCCGCCAGCGCCACCATCCCCGCCGTCGCTCCCGTCTGGTCTCCTCGACCCAAGCCGCCTTCCCCTCCGGCCAAGCTCGCGGCGCCCTCGGCCCTCTCCGTCAGTGCCCCGCGGCCCCTCCTCCGTTGCGTCCCCGCCGCCTCCGGTTGGTCCCGCGTCGACGCCCCTGGCCGTTTCCTCCCCCGTCGACCCGCTGCATGCGTGCCAGGCGCGACCTACTGCTGCCGAGCCCGCCTACCCCGCGCCAGAGCCCTGCGAGCCTCCTCTAGTCCAAGTACCCGCCGCCCGGCCTCGCCTCCGTGCTGCTCTGGGCGCATCACCCCGCCATGCTAGTGTGCCTCCTCCACCCCCTGGAGTTCAGTGAAGCGAGCAGGCCTTCATCTTGTTCTCTTGTCTCCTGCGGCAAGTTACATGGACCATCGAGATGCCACTCGAGTAATTGTTGCCAATTCAAGATCCTCGTCATGGCGAAAGAATTGCTACTCGGACCCGGAGTATCCCTGGACAGCAAGACCTCCACACAGAACCCGATCCCTCGGAACGCCAAGCTCTCCTTCACGGACCCGAAGACCACCAAGTGCTCCGTCATGGATCAGATGACCGGACCCCGAAGGCCGAACCCTGGCGCGTCAAGTTCTCCTTCACGGATTCTAGGACTCCGACCTGGTGCGACAAGTACTGCCACACGAGCATAAGACCGGTCGAAAACGCCAAGATCTCCAATCGGAACGCCAAGTTCGCCACCTTGAACGCCGACCCGATACGCGGACCCGACAAGATCTTCTCGACGACAAGATCGACCGCTTGGAACCAAGATCTCCGGCACGTCACGACAAGTTCTCCATCTTGTAACCGATCCCGTCGAACCCTGAACCCTGAGACCGAACCCCGAACCCTGGAACCAAGATCGCCGAACCCTAATGTGTGACCCTTTTCTCGAGCCCTATTTTATAAATATAATATCAAATTGTTGCATATTAAATTGTTCATCTCGCATGCATATCATGTGGGTTGGGGGCCTTATGCCGATTCACCATATAATTAAATATGGGGCCCATATGCGGGCAAATCTAGTCTTATATTGGCCTCATTTAAATTGGTGTAGCGAACCGGTGCTATCTTTTGCCATGTTATTACAACATTTAATTGTGGGGTATCAAAACAACTTGAACCACCTGAATAATTTTCGGAACCCCGGTTTCACTTAATATTGCCTAATTGCATCGCATGCCTGCCATGTCATACATCATATATGCATCATGCCGGATCTTTTGCCATCGTATTAAATAGTGCATCCGGTGTTTGTGCTAGTGTTTTGGTTCTTCGCGGATAAGGTCGTTGAGTTGATGCGAATGTCGACCCGATCTTCGGATGAACCTTCGACAATGTTTTTCAGGCGAGCATCTCCCCCTTTCCACCTATCTTACTTTTATAGTATTTATTCCCTCCTGTTGATATATTGCTATCTGTGTTGCGATGCTCTAGTTTTCGCACCCGTGATATCCCTTGCAGCCTTATAATTGCCTTGGACACATCCTATTACCTGTTGAGTGGTAGACAGTTGGACTTGCGTGTCGTAGTCGCTTGCTCTAGTGCTGTTGCGTGTCGTCAAGTACCACAGTTGTTGGAGTATTGCCGCATGTTTAGTGTTGGAGATGATCATGTCTTTACTTATCGTTCACTTTAATTACTGTTTAACAACTAAAATTGAAGTAAGTAAGCAGAGGCACAGGTGGACAATAGATGTTATTTGGTTGTTAACCGTCCACTTGTGTCCCGTAGGACCCCGAGTACTTGATACCTGTTCCTTGATTATTCGCGCTATCCACATCCGGGAGGCTTATGGGACCCCCCTGAGCCAGAGCTTGATCCATTCTTATTTCTTAGGGCCACAAACTAGTTTGAGGTTTTATTTACTATCCTGTACTTATTCCATGCTACTGCTTTATTTACGATTATGCGAGGAGCACCTGTACTGTTTAGGATCGGGACACGATTTCGCGGTGTCGACAAGCCCAGTTTTGGGTTCCCAGTCGTTCACAGCCGTCCACCCAAACCTTGGGTCCGTCTCGGAGTCATTAACCGTTCTTGGTGTACTCAATGGGGTGGCCCCCTGAAATATTTCTGAATCCTGTGATTGCTTTGTCGTGAAGGCCTCGTTGGGTTTTGATTTGGTTTTTCCGAGGTTGATCGAGTGTGTGTTGCTATTTGTGCACCCCTGCAGGGTAAAACTTTCTGAAAGTCGTGTCCGCGGTTATGGATGACTTGGAGCACAGTATCTCGATCATAGACAACTATAACTAAAGTAGTGCTATAAATTTGACTTTATAATGACTAGTAATCAGCTGCACTATAATGGAATGGCTAAATAAAACTGCCAACAATTTCTTGTTTGGGTTATCGCTTGCAACCATTGTATCTGACTAGTAAGTAATGCAACTACAACGGAATGGCTAAATAAAAGTGCCAACAACTGCTGGGTTTGGGTCTCATGCTAATTGTATCTGGCTAGTAAGTGTTGCAACTACAATGGAATGGTTAAATAAAAGTGCCCACTGCTTACTTTATCAGGACGACTATCTAAACTTGACTAGTAATTGCTGCCACGATAACTGAATAAATAAAACTGCCAACGGTGTGAGTTCCTCGGTTGACTTCCTCGTTTGGTCTCGAGGGGGAAATACCAGGATGGGTATGTTTGGTGGTAGTATCAGGTTGGTTCCAAATAGGTCTTTCTTATCCCTCTCTGATAGCCGCCAGTTGTATCGAGTCTCTATAGGTTGTTTAGTGCATCTTCTGCGCTCGATCCACCATACCTATGTAGGCGAGGACCGCCGAATTCTAGCCTCGCCGTGTACTGGCCTCAGTACTGACCGCTCTCTCTTTTTCCTTTGCCCTTTGTCGGCACCACTTTGTTTAAGCAGGTTTTGAGATCGACGTCGTTAGCAGGGTTACCCTTCCGGCTTGGCCTAGGCAGGGTTATGGACGCATTGGTTATTCTTCAGGGCTCTTAGCCCCATTTGCATCTTGTCCATAGTTGGACGCTCTATCGTTTTAAAGGTGATTTGGATCTTTGTATATTATATCTGTATTCTTGTCTCATTGAGTCGCTTTTGTATATATCTGTTCTGTGGGTCCCATCGAGGACTGTTGTGTAATGTTATTACTTCGTTTTCCACCCGCACGAAAGTGCCTGGTGGGCACCTTTGAATCGTTTCTATGCGGGTTTGGCGGATTTCGCTAAAACTTGCATAGGGCCGATTCTGAGGGTGTTACATGAGTCTACACTCAACATATTTGCCTGTGGCACATGAAGATGAAGACTTATATTTATTTACTTATTCAAACTCTTGTAATAGGCCTGTGGCCTTGAGTTGTAAATACTATGTTATCTCTGGAATGGATGTAATAAATGACCTTTGTATCTGTGTACTTCATCTTAAACTGTGGATGCTAGCAATGATCCAGGGACTAGCATTGCAATCACAGGGATCCTTTTCCTTTACAAAGGAGGGATCTTACAGATGGTATCAGAGCACTGTGTTGCCTGTAGGATTATGACCCTAGGATTGGAAACCACTAAGGAAATTTTTTCAACTTCTACACTTGTCTATTCTTCTCGTAAACTTTTCTAATCTTCTCTCTCATCTCTATTTGTAGATGAACTCCATCAACGAAGCCGTAAGGAAAGGACCACTCATGACAATGAATTTGGAGTGTGAGACAAAATTCCCCAAGGCTCTCAAGGACCTCATGGTTGCATTAGAGATACAAGGTGCAGCTGTGTACAAGGGTTTTCCAGTGATGGATGAAGGAGTGGAATACTGGTGGGTGCAACTTCACTTGTATAAAAACAAGGAAGACAACCATCAGGAAAAAGGATTCTGCATGTTCACCAATTCAGTGGTGCACCCTACATTCTTTGAATCAGCAAGGGATGCAGCTTGGAAGACCATCAAAGAACTTGGTGATAGAGTCAAGTGCATAATGCTCAACCTCCAAAATGAACTAAGGAAAGAGAAGGAACATACCCAGGAGTTGGAAGCTACCAACCAAACCTTAAGAGGAGATATTATAGACTTAGTGATGGAATCATGTGAGCAAGATAGGTTGATTGCTTCTAGAAACATTGTGTTAGCCAACAGATCCAATGAGATAGGATTGTAAACGTACTTCGTTAGTTGGACCACCACCTATCACCCTATTTTCCAAAATGTTGCTTAAAATAAGATTGAACCTTGGTGGTTGTAATGGTTTCATGTATGCATGACATGTGTGTTTTGCTTCCCAAGGATGTGTATCTGATGTTATGCCTTTTACTTTATCTTGAATTGTGTTGTTCTAACTTTTCTATCTTATAAATAGATGCCTATTACCATCAGCACTGTTGAGGAGTTCCAGGTTACCCGCTTTGGTCCTCGTATCGTTGAGCTTACCACCTTGCTCAATCTCCCTCTTCCCACCATCATGGTGCATCCCCTCACCAAGTTTGAGAGGAAGGACCTCTGGGGCTTCAAGGTGAACCAGCCCAGACGCTAGACAGAGCCTACTATGGAGGCCATCGTCTTCAAGCTTATGCACGATGACAGGGAGAGAGGCCTTGAGGTAGTGATGCAGGACCTGATAGGACGTCTGCTAGGATGACACTCCCGATAGGTTAGAGGCACCCACTTCCACGTCTTCGGAAGACGTGATGAGGATGGAGAGTCCATCGACTTCGAGGACGATTCGAGGGACGCAGCAGAGCCGATACGCTTGTACCTCCAGGACTTAGAGTCTCTCATTAGGCACGTGGACATGGACAGGACCAATGTCATGCTCAGCAATGATGAGCTCCAGGTGCAGCTTCGCGAGAAGGACAAGCTCTTCGCGCAGCAAGACGAGATAGTCAAGGAAATGGAGGCGAAGTTCGAGACCCAGGACAGGAAGTTCAAGAGTCAGGAGAAGCGTGTCCAGGATAGGAACAAGAAAATCCGGGACATGACTGAAGAACTGCAGTCCAAGGACTTCGAGCTAGAGCAGCAGCAGTCGGTGATCGAGAGGCTTCGTTCCCAGAAGAGGGCTCTCAAGGCCAAGATAGAGTCCTTGACCACTAGCATTGAGGAGAACAAGACCGCGATGGAGAACGCAGGTCTTACCTTTGTCGAGGAGGAGATTGATGCCGATGAGTAGACTTGACTACTCGTTTATCTTTTATTATCATACTTGTTATTTGAGAACTTGTTATTGGACCATCCGACATGTGGATGGCTTGCTACTTGTGTGTTTTACTTTGTGAACTTGTTATTCTGTTGTTGAACTTTTATATTTGTGTTGCATGCTTTGTGTTTGCTTATGTGATGTAATGTGCATGAAAACATCTATGGATATCTCATTCTTATCTCTATTTGAACAAACCACAGATGCCTCCCCTTCGTGCAAACCCCAACCCCAACAACAACAACAACAACATCACTCTAGAAATGCATCAAATGATGACTGCTCAAACACAACTGATGCAAATGATGACAAATTTCATCCAGAACCAAAACAATAACAACAACAACAACAATAACAACAACAATAATAACAACAACAACAACAACAACAACAACCCTCCGGGCTTTGATATTCTCACCAGGTTCTTGAGACTGAGGCCAGCAAAGTTCTCAGGGACGACTGATCCCATGGTAGCCAATGACTAGCTACGCTCAGTAAACAAGGACTTAGTAACCGTGGGTGTCGGATCTTTGAAAAGGTCGATTTGCGGCACATATCTTTGGAAGGGCCAGCCGCCACATGGTGGGACAACTTCCAGATCACCACTCCCATAGATGAAGTGACATGGGCTATCTTTGAGGATGGCTTTCGCACTGCTCATATCTCATCAGGAGTGATGAGTCTGAAAAATAAAGAGTTCCACAATCTGAAGCAGCGCCACCGCAGCGTGGCTGAATACATTGAGGAGTTCAACAATCTGGCGCGTTATGCACCGGATGAAGTTGACACTAATGCCAAGAGAAAGGAAAAATTTCTTGAAGGCTTGAATGATGAGCTGAATCTGCAATTGGCTGTGGCATATGTTCCCACTTATCAGTCGCTCTGTGACAAGGCTGCTATTTTGGAGAACAAAATGAAGCAAGTCGAGAGTAGAAAGAGAAAGCACTCCAGCAAATGACTCGGGATCGTCTCACAAACGATCTCACTATGATGACAGCGGAAGCTCAGGATCCCACAAGCATGGGAAATTCAACAAGCACCACAACCACAACCGTCATGACAACAAGCATCACCGTAGTCATGACAATGACAAGTACAAGAACCACAAGAGTGGACATAAGAGCCACCATAGTGGTAATGGAAGTGGAAGTGGAACTCAGCCTGTTAAGAGAGACATCAGTAAGGTTGAATGCTTCAAATGCAAGAAGATGGGGCATTATGCAAATGAGTGCCCTGAAAAGAAAGTTGAAGGACCTATCAAGCCCAATCCTTTTCAGAAGGGACAGGTAAACCACATCAATGTGGAGGAGGTCTATGAGGAACCTGATGTTGTTGCTGGTAAGTTCAGACTCAATTCTATTCCAGCATTTGTACTCTTTGATACTGGTGCATCTCATTCATTCATATCAAGAGCATTTGTTGAAAGAAATGAACTACCGGTAGAAACTATTGGGTGTCCTATAAAAGTAAGTTCTCCTGGTGGAGAAATGATAGTGAATTCGGGATGTCATGATCTAGTCATAGAATTTGGGAAGTATAAGTTTCCCGTTAACTTGATAATTCTAAACTCCCAAGGATTGGATGTCATTCTGGGAATGGACTGGATGACTAAGTACAAAGGAGTGATAGATTGTGCCAACCATACTGTCTCACTTACAACTCCAGAAAATAAAAGGATCAGATTCAAGACCAGTTTTGAAGCAAAAAGGAGTATGCTTAATTCTCTTAAGGGGGTTAGCATGGACAGTGTGCCAATTGTGAGTGAGTATCCGGATGTGTTTCCGGAAGAATTACTGGGAATGCCACCAGATAGAGATGTGGAATTTCTTCTGGACCAATAGGAAAGAGACCATATAAAATGTCAGTTGATGAACTGAAAGAACTCAAGAAGCAACTTGCAGAACAGTTGCAGAAAGGATTTATTCAACCAAGTTCTTCATCTTGGGGAGCCCCAGTCTTGTTTGTGGAGAAGAAAGATAGAAGTCAAAGGTTATGCATAGATTACCGTTCACTCAACGAGGTAACTATCAAGAACAAATATCCTTTGCCTAGAATCAGTGACTTGTTTGATCAACTAGAAGGAGCATGTGTGTTCTCAAAGATTGATCTCCGGTCAGGCTATTTTCAACTCAAGATAAGAGAACAAGACATACCTAAAACAGCCTTCATGACAAGGTATGGATTGTACGAGTATACTGTAATGCCTTTTGTCTTGACCAATGCTCCAGCATACTTCATGAATATGATGAACAAGGTGTTCATGGAATTCCTTGACAAGTTTGTTGTCGTTTTCATCGATGACATCTTAGTCTACTCCAAGAGCAAAGAATAACAGAAGGACACTTACGATTGATACTTGAGAAGTTGAGAGAGCATAAACTTTATGCCAAATTCAGCAAGTGTGAGTTCTGGTTGGAGGAAGTTAGTTTTCTTGGTCATGTTATGACGAAGGATGGTGTAGCAGTTGATCCTGCTAAGGTTTCAGCTGTGACTGAATGGGAATCTCCCAAGTCCGTGAAAGAAGTTCGTAGTTTCCTTGGCTTAGCAGGTTACTACAGAAGGTTCATTGAGAATTTCTCTAAGGTTGCTAAGCCTATGACTGAATTGTTAAAGAAAGATAAGAAGTTTGCTTGGTCTGAAGGTTGTGAACTCAGCTTTCAGGAGTTGAAGAAGAGACTTGTGTGACACCGATCTTGTCTGCCAGATTTGGAAAAAGATTTCCAAGTATATTGTGATGCATCTCATCAAGGTTTGGGTGCAGTACTTATGCAAGATGGTAAAGTTGTGGCTTATGCCTCGAGACAACTCAAAACTCATGAGGTAAACTATCCTACTCATGATTTAGAGTTAGCCTCTGTTGTCCATGCACTCAAAACATGGAGACACTATCTTTTGGGAAAGCGTTGTGAAGTGTTCACAGATCACAAAAGTTTGAAGTATATCTTCACTCAGATGGAAATTAATATGAGACAAAGGAGATGGCTAGAACTTATCAAGGACTATGACTTAAGTTTGCAATACCACCCCGGTAAGGCAAATGTTGTAGCAGATGCTCTAAGCCTTAAGGTTTTTGTGAATGGCCTTACCAAAGGAGAATCGCCAGATGATCTGTGTACCCAATTTAGAAAACTCAGATTGAAGATTGTGCCTGAAGGACATCTCATGTATTTGGATGTTCAACCCACTTTGTTGGACAAAATCAAAGAAGCCCAGAAGATTGATAAAGAAATCGAAGAGATTAAAAAAAAAGATTGGCAAAGGAAAAGCCAAAGGGTTCCATGAAGACGAACAAGGTACTTTATGGCATGGGAAACATATTTGTGTTCCACAAGATCCAGAACTGCGGAAACTGATTTTGCAAGAAGCACATAACTCTACGTATTCCATTCATCCAGGTAACACCAAAATGTACATGGACATGAAAGAAAGATTTTGGTGGAATAATCTCAAAAAGGACATCGCCGAACATATTGCTTTGTGTGATGTGTGTAGTAGAGTGAAAGCGGAGCATCAGAAACCAGCAGATTTGCTTCAACCACTACCTATTCCTGATTGGAAGTGGGACAAGATTGGTATGGATTTCATTACCGGTTTACCAAGGACCCGGTCAGGGTACGATTCTATTTGGGTAGTAGTGGATCGCCTAACTAAAGTGGCTCATTTCATACCCGTGAAGACAACCTAAACAAGTGCCAAGTTAGCAAAAATCTACAAGAGTAGAATTGTATGTCTACATGGAGTGCCCAGGAGTATTGTGTCTGATAGGGGAACTCAATTCACTTCCCATTTTTGGAGACAGTTACATGATTCATTGGGAACAAGGTTGGAATTCAGTACTGCTTTTCATCCTCAAACCGATGGACAAACAGAAAGGACTAATCAGATTCTTGAAGACATGTTGAGGGCATGTGCCCTAGACTATGGAGCCAGTTGGGATGAAAGTCTGCCTTACGCAGAATTTTCTTATAACAACAGCTATCAAGCCAGCATTGAGATGGCACCGTTTGAGTTTCTCTACGGAAGAAAATGTACCACCCCATTGTTATGGAATGGTGTGGGAGAAAGAAGTTTATTCGGGCCAGATCTTAACAAAGCAGCCGAAGAGAAGGTCAAGTTGGTTAAGGACAGGTTGAAGATAGCACAGTCCCGACAGAAAAGCTACGCAGATCCTAAGCGTAGAGAAGTCACCTACGAAGTTGGTGATAGAGCCTATATTAGAGTATCACCACTTCGTGGAGTAAAAAGATTCGGAGTCAAAGGAAAATTGGCACCAAGATATGTTGGGCCATTCAAGATTCTGAGTCGCAAAGGAGAAGTTGCCTATGAAATTGAACTGCGGAATCTCACCGTCCATAATGTGTTTCATGTGAGTCAGCTTAAGAAATGTCATCCAGAAATGGAAGAAACTTCTTTGAAGGATACTATACCTTTGGAGGAGGTTCAACTAGAAAGTGATCTCACTTATGAAGAGAAATCTATCAAAATTCTTGAGACTGCAGAAAGAGTGACAAGGACTAAGATTATCAAGTTCTGCAAAGTGCAGTGGAATCATCATTCCGAAGAGGAAGCAACATGGGAAAGAGAAGATGATATTCGGAAAGACCACCCTCACCTATTTGCTAGCCAATCCGAATCTCGAGGGCGAGATTCACCTTAAGGGGGTTAGATTTGTAACATCCCTAAAATCATGATTTCAAAGATTGCATATCATTCATGCATGCATATAGAATTGAGAACAATTTCAAACTCATTTCAAAAAACAGAAGCACATAGTGCTATCATTTTATGTGAGCAAACTTAAATCAAATGCCCATCCTCATTTGAGAGACTTAGTGTTTTAAAAACCAAGTTTGTTTGCTTACTTGTTGATTGGATTGAGTGTAGAGTTTGAACAAAATTATACAAAATAAAAATGGTTTCTAAACCACTTTCAAATATTTGCAAACCAAGTGCTATGTCACTGTTATTTTGTCTTTCCAAAAATGATCAAGCCAATTCAAAGTGACCACTTGGTTTTATGCTTAGAATTGTGAATGTTGCACACTGCAAAAATACTGAAAAGATTTGAATTCTAATAGAGTTTGAATTCATTTGAAAATCAATCCAGAAAATCAATTCAGAAATAGAAAAGGAATAAAGAAAAAGAAAAGGGTCGGCGCCAGACTTTGGGCCCAATAGTGAAACCAGCCCAGCTAGCCCACCCGGGCCACCTCTCTCTCTCTCTACCTTGAGACACACACCTTGATCGACGCTCGGACCCCACCCCCTCTCTGCTTATTTCGCTGACAAGCGGGCCCTCACCACGTCGACTCCTTCTTCCCCAAATCTCGCGCGCATACGCCGTCGCCGCTGGCCGTTGCTGCGTTGATTTCACGGCGTAATTGCCATTGATTCGCCGAGCGTTTCTGGTCGAGCCTCTACCTACTTAAACCCCTCCCCACTCCGCTCCATTCCCCTCACTCAATTTCATCTCCACACCCCCAGGCTGCTCGCAACTTGCCAAACACCGCTGCAGCTCCGACGACCTCCGGTAGCAAATTCCGGTGAGTTCCAACCGCCCCTGTGCCTCTGGTTCAAACGAATGTGCCCAGCATGATCTCGGGCATCTTCTGACACCCTTTGCTTGCCTGCTCGTGACCCAGGACGCCGTCCCCGTTCGTGCCCGCAACCGACCGAGCCGCCACTCAACTCCGGCGACCAATTATGGTAAGCAGAGCGCGCCCCTTGATCTCTCTCGCATACGAGGTTGTTCTCCACTGTCTTGCGCATCTTCTAAGACATCTAGTTCGTGCTAGGACGACAGGGAACCTCGGCAACAACTTTGACAGCAACCACCCGACGCCGTGCACAACTCTGACGAGCTTTCCCAGCCTCTACAGCGCGCCCCTTGCAAAGCCACCGCCACCTTGAGCTTCAGCAACTCCCTGCGGTTTTGGTAAGCACCCTCTCCCCTCCCCGGACGACCTAGAACGCCAGCGCCGCCACTGACAGACGCGCCGCCTCCAGTCGCCACCGCTAGCGCCGCTAGTCTATGGTCGAAGCAACAACAGCCGTAGGATGTAGATCTTGCGGATTAGATTAGATCTGAGCGAATCGTTTTCTTTGAATCTGGCGCGTTGGATCTGACTTGATCCAACGGCGCGGAAGCTTGATCCTGAGCGAATCGGTACCAGCCAATAGGATAGCGCCGCGTGGCTAGGGTTTGGTTTAAAAACAGAATTTGAATCAGATTTATATCCAAATTTGATTTAGCTATAACTTTTGATTCCCACGTTAGAATTTGACAAATTTTATACCGTTGGAATCAGGAGAACAAGCCCTTTCTGTTTATGCAATGTGTTTAATATTTATCTTCTGTTAAAATGATTTTAATTGCAGAAACTTTCTTAGGACTAATTTGAGTGTTTGAAAATTTAGGAAATGTTTTAGTGTACTTTTATTGGTTGTTGGCAAGTTTTTGTCTTGCTAGAGAATCAGTACCTTGCACTTGCTTGGTTGAGTTTTGAAAATCATCACTTAGCATTTTGCATGCTTGCATATATTTATGTTTGTATATGAATTGTGTGTAATTTTGTGCTACCATTCTTTGTGTAGACTTTGGTGCTAGTGATTGTGATTGTGAAGAGTGCTACTCTCCCAACTACCAAGGCAAGTGGTACTTCATGAATATTTCCATCCCTATATTTTATACAAGCATTATAAATATTTTGCTAAGTCTTGCATGTTACTATATTTGCCAAATGCCATGTTGGGAAATCCTAAGTAGTTGTAGAATTGCTAGGAAATTTCTAAGTTAAGTACTATCTATGCCATGCTTAGCCTAGCTAGTAGCAAACAAGGGTTGGTAAATTATACATGCTATGATGAAAATATTTCTAAGTCTTTGGACTTATGTTTTTCTTAATAAAACAACTAAGTTAATGAATCACCTGGGTGGAAAGGGACTTGATTGGTGGTTTTGGTTGAGTGGTTGCACAAGGCCCATGGCTATGGTTTACCTTGTGTATCTCACTTGTGGAAAGCCACCTAGGAAAAAAAGGGATTTTAGTGGCCAAGTGTTGAGAAGCTTCTAGTGCAGCCACTTGGCAATATGGGCTCTGCCTGGATCACATAGGTTGCTAGAACTTAGCAATTTGGACAGTTGGTGGTAGTGGGAATGATAGGTTGGAACGCGTCCATTTGGTCTAAGGGAAGGCTTCTTAAAGGTCCTGTCTTGGTGAAACCAAGTCTGGTGGGGAAAGTGCACAACCTCTGCAGATGGAAAAATGTAAGTACTTAGCCAAGTCCATGGCAATGGACAACTTGAGCATCAAGACATGGAAGCTATCAAGAATCTCATCACTCCAACTTCTAAGTAAAAACTTGTGGGTGAACAAGGGTGAAGGACCTCAATGTCTATTGGTGGTTCCTTGGGAAAAGTTTTGACAAAGAAAAACTTAGTGATTTCAACTAATAGGAAAAACCTATTTTGAGCAAAGCAAGCCAAGCTACACTTAGCCAAATTGCATATAGTAATATAGTACACTAAAAAATTTACTAAGGTATCACTTGCTAATACTATTCCAAAGTATTGACCCACTGTGGCTATAACTTGTGATGTTGCAGGTTACTCTGATGAGGATTAGGTGTCATGAGTCTACACTCAACATGTTTGCATGTGGCACATGAAGATGAAGACTTATATTTATTTACTTATTCAAACTCTTGTAATAGGCCTGTGGCCTTGAGTTGTAAAGACTATGTTATCTCTAGAATGGATGTAATAAATGACCTTTGTATCTGTGTACTTCATCTTAAACTGTGGATGCTAGCAATGATCCAGGGACTAGCATTGCAATCACAGGGATCCTTTTCCTTTACAAAGGAGGGATCTTACAAAGGATGATGCATGCTTCTAGTAACATCATATAATAAAACCTGGGATGTTACATTCATGGATTTGTGGAGTCTTTCATTTGATAAAGTAACGCTTGTGAGACTTTCCTCGGGATAATTAAAACTTCGTTCAAAGGCCAAAGAAGAACGAACGACTAAAATCATTGGAATTTATACATATTGATGTATGTAGTCCATTATGTGTAGTCGTAACCGATGGACTTTAACTTCATATGCTTTGTCCGGAAATTTGAGTGAATATTCACTTAATGAGAAAGAAGTATGAAATATTTGAAAATGTTCAAAGACTTTCAAAATGAAGTGGAAAATCATTGTAACACGAAAATAAATGATTTATGATTTTATCATAAAGAGATTTATTTGAGTTGCAAGTGTAACAATAAAATAAATGATTTATGATTTTATCATAAAGGGATTTATTTGAGTTGCAAGTTTAGCAAAACACCTAGATTTACAACTCCCGAAACACCATAGGAATATGGAGTGTTTGAGATTTTTAATGAAACCTTGTTTGACATGGTTGGATCAAAGGTGTTATTTATAAAACTGCCATTATGTTTTAAAAGATTAAAGCTTTAGAGACTACCGCTTTTACACTGAAAAGAGCTCCATCATGATTCGTTAAAATGACACCTAGTTTGGGGTAAAACCGAAGTTGTCATTTGTTAAATTTTGGTATGCTAAGCATAAGTAAGATGTTTACAACCAAAGTCGGATGAGCATGTCTTTGTAGGTTATTTTAAATAACCATTGGGTATTCCACCATAACACCAAGGACAAAATGGTTTGTCTCTTGAAATGTGAAGTTTCTTGAAAAAGGATTTTTTCGCAAAAGTTAAGTGGGAGGACAATAGAACTTTGATAAGGTTAACGAACCTTAGCTATATGTGCTGAGTTGCGCAGCACCGGAAAATGTTCCGGAGGTAGCCAGAATGCTCATGGCTCACGTGCCTCAAAGGTTGTGGTCACAGAGGTCTAAGTTCCTATTGAACCAAGTAGGTCGGATAAATAATCAAATACTAAGATTTGAGAATAAATCATAATTGTTTGACAATGATGTACCGACTACATGCAAAGAAGCGATGATGGGCCCTGACTCTGTCAAATGGCTTGAAGCCATAAAATCTGTGATAGTTCCATACACGAGAAATCAAGTTTTGAATTTGGAAGACCCTCCGGAAAGGTGTAAAAACCTATTGGTCGTATTTGGATCTATAAAGAAACAGGCATGGATGTTTAACATCTACGAAATAGTCAACATGTCATAAATTATTTTACGACAATGTTGAAGGAGTTGACTATGACAAGATTTGATATTTCATAGCGATATTTAGTATGGACGGATTAAAGTATCAACCACTACATATAATTTTGTATATGGTAGATGAATAAACAAAACAAAGTTCTTCTAATAGAATGGTTACCTAGGACGTGTGCATGACACGACCCAAAGGGTTTTGTTAATTCAAAGTATGCTAAAATGGGCATGCAAACTTCAATGGTTGAAGTAAGCATCGCGGAGTTGGAATCTTCACCGTGATGAAACTATTAAAGAAGTTTAATTTCATCAGGAGACGATGAAGATGCTTGCATTTGCAAGAAATTAAGTGGGAGCACTGAGACATATTTCTAATACATTATGTGGAGGACATATTGTTGATTAGAAATGATGTATATTTTATTGACAAAGGTTAAAAATTTCATTTCGATGAAAGACTTAGGAAAAACCCGAGTATTTAGCATGAATGTCTATATGGATAGACTGTGATGCTAATATGGTTATGCCAAACATACATATATGAGATATTGAAGGAGTTCAATATAGAAATGACGAGAAATGGTTCTTGTCGCATGGAAAATAATTGAATCAAGATTCAAGTGTATCTAAACTTGATAAGTGAAACAAGATTCAAGTGCTTTGACACTTGATGAGTGAAATCACAAGAATGTTTTGATCAATCATACCATGATATGTACACATCCAGATATGTACTATGCTCTAAGTGTTATGAGCATATACAAGAATGAATCATAAAATGATCATTGGATGATAGTAAGGATATTCTTATAAATCTTTTGGAAGAATTAAGAATATATTATATTTGTATAAGTTACAAATAGTTCATTGTAAAGCGTTACATTGAAACTAGTTTTTTCACAAGATACAAATTAAGTTTACCTCAATTTAAACTATGGGTGGCACAATGTAATGGAAAGGAGTTTCCATGATGTATTTGGATGAATTCCAAAGTTAAGACATTGTGACGGATACTACAACAAAAAGGCTAAGTATATGACTGCTATAGTAGCAGCAAAAGAGGGAATTTGTGTCAAGTAGTTTGTTATCAAACTAAGGTGTGGTTCACGACGGGCTAACACTAAATATATATTGTACGACAATAGTATCGACATGATTTAACCCCAAGGAACTAAAAGTCTCACCAAAATACCAAATTTATACAATGCCATCTCATTGGAGAGTGAGTGATGCGTGAAGACGCAAGACATGCAAATACACACAGAACTGAAAGTGTTAGATCCGTAGATTATGTTAACCACTTGCAATCGCGTATATGGAACACCAGAAAGCCATAGGTGTTCAATACGCAAATTTTTCAAACTAGATTATTGTCTCTAGTGCAAGTGGGAGACTGAAGGGAATATGCCCAAGAGGCAATAATAAAGTGGTTATTATCGTATTCCTTATTTATGATAAATGTTTATTGTACATGCTAAAATTGTATTAATTACGGAAACATTAATACATGTTTGTTTAATAAACAATAGGAAGTTCCTAATTATGCCTCTCTTATAAACTAGCTCGTTGATTAACAAGATGATCAAAGGTTTCCTGATCATGGACATTGGATGTTGTTAATAACGAGGTCAAAACATTAGTGTAATGGTGTGATGAACATTCATCTGAAGTATAGCATTACGATCAAAGTCATTGAGTTTATATTGCTATAACTAAAGGGAATATGCCCGAGAGGCAATAATAAATTGGTAATTATCGTATTCCTTATTTACGATAAATGTTTATTTTGCATGCTATAATTGTATTAATATGGAAACGTTAATACATGTGTGTTTAATGAAAAAAAAGGAAGTTCCAAGTTATGCCTCTCTTATAAACTAGCTCGTTGATTAACAAGATGATCAAAGGTTTCCTGATCATGGACATTGGATGTTGTTAATAACGAGGTCACAACATTAGTGTAATGGTGTGATGAACATTCATCCGAAGTATAACATTACGATCAAAGTCATTGAGTTTATATTTCTATAACAACTTACGAATTGATCCTAATCCTTAGACCATGAGATCATGTCAATCACTAACACCGGACGAGTTTCTTGATAACATCAAACGTCACACCGTAACAGGGTGATTATAAAGATGGGTTGAGAACTACTAAAGTGTTATGTTGAGGCCCATGGACCGAGAGTGGAATTTGTACATCCAGATGACGAATAGATATGCTCTGGGCCCTCTCGGTGATATCACATTGATTAGCTTGCAAGCAAGTGATTTGATCACTAGAATGTTATATCACGGGAACGAGAAAAGAGTGCATGTCAGTAACGAGATCAAACTAGGTATGGAGATACCGATGATCAAATCTCGGACATGTAATATATCGTGAAACAAAGGGATTAAGATACTAGCGTAAAAGGTTCTCGCGATCACAAGAAAGTCATCGCTGAATGTGTGGGAGTCAGTATGGGTCTCTAGATCCCGCTTCTGATTATTGATCCGAGAGGGGTCTCGATCATGTCCGCATTATTCGTGAACCGTAGGGTGACACACTTAAGAGGCACCGACATCCATTTGGATCAAAAGTTTCATGCCGAAAAGAATAATAGGCGTAGGAATTTATTTCAGTAGATACCAAAACGGGTTTTTGGGTGAAATTGCAGAAAGTGTTTTTGCATGTGAAATTAAATACTAGCAAGGGGTTATATGAGAATGTTTGTCATTAAAGTAATTGACAAAATTCTGAATAAATAAAAGGAGTTTTATTTAATGAGAGTTTGCATTAAATTTGGTGGAAATTTAATGGTAATTTGACTGGGTTTTTTAGTGGAGGAAATTGAAAGACATTTGAGTGAGTGGAGTGTCCACCCACATGAATGAGGAAGAGGTGGGGTCATCCCCATGTATGAGCTCCATGCCCCTTGGGTGCCCCCCTCCCCCCTATAAAAGGCCCCCCTATCATCCTCTCAAAGCACACCTCCTCGTGAAGGATCTCTCTCCCCCTCTAGTATTTATTCCTCATGGTCTCGGACTAGCGAGATACATGTTCCCGGTGGCTTTTTGGCAAGAAAGAGTTGTGCTTACGCTGCATCGCTGGAGCGAGGAGGCGGAGGTTTATCGGTGCCTCGAACGTGTGTGCGAGCACGGATGCGCCGCTATTTTGCGGCGCTAGGACTTCCTCTCGATCTTGAGCTCGACAAGAGATCGTTACATCAACCACGAGTTTGGACTCGTTAAGCTTTGTCGGTCTTTAAGGGTATGTTCCTACGAATGTATATCCGCCCGTTTCTTGTATCTAGTAGATAGATCTTGGTACATAGTTGTTCCCATCGTAGGAATTTTTTGTTTTCTATGCTGCGAACCCTACAGTGGTTTCAGAGCCGGATCTATGCATAGATGCTTTGCACGGGTAGTACACATATGAGTATGTGAGCGATGATGATCATTTTATTGCTTCTTAGTTGTACTTTGGATATTGGTGGCATAGTGGGATAAAGCGGCCCGGACAAACTTTACATGTCCTCGCACATGAGACATGTTCCACGCTTTACATGCAACTAATTTTGCATAAGTGGCTAGCGGGTGTCTGTCTCTCCTACTATAGTCAATATCTAATTTGCAACGAGTTGTCAAAATTTTGGTTATCCTCGTTGTGGTTCATGTTCTTAGGTAAGAACAGTTCTATCTTCGAAAGCCCTAAGCCAAGTAAAACTTGCAATGGATAAATTAGAGGCATCTAGTTTAGATTGTTGCTGGGCTAGTGTTATGATATGGTGATGTTGTAAGTAAAAGTATAAGATGATACTCTTACAACACGCATAATGTGTAGGTTCCATAGACCTTGGCCTTATACATAGAGGCATGATAGAGATCATACCATGGTGCACATGATGGAGATCATATACGGGAACCATATCATTTCACATACAAACATGTGATGTTTGATTGCATCTTATATTGCTTGTTTGGCGTTTTATTAGCATAATAAGATGATCCCTCATTTAGATATCAAGATAAAAATGTGTTCTTCCTTAAGTATGGACTGACAATGTTTCGTCGCTTCAAGACATCACGTGATGATTGGGTGTACTTGAATCTACGAGCATATCTCGGGTGTAAGACAGTTACACACGCGAATATTAAGGTTCTTACTTGGCGAGCCTAGCATGTACAGACATGGCCTCGGAACACGGACCGAAAGGTTAAGCATGAGTCATATGTTTTGATATGATGACCATATGGATGCTCTCCTTTGAAGCTACACCGACTCACGTGATGATCGGACTTGGTGTAGTGGATTTGGTTCATGTAATCACCAAAAAGGCATGAGGGATGTCGTTTTTGAGTGGGAGTTCATTTATAATTTGGATTGGTAGAACTCAATTTATCATAAATTAAATCAAAGTGAATTTGCATAATTTGTTGTAGCCATTGGAATTCGTTCACCACCTTATGCATAGTTGTAATTGAGATAATAGAACTATAGAATTCTGGATATTTACTTTACGAACTGGTATCGTATTGTGTTGAGTGTCAATCTAAAGCTTAAAGTCCTATTGCAAACTTTCAGCAAACTCTATTTACTCCGTGAAATTTGATAATTAGTATTAAATCAAGAGTAACAATTCCAGTGTTAGTATCTTAAGTATCATGTTTGCCTCCATGATTCTTGAATGTTTTAATATCAAGTTTATCTAGGAGCTGAAAGAATTGTTTTAGAAACCATCATGTGTGACAGATATAACGATATCTGAAACAATGTTTTGGTTGCAATATGATAAAGTATAATATATGTTCTCATATTGGATGAGAATTTGCAAAGGTTGGAGATGCTAGACATCCTAATCATCCAAAAAGGTTTTGGAAAGTAATGTTATACTCACAATTCGCCTTTATAAGCTATAGTAGCTTGATCATGAAAGTCGTCATGATAAGGATGAATAGAAGATGTATGTAAAAGTGTTTATACACTAAAAGATTACTAAAGAATGAATTTTGAAAGAATGCCCATCATTTCATGATGGTGATCTAATTCAAAGTGCAAGTCCAAAGGTATTATTATTTAAATATACACGCTTTGGACTATGTGTCATGTATATGGCGCCACTATTGATGTTGATAGATTCTTTTAAAAGGAAAAGGAAATGCTGAAAGAGAATCTATAAAATATATTTGGCAGAAAAGGAAAGATTGGAAATATCCAATTTAGGTATATGGATGATATACATGTTATGGTTGTATTATTTGCTTGTTAAACAATGTGGTTCTTGGGTATTGGATACCAAATTGGTTGGTATGAAATTTCATACGGAATGACGCAATTCATGAACCACAATGGCCTAAGTAACTAGCAAGAGAATATGTGATGATGTTCATCGAAAACAAACAAACCGTTGTTTGTATTTATCGTTTACATCAAAGCTTGACTTCAAGATTTGTTTTAATAATTGTTATTTAAATCAGGTATTATGAGAACAAAGGTTGTTCAAATAATTACCGTATTCCATATAAGATGGATGATTTACAAATCTAGTTGGATAAATCACATCCATAAAGCTAATGCTAAAATGTCGCAAGACAAATGATTGTAAGATCACTTACGAAGTGACATCGCCGTTTAAATTATATTGGAAGGAAAACATGAAGAAACTCCATATGCATGGATTTTTTGGAGTCTTTGATTTGATCAAGTGACGCTTGTGAGACTTTCCTCGGGATAATTAAAACTTCGTTCAAAGGCCAAAGAAGAACGAACGACTAAATTATTAGAATTTATACATATCGATGTATGTAGTCCATTATGTGTAGTCGTAAGCGATGGACTTCAACTTCATATGCTTTCTTCGGAAATTTGAGTGAATATTCACTTAATGAGAAAGAAGTATGAAATATTTGACAATGTTTCAAATACTTTCAAAATGAAGTGGAAAATCATTGTAACAAGAAAATAAATGATTTATGATTTTATCATAAAGGGATTTATTTGAGTTACAAGTGTAACAATAAAATAAATTAATTATGATTTTATCATAAAGGGATTTATTTGAGTTGCAAGTTTAGCAAAACACCTAGATTTACCTCTACCGAAACACCATAGGAGTATGGAGTGTTTGAGATTTGTAATGAAACCTTGTTTTACATGGTTAGATCAAAAGTGTTATTTATAAAACTGCCATTATGTTTTAAAACATTAAAAGCTTTGGAGACTACCGCTTTTACACTGAAAAGAGCTCCATCTTGATCCGTTGAAATGACACCATGGAAGTTATGGTTTGGGGTAAAACCCCAAATTGTCATTTCTTAAATTTTGGTATGCTAAGCATAAGTAACATGTTTACAACCAAAGTCGGATGAGCATGTCTTTGTAGGTTATTTCGAATAACCATTGGATATTCCTCCATAACACCTAGGCCAAAAGGGTTTGTCTCTTGAAATGTAAAGTTTCTTAAAAATGAAATTTTTCGCAAAAGTTAAGTGGGAAGGCAATAGAACTTTGATAAGGTTAACGAACCTTAGCTAAATTTGCTGAGTTGCGCAACACCGGAAATTGTTCCGGAGGCTGCCATAATGCACATAGATTATGTGCCTCAAAGGTTGTGGTCACGGATATCTAAGTCCTTATTGAACCAAGTCAGTCGGATAAATAATCAAATGCTGAGATTTGAGAGTAAATCATTATTGTTTGACAATGATGAACCGACTACATGCAAAGAAGCGATGATGGACCCGGACTCCATCAAATGGCTTGAAGCCATAAAATCCATGATAGTTCCATACACGAGAAATCAAGTTTTTTGAACTTGGAAGACCCTCCGGAAAGGTGTAAAAACCTATCGGTTGTATTTGGATCTATAAAGAAACAGACATGGATGTCTCACATCTGTGAAATAGTCGACATGTCGTAAAGTATTTTATGACAATGTTCAAGGAGTTGACTATGACAAGATTGGATATTTCATAGCAATATTTAGTCTGGACGGATTAAAGTAGCAACTACTACATATAATTTGGTATATGGTAGATGAATAAACAAAACAAAATTCTTCCAATAGAATGGTTATCTAGGACGTGTACAAGACACGGTCCAAATGGTTTTATTAATTCAAAGGATGCTAAAAGGGGCATGCAAACTTCAATGGTTGAAGTAAGCATCGCGGAGTTGGAATCTTCACCATGATGAAAAAGGAGTTTTCATCTGGATACAATGAAGATGCTTGCATTTGCAAGAAATTAAGTTGGAGCACTGAGACATATTTCTAATACATTATGTGGAGGACATCTTGTTGATTGGAAATGATGTATATTTTATTGACAAAAGGTTAAGAATTTCATTTCGATGAAAGACTTAGGCAAAACCCAAACATTTAGCATGAATGTCTATAATGGATAGACTGTGACGCTAATATGGCTGTGCCAAATGTACATATATAAGATACTGAAGGAGTTCAATATAAAAACGACAAGAAACGGTTCATGTCGCATGGAAAGGAATTGAATCAAGATCCAAGTGTATCGACACTTGATAAGTGAAACAATATTCAAGTGCTTTGACACTTGATGAGTGAAATCACAAGGATGTTTTGATCAATCATACCATTATATGTACACATCCAGATATGTCCTATGCTCTAAGTGTTATGATCATATACCAGAATGAATCATAAAATGATCATTGGACGATACTGAGTATATTCTTATGATCCTTTGGAAGAAATAAGAATATATTTGTGTAGATGTGACAAACAATTACAAATAGTTCATTGTAAAGCGTTACATTGATACTAGTTTTGTCACAAGATACAAATTATTTTTATCACAATTTAAACTATGAGTGGCACAATGAAATGGAAAGGAGTTTCCATGATGGATTTGGATGTATTCCAAAGTTAAGACATTGTGACGGATACTATAACAAAAGGCTAAGTATATGACTGCTATAGTAGCAACAAAGGAGGGAATTTGTGTCAAGTAGTTTGTTATCAAACTAAGGTGTGGTTCGCAACGGGCTAACACTAAAGATATATTATATGACAATAGTATCGACGTGATTTAACCCCAAGGAACTAAAGGTCTCACCAAAATACCAAATTTATACAATGCCATCTCATTGGAGAATGAGTGATGCGTGAAGACGCAAAGACATGCAAATACACAAGGACCTGAAGTGTCAGATCCGTAGATTATGTTAACCACTTGCCATTGCGTATATGGAACACCAGAAAGCCATATGTGTTCAATACGCAAAGTGTTCAAACTAGATTATTGTCTCTAGTGCAAGTGGGAGACTGAAGGGAATATGCCCAGAGGCAATAATAAATTGGTTATTATCGTATTCCTTATTTATGATAAATGTTTATTTTGCATGCTATAATTGTATTAATACGGAATAGTTAATACATGCGTGTTAATAAACAAAAAGGAAGTTCCTATTTATGCCTCTCTTATAAACTAGCTTGTTGATTAAAAAGATGATCAAAGGTTTCCTGATCATGGACATTGGATGTTGTTAATAACAAGGTCACAACATTAGTGTGATGGTGTGATGAACATTCATCCGAAGTATAGCATTACAATCAAATTCATTGAGTTTATATTGCTATAACAACTTACGAAGTGATCCTAATCCTTAGACCGTGAGATCATGTCAATCACTAACACCGACAGAGTTTCTTGATAACATCAAACGTCACACCGTAACAGGGTGATTATAAAGATGGGTTCAGAACTACTAAAGTGTTATGTTGAGGCCCATGGATCGAGAGTGGAATTTGTTCATCCTGATGACAGATAAATATGCTCTGGGCCCTCTCGGTGATATCACCCTTGATTAGCTTGCAAGCAAGTGATTTGATCACTAGATGTTATATCACGAGAACGAGAAAAGAGTGCATGTCAGTAACGAGATCAAACTAGGTATGGAGATACCGATGATCGAATCTCGTATATGTAATATATCACGAAACAAAGGGATTAAGATACTAGCATAAAAGGTTCTCGCGATCACAAGAAAGTCATCGCTGAATGTGTGGGAGTCAGTATGGGTCTCCAGATCCCGCTTCTGATTATTGATCCGAGAGGGGTCTCGATCATGTCCGCATTATTCGCGAACCATAGTGTGATACACTTATGAGACACCGACATCCATTAGGAGCAAAAGTTTCATGCCGAAAAGAATAACAAGCGCAGGAATTTATTTTACTAGATACCGAAACGGGTTTTCGGGTGAAATTGCAAAAAGTGTTTTTGCATGTGAAATGAAATACTAGCAAGGGGTTATATGAGAATGTTTGTCATTAAAGTAATTGACAAAATTCTGACTAAATAAAATGTGTTTTATTTAATGAGAGTTTGCATTAAATTTGGTGGAAATTTAATTGGAATTTGAGTGGGTTTTTGAGTGGAGGAAATTGAAAGGCATTTGAGTGAGTGGAGTGTCCACCCACATGAATGAGGAAGATGTGGGGGCAGCCCCATGGCTGAGCGCCATGCCCATTGGGTGACCCCCTCTCCCCTATAAAAGCCCCCCTCTCATACTCTCAAAGCACACCTCCTCGTGAAGGATCTCTCTCCCCCTCTAGTATTTATTCCCCATGGTCTCGGACTAGAGAGATACATGTTCCCGGTGGCTTTTCGGCAAGAAAGATTTTTGCTTCCGCTGCATCGCTGGAACGAGGAGGCAGAGGTTGCTCGGTGCCTCAAACATGTGTGCGAGCACAGATGTGCCGCTTTTTTGTGGCGCTAGGACTTCCTCTCGATCTTGAGATCGGCAAGAGATCATCTACATCAACCACGAGTTTGGACTCGTTAAGCTTTGTCGGTCTTCAAGGGTATGTTCTCTACGGATATATCTGCCCGTTTCTTGTATCTAGTAGTTAGATCTTGGTACATAGTTGTTCCCATCGTAGGAATTTTTTGTTTTCTATGTTGCGAACCCTACAATAACAACTTATGAAGTTATCCTAATCCTTGGACCATGAGATCATGTCAATCACTAACACCGAAAGAGTTTCTTGATAACATCAAACGTCACACTATAACAGGGTGATTATAAAGATGGGTTCAGAACTACTAAAGTGTTATGTTGAGGCTCATGGATCAAGAGTGGAATTTGTCCATCCCGATGATGGAGAGATATACTCTGGGCCCTCTCGGTGATATCACATTAATTAGCTTGCAAGCAGGTGATTTGATCACTAGAATGTTATATCACGGGAACGAGAAAAAAGTACATGTCGGTAATGATATCAAACTAGGTATGGAGATACCGATGATCAAATCTCGGACATGTAATATATCGCGAGACAAAGGGATTGAGTTACATGCATATAAGGTTCACACGATCACAGAAGTCATCGTTGAATATGTGGGAGTCAGTATGGATCTCCAGGTCCCGCTGCTAATTATTGATCGAAGAGGGATCTCGATCATGTCTACATTATTCGCGAACCGTAGGGTGACACACTTAAGGGATACCGACACCATTTGGAGCAAATAATATGCCAGAGACAGAAAAAGGAAAGTGCAGGAATTTATTTCACTAGACACCGAAACTGTTTCGGTTGAAATTGCTGAAACTTGTTCTGCATGTGAAATTGAAATGTTGTAAGGGGTTTTATGTGAATGTTTGTTAATTAAAGTAATTAAAAAATTCTGAATAAATAAATAAAAGAGTTTTATTTAATGAGAGATTGCATTAAATTTTGTGGAAATTTAATGGAGGTGAGTGGAATTTTGAGTGGGTGGCTATTTATGTGAGTGGGAGCACCACCCACATGAATGTGGAAGAGGTGGAGGAACCTCCATGGCTGCCACTCCATGGGAGGGGGCTTCCCCCCTCTCCCTATAAAAGGCACCCCACTCCCTCCTCTCATCTCACACCTCCTCACGAAGGATCTCTCTCCCCCTTTAGAATTTCCCCATGGTCTCGGATCAGCGAGATACATATTCCCGGTGGCTTTCTCTGGAAGGATTTTTTGCTTCCGCTACTTCGCTGCAGTGAGGGCGCGGAGGTTGTCGGGGTACCCGGACGTGTGTGTGATCATGGATGCACCACTGCTTTGCGGTGCTGGACGGTGATGGTGCTGGACCGGCTGGACCAGATGGACTTCATCACGATCTTGAGATCATAAAGCGTTCGACTACATCATCCACGAGTACAACCTCGTTAACGCTATTTGGTCTTCGAGGGTATGTATTCTATGGATGTATATCCATCCATTGCTTGTATCTAGTAGATAGATCTTGGTACTTAGTTCCCATCGTAGGATTTGTTTTGTTTTTTATGCTGCGAACACTACAGGATGAGGGAGCTCGTCACTACCTACTTGACTAGCATTGATGTGACCCTCAGTTGGATGTCCCAACTGATGATGCCGCTCCAGCAGCGCGCACACAAGATGTGCTACTACTCTGGTGCCTCGACCCGACCCGGATGGAGGGGTAAGCTTGCTGCACTTTCTGGATGCCTTGATGGCTGTGAAATATAGCCATCCACGTCCGCATTTAAACTAGATATTATTCATATATTTGATGAAATATCTCTCTATTTCCTGCCACTAATGCCTAATGATCAGAGGGGTATGCAATCCTTTCTTACCATTTTTTCCTGCATAGATAATGATGTATTATGAAGGGTTTAACTACATAAATGCCAAAGATACAAGATTTCCAACATGCCAAAGAAACCAGGAGCTGTGACGAGGCAACCGCAAGTTTAACGACCAACTATACGGCCCGCCGCTTGCGGCTGTATAGTTTGCACCGACCTCCTTAGGTCAAACGGAACAACTTTCGTGAAGGGACCCCTATATAAAGAGGCTTCAGGCGACGAGGAACAACGCCCCCTAACTCCACATCATCACTTCTTTCATCCTCAACTCTCCCTACCGCCACACCGGAGGAATAGATCTAGATCTAAACCTCTAAACCCTTCTCCACCACCATAGCCATCTTTCACCACTTGTAATAGTAGATCTCATCTCCAATTGGTGACATTGTAAAACTATTTGTTATCAACTCTATGATATCTATTACAATGTTTATGATTGTCGATTTCATCTCTATGTGTGAGTTATTCTCCTTGGGATAAGGGCTTCGACCTAGCCATGTAGCTTTTGTGCATGTTATTTATCATAGATGGGATAATGTATTAGTTTGTATGACTTGATGATTGTAGTACCCTCTCTTGCCTCAATCTAAGGACTTGTTAGGTACCCAAGACCCCGAGGATTGATCCAGGTAAAGGGAGTGTGAGTAACGACTGATCTGCAGGATAAGAACCCCAATGAAAGAAATGGTAGTATGGTTGTATGTGAGGAACTTACTTGGGATTAATGGTGACATCACTATGCATATCATTAGTTCTCTTTCTTCCATGGATGAGACTAGTAGGTTATTGCTATAAGCGGTTGCGGAAGCGATAACATTTATGGATGCACTGCCCACATATAATTATCTTGCTCTAACAATTACATGAGTAATTTATTACTATCTATTATTCCCATCAGATGCTTTGCACAGCTACTGGTGAAAACCGAAGACCCTAGTCCCTCTCTCTCCATCGTTAACAACAACAAGATCGCAAACTCTTTGTCTGGTGAAAACACAATAGGAATTCTAAAACTCTCCAAGGTCCATTAAGGTAATCTCACTTTGCTTTCTACTTCCCGAGGATTCGATAAACCTAGGTCTACTAGGGAAAAAGAGCTATACTACATCCGTAATCCGGATCTTCGGTAATTTGCTTACCCATAAATGTTCCTCCAGCTGCAGTATCTAGCATAGACTTAGAAACAGGGTTAAGACCATTATAAAATAAATGGAGAATTAACCAATCTTCCATCCCATGGCTGGGACAATTTCTCATGCATTCTTTCATTCTCTCCGATGCAAGCGCTAGTGGCTCATGCTCTTCGTGTCTAAAACTAGTAATATTATATCTGAGTTGCATAGTCTTTGCAGGTGGAAAGAATTTTGTCATAAACAAAGAAATAGATTCCACCCATGATGCAATAGTTTTTCTAGGCAAAGAGAGCAACTATTATTTTGCTCTTACTCCAAGAGAGAAAGGAAATAAGCGCAATTTGAACGCATTGGGGTCAACATCTTTAATGCGCATCATATCACATATTTCAGTGAAAGTATTCAAGTGCATACCTGCATCTTCTACAACAGAGCCTCCAAATTGATTCTGTTGAACCAAACTTAAATAGTGGGGCTTAATTTCACAATCTTCAGCAGGAATTGCTGGCTAAGTAATAGGAGTATGCAAATAATCATTATTAGGAGTTTCAAACTCCCCAAGCTTCTTTTAAGCCATACTTATTGTGTTTTTGTATTTTATTAAACAAGTACTAGTGATGATAAAGCAAGAATTAAAAAGATTAACTAATTTTTTTGGTTTTTCAAATAAAAACTTAAAGCAAACTAACAAAATTAAAAATGAGAATTTAAAACTAGCAAGGTTCCTACTAACCTCACCAGGGTAGCTATTGCTTCCCCGACAACGGTGTGAGAAAAAGGGTTGATACCTTCGATCCGGATTACAGATGTAGTATAGCTCCTTTTCCCTAGTAGACCTAGGTTTATCGAATCCTCGGTAAGTAGAAAGCAAAGTGAGATTACTTCAATGGACCTTCGAGAGTTTTAGAATTCCTTTTGTGTTTTCACCGGACCAAGAGTTTGCGATCTTTTTGTTGTTGATGATGATGGAGAGATAGGGCCTAGGGTCTTCGGTTTTCACCAGTAGCTGTGCAAAACATCTGATGGGAATAATATATAATAATAAAGTATGCATGTAATCGTTTGAGCAAGATAATTATATGTGGGAAGTGCATCCATAATTGTTATCGCCTCTGCAACCACTTATAGCAATAACCTACTAGTCTCAAGAGAACTAATGATATGCTTAGTGATGTCACCATTAATCCCAAGTAAATTCCTCACATACAGTCGTACTACCCCTTCTGTCGCTGGGGTTCCCATCCTGCAGATCAGTCATTACTCACACTCCCTTTACCTGGATCGATCCTCGGGGTCTTGGGTACCTAACAAGTCCTTAGATTGAGGCAAGAGAGGGTACTACAATTATCATGTCATACAAACTAATACATGATCCCATCTATGATAAATAACATGCAAAAAAACCTACATGGCTAGGCTGAAGCCCTTATCCCAAGGAGAATTACTCACACATAGAGATAAAATTAACAATCATAAACATTGCAATAGAGATCATAAGGTGTTGATAGCAAATAGTCTTACAATGTCGCCAATTGGAGAAGATATCTACTATTACAAGTGGTGGAAGATGGCTATGGTGGTGGAGAAGGGTTTAGAGGTTTAGATCTAGATCTATTCCTCCGGCGTGGCGGCTTCTGGTGGCAGCGAGAGTTGGAGTCGAAAAGAAGCGCTGTTTCCCATCGCCCGAAGCCTCATTATATAGAGGTCCCTTCATGAAAGTTGTTCTGTTTGACCTAATGAAGTCGATTCAACTATACGGCCGGAATAAAATTCCCATTGTATAGTTGGTCGTTAAAGCTTCAACATTCACTTCACGGCTCCTGGTTTATTTGACGTGTTGGAAATCTCATGTCTTTGGCATTTATGTAGTGATTCCCATCATCATACGTCATTATCTGCGCAGGGAAAAATAGCAAGAAATGATTACATACCCCTTTGATCATTAGGCATTAGTGGCAGGTTTTAGAGAGATATTTCATCAAATATATGAATAATATCTAGTTTAAATGCGGACGTGGATGGCTATATTTCATAGCCATTACGAGCCTAGCTCGCGCCTCCGTTATCTTACCGCCTCGCTCCTCTCCCGTCTGCCAGGACCCCACCTCAATCGCTTCTCCCCTCCCCCGCCGGAAACCACACCGCCTCCAGAGCCACAGCCATCTGCGTGGCCGGAGGCCGCTTCCTGGCCGGATGCCATGGTGTCTGGTTTCGGTGGGGGTTGCGCTAAGGGGGAAGGGGGCTCTGTGGCTGATAAGCAGGTGGTGGTGGACGAGGACTAGGAGGGCGAGTCGGCTAAGCAGTGGCGCGTCGTGGCGAGCGACGCTCCTCCCTCCCTTGCTGACTCTGTCGTGCCCCTGCCCCCCTCAGCAGCCTCCTCCCTCAAGGATCTGGAGACCAATCTTGAGGCAAGCTTGAAGGGGTGCCGACTGCTCCAGACGATGCTGGAGAATGCCAACAAGGCAACGACGAAGCATCTCTCCACCGTGCGAGGGACAGCTAATGGCTGTGATAATACAACACTTTTTATCTATATAAATTGTGTCATTTGCCTATCATATCATGCTCCATCTAACTATTGCTATGCCTGATATGCATGATTACTTGTTTTCATTACATTCAATATGAGCTTTGCACATCTAGTAGTTTCGGTAGAATTTTATTCCTCTCTCTTGTCTTTGAAATGTGTGTAGGTTTTGATGATGATTATGGATAAAACAAAGGCAAACAGAACAAAGAGAGTATAGTATGGAGGAACTGCAGGACCAGACTTAGCCATTTGAGGTGTTGGAAAAAGTGATTTTTTCCAACTTCTCAAAATAAATATCCAATACCATGGGATTGTAGCCCTCGTCGAGACGAATCCAACGAGCCCAAGAACACCTAAAACAGAGTTCGTATGAAGAAATGACGACCCAAATACGAAAGAGTCTCCAAGTTCAACGACCAACTATATGGTCGGAGCAAAAATTCCGGCCATATAGTTCCGGCCGTATAGCTACAAAAAACGTCACAAATGACGAGATTTCGCCCTGGGAAGCTCCAGAACCTTCTCTAAGTCATATGACGGTATTGGAGGAACCCTAGGACACCCCCAAGGCCTGTATAAAGGAGGGAGGAGTCAAAAAACAAGGAAACAACACCATAGCCCTCCAGGGGCGGAGCTCTGCCGCCGCCGCCACCCATCCAATCTCCATAGCGGCAGAGCTCTGCCTCAACCACACCTCCGAGATCTAGATCTCCCTCAACACCATCACCACCAAGGCATCCAAGCAAGAAGAAGAGGAGGAGAAGGAAGACAACACCACCACCACGCATCGATCTCCATCTCCATCATCTCTCTCTCTCTCTCTCTCTCTCTCTCTCTCTCTCTCTTTCTTTCTCTCTCACGTTTAGTAATTGTAGGATTGAATACGGTTGTGACATCATTATATATTTATATATGTTTTGCTGTTCATCCATGTGTGAGTGATTGATTCAATTCTAGGTTGAGGTATGATCTAGTGCGCTAAGTTATAATTTATTGTGATCTAAGATGAGTTTATGTGATCCTTTGGTCCGAAAATGCCATTTTCCTTACGGTGATGCGCGAGAATCATTCATAATGCACATAGAGTGACAGCCCAGTAATCAATTGGGGAACATTTATTTGTCTGAGTAATCTCTTATAGATCACACATATATTTGCCCATCTAGTACCAGTGAGACCGAAGCCTAGAAGCCTTCTCTCATTCCATTCAATCCTACAACTATAATATCTTTAATTCAATTCATATTCCTGTTTACTTTTCGTCTTAGTTTATTTTCTTCTTATTAAAATTTCTTTGTTATTAGATACTTTAAACCTCTCTCAATTATCGTTGTTCTAGTAACTTATAGAATAAGCTATTTCCAAAGCACGGTTTGGGTGAGAAACGTGGCCGCATTGACAATGTGGCTGCGGGGTTGTGTTGTTTCCATTCATCGATCTCCCATCGGGACAAACTCTTAAATATTTGCTGCTACAGGTACTGCAATAACCCTGTTGTTGGTGCATGAATCCAGTTATCAAATTGGCGCCGTTGCCGGGGAGCTAAGCGTCCAGTTATTACCTTCCTACTCGCACATAGTTTATTTCTTTTTGTTGCTATTTATCTTACTTCTTTTGATTATTTGAAAAGAACAAAAAAATAGTTTACCTTTTATTAGTAGTCTTGCTATTTATTTTAGTTATAGGAAATTCAAAAACATAGGAATATGGTGCTCCGAGTGTTGATCATTTACATGCTCTTATTGTTCAGCTCGCTATTGATGTGGATGGATATGAGATTAATCCTATGTGGATAAATATGATCATGGAAATAGCTTTTGCAGGAGATCCGGACAATGATCCATATGAGCATATTGACAAATTTACTTCATTGTGTTCTACAGTGAAGGCAAATGGATGGACCAATGACAAACTGAAGTTATATCTGTTCCGGTTCTTGCTGAAAGGAAAAGCTAAAGACTGGCTAAAATCGCAACCCGCTGGATACTTCAATTCATGGAAAGATATTTCCGAAGCTTTTCTCAGTAAGTATTTCTCACAAAAGCAAACTTATGAGCGTAGTATTCATATCCTGAATTTCAAACAAAGCAACAATGAGGATTTAATACAAGCTTATAGTAGGTTCTCAAAATTGATGCATGATTGTCCACATCATAATTTACCTGATTGGTTATTTTTGAATCACTTTTATGGAGGCTTAAATCACTCTTTTAAGAATAAGCTATACATGATGTGTGATGGTGCATTCCTTGGAAATTTTTTGGAAGAAGCTTGACAACTCTTAAGAGATATACATAATAATTTTCATCAATGGGAATGTGAAATTGTGCATGAAGAAAAACCTCTCCCTACTGATCTAGAGAACTTGGTCAATGAGTTACTTAAAGATGAAAATAGAAGAGGAAAAATTCCTTATGATGATACCTTAGTTAGAGATGTTCTTTCTAAAGAAATTCATTTCAAGGTGATTATTTTAATCATACTAGAACTTCTTCTACTAACGATGGAGAACAACCCTCTACTGTTACTCTCATATCTTCCACTTGTTGCATCATTGAAGCAGGAAATAAAGGGAAATCCATGAAGCCTAAAACCAATAAAAATAAAAATAAGAAGCCTCGTGTTTCCCACATATCTGACACCTGCAGATGAAGTGAAACGGAACTATGAGGAGTATCGAAGAAATCAAATACGCAACAAGGAGAAAGAAGAAAAAGAAATCAAGGAATGGAATAAATTGAAAGCAGCTCTCAAACCTTATTCCCCACCTATTCCTGATCTTTATTATTCTTCTGACTCTAGTGATGATGAGGACTTAAATTATTCTATAATCCTTGATAATTGCCCTGAAGAAGTTTTTGATGATTCTAGTAGTGTTTGTTTAAATACACTTTTCAGATATGATGAGCCAAAGATGGAATCATGTGTGCCTCCCATACCTGTTTGCTATGACTTTTGTTTTACTAATGCGATGTTGAAAATTCCGGTGGCAAAGACCAAGCTACTGGATCCAAAAGGACATTATGATATGTACCCTTAAGATGGTAATCAAGGTAAAGATTCAAAGTTTGATAATAAATCTTTAACATCCTCTATGCAGGAGGGAAAGAATACATATTTACCGCGCTTGGTGCATCCATCCTCACGTTGCAACGAAAACACTTACAAGATACCGATGCACCGCAAGTGGGCACGTCTTAGAACAAAAAATATGATATAAATCCTGAAAACATTAGTTGGAGGTAAGCAAAACTACTCCTATAGCTGTCTCAATTGCTGAATAAATGTGGAGTATAAAAGCTTGGCTACTTGGTTATAAGAAAGCGCTTCCCGAGAGGCAACCCGGAAGTTACTAGGTGTCTTTCTTAGTTTTATGTCTTGAGTCTAGCTGCATTCATGTTGCATTGACACTTTTATTCTTTGCATATCTTGCTATTATAGTTATCTTGTTGAAGTTTTCAAAAGGTAGAATTTACTGTTACTATGTGTTGCATAACTCGGCTGTACTTAAATCCCATTTTATACATGCTAATGTTGGTCAAAAATTAAAGTTATCATTTTTATGTCAAACCAGGGTGTTTTGCTAAGTTTCAGGTTAAGAAATAATTCTCGAAGAAACGATTTTTTTATGACTACAATACCTTTAACGACCAACTATACAACGGGAATAAAAATTCCAGCATTTAGTTGCGGCCGTATAGTTTTTGATATCATCGTCAAATTTTCTTCCCCAGGTACAGAAGGTTTAACGACCAACTATACGGCAGGGATAAAAATCCAGGTCGTATAGTTGCCGCCATATAGATATAGACACCTATTTTGAATTCTTATTTTAGGCTGGAGCACGTTTGAGGACCAACTATACGGCAGGAAATATTTTTCTGGCCGTATAGTTGCGCATGTATAGTTGGTTCAACCACAAAATCACTATGGGAAGGTAACCCAGGTATCAAAATTTCGATATACTTTCTTCTTCCTTCTTCCTATAAAAACCTCGAAACTCCACATGGGATCTTCTCCCTTGATCGAAGGGAGCTGAATATCTGCAAGCAATAAAAGTTCTACCTAAGATACTTCCTAGACTATAATTCTCTATAGAAGTTCATGTTTTCTTTTTTACTTTCCTTTTATAGGTGGGGTAAACGAACTATGTTCGTATACCAAACCGATGTATTTTATTTTGTGTGTTATTTTTGCAGGGACTTGAACCTTGTGTGACGACATGTAAGGTAGTGCCAACCATGCAAACACTCGCATGAGCCACTTGGTTGCTTCAATTCAATATACCTACCTATTAATGTCTGGTAAAACTTTCGAATTCGAACCTCTTTTAATAAGCACATAGGGGATGCACACTCGTGTATCGTATCCTATTTCACTTGCACCTCATCACAATCTAGGAGAGGCATATTCTAGAACTAGTTTATTGACTTAAGCATGGTGCTTAGGTTGATGAACCGACTCAGTGAGACTTGTATTTTTATCACTTGTGAGCTAAACCCATGTCTTTAAAAACACAAAAAAATCGTTTTATTTTTAGTTTCTAAGAAGGTTATCAAGGAAGGTACACTGGGCCGTATCAAGAAACACATGTTCAAGCCAAGGTTCTTTGTCCATCGAAAGAGAGGTTACTAGTAATTCAATGGTAAAATGTGTAACCCTTGCTTTAACTTAGGCTTGGGGAGGTAACCACTTCTTATACTCTCTTTTGATAACTGCATTTTCTCTTTTGTTTTCATGATCTTTATTTTCAAAGTTCTTAGCTTGGGGAGGTTATTTTGCATGCGTAGAGTCTTGTGCAATGTTCTTTATCTTAAAAAGTTTTCATACTATTGTGTATCCCTCTGGTTTTGAATGCTTGCTTAGGTGAGTTTTTATTCATATTTATATAAGGGATATACTTGCTCATGTTAGGCCCCATAGGAGACAATCCATAGCTTTGATGCACCTTGTCCAACTTTTATCTAGCTTGTGAAAAATATTATGATCCTCTAAATATACATTGTCATGTTCTCTACGTTCTGAAAAAAATGTAATAAAGTTCTTTGAAACTTGTTAGTTGTCACTGTTTAGAATTGTCTTAAAGTGAATGGTTATGGAGTAGCACGACCCCATAGTGTTGGAAATGATGGTATTAATAGATGCTTACTAAGTGATTTGTCAAATAAGAAATGATGTTTCAAAGTTTCAAGATTAAATATGCCAAAATTTTGTCTTGGAAATCAAAGTGAGATATTGCTTTATGAGTGTCTTGCGCCACTGTCGCACAACATGGGATGCTAATAACTCCGCTGGCCTTTGGACAATCCAAAAAGAGGAAACTCTTGGAGTTTGGCTATGAGTTGCCCAACATATGTAGCAAAATTGCTATATTTGGGTATGCATTGGTATTCTCATGGGTCTGCGTTAAAAGGAAAAGTCGAAATACTCCTCTGGCCATGATAAGAAATCATTATACCGAAAAGGGAAATCTTGCTAATGATCACGAGTGTCCTTCCTAACCTACACAGTCTCGATTGAACATATACCACTCTTTTGGCATGGTCTCGTTACTAAGAAATAGATTTTCTATGAGCTCAACAATTGAAGTTTTCACTTGAGTGAATTTAATAGATGGCATGGGTGGGTAGCATTGGGAAACTCTATCTCTATTTATGATTGACAACTAACCGTGTTCAGCTTTGACTTATACAAATAAAAATACAAAAATACAATAAAGTGCGTATATAAGGACCACAAGTTTACTTGCAAGCTAGATTTAACTTTGACATGGGGCATAGAAGTTTTTGACTAATCTCTAGTGGTTTGGAATAATATAATTGAGCTTATATTGCCTTGTATGATTATACTTGCTTTGAGCTTGTAGGGAAAACAAGAATACGGTGCATTGATTTTCAATGATAAGCAAGATCACATCTATTAATTTATCGATCCCTTTTGCTCGAGGACGAGCAAGATCTAGCTTGGTAAAGTTGATGGAAATGATAATACAACACTTTTTATCTATATAAATTGTGTCATTTGCCTATCATATCATGCTCCATCTAACCATTGCTATGCCTGATATGCATGATTACTTGTTTTCATTATATTCAATATGATCTTTGCACATTTAGTAGTTTAGGTAGAATTTTATCCCTCTTTCTTGTCTTTTACATGTGTGTAGGTGTTGATGATGATTATGGATAAAACAAAGGCAAACGAAACAAAGAGAGTATAGTATGGAGGAACTGCAGGACCAGACTTAGCCATTTGAGGTGTTGGAAAAAGTGAATTTTCTAACTTCTCAAAATAAAGATCCAAGACCATGTGGTTGTATCCCTCGTCGATACGAATCCAACGAGCCCAACAACACCCAACAGAGTTCGTATGAAGAACTGACGACCAGAATACGGAAGAGTCTGCAAGTTCAATGACCAACTATATGACCGGAGCAAAAATTCCGGCCGTATAGCTACATAAAATTCGCAAACGACGAGATTTCACCCCCGGAATATCCAGAACCTTCCCTAAGTCATATGGCGGTATTGGGGGAACCCCCAAGGCCTATATAAAGGAGGCAGGAGTTAAGAAACAAGGACACAATACCATAGCCCTCCAGGGGCGGAGCTCTGCTGCCGCCGCCACCCATCCAATCTCCATAGCGGTGGAGCTCTACCTCAACCACACTTCCGAGATCTAGATCTCCCTCAACACCATCACCACCAAGGCATCCAAGCAAGAAGAAGAGGAGGAGAAAGAAGACATCACCACCACCACGCATCGATCTCCATCTTCATCATCATCTCCATCTCCCTCTCCCTCCCTCTCTCTCTCATGTTTACTAATTGTAAGATTGAATACGGTTGTGACATCATTATATATGTATATATGTTTTGCTATTCATCCATGTGTGAGTGATTGTTTCAATTCTAGGTTGAGGTATGATCTAGTGCGCTAAGTTAGAATTTATTGTGATCTAAGATGAGTTTATGTGATCCTTTGGTCCGGAAGTGCCATTTGCCTTACGGTGATGTGCGAGAATCATTCATAATGCACATAGAGTGACAACCCGGTAATCAATTGGGGAATGTTTATTTGTCTGAGAAAACTCTTATAGATAACAAATATATTTTCCCATCTAGTACCAGTGAGACCGAAGCCTAGAAGCCTTCTCTCATTCCATTCAATCCAACAACTATAATATCTTTAATTCAATTCATATTCCTGTTTACTTTCTGTCTTAGTTTATTTTGTTCTTGTTAAAATTTCTTTGTTATTAGATACTTTAAACCTCTCTCAGTTATTGCTGTTCTAGTAACTTATAGAATAAGCTATTTCCAAACCACAGTTTGGGTGCGAAACGTGGCCGCATTGACAATGTGGCTACGGGGTTGTGTTGTTTCCATTCGTCGATCTCCCATCGGGACAACCTCTTAAATATTTGCTTCTACAGGTACTGCAATAACCATGTTGTTGGTGCAGGAATCCAGTTATCAAATTGGCGTCGTTGCCGGGGAGCTAAGCGTCCGGTTATTACCTTGCTACTCGCACATAGTTTATTTCTTTTTGTTGCTATTTATCTTACTGCTTTTGATTATTTGGAAAGAACAAAAAAATTAGTTTACCTTTTATTAGTAGTCTTGCTATTTATTTTAGGTATAGGACATTCAAAAGCATAGGAACTATGGAAAGTAAAAGTCTTGCGGAGTATGGTGCTCCGAGTGTTGATCATTTACATGCTCTTATTGTTTAGCCCACTATTGATGTGGATGGATATGAGATTAATCCTATGTGGATAAATATGATCATGGAAATAGCTTTTGAAGGAGATGCGGACAATGATACATATGAGCATATTGACAAATTTACTTCATTGTGTTCTATAGTGAAGGCAAATGGATGGACAAATGACAAACTGAAGTTATATATGTTCTGGTTCTTGCTGAAAGGAAAAGCTAAAGATTGGCTAAAATTGCATCCCGCGGGACACTTCAATTCATGGAAAGATATTTCTGAAGCTTTTCTCAGTAAGTATTTCTCACAAAAGCAAACTTATGAGCGTAGGGTTCATATCCTGAATTTCAAACAAAGCAACAATGACGATTTAATACAAGCTTATAGTAGGTTCTCAAAATTGATGCATGATTGTCCACATCATAATTTACCTGATTGGTTATTTTTGAATCACTTTTATGGAGGATTAAATCACTCTTTTAATAATAAGATAGACATGATGTGTGATGGTGCATTCCTTGGAATTTTTTTGGAAGAATCTTGACAACTCTTAAGAGATATACATAATAATTTTCATCAATGGGAATGTGAAATTGTGCATGAAGAAAAACCTCTCCCTACTGATCTAGAGAACTTGGTCAATGAGTTCCTTAAAGATGAAAATAGAAGAGGAAAAATTCCTTATGATGATACCTTAGTTAGAGATGTTCTTTCTAAAGCAATTCCTTTCATAGCTGATTATTTTAATCATATTAGAACTGCTTCTACTAACGATGGAGAACAACCCTCTACTGTTACTCTCATATCTTCCACTTGTTGCATCATTGAAGCAGGAAAGAAAGGGAAATACATGAAGCCTAAAACCAATAAAAATAAAAATAAGAAGCCTCGTGTTGAATATCCCACATATCTGACACCTACAGATGAAGTGAAACGGAACTATGAAGAGTATCGGAGAAATCAAAGATGCATCAAGGAGAAATAAGAAAAAGAAATCAAGGAATGGAATAAATTGAAAGCAGATCTCAAACCTTATCCCCACCTATTCCTGATTTTTATTATTCTTCTGACTCTAGTGATGATGAGGACTTCAATTATTCTATAATCCTTGATAATTGCCCTGAAGAAGTTTTTGATGATTCTAGTAGTGTTTGTTTAAATACTCTTGTCGGATATGATGAGCCAAAGACGGAATCATGTGTGCCTCCCATACCTGTTTTCTATGACTTTTTTTACAAATGTGATGCAGGAAATTCCGGTGGCAAAGACCAAGATACTGGATCCAAAAGGACATTATGAGTTGTGCCCTTAAGATGGTAATCAAGGTAAAGATTCAAAGTTTGATAATAAATCTTTAACATCCTCTATGCAGGAGGGAAAGAATACATATTTACCGCGCTTGGTGCATCCATCCTCACGTGGCAACGAGAACACTTACAAGATACCGATGCACCGCAAGTGGGCACGTCTTAGAAGAAAAAATATGATATAAATCCTGAAAACATTCGTTGGAGGTAAGCAAAACTACTCCTATAGCTGTCTCCATTGCTGAATAAATGTGGAGTATAAAATCCTGGCTACTTGGTTATAAGAAAGCGCTTCTCAAGAGGCAACACGGAAGTTACTAGATGTCTTTCTTAGTTTTGTGTCTTGAGACTAGTTGCATTCATGTTGCATTGGCAATTTTATTCTTTGCATGTCTTGCTATTAGAGTTATCTTGTTGAAGTTTTCAAAAGGTAGAATTTACTGTTACTATGTGTTGCATAACTCACATGTACTTAAATCCCATTTTGTACATGCTAATGTTGGTCGAAAATTAAAGTTGTCATTTTTCTGTCAAACCAGGGTGTTTCGCTAATTTTAAGGTTAAGAAAGAATTCTCGAACAAACAAATTTTTTATGACTATAGTACCTTAAACGACCAACTATACGACGGGAATAAAAATTCCAGCATTTAGTTGCGGCCGTATAGTTTTCGATACCATCGTCAAATTTTCTTCCCCAGGTACAGAAGGTTTAACGACCAACTATATGGCAGGGATAAAAATCCCGGTCGTATAGTTGCCTCCATATAGATAGACACCTATTTCGAGTTCTTATTTCAGGCTGCTGCACGTTTGAGGACCAACTATACGGCAGGAAATATTTTTCTGGACATATAGTTGCGCCTGTATAGTTGGTGCGACCACAAAATCACTATGGGAAGGTAACCCAGGTATAAAAATTTCGATATACTTTGTTCTTCCTTCTTCCTCTAAAAACCTCGAAAGTCCACATGGGATCTTCTACCTTTATCGAAGGGAGCTGAATATTTGCAAGCAATAAAAGTTCTACCTAAGAAACTTCCTAGACTGTAATTCTCTATAGAATTTCATGTTTTCTTTTTTACTTACCTTTTATCAGTGGGGTAAACGAACTATGTTCGTATACCAAACCGATGCATTTTATTTTGTGTGTTATTTTTGCAGGGACTTGAACCTTGTGTGACGACATGTAAGGTAGTGCCAACCGTGAAAACACTCGGATGAGCCACTTGGTTGCTTCAATTCAATATACCTACCTATTAATGTCTGGTAAAACTTTCAAATTTGAACCTCTTTTAATAAGCACATAGGGGATGCACACTCGTGTCTCGTATCCTATTTCACTTGCACCTCATCACAATCTAGGAGAGGCATATTCTAGAACTAGTTTGTTGACTTAAGCGTGGTGCTTAGGTTGATGAATCGAATCAGTGGGACTTGTATTTTTATCACTTGTGAGATAAACCCATGTCTTCAAAAACACAAAAATATTTTGTTTTCTTTTTAGTTTCTAAGTAGGTTCTCAAGGAAGGCACACTGGGTCGTATCAAGAAACACATGTTCAAGCAAAGGTTCTTTGTCCATCTAAAGAGAGGTTACTAGTAACTCAATGGTAAAATGTGTCACCCTTGCTTTAACTTAAGCTTGGGTAGGTAACCACTTCTTATACTCTCTTTTGATAACTGCATTTTCTCTTTTGTTTTCATGATCTTCTCAAGTCGGTATTTGAAAAGTTATTAGCTTGGGGAGGTTATTTTGCATGCGTAGAGTCTTGTGCAATGTTCTTTATCTTAAAAGTTTTCATACTATTGTGTATCCCTCTGTTTTTAAATGCTTGCTTATGTGAGTTTTTGTTCATATTTATATAAGGGATATAATTGCTCATGTTAGGCCCCATAGGAGACAAGCCATAGCTTTGATGCACCTTGTCCAACTTTTATCTAGCTTGTGAAAAATATTGTGATACTCTAAATATACATTGTCATGTTCTCTACGTTCTAAAAAATATATAATAAAATTCTTTGAAACTTTCTAGTTATCACTGTTCAGAATTGTCTTAAAGTGAATGGCTATGGAGTAGCACGACCCCATAGTGTTGAAAATGATGGTCTTAATAGATGCTTACTAAGTGATTTGTCAAATAAGAAATGATGTTTCAAAGTTTCGAGATTACATATGCCAAAATTTTGTCTTGGAAATCAAAGTGATATATTGCTTTATGCGTGTCTTGCGCCACTGTCGCACAACATGGGATGCTAACAACTCCGCTGGCCTTTGGACAATCCAAAAATAGGAAACTCTTGGAGTTTGGCTATGATTTGCCCAACATATGTAGCAAAAATGCTATATTTGGGTATGCATTGGTATTCTCATGGGCATGTGTTAAAAGGAAAAGTCAAAATACTCCTCTGGCCATTATAAGAAATCATTATACCAAAAAGGGAAACCTTGGTAATGATCATGAGTGTCCTTCCTAGCCTACACAGTCTCGATTGAACATATACCACTCTTTTGGCATGGTCTCGTTACTAAGAAATAGATTTTCTATGACCTCAACAATTGAAGTTTGCACTTGAGAGAATTTAATAGATGGCATGGGTGGGTAGCATTGGGAAACTCTATCTATATTTATGATTGACAACTAACCGTGTTCAGCTTTGACTTATAAAAATAAAAATACAATAATACAATATAGTGCGTATAGAAGGATCTCAAGTTTACTAGCAAGCTAGATTTAACTTTGACATGGGGCATAGAAGTTTTTGACTAATCTCTAGTGGTTTGGAATAATATAACTGAGCTTATATTGCCTTGTATGATTATGTGCTCACTTGCTTTGAGCTTGTAGGGAAAACAAGAATACGGTGCATTGATTTTCAATGATAAGCAAGATCACATCCATTAAGTTATCGATCCCTTTTGCTCGAGGACGAGTAAAATCTAGCTTGGGGAAGTTGATGGAAATGATAATACAATACTTTTTATCGATATAAATTGTGTCATTTGCCTATCATATCATGCTCCATCTAACTATTGCTATGCCTGATATGCATGATTGATCTTTGCACATTTAGTAGTTTAGGTATAATTTTATCCCTCTTTCTTGTCTTTGACATGTGTGTAGGTGTTGATGATGATTATGGATAAAACAAAGGCAAATGGAAAAAAGAGAGTATAGTATGGAGGAACTGTAGGACCAGACTTAGCCATTTGAGGTGTTGGAAAAAGTGAATTTTCCAACTTACCAAAATAAAGATCCAAGACCATGGGGTTGTATCCCTCGTCGATACGAATCCAACGAGCCCAACAACACCCATCGGAGTTCGTATGAAGAACTGGCGACCAAAATACGGAAGAGTCTGCAAGTTCAATGACCAACTATATGACCGGAGCAAAAATTCTGGCTGTATAGCTACAAAAAATTCGCAAACGACGAGATTTCACCCCCGGAATTCCAGAACCTTCCCTAAGTCATATGACGGTATTGGGGGAACCCCATGGAACCCCCAAGGCCTATATAAAGGAGGGAGGAGTTAAGAAACAAGGACACAACACCATAGCCCTCCAGGGGCGGAGCTCTGCTGCCGCCGCCGCCACCCATCCAATCTCCATAGCAGCGGAGCTCTGCCTCAACCACACCTCCGAGATCTAGATATCCCTCAACACCATCACCACCAAGGCATCAAAGCAATAATAAGAGGAGGAGAAGGAAGACATCACCACCACCACGCATCGATCTCCATCATCATCTCCATCCCCCTCTCCCTCCCTCTCTCTCTCTCATGTTTACTAATTGTAAGATTGAATACGGTTGTGACATCATTATATATTTATATATGTTTTTCTATTCATCCATGTGTGAGTGATTGATTCAATTCTAGGTTGAGGTATGATCTAGTGCGCTAAGTTAGAATTTATTGTGTTCTAAGATGAGTTTATGTGATCCTTTGGTACGAAAGTGCCTTTTGCCTTGCGGTGACGCGCGAGAATCATGCATAGTGCACACAGAGTGACGGCACGGTAATCAATTGGGGAACTTTTATTTGTGTGACTAATCTCTTAAAGATCACACATGTATTTTCCCATCTAGTACTAGTGAGACCGAAGCCTTGAAGCCCTCTCTCATTCCATTTAATCCTATAACTACAATCTCTTTAATTCAATTCATATTCCTGTTTACTTTCTATCTTAGTTTATTTTGTTCTTGTTAAAAGTTCTTTGTTATTAGATACTTTAAACCTCTCTCAATTATCGCTGTTCTAGTAACTTATAGAATAAGCTATTTCCAAACCACGGTTTGGGTGCGAAACGTGGCCGCATTGACAACGTGGTTGCGGGGTCGTGTTGTTTCCGTCGATCTCCCATCGGGACAAACTCTTAAATATTTGTTGCTATAGGTACTGCAATAACCCTGTTGTTGGTGCAGGAATCCAGTCATCAACAAGACGGAGTTAGTTGGCAATCTTTATCTTCGCGTTCTTGCTTTTCTGACATGATTTATCCAGTTTTCCTTCTTCTTTATTCTTGTTCCTCTTTTTTTGACGAGTCATTTCGCTTTTGCAATGATCCTGGTTTTCATGCAGCGTGGGATTGATCAGCTGACATGGTCGAACACGCACCTCAGCCGGGACAACTCCGCCCTCTGCCTTCAGAACAAGGAGTTCCACTCCAAGGTCAACCGACTGGAGGCGGATGCAGCGGAGCATGAGAAGGTCCTCGCTAGTGGGCCGAGGACTTTGACCTCCAGGATAAGGAGGCCAAACGGATGAAAGAGCATGAGGCATTCCCGCTAAAGGAACTGATGGACGTCGGCCGGGTCGCCAAAGGTTAGTTCCGCTTCCCTTCTTTCATCCGGGTTGCCCACCCGGATTTGTTTTGACTTTATTTTTTGATAGCATTCTATCTAGAGGTAGATGCTTTGGCATACGACCGGGTCTAACAGGTGGCGGCAGGCGAGAAGGCCAGCATGTAGGACCTCGTCGCCCAGCTAGGCAAAGATGCCTCAGAGCTATGCAAAGCCGCCACCTCCGTCTTCTACTTCCTCTGGCTGGATGACTCCATGTCGGCAATGATGGGCGCCCTTGCCACCAAGGTCTCCGACGCACCGGTTGCCATCGACCGGCTCTGTGGCCTGGCCGCTCGCGTCGGAGCCGAAATGGATCTAGCATTGATGCTGAGATGGTACAAGGATTCCCGGCTCGAGAAGCTCGAGGGAGGTTTCTGCGCTGGTGCCGACCATGCTGCCATGCACCAAGCCCATCCGAGACTCCGTGCCACTGCCATCAATATCGCCGGCTAGGCCGATGTTGACGAGGTGCTCACCAAGTCAGAGGCACAAGTGGAGCTGGAGGTTGGGACGGTGTCGTGGTATTGCCGACGAGTACGCCATGGAGGGGTCCTCACAGTGCCTATTTAGAGAAGTGGGGTAAGGCAGATGGTTGACAGGTATGAGGTAACACAGCTTACCTAGGTTCAGATCCCACGACGGTGGCGGAATCCTAATCCTGCTATAAATCACTATAATGGCAATACGCAGAGTTGCAGGGATCGGTTCGCTGTGTGAGGTATGAGTTGATTGGTTGCCCTAAAGGCTCCCATAGGTCCGTCTTATATAGTCGTCAGGTCCTAGGGTTACAGGGAAAGTCCTAGCCGGACAGTTTATAGAGTCCTACACTACATACAACTAGTCTAGCGTGTCTTGCACTCCAAGGCTCCGGGTATGTCGGTGACTCCTCCGTAGCCTTCCTTTATCCGGCATGGGCCTCCCTTCTGGATCCATCTAACTGGGCCGCCCAGCAGGCCATGTGCCATGCTACCAACTATGGGTCACCCAGGTTATCCAGATAAGAGACATCCTATGAGGATACCCATATAGCATATCCCCAACAGTAGCCCCCAGAGAACTCCGAGATCTTGCGCCGTCTTGCCTCTTCAGGTTGGATGCTCCGTCTATGTGAATGTTGGCAAACCGTCAAGCAATATCTTGTAGTCCTCCAAAGAACCCTGCAATGTTCTCCGTCTTCAACTTGTAAGTCGGAGAAATGTTGAATCTTCCATTGTACTCTTCTCATAGCTGGACTGGATCCGTCCATGCCAGAATCTTACGATGGGATGGTTCACCTGCCCATGTCAGCTAGAGCAACATAGACCATATGTCAGCAACGCCTCGTAACTCACACATGTAGAGAACACAATCATGTCCGTTTTTACCGCGCGAAGGATACGAACCGTTGGCGGCGGTGGTTGGGAACATGGCGAAATTTCCGCGCACGTGCACACACACGTCGCCCACGCGACAACCATTCGACCACTTGCACGAATCTTGACGCTGGGGGTCATAAATAACAACCGTGGTGGATTTTTACTTTTTCATCTCATTCTTCCCCTGCGTCATCTTCTTCCTCCTGCGAGCACCTCCTCGAGCTCTCCGCGTGCACGTGAAAAACCCTAACTTCTCCCAATCTTCCAGTCACCTCCCCTCTCACTCCAATGGCTAGCAGCAGCTCCACCTCTTCCATGGCGGCGGCAAACGATGTTGTGGCCAAGCCGGAGAGCGCCGTTCACGTGCCCCCAGAAGGCGTGGTGGTGCCCCGGTCCGCGATGGTGGAGACCACCGGCGGTGACCATATTCCAGCGGGGCTGGAGCCGCTGGAGGAGGAACACGGAACCACGAAGCAGAGTTGGAGGAGCTGGAGTCATTATTTTTCCATGAAGGAACACGAAACCACGAAGAAGAGTTGTAGGAACACGGAACCACGAAGCGATGACCATATTCCAGCAGGGCTGGAGTCATTATTTTTCTCGGAGCAACACGGAACCATGAAGCAGAGTTGGAGGAGGACACCAGGGTGGCCGCATCCCTCCTAGGCGCGGTCCAGCCCTGGTGGCGCCTATAGGGGGTGTGGGACCCTGGCCCTCCATCGACCTTGCCTCCTTCGCCTATAAGAAGCCCACAGGGAGAAAACCCTAAATCATCTAGAAGAAATCCACGAAAACCTCTCAGAGCGCCGCCGAAGGGAGATTCGGGGACGAAAGTCTCTGTTCGGCACCTGGGCGAGGGAAGTGCCCTGAAGCCATATCCATCGATCTCCACCACCATCTCCATCACTATTGCTGATTCCCATGATGAGGAGGGAGTAGTTCTTCCTCGAGGCTAAGGGCTCTACCGGTAGCTATGTGTTCATCTCTCTCTATGCATGATCTTGTTGTGGTCATGAGCTTTGTAATCAAGTAGATCTACCTTTCTACTCAAGTGCTTCAATAGATCTCTGCTCTCCCCATGTGTGTGAAAGTGACAGCGTGCACACCATGGTGGCACTTAGTCTAGAGTCTACATAAATACTCATCGTGCTTTAATAGATCTATGTTTTTCTCCACGTGTGTGAAAGTGAGAGTGTGCACACCGTGTGTGGCACTTAAGCTAGGTTACATATATCTTTATCATGAGTATATTTTGAGTTGGTTGTCTTTATGAAATTGTGGTGTTTGTTGGAACCATCTAGCGCTCAAGGTGACAGTGTGGGGTTATCTAGATTGGGAAAGGCGGACTTTGAGGAGTGTTGTTATAGCCCTACCGTGGATTAGAGTGTCCAACCGAAGAGTAGTCAGGGTAGTATCATTAAGAGAAGATATTTATATGAGAGAGTGTTCACTAGTTAAAGTATGATCCCTAGGCCTTGTTTCTAAGCATTGAAACACCGTTCACATCTAGATTTGTTGCATGTTTGCTTGCTTTAGTCTTAACCTCACTCACACACGTTACCCCATGTCAACAACAAGTCAGAAGCTATTTTTTGGCACCGTTACCACTTGTATTTCACTATCTCTTCGCCGAAATAGTGCACCTATACACCTGACAAGTGTATTGGGTATGTTGGGGACACAAGAGACTTCTTGTATCTTGATTGCAGGGTTGCTTGAGAGGGATACCTTTGACCACTTCCTCCTTGAGTTCGATAAACCTTGGGTGATCCACTTAAGGGAAACTTGCTGCTGTTCTACAAACCTCTGCACTTGGAGGCCCAACAACTTTCTACAAGAATAGAAGTGCGTAGACATCAAGAACCTCTCTCCTAATAGCATCCTAGCGCTCAACAACTATGTAGCGCTTTGCGAGGGCTTCTTAGGAATTAGGCCTAGGTTAAATCTCTTTATCTACTTTTTCACCGTCAAGAGGGAAGCCGGGGCTAGCAAGGAGGAGCTTTGTGTAACAACCCAAGTTCTATTAAATAGTAATTAGGAAAATGTTTGTGCATTCATGAGCATCATTTTAAAATGCATGCAAGAAATAAAAAACTAAAAATCCTAAACCCTAGCTTCCCTCTCTCTTTGAAATCAATTCAAATGGCTTTTGAATTTTTAAAACAAAACCTCAAAATATTTGGAAGCCAAATGGTTCAAAGGGCCCTCAAGTATTTTTAAATGTTTACAAAAGTTCTGGTATTTTGAAATTATATAAAATAGATTACAAAATGAAAATACAAAAAGAGGAATTGAAAACAGAAAAGAAAAATGGTTTCAGAAATAAAAAACTACTGCTAAACCTAACTAGGCCAAGCCCAGCTTCTCTCCTCTCTCTCCTTAGCCCACACTTGAGGCCGGTACTGTTGCACATCATGCTGACCGTCGATCTGTGCCGCTCGGTCGCCATCGTCCATCACTCCCTAGAGGAGGATAAGGTTGCCATGACGTCGCCCTCACTCTCCCTATCCATTATTTCCCCTCCCCAGAGACCTCTCTCTCTCTCTCTCTCTCTCTCTTGTCTCTCGCATGAAGCCAAACCCTAGATTGCAAACCTCGTCGGCGCCCCGCCGTTCCCAGCCTCCCCTCGACCATCTGACGGTGCCAGGAGCTTCGCCATGGTCCCCTGCTTCGACCCGTCAAAGGAATCGAGCATGGGTGCTCGCAATCGTTGTCCGCGACTCCGTCTTCCCCGAGCGTCGTCGTCGCCCTTGCCGTTGTTCTGGACCTCCCCTGGCCTCGCCACCACCTCTGCCATGCTCAAGTGAGCTCGCGGTGCTCAGGCACCTCCGTTGCTCCTCCCTCTCGCTCTTTATCGCCCCCGTGTTGTGCAACCTCCGTCGGCCGCCGCAGATGCTCGCCGTTGGTCAAGCTCCGATGACCTCCCTCCAGCGGCGCCGCCTCTATTTGGCTCAGCGCGACGTGCTGTGTCGAATGCCCCCAGCCCCGCTCGCTCCCAAGCCCCGAATCGACTAATCCATTCACTGTTTGAGAGAGAGAGCACCATTGCTGACGTCAGCATGGCATCATATTCCCCTTTTCCTTTATTTCAAATGTTTTTGGTAAATCATTTCAGTAAATAGTAAATACCTAACATGTGGGCCCTATCTGTAAGTGATATAAACATTTTCAGAAATGTTTTCTGTTTAATAAAATGTTAAATATAACTCCAAAATGTAAAATTATTTTATAATACTCTAAAAATGATTTAAAATGAATTAGAATTGAAGAAATTCATAACTAATTCATTTTAAATCAGAAAAATACAAATAATATATCAAAATGTTTAGAAAAATGAGATCTATCTCTTTAAGCCATTATCATGCATTGTTAATCAACTTTTCAGGACAAGTTTAATTAGAAGAACAAAAGGAACCCTCTCATAAGCTTCCCGAGTTTCTTCGAATTAGGGTTTGGACCCCTCGGACTCTGTTTCAACTACTAAGCATGTTTAGGGTTTCAATTCAATAAATTTTAACTTGTCATATCATCATTCTTGTTTGAGCATTGCATTGATGCCATGTGTTGATTGTTTTCCTTTCTTTCCGGTGTTTGGTTCTTCTCCGGTAGAATATGATATCGGAATCGAGATCGAGATTGAAGACCAAGATCAACACCCTCGAAGATCGAATACCAATACTTGATCAACTATAATCAAGTCAACTACCAGGTGTCCGGAACTCTGCTTTCCGGATATCAACAGGCAAAGGCAAGCATAGCCCCACACATGATATAATCTTATGATTTCAAGAATTTCAATTCTTGCCATGTGCATACGATTCTAAAGTCTTTTATCGATAGATATAGTAATCCTATCTTATGCATGTTACCCTTGAAGACTATATTCCCTGATCCACTGCTCCTAGCATAACTAGGGTTTGTCTTGTGAAGCGTTGCTAGAGTTGTTACATATGTTGTGCTTAGCCATGCTTAGTTGTTATCGATGGTACATCTCATTGATGAATCAGAGCTGCGAATGAACCTAGTAAGACAGGATGACGCGGAATGATCAGAGATGAAAGTTAAACATGCTAAGGCTTGTATGGAGGCCACGGTGGGTTGTGGTTTTTGCATTCCCGTACTTGCCACTACTAGGACCTAAGTTCTTGCGTATGGTCCAAGATGAGCGTACATCCACGCGGGGGCCTGGAAACCCCCTCGACGAACTAACTTGCCGAGTAGATTCCATGAGTCATATAGTTCGAGTGTTCCATTTGACATACGCATTCTGGCTCTTCTCGAAGGAGGTGAAGGAGGTGCATTCATACAGGTAGGTAAGCGTGGCAGGGAACAAGAGATGCCCGGCATCCGTAATCTTGAACCTTGTTCACATAATTAGGGACCGACTTCGGGACTCGACCCGTTATGGCGGCATCTCCCTAGTGCATGACTCATGGTCTCGGCGAAAGCAAGGTAAAGGTCGTGTCTAACCACCCTCTGTCGGCCTTCCAATGAAGAGGGCTAACGTACTGGCATTAAGAGAAGGTTAGTACGTGTGGGTAAAGTTGTACACCCCTGCAAGGTTCAATCTTTTCGAAAAGCCGTGTCCACGGTTATGGACGAACTTGGAGACCAGATTCTAAGATCATAGAGAACTTGAACCTAATCGTAAAACTTGGCAAGTTAAGTAATGTGTGATTAAGGATGCTTCCTCAGGGATCGAGGGGGTGATCCTAGATAGGTTCAACTGAAGATGATTCGATGGATATCAAAGATGATCAATGTTAGAGATACCGCTCTCTTATCCCCTTCTAAAATATTCTGATTAGTCAAAATTCTTCTCCCTCTTATTTTACAAAAAAAAGATGGCTTTATGCAAAAATAACTCCACCAGCCATAAGTCTTGCGGAGTACACCCTGTACTCACCCTTGCTTCGTTGACACTTTTGCAGCAGGGTAAGTGTTACCATAGAAGATGAGTTCTTCACGACATCGACATCGACGAGTAGCTTGGGGTTCCCAGTTAGCAGTCTGGGATCTATGGATTGGACGCCATCGTTATGCTTCAGGCCTCTTAGGCCATTTGTTAAGTTTGCTATACTTAATAGCCTAATTTTCCTTCCATTGTTTGATGTTTGTGGTCAGTGACCTCTGCTTGTAATATTTTGGATCTCTGCTCAGTTATGAGCTCGCTGTAATAAATTTTGTGTCATAGGGTCACTGTTGTGTTACCGATTTTCTCTCTGTACGCTTTCGAGATTAGGTTAGGCTTATGTTCAGACGAAGGTATGGGATTTGTCTAGCCTTAATCCCGGGGGTGTTACAGGTTTTGGTATCAGAGCCAGGTCTCGATCCTGGGACCTGTGGTTTATGGGTCCACAACATCATGTTGATGGTTCCATATTGTTCTGTTCTAGGCCTCGAAGTATCCTTTCGCCTCGTGTGCCCCCTGTTCATTTGTTTGGGTACTTCAGAAGTCGTTTCTTCTCTTGGAAGCTACCTCTTGATTACTATATTGTAGTGTATGCTTTGTCACTCAAATAGTAGTTATTCCTTTCTCTGAATTTTAATCCTTGGACTTGAACTGAAGATCCCTGATTGTACTAGATTATGGTGTTGTGAATCTTGTACGTGAAGATGACCTTTAACACAAGATCCATTATTGATCCCTGTTGTTAATGTTCAAAAATTACCTCGGGATGGCTAGTACCTTCTAGTATAGCCTTCAAGTTTGTGGATATTATTGCTACTGAACAGTGATGATAAAGGACTTCCCCTACCACTTTCTATGGAAGATGTTCTTTAATGGAACCAAATAGATCACGACAAGAGTTCTCCTAAATGTGTCTTGCATCTATACTCGTGACTCTGCCACACCTTCCTTTTCTATGCATTGGTTTTTAGAAGATTGTTGACTTATGCATCTACATCTCGGGATTTTATTCTGAGCATGTTCTTCCTTACTCTTGTTGCTTTCCGACCTTTGTCTACCAGTTGGTAGCCAAATACTAAATGTGCATTGGTGTCTTCCAATGCAAGATACTCTTGTGGTCCGTCATGATAAACCATTTCGGGATGTCAGGAGAAACAAACTCCAGTACCTCGTCATTTCTGCGACCAGGTCAAAGTGTTGTAATCCACAGATCAATAAGCGTTGATTAGCTTATGTTCTGTTCTACCCTAAAGTTTCACACCCTTTCTATACTAAGAGGACATGCTGAGATTGATGACCCTCTTAATGAAGTGATGTGTTTACACATATTTACCCACATTTCTTGTGAGTTGTTCGCACTCATGAGTGTTGTGTGTGCATAATGATGTGGTCATCTAAGATTCTTAGCAATTTTATACTGCTTAGAACTCAAAGGACATTTGTATCATTCTTAGCGTGATTGGTTACTCCTAATCACTAAGAAAAGTTTGATTGTGCTACCAAGTCTTCTATCCTAGCGCACCCTCTTCGGTCAAAGAGTTAGGTTCGTATCAAAACTCTGAGACTATGTCTTCTTTCCTTACAAAGCAAGTTTCCTCTCGAGCTAAGTGACATATCGGTGGTTCGTGATATTTTGGATTTCTTCCTATAAGTATCTCCATGTTGCCACATGACCGTGTTGTCAAGTTCTTGAGTAAGCTAGTTCTCTAAACTGATCTTTTCTCCAAGGATACGTACTGGATACCCCTGAACTAGTTGGTTGAACTTAAATAACAACTTGGAGAGTTGTAAGACAAAAGTTCTATCCAACTCTGTTCCTCTTTAAAGGGATGTCTAGTTTTGTTCGTGTTGAAGTAAGATATTATGTCCTTTGTGGATATGTTATCTTCTCTCCTTTGATTTGAGTTGGGCAATCATCAAATCAAACTCAGTTCTAAGGACTATCCTAATGGTGTATCTACTCATGATGTTTCACTTAAGTACATCTTCATGTTCTTTGGTCTGACCAGTATTTCTGCCTTGTTCATACAACATATGATTCCATCTTTTTGGAGTGTATAGATAAGTTTGTTATTGAGCCAATCGATGACATTCTTAACTTCTCAATGTTATACCAGACTCATATGGAACAATTGGCATTAATGTTGGAAACTTTTGAGAACCATCTTCGTGATATCTCGAAGTATGTGTTCTGGATGTTAGAGTAACCTACTCTGGTTCACGTGCAATTGTCGAAAGATGTCACCATGGATTCGAGTAGAGTTATCTTTGTTTCCTCGGGAATCATTCCAAGTTAGACAAGCATGTGTGAGGTATTCTTGATATGGTAGGTTGATACCTTCACATATCGAGAAGGTACTCCAATCACACCAAGCCACTGATTGATTTGTTCACGGAAGACAAGAAGTCCAACAGAACTTCTATATCCTCCTAAATGTTTCCTAATAAGGATTCAAGTTGTGCTTCATTGCAAACAATTCATGTAGATGCAATTATATTTTGTTAACTTGCTAACACATGGGTTCCGCAATCTAGCTCATCTGTTAGAGTTTGACATTGAAATCCATGTCTTGAGAATCTAGTGACTTTACCGCTCTGGTAAATTTGCACACATTCTATTCGAACATGCTGAGTCTAAAGTATCTTTCTACCTAACCAAAGCTGAATCTCAAGAAGCAATGATGGTTGGTGTCCCTCAAGGTTATGACATAGGTCTATTGTAACTCTGACAAGATTGATGTAATGGTTGGCACAATCAGTCGGAAGACCTATTGCCATACTCTCTTGAATCATCAATACCAACCATTCCTCTTGAGGCATATTCTATGATTGTTATAGGAGTTGTGCTTATGGTTTCCTTTGTATCCAAAGTCCACCCTTTACTTGATGACTGATTGAAGGCTTGTCAGAAGTCTGATATCGGTGTTTCAAACATCAAGGAGAACATTTAAAGTAGAGTTCCTAAATGTCTCTCTGTCGATCCCCCAAACCCTTTTATGATGGCAAGCGTCTTGTTATGCCAAGTACTTGGAGTCTGAGAATGAAGTTTCTTTCTTATCGTGTCATCAGGAATATTCTAAACTATTCATCTTGGTGGTGCAAAGTGATATCAAGATCTTTGGCAAGGATTTTGATAGTCCTGGATGAATAAAGAGTTTCCTTCTCGCTTTCTTAAAAAATGTTCGAAGAGCGACCATGATTTTGGTAATCAATAGTTTCTCTTGTTACATGTTCCTTGTGACTCTTATGAGTCCTCTCCACCAAAATACCTTTCTTTCTTAACCTTTTGTTGAATGAAATAATGACACTTCTGTGTCAAAAGTAGTTCAACAGCTTGGTTTTGTTGGTATCTATCTCTTCCACCTGTAAAGCTCTATTAAGCTATTTAGTAGAGGTTCACTTCTTGAAGTCTATGTTTCGTTTCCATATGTTAGAAGTATCCTTCCATCAGAAGTCAAAACTCTTCTACAAGCTCCATGGTCTCAATCCTTATGAAGACCAGTTATCTGTCACCTTGAAAACTTTCTCATTTTGTTTCCTCCGTTACATTGACGTGTTTCATGTTTGTTGGCTTTAGAGATGTTCGCGAAAACATCTATCCATGAGTTGACCATGAGATACTCAGTTTGTGGTTCTGTGTCATTCCCTCTCTTCCTTAGTGTGAGCAGCCACCTCGAAGATTATGAATCGCTTTGTCCACTCGTCGTGGTGGCGTGGGTCAACCCCTTGAAGATCGTTGAAGTTTAGTGTAACCCTGTTCTTTCTATCTTCCTACCTAGAAATCTCGGGTCGAGATTCTTTTAAGGGGGATAGACTTGTAACAACCCTAGTTCTATTAAATAGTAATTAGGAAAATGTTTGTGCAATCATGAGCATCATTTTAAAATGCATGCAAGAAATAAAAAACTAAAAATCCTAAACCCTAGCTTCCCTCTCTCTTTGAAATCAATTCAAATGGCTTTTGAATTTTCAAAACAAAACCTCAAAATATTTGGACCCCAAATGCTTAAAAGAGAGGGCCGATTCTGAGGGTGTTACAGAGTGGTATCAGAGCTCAGCAGTTGCGATACCCCACAAGTCCAGCCTGTAGGATAACCTAGTGTAGCATCCTAGTTGTCTAACACCTGTAATGCTACTTGTTCTAGTAATAAAAAGGGCCACTTCCAACATATAATTGTTGCATCATCACCATGTCATGCTCATGTCATCATGCCACCTTGCATTTGAGCATCATATAAAACCCCTTCTTGTTTGGTTCTTATCTCATGTGCATTATTAATTGTAGTTGCCTCTTGATATTGTATTTGGTTCTTAATATATTGTTAAATGCCCAAGTTGATTTGGGGGCATATCTCTTAACAACTCCACCACCTTTCTTTCACCACCTTATAATTCCACCATCCAATTAATATGAGCTTGGCATTGTATTTGAGTTTACCTCTAGCTCATGTTGGTTGGTTGGATTCCACCATAATCTTTTGCTTGGCCTTTGCCCACCTTTTGGGAATGCAAGGAATAATGCCACATGAATTAATGTTGTTTTCACAATATAACTACATGGCAATGATTGTTTGCATGGGCCATGCAAGTGCCACCTTTTTCTTGACTTTGGAATGTCTTTTGGCTTTGCTTGCATGGATCACCTCTCCTTTGTTTAATCTTGTTTTGGCTTGTAGAATTCTTCACCACATCATCTACCTCTCCATCCCCCTATAGCTAAACCCTCATCAACATACTCCAGGCATGCACATGTGATCATGTGTGAGCATAAGCCTAAACCCCATCCTTCTTCCTACCTCTTTTCTTTTGATCTTGCTTGTTCTTTGTATGGAGCATGCATGATTCAAATCTCTAGCTCTATCTTTTCCTTTTGGCTTGATCTTGGCAAAAGCAAAACCAAACCATTCTCTCTTCTCTCTTCTCTCCTCTCTTTTCCACCCTCACTAAACCACCCCATCACACCTCTTTTAAATCTTGTGTTGGTTTATGTGAACCCTCACACTTCCATCTAATCTAACCAAACCCCCTCCTCTCACCTAGCCCTAGCTGGCCACATGATCACCATGTTCCTATCTACCCCACCCTCACAATCAAGGGCAACCCCCCCTCACCTAACCCTAGCCTGAGCCACATATCCCCTCTCTTCTCTCCCTGGCCTAGGGCCCCCCTTCCTGCCTGGCCACGAGCTTCCCCAGGTCCACCTGCCAGCCTCCCCTCCATAGCTCTACCAGCCCTGCCGCACCACCCCCTGGCCCCATGCCATGCACGTGAGGAGAGAAAAGGTGGCACCGAGGCCACCTTCCCCTCCCCCATGCAAGCCCCACCTGCCCCGTTCTTATCTACACCCCAGCACCCCCTCTGCTCTCCCCAGATCTGCTAAGGGCTTCGCCCTCTTTTTCCCTTCCTCTCCTAGCCATCTACCTCGCCTCGCCGTCCACCGCCAGTCTACCCCTGCCCCCATCTACCTAGCCGGTGTCGTGGAAGCCGCGGGCGTCGAGGAAGCCACGGAGGTTCCCTGCATCGCCCTGGTTTCGTCGCCAAGGAGGAGGAGAGCAGGAACCAGCGCCAGCGCCGACAAACCCTAGCGCCACTGCCAAGGTCTGCGTCCTCGTCGCTCTGCGCCTGACCCGATCCGTGCACGCCACCGAGCCCGGTGAGCCCCTAGCCTCCAGACATCCCCCGTTCTTAGTCGCTTCACAGTGGGCGATCATTTTGTCGGCGGCCTCACGCCAGAGTTCGCGTCTGCCCGCTAACACGCGCCGCGCTCTATCTAGCACGCGCCCACCTCACCGTCACCTAGCCCGGCCACCGATGCAGTAGCAGCGTCTGCCTTGCAGATCCTGATCGAACCCCCGCGCCTTGCGCATGAGCGGCGCTGTCGTGTGCTCTGTCAGGTTCAGAGGAAGAGAAACAGTGCGCCAGGGTCTCTTTGCAAACCCCCCCTCTTTTGTTTTGCCAACCCGCGGTCCAGCCCAGGCCCACTGGCAGCGTCGGGGAGCTTTTTCTAAAAAGGCTCCCAGGTTTCCTGTGTTTCCACCCGCGGTCCTTCTCCCTCTCAGCCACTGGCGTGTGGGTCCAGGTGCGCCTGTCCCCACCTGTCCGTGACCAGGGTTGGATTAGCCTGGGTGTTAAAACTTTTTGCAGAAACTGTTTAAATTCAAACCTATTTAAAATTGATTCAAATTCAAATTCAAATCAGTTTTTAAATAACTTTTCAAATATTAATCCAAATAATACAAACAATATATGTTTCTGAACCAGAAAAATGTAAGGAATTCAAATATGCCATTCAAATTGCCTTTTGCACATTTAAAATTCCAAGTTGAATTAAATTACCACAATTGCCACTAGAACTTAAATAATTAATAACTTTTGATTTATAATTCCAAATTTAACAAATGATATGTCTAAAATGATCAGCTCGACGAGACCTTTCTGTTTATGCTATCCATGACTTCAATTGCAGCATGCATCATATAAATATATAGTGAACAGCAATTGTTATGACAACAAAATGTGATCCAAAACCCCATTAAAATATTATTGCTTGTCTGCCACACCTCACCATGCCATGCTACCTTATTGCCATGTAAATTGTGCATCATTCATCATGGCATGATTGTTTGCTTGACGCATCTTATTCATATGCTTGTGCTCTATATTCATGTTGGCCTTGTTTGTTTGGCTTTTCTCGGATATACACTGAGCAGGGGTTATATCAAGAGAACCAGGAGCACTACCCAGATCCGTCCCTCGCTTCAACTGAGTTGTCAGGCAAGCACTTCCACATGCTTGCATACATACAGTACCTATTGCCTCTATCTTATTCTTGCATCATTGAGTCGCGATTGCATTAAATTGAATCCCAAGTATGCATAGCCTTTACTTTTAAACCCCACCAAGCTTGTTCCTCCATCCCATGAGCCATTACTGCAGGAGTTGTTTGAGCCATGCGAGTCGTGAACAACATGTGTAGGGTATGTGAGTCGATGGATAATGAGGTACCTAAACAACTTAACCTGAGTAGTAATGGGATAACTAATGAAAGTGGCACGGTGAGCAACATCTGCTATTTGGTTTTCCTGCTCACTTGTGTCCGTAAGACCCAGTACTTGATTCCTGTTCCTTGATTTATCGCGCTATCCACATCCGGAGTTATATGGGACCCCAGGCGAGCTTGATTCAGTCTTATTTCTTGGGGCCACAACTAGTTTGAGGTTTTGTTACTATCTGTACTTATGCCATGCTTTATCGCTTTATTACGTTTGTGCGAGCACACTGCATCTTTGTTTAAGCGGAGTGTTTTCGCGGTATCGGTGTCCCGATTGGGGATCTGTCGTTTACAACCATCGCAAACCTTGAGTCCGTCTCGAGTCAGCTAGCTTCGTTCTTGGTGTACTCAATGGGTGGCCCCAAATATTTCGAATCTTGTGATTGCTTTGTCGAGAAGGCCTCGTTGGGTTTTGATTTGGTTTTCGAGGTTAATCGGCGTGTGTTGCTATTGGTGCACCCGGCCGGGTAAAACTTTCTGAAAGCCGTGTCCGCGGTTATGGACGACTTGGAGCACAGTTTCTCGATCATACACAAGCATAACTAAAGTACCGCTTTAATCTGACTAAGTAATTTGTCTAGTAAATAGTGCAATACTCATGGAATGGTTAATAAAATTTCCAACGGATGGGGTTGTTAAATCGCTTCCTCGTTGGTAGCGAGGAGGAGGATGGATCGATGAATTACTATTATAATGTTGTCCTTAATTCACGGACACCGTCTATCATTGGTTAGGCGGATGGTTAGCGTTATCTCAGAACTGCTAGGGTTTATCTTTCGCTGCAATTCGTCACCCGGGTTGTGTCCTTTAGAGGCATTCAGACTTGCTGAGTACCCTTAGGGTCTCACACGATAAATTATTGGTTCAGATGAGCGGTACCTCGCAGACGGATCTTTGGGTGGAAGAGGATGATGTGGGCAATGATCGCTCGGTGTAGAGATTCCGGAACGGGATCCGTGAGATCTGTGGTTGGGATGTGCTTATTTCTATGGCATCTTATGCCGATTTGATTCTTATCCGTACTCGGACTTGTTTGCCGCTTCCGCATGATACTCTGATGTGTGTTGTATGAGGAAGTATCCTAAAATATTAGATCTATCTAGGTCATTTTAATCTTGCCGTATGCTATATTTTCTTTCTTTCTAGATGGTATGGCTCGATGTACTCTTGTATGGTGGCTTGCATACATACTCATTTGTGTATGTATTTGATCCCGCTTCGCCGACACGCGCCAGACAGTCCCTGAGATGGTAGTGGTTGGGACGGCCGAAGGTCTACCCGTGAGTGGCTTTTGGGGCCCCACCGCATTATTTCAACCACTACCGCTCATCCAGGCTTGTATCTAGGAGCGTAATTCACCGAGGTAGTTACAATTGGTATCGAGCCATCCCGACCTTCGTGGTTTCAGCCAAATCGTTGTCGGCCTAGCAAATATTTTGGTAGTTATGTATACTAGGAAAACAAAACGCGAGAGTAGGACTGCCCACTTTTCTTTCTTACCTCCCACCCACCCTTTTCTCGTAAGGAAGTGCAACGCTTTCAATCCTCTTCTCAAAATTCAAACTAGGATTCACGTGTTCGGTTCCGAGTACCATAGGTTGTGTGTGTGTGTGTGTAATCCCTTGTCTATCTGTTGCATCCAAGTTGTTATCTTATCTGCCTTTGGTTATCAACGGTTGGTACATTCCATACCGATGTGCTTTTGCAAACCGACGCAATCTATCTTCCTCTTTGTATCCGACGTTATCTTGTTTGGGGTGTTCGTTTCCGTAGTTACCAATCTTTAGGTTCAACATGAGAAGAAGGGGTTGGGATATGTGTTCCACTTGTTCATGTGTGGAGTAATGATTTGAGTGCGGGATGGAGTCACCATACCACTACTTCTATCATTCGCTTTTGTATAATGAATCGGTAGAGTAACTAATCTTGATTCGTTAAGTAATTTTGCGCATCTATTGGTATTCTAATGCCGAAATTTGTGGAAAAATTTTCTTTGATATATTTGTGTACCACACTTTTCAGTGGTGCGATATGCTTAATATCTTTTAGGTGCTATGAACTTTGTTGATATTTTAATATCATCTCAAGAATTGTATCCTTTAATCTTGGTTAATTCCATCTTGGTACTATTTTGGATTATTATCATTCTCCATTATAGTAATCGACTTGAGTTTTATATCAATGACAGATGGCTCCACCACGCCTGCATCGATGAGGACATACCTCCGAACTGGGCTCACAATCAAACATCGCTAATGCTTTGGCAGCAATGCAGAGAACCAGTAGCCGCTTTGAGGAGAGTGTCGAGAAACGAGTTTGCTCCACTACCTCCACCTCCCAAGCGTGGAGACATCAAGAGCTTCCTCAAATTCAACCTCGCTTTGATGTTTCGACCGACTGACGCGGATGATTGGCTGCGTGAGATCTCAAGGTTGCTCGAGACCCGATGTTCCGAGCAGTGGGTCAAGTGCTACCCACCTTCAAGGGAGATGCAGCTCGGTGGGAGAACTACTTGAAGGCAAGCTGACCGGTTTCCACCTACTTGGGAGAGGTTCACAGCTTTCAAGGAGCAGTTTTGTCAGATTGTAATGGAAAGGATGAAGGAGGCTTTTCTCAACTCAAGTGGAAATGATAACGCCAACACCTATATCAGAACTTCATGAATCTCTCTCGTTATGGTGGTGATGAGGTATCCGATGACAAGAAGAAGCGTAAAAGGTTCGTAAGGGCTCAATGCCGATCAAGTATGCGATCACACATGCAAGGCCGACAACTTTATCGAACTACAGACACAAAGACGCAAGAGGAGGCAAGGCAAGTGTTCGAGGAGTCCAAGAAACACAGGATGCATCAAGCTCGCAGCTATGGCAGCTCCTTCTAAGCGGTGTCCGGGTTCCTAACACCCCACCGCCGCCTCCCGGCCCACCAAGACCCAAGTTACGCCAAGGCCACCAAACTTCACCATCGCTCCTGTGGGCTACAACCACCACTACCTCGAGCGCTCGGAGTCCTCGCTACTCGCTCCACGCCCACCGGTGCTCGCTTCACGTGGAGATCCCGGACATCAAAATCGAACTGTCCGATGAAGAACAAAGCTCTCCTCCACCCCGCCAAGATCTCGCAACAAGCTCTCCTTCGTTCGTGCACCACCACCTCGGTCTCTCAACATCAACACCAAGCCCGGTCTCGGTTGTTCGTGCTAATCAGCTAACGCCGCTCAAGCCGAGCATGCACTGGAGTTGTGATGGGTATGCTTTCCGTTAACTCCCCCTGCACGAGTTTTGTTTGATTCTGGTGCATCGCATTCTTTTGTGTCTCACAAGTTTGCAAATGAGAATGAGTTAATCTTGGTTCCTCTCCAAAAGCGGTTAATGGTCCTTTCTCCTGGAGAGAAGATGGCAGCTTCTAAGATCAGTCATGGCAATCAAGTTGAGATTGGTGGTTCTTTGTTCTCGGCTTCTTTAATCGCTCTGGGCAATTCTGACATTGATGTCATCTTGGGCATGGATTGGTTAACAGCAAATGCAGCTGTGATTGATTGTGCTGAACGCTCAGTGTCTCTGAAGATTCCTGAAGGCCATATAGTCTTTTCTCCAAGTCTGACTCCTGTTGTCCAGCTCTTTTCCTTGGCGGCTCTGAATGATGATGATATGGAAGCTATTCAGAGTGTACCGGGTCCGTGAGTTCCCGATGTCTTTCCCAAGAGTTGCTGTGTATGCCTCCGGATCGTGAGGTTGAGTTTGTGATTGAGCTTGAACCCGAACGGCTCCTATCTCCAAGCGCCTTATAAAATGGGTCCTTCCGAGTTGGTCAACTCAAACGGCAACTTGATGAACAAGAGAAGTTGGGTTTCATTCAACACAAGACTTCTTCTTGGGGTAGCCCAACAATCTTTGTGAAGAAGCGTGATGTAACCGATAGACTCTGTGGTTGACTACCGGCTCTCAATGCTAAAACCATCAAGAACAAATATCCTCCCCGGATAAATGATCTTTTGATCAGCTAGGGAGCTGTGGTGTTCTCTAAGTGGACTTGAGAAGTGGTTATCACCAAATCAAGATTCGCAAAGAAGATGTGCCCAAAACAGCTTTCACCACCCGCTATGGCCTGTATGAGTACACGGTCATGTATTTCGTCTCACCAACGCACTGCTACCTTCTCGAGGCTGATGAACTCGCTTTCATGGAGTACCTTGATAAGTTCGTCGTGGTCTATCCGGATGACATTCGGTCTATTCCAAGTCTAAGGAGGAGCATGAAGAACACCTCGTGTGTCCTAAACAAGCTTCGTGAGAACCGCTTGTATGCAAAGTTCTCAAAGTGTGAGTTTTGGTCACCAAGTAACCTATCTTGGTCATGTTATCTCTGCCAAGGGCATTGCCACAACCCGAAACTGTGAAGACAATTGTTGAATGGCTTCCACCGCTAATGTCAAAGAAGTGCGGAGTTTTCTTGGTTTGGCTAGCTATTGCCGCCGCTTGCTCGTAACTTCTCAAGATAGCAAAGCCTTCACCGATCTTCTCAAGAAAGGCAAGAAATACCTGTGGACTCGCTTGTCAAGCAAGTTTTGATACACTCAAAGAGAAGCTCACTTCCACGCCAGCCTTGGTTCCTCCGGATACATCTAAGCCTTTCCAGATATTCTCGACGCCTCTTTGCAAGGATTGGGTGCGGTCCTTATGCAAGAGAAACAGTGGTTGCTTATGCCTCTCCGCTTGAAGACGCATGAGATCAACTATCCCACACATGACCTCGAGCTAGCAGCAGCTTGTCTTTGCTTTGAAGCTATGGAGGCACTACTTGCTTGGTAACCGCTAGAGATCTTTTCGACCACAAGAGTTTGAAGTATATCTTCACTCAGCCGATCTCAACCTTCGCAGAGGAGATGGATTGAAGCAATCAATGACTTTGATGTGACCATCAACTACACTCCGTGCAAAGCAAATTTCATGGCGATGCGCTTAGCAGAAAGCTTATGTCAACAACCTCATGGTGGAAGAGCAACAACCTCTTGTGCGAGGAATTCGCCACCAACCTCGAAATTGTGGAACAAGGGCATCTCCTAACCTTCCGCTACTCCTCTCTTGGAAGAAAAGATTCGCCTCGCCGCCTTGGTGATCCGCACACCAAAAGCTCATCTCTAAACTTGAGCTTCCAAGTATGAGTCCTTCCACGTTGATGATCAAGGCACGCTTTTTTGAACACCGGATGTTTGTTCCAAACTACCCGGTCCGAGAGAGCAAGTTCTCAAGGAGGCCCATGATTCGGTTCTTTCTATCCATCCCGGCAGCACAAAGATGTACATGGACTTGAAAACACAATACCGTGGCCTGGTTGAAACGGTATTGTGCCAAGTATGTCTCGTAATGTGATGTCTGGCAGAGTCAAGGCTGTCCATCGAAACCGCTCGGTCTTCTACAGCCATTGAAACCTCCTAATGGAAATGGGAGAAAGTAGAGATGGACTTCATCACCGCTTTCCAAGGTCGCAGTATAGGGCAACAATGCAATTTTGTTGTCATCGATGTGCTTTCTAAAGTGGCTCATTTCTTCCCGCATAAAGAAACAATTTCGAATTCAGTTGGTCGAGCTCTATATCAGAATTGTCTCTCCGTATGGGGTTCCACTTGAAATCAGTTCCGACTGTGGGAGCATCTTCACCTCAAAGTTCGAGAGTTTCCAAAAGCTTTGGGGACAAAGTTGAACTTCAAAGACTGCTACCACCCTCACGCAAGGACAAGTGGAAAGGATCAATCGATTCGGAGGATATGCTTCGCTTGCCATCTCTTTTGGCATGAAGTGGGAGGAATGCCTTCCATATGCTGAATTCTCCTACAACAACAGCTTCCAGAAGAGTCTGAAGATGGCACCATTTGAGGCCCTCTATGGTCGCAAGTGCAGAACTCCGATTGGTTGGTCAGGTGCAGGAGAAAGAATCTGGTTTGGCCCTGACATCGTAACTCAGGCAGAGGAGAAGGTGCATATCATTCTTGAGAACCTGAAGATTGCTCAAAGTCGCCAGAAGAGCAATTATGACAGGAAGCACACTGACATGGTGTATGTTCCTGGTGATCTCGTGTACCTTCGTGTCACTCCCATGAGAGGAACACATCGCTTTGGTATCAAAGGAAAGTTGGCTCCTAGATACATCGGTCCTTTCAAGATTCGTGTAAGAAGAGGAGAAGTTGCTTATGCCCTGGAGCTTCCGGAAAAACTCAAAGTCCATGATGTTTTCCACATCTCACTCAAGAAGTGCTTCAAAGATCCCGGCAGGACTGGATCATGAGCTAATCGATCTCCAAGAAGACTTGTCTTATCAAGAACACCCCACCAAAATCTTGAGACCGCAGAATAAGGACTGCAACAAGTCCATCAAGTTCGCAAGGTGCAAGGTCACACCATTCTGCTGATGACGCCACATGGGAGCGTGAAGATGAACTCCGCCAACCATCCTTCTCTTGTGTCCTCTTCTTCTTCCTAGAATCTCAACAGATTCCTGCTTCCACCATGTGCATGCCCCGAGTATGTGATGAGGGTTTAGCTAGGGATGGAGAGGTAGATGATGTGAAGAATTCTACAAGCCAAAAACAAGATTAAACAAAGGAGAGGTGATCCATGCAAGCAAAGCCAAAAGACATTCCAAAGTCAAGAAAAGGTGGCACTTTGCATGGCCCATGCAAACAATCATTGCTATGTAGTTATATTGTGAAAACAACATTAATTCATGTGGCATTATTCCTTGCATTCCCAAAAGGTGGGCAAAGGCCAAGCAAAAGATTATGGTGGAATCCAACCAACCAACATGAGCTAGAGGTAAACTCAAATACAATGCCAAGCTCATATTAATTGGATGGTGGAATTATAAGGTGGTGAAAGAAAGGTGGTGGAGTTGTTAAGAGATATGCCCCCAAATCAACTTGGGCATTTAACAATATATTAAGAACCAAATACAATATCAAGAGGCAACTACAATTAATAATGCACATGAGATAAGAACCAAACAAGAAGGGGTTTTATATGATGCTCAAATGCAAGGTGGCATGATGACATGAGCATGACATGGTGATGATGCAACAATTATATGTTGGAAGTGGCCCTTTTTATTACTAGAACAAGTAGCATTACAGGTGTTAGACAACTAGGATGCTACACTAGGTTATCCTACAGGCTGGACTTGTGGGGTATCGCATCACGAGCTCGATACCACTCAGAACACCCCTAATCGGCCCTCTCTTTTAAGCATTTGGGGTCCAAATATTTTGAGGTTTTGTTTTGAAAATTCAAAAGCCATTTGAATTGATTTCAAAGAGAGAGGGAAGCTAGGGTTTAGGATTTTTAGTTTTTTATTTCTTGCATGCATTTTAAAATGATGCTCATGATTGCACAAACATTTTCCTAATTACTATTTAATAGAACTAGGGTTGTTACAAGTCTATCCCCCTTAAAAGAATCTCGACCCGAGATTTCTAGGTAGGAAGATAGAAAGAACAGGGTTACACTAAACTTCAACGATCTTCAAGGGGTTGACCCACGCCACCACGACGAGTGGACAAAGCGATTCATAATCTTCGAGGTGGCTGCTCACACTAAGGAAGAGAGGGAATGACACAGAACCACAAACTGAGTATCTCATGGTCAACTCATGGATAGATGTTTTCGCGAACATCTCTAAAGCCAACAAACATGAAACACGTCAATGTAACGGAGGAAACAAAATGAGAAAGTTTTCAAGGTGACAGATAACTGGTCTTCATAAGGATTGAGACCATGGAGCTTGTAGAAGAGTTTTGACTTCTGATGGAAGGATACTTCTAACATATGGAAACGAAACATAGACTTCAAGAAGTGAACCTCTACTAAATAGCTTAATAGAGCTTTACAGGTGGAAGAGATAGATACCAACAAAACCAAAAGTTGAACTACTTTTGACACAGAAGTGTCATTATTTCATTCAACAAAAGGTTAAGAAAGAAAGGTATTTTGGTGGAGAGGACTCATAAGAGTCACAAGGAACATGTAACAAGAGAAACTATTGATTACCAAAATCATGGTCGCTCTTCGAACATTTTTTAAGAAAGCGAGAAGGAAACTCTTTATTCATCCAGGACTATCAAAATCCTTGCCAAAGATCTTGATATCACTTTGCACCACCAAGATGAATAGTTTAGAATATTCCTGATGACACGATAAGAAAGAAACTTCATTCTCAGACTCCAAGTACTTGGCATAACAAGACGCTTGCCATCATAAAAGGGTTTGGGGGATCGACAGAGAGACATTTAGGAACTCTACTTTAAATGTTCTCCTTGATGTTTGAAACACCGATATCAGACTTCTGACAAGCCTTCAATCAGTCATCAAGTAAAGGGTGGACTTTGGATACAAAGGAAACCATAAGCACAACTCCTATAACAATCATAGAAGATGCCTCAAGAGGAATGGTTGGTATTGATGATTCAAGAGAGTATGGCAATAGGTCTTCCGACTGATTGTGCCAACCATTACATCAATCTTGTCAGAGTTACAATAGACCTATGTCATAACCTTGAGGGACACCAACCATCATTGCTGCTTGAGATTCAGCTTTGGTTAGGTAGAAAGATACTTTAGACTCAGCATGTTCGAATAGAATGTGTGCAAATTTTAAACCCCAAGTATGCATAGCCTTTACTTTTAAACCCCACCAAGCTTGTTCCTCCATCCCATGAGCCATTACTGCAGGAGTTGTTTGAGCCATGCGAGTCGTAGAACAGCATGTGTAGGGTATGTGAGAGTCTGATGGATAACGAGGTACCTAAAAAACTTAACCTGAGTAGTAATGGGATAACTAATGAAAGTGGCACCGGTGAGCAACATCTGCTATTTGGTTTTTCCTGCTCACTTGTGTCCCGTAAGACCCCGAGTACTTGATTCCTGTTCCTTGATTTATCGCGCTATCCACATCCGGGAGGTATATGGGACCCCCGAGCCGTGAGCTTGATTCATCTTATTTCTTGGGGCCACAACTAGTTTGAGGTTTTGTTACTATCCTGTACTTATGCCATGCTTTACTGCTTTATTACGTTTGTGCGAGGAGCACACTGTACTGTTTTGGAAGCGGAGTGTTTTCGCGGTATCGATAGTCCCTGATTGGGGATCTGCTTCATACCATCGACGCAAACCTTGAGTCCGTCTCGAGTCGCCTAGCTTCATTATGGTGTACTCCAAGGGGTGGCCCCTTGAAATATTTCCGAATCTTGTGATTGCTTTGTCGAGAAGGCCTCGTTGGGTTTTGATTTGGTTTTTCCGAGGTTGATCGAGCGTGTGTTGCTATTGGTGCACCCCGGCCGGGTAAAACTTTCTGAAAGCCGTGTCCGCGGTTATGGACGACTTGGAGCACAGTTTCTCGATCATAGACAAGCATAACTAAAGTACCACTTTAATCTGACTAAGTAATTTGTCTAGTAAATAGTGCAATACTCATGGAATGGTTAATAAAATTGCCAACGGATGGGGGTTGTTCGTCCGCTTCCTCGTTGGTAAGCGAGGAGGAGGATGGATCTGATGAATTACTATTATAACTGTTGTCCTTAATTCACGGACACCCGTCTATCATTGGTTAGGCGGATGGTTAGCTTTTATCTGTAGAACTGGTAGGGTTTATCTTTCGCTGCAATTGCGTCACCCCAGGTTGTGTCCCCTTTAGAGGCATTCAGACTTGCTGAGTACCCTTAGGGTCTCACACGATAAATTATTGGTTCAGATGATGTACCCTCGGGGATCTTGGGTGGAAGAGGCTGATGATGTGGGCAATGATCGCTCGTGTAGAGATTCCCGGAACGGGATCCGTGAGATCTGTGGTTGGGATGTGCTTATTTCTATGGCATCTTATGCCGATTTGCTTCTTATCCGTACTCGGACTTGTTTGCCGCCTGCATGATACTCGATGTGTGTTGTATGAGGAAGTATCCTAAAATATTAGATCTATCTAGGTCATTTTAATCTTGCCGCATATGCTATATATTTTCTTTCTTTCTAGATGGTATGGCTCTGATGTACTCTTGTATGGTGGCTTGCATACATACTCATTTGTGTATCTATTTGATCCCTTCGCCTGCCGATTACGCCGCCCGTACAGGTCCCGTTGAGATGGTAGTGGTTGGGACGGCCGAAAGGTCTACCCGTGAGTGGCTTTTGGGGCCCCACCGTACTATTTCAACCACTACCGCACATCCAGGCTTGTATCTAGGAGCGTAATTCACCGAGGTAGTTACACCTAGCTAACGGCCGAAGTAGAGTGTCAAAACTATTTTTGAAAATCGGTTGAATAGTTCTGATTAGGTCTGATTTTACTCCTTACCCCTCTGCTATTCTCCTCTTACCTCTACGTGTTTTGAATCCGCCCTCTTCTCTTTCTTCGAGTCCAGGAATTCTCGTGGTTGGGTTTCCGTCGTACCTTCAGGGTTTCGCTTCCTCCTCTGATAACGGTGTTCAACCATCCGGTGTTCATGCTGCTTGAGGAATTCGTCTGTTGTGGTACCATTATTTGTTCCTTGTTTGTGCCTTCCGGTGTTTTCCGACGCGACGACATCATCTACGCCAGATCCGATGCAGAGTCTGCATCACTCCTTTGTTTCCGAACCTCGTTTGTCGAGATCTTCACCGATTCGAGAGTTGGTTGCATAATCCGCCTATTCGTGTGCGAGTAATGGTTTGAGTGCGGATGGAGTAGCTACCATACCACTACTCTTATCATTCGCTCTTGTACGTCGAATCGCTGGATCCAGCAGTTTACTCCGTCCACGGAAGTTAGGTGGCTTTGTTGCGATACCTCTACCTTCGACCTTTTGTTTCCGGAGTGCTCTCTCGACGATCACGGACAACGACCTCTTGTTAGTGGTGTCGCCAAGATCTACACGAAGCGAGAAGACGCAGATCGCCGACCTGCCTTCCGGTACCATGAGGCGGATCTCGGCGAGATCCTTGTTAGTGGTGTCGGTGTGGCATCCCGCAAAACCACTACTAGAAAATCGCGTTGTTTTTGTGCATTGCATCATCATGACCGTATGCTCATGTCATCATGCCACATTGCATTTGAGCATCGCCATCATCTTGCATTTGCTTGCATAAAACTATTTTTGAAAAGCTGGTTTTGTTTTCTAAACGCCCCGTCTTTTATTCAAACGCCAAACCCGGGTCTCCGGATTATTTTGTTTCAGCTGCTATCGGTTTGCAAACGGCCCGTTTAAAACAAATAAAAGGTTTAATTATTTTAGTGGGACAGTCGAACGGGCCGAATTACCCGAACGACCACCCCAGACAATAAAACGGCCTACCCCAAAATTCCTAAGTCACCCAACCTAACCTACCCAACCCTCTGGCCACCTCACCCCAACCAGTAGCAGCTCGCCACCTCACCCCTTCCCTAGCCAATCCCTTATGCCCGCCTCACCTCTCTCTCATCCTCACCACACACGACGACACACCACCGCCAGCACACCGCCACTCCCCACCGCATCCCCACCCTTCCACCCGGCCCTCCCTGCTCCTGTTCCCTCTTCCCACGCCCAGCGACCCCGCGCCTCCCACCCTCCTCTCCGCGCCTCCCCGCTAGCCCTCTCGCCTCCCTTCGCCCGCCTCGCTCCTCCACCCCATCGCCAGCCCCTCCTCGCCGCGCTCATGCCGCCCTCCCGTCGCCGCTTTGGCCCCTCGCTCCAGCGTCACGCTCGCGTCCGCCGCCAGCGAGACCGCCTGCCTCTATGTTCCTCGCCATCTCCTCCCCTCTCGCTCTCTGCGGTCAAGCCGCCTCGCGCTGTCTCGCCAGCCGCGGCCACCTCCGCGCCTCGCCTCTCCCTCACGGCTCCTCTCGCCGCCGGGCCGCTCCCTCCTCGGCTGCCGCCAGCTGGACCTCGTCGCCTGCCCCTCCTTCTCCGCTGTCTCGCCGCCTCGCTCTTCCCTCGCCGCCCTCGCGCAGGCCGCCGCCGCCCTTCCCTCTGCTGGCTCGCCCTGCCCCTGCAGCCTCCGCTCGCCCGCCGCCGTCCTCCGGCGCCGACCTCTCCAGCCTCGGGTCCGGCCGCCCCCGCTCGGTCTGCCTCGCCCGGCCGTGGCCCTGTCGCCGGAGCCGCGCCTCCGCCGTCGCCGGAGCTTCCCCCTGTGGTCCTTCCCAGCTCCCGCCGCTTTGCCTCCCGGGCCTCTCCTCCCCGAAGGCCTCCCTCTCCTTCTCGCGCCGGCAGCCACCGCCAGAACCCCGCCCGCCGACCTCGTGCCCGAGCACCTCCGCGCGTCCTCGTCCCCGTTCCTATGTGTACAGATGCTAGTAGTACCGTATCCCTGCATTGTGGTTCCTGTTGGTGCTACCCGATCGGCACCGACGAGACCGGTGCTAACCACCAGATCCCGAAGCCATCCTATCGTCAAGACCTCTGGTACCTGTAGGGCTACACAAGATTTCGGCACCGACGCCGGGAACTCCGACAAGGACGCCATGACCTTCGGCAAGGATCCGACAAGATCGTCTACACGGACGTAAAGTTCTCCACCCCGAAGACCGATCCCGAACCCGCACGCCAAGATCTCCTTCACGGACGACCCCTGACCTGAAGACCACATGCGCGACAAGTTCTCCTTCCCGGATGCGATGCTAGAGAACCCGGTCGGTACGAACACCGACGCAGAACGCCAAGTTCTTCATTCCGAACGCCAAGACCGCCACCGATACGAAAAGTACCCCGTCCCGAACGCCATGACTGACAACATGACCCGAAGACCGCGAATGCGACAAGAACGACAGCGATCAGGACGAGTCCGATGCGCCCCCGGCGCCGAACCAAGTCCTGCTTCCCGGATGCGACAAGATCGATCTCAGTTATCCGAGAACGGCTCCGCCGAGACCGAACCCCGGATCCGAACCCTGAGACCGACCCCGAACCCTGGAACCTCAAGATCGACGAGCCCCCTATGTGTGACCTCTTATCCGAGAACTCTATTTTATAATATAATAACAACTTGTTGCATGTTAATCATTCATCTTGCATACATATTTGTGTGGTTTGGGGCCTTATGCCGATTCACCTAATAATTAAATATGGGGCCACATGCGGGCAAATCTAGTCTCATATCGGCCTCATTTAAATTTGTGCATCGAACCGGTACCATATCTCGCCATGTAATACAACATTTAAATTGCGGGGTAGCTAAACAACATGAACCACCTAATTAATTGTCGGGACCCCGGTTCCGCTTAATATGACCTAATTGCATTGCACCTTTGCCATGCCATACATCATACATGCATCATGCCGATCTTTTGCCGTAGTATTAAATATTGCATCCGGTGTTTCTTCTAGTGTTTTGGTTCTTCACGGATAAGGCCGATGAGTTGATGTGAGCTTCGCCCCGATCTTCGGTTGAACCTTCGACAATGTTTTCAGGCGAGCATCTCCCCCTTTCTACCTATCTTACTTTTATAGTATTTATTCCCTCCTGTTGATCTTTGCTATCTGTGTTGCGATGCTCTAGTTTTCGTACCCGTGATATCCCTTGCAGCCATATATTGCCTTGGACACACCCTATTACATGTTGTTTGGTAGATAGTTGGACTTGGCTGTGATCGCTTGCTCTAGTGCTGTTGCGTGTCGTCAGTGCCAGCTTGTTGATGTATTGTCGCATGTTGATGTTGGAGATGATCCTAGTTTTACTTATCGTTCACTTTAATTCCTGTTTAACAACTAAAATTGAAGTAAGCAGAGGCATCGGTGGGTGATAGAGAATATTTGGTTTCCGAACGCCCACTTGTGTCCCGTAGGACCCCGAGTACTTGATACATGTTCCTTGATTTATCGCGCTATCCACATCCGGGAGGTATATGGGACCCCCCTGAGCCAGAGCTTGATTCAGTCTTATTTCTTGGGGCCACAAACTAGTTTGAGGTTTTATTTACTATCCTGTACTTATGCCATGCTACTTCTGTATTTACGATTGTGCGACAGATAGCACCTGTACTGTTTAGGATCGGGACACGATTCCGCGGTGTCGACAAGCCCAGTTTTGGGTTCCCAGTCGTTCACAGCCGTATACCCAAACCTTGAGTCCGTCTCGGAGCTTGCTTACTTCGTTGCGGGTAGCTTAATGGGGTGGCCCCCTGAAATATTTCTGAATCCTGTGATTGCTTAGTCGTGAAAGCCTCGTTGGGTTTTGATTTGGTTTTTCCGAGGTTGATCGAGCGTGTGTTGCTATTGGTGCACCCCGGCCGGGTAAAACTTTCTGAAAGCCGTGTCCGCGGATATGGACGACTTGGAGCACAGTATCTCGATCATAGACAAGCATAACTAAAGTTTATTGCTGTAAATTTGACTTTATAATGACTAGTAATCAGCTTCACTATAATGGAATGGCTAAATAATACTGCCCACAATTGCTTGTTTGGTTTGTCGCTTGCGACAATGGTATCTGACTAGTAAGTATTGCAACTACAACGGAATGGCTGAATAAAAGTACCAACCACTGCTGGGTTTTTGGGTTACCTCATGCTATCTGTATCTGACTAGTAAGTGTTGTAACTATAACGGAATGGTTAACTAAAAGTGCCCACTGCTTATTTTATCAGGATGATTATCTATACTTGACTAGTAATTGCTGCAACGATAACCGAATAAATAAAACTGCCAACTGTGTGAGTTCCTCGGTTGACTTCCTCGTTTGGTCTCGAGGGGGAAACACCAGGATGGGTATGTTTGGTGTTAGCTTCAGGTTGGATCCGGATAGGTCATTCTTACCCCTCTCTGATAACCGCCAGTTTTATCGAGTCTCTATAGGTTGTTCAGTGCAATTGCGCTGCGCCGATCCACCATACCTATGTGGCGAGGACCGCAATTCTAGCCTCGCCGTGTCTTGGCCTTAGTCTTGACGCTCCTGTTTTCCTTTGCCCTTTGTCGGCACCCTTTGTTTAAGCAGGTTTTGAGATCGGCGTCGTTAGCAAGGTTACCCTTCCGGCTTTGGGCAGGTTATGGACGCCATTGGTTATTCTTCGTGGCTCTTAGCCCCATTTGCATCTTGTCCGTAGTGGACGCTCTATCATTTTCAAGGTGATTTGGATCTTTGTATATTATATCTGTATTCTTGACTCAAGGAGTCCGTTATATATTTCTCGCTACGTAAGTCCCATCGAGGACTGTTGTGTAATGTTATTACTTCGTTTCCACCCGCAAAGTGCTGGTGGCACCTTTGAATCGTTTCTATGCGGGTTTGGCGGGTTTCGCTAAAACTTGCATAGGGCCGATTCTGAGGATGTTACAGAGTAAGTATTTTGAAATGTTTACAAAAGTTATGCTATTTTGAAATTATATAAAACAGATTACAAAATGAAAATACAAAAATAGGAATTGAAAACAGAAAATAAAAATGGTTTCAGAAATAAAAAAAACTACTTCTAAACGTAACTGGGTCGAGCCCAGCTTCTCTCCTCTCTCTCTCCCTGCCGCCCACACGCAGAGGCCAGCAGTCTTCGCCCTTGCTTCCTTGCAGCCCATCTGGCCCAGCCGTAGCACATTTCGGCCCGGTACCGCTTCACCCATTTCCCCGTCGTCTTCCTCCAGGTAGGCGAGAAGCTGCATGTCGCTCCGCCGGCCGCCGATCCGCGCCGTTCGGTCGCCGCCATCCATCGCACCCTGGAGGAGGATAAGGTTGCCACTACGTCGCACTCGCTCTCCCTATCCATTCTTTCCCCTCCCCAGAGATCTCTCTTTTCTCTCTTGCGTGAAGCCGAACCCTAGCTTGCAGACCTCGTCGACGCCCCACCGTTCCCGGCCTCCCCTCGACCATCTGACGCTGCCAGGAGCTCCGCCACAGTCCCCTGCTTCGACCCGTCAAAGGAATCGAGCCCGGGTGCTCACAATCGTTGCCCGCGACTCCGTCTTCCCCGAGCCCGACGAGCGTCATCGTCGCCCTTGCCATTGTTCTGGACCTCCCCCGGCCTCGCCACCACCTCTGTCATGCTCAAGGTGAGCTCGTGGTGCTCAGGCACCTCCGCTGTTCCTCACTCTCGCTCTCTATCGCCCCCGCGTCGTGCAACCTCCATCGACCGCCGTAGATGCTCGCCGTTGGTCAAGCTCCGACGACCTCCCGCCAGCGGCGCCGCCTCTATTTGGCTCAGCGTGATGCGCTGTGTCGAACGCCCCCAGCCCCGCTCGCTCCCATGCCCCCAATCGACTGATCCATTCACTGTCTGAGAGAGAGAGAGCACCATTGTTGACGTCAACATGACGTCAGCATGGCATCATATTCCCCTTTTCCTTTATTTCAAATGTTTTTGGTAAATCATTTCAGTAAATAGTAAATACCTAACATGTGGGCTCTATCTGTAAGTGATATAAACATTTTCAGAAATGTTTTCTGTTTAATAAAATGTTAAATATAATTCCAAAATGTAAAATTATTTTATAATATTCTAAAAATGAATTAAAATTGAAGAAATTCATAACTAATTCATTTTAATCAGAAAAATACAAATAATATATCAAAATGTTCAGAAAAAATGAGATCTATCTCTTTAAGCCATAATCATGCATTGTTAATCAACTTTCAGGACAAGTTTAATTAGAAGAACAAAAGGAACCCTCTCATAAGCTTCCCGAGTTTCTCCGAATTAGGGTTTGGACCCCTCGGACTCCGTTTAAACTACCAAGCATGTTTAGGGTTTCAATTTCAATAACTTTTAACTTGTCATATCATCATTCTTGTTTGAGCATTGCATCGATGACATGTGTTAATTGTTTTCCTTTCTTTTCGGTGTTTGGTTCTTCTCCGGTAGAATACGATATCGAAATCGAGATCGAGATTGAAGACCAAGATAAACACCGTCGAAGCTCGAAGACCAATACTTAATCAACTATAATCAAGTCAAGTACCAGGTGTCCGGAACTCTGCTTTCCGGATATCAACAGGCAAAGGCAAGCATAGCCCCACACATGATATAATCCTATGATTTCAAGAATTTCAATTCTTGACATGTGCATACGATTCTAAAGTCTTTTATCGATAGATATAGTAATCCTATCTTATGCATGTTACCCTTGAAGACTATATTCCCTGATCCACTCCTCCTAGCATAACTAGGGTTTGGCTTGTGAAGCGTTGCTAGAGCTGTTACATATGTTGTGCTTAGCCATGCTTACTTGTTATCGCTGGTCCATCTGGTTGATGAATCAGAGCTACGAATGAACCTGGTATGACAGGATGACGCAGAATGACCAGAGATGAAAGTTAAACATGCTAAGGCTTGTATGGGAGGCCATAATGGGTTGTGGTTTTTGCAGTCCCATACTTTCCACTATTAGGACCTGAGTTCTTGCCTATGGTCAAAGATGAGCGTACAGCCACACGGGGGCCTGGAAACCCCCTCGACCAACTAACTTGCCGAGTAGACTCCATGAGTCACATAGTTCGGGCGTTCCATTCGACATACGCATTCTGGCCCTTCTCGAAGGAGGTGAAGGTGGTGCATTCATACAGGTAGGTAATCGTGGCAGGGAACAAGAGATGCCCGGCATCCGTAATCTATAACCTTGTTCACATCATTAGGGGCCGACTTCGGGACTCGACCCGTTATGGTGGCATCTCCCTAGTGCGTGACTCATGGTCTCGGCGAAAGCAAGGTAAAGGTCGTGTCTAACCACCCTTTGTCGGCCTTCCAATGAAGAGGGCTTATGTACTGGCATTAAGAGAAGGTTAGTACGTGTGGGTAAAGTTGTACACCCCTGCAAGGTTAAATCTATTCGAAAAGTCGTGTCCACGGTTATGGACGAACTTGGAGACCAGATTCTAAGATCATAGAGAACTTGAACCTAATCGTAAAACTTGGCAAGTTAAGTAATGTGTGATTAAGGATGCTTCCTCAGGGATCGAGGGGGTGATCCTAGATAGGTTCAGCTGAAGATGATTTGGTGGATATCAAAGATGATCAATGTTAGAGATACTGCTCTCTTATCCCCTTCTAAAATATTCTGATTAGTCAAAATTCTTCTCCCTCTTATTTTACAAAACAAAGATGGCTTTATGCAAAAAATAACTCCACCATCCATAAGTATTGCGGAGTACACCCTGTAGTCACCCTTGCTTCGTTGACACTTCTGCAGCAGGGTAAGTGTTACCATAGAAGATGAGTTCTTCACGACATCGACATCGACGAGTAGTTTGGGGTTCCCAGTTGGCAGTCTGGGATCTATGGATTGGACGCCATCGTTATGCTTTAGGCCCCTTAGGCCATTTGTTTAGTTTGCTATACTTAATAGCATAATTTGCCTTCCGTTGTTTGATGTTTGTGGTCAGTGACCTCTGCTTGTAATATTTTGGTTCTCTGCTCAGTTATGAGATCGCTCTAATAAATTTTGTGTCGTAGGGTCACTATTGTGTTACCGATTATCTCTCTGTACGCTTTCGAGATTAGGTTAGGCTTATGTTCAGACGAAGGTCTGGGATTTGTTTAGCCTTAATTCCAGGGGTGTTACACTTAGAAACTGCGGAACAATTAGCTTCAAGATCCGGCCTGGCCGGCGGTTCTCCGACATCGTCAGCCACGAGTCCTGCAAGAACTGGCAGCGGACGTACTTCTACGGCCTAGATATCCCTCTGTCCATCCGAGAAGCAACGTACCCGGATTTCGTCGATGGGGCCGCCGCTGAAGCCCCAACATGGAGATACCAGGCCACCCTTCCCTCCGACAACGATGCTTCCCGCGCTATAAGGCGGATTGAGTGGTTCGTAGAGACGGGTATGACCGGGTTGGACCTAGCCATGTGCTGGTTCGTCAGGTGGATCCATCCTCTGCAGCACCATGAGAAGCTGATGCACCAGTATACCAAGGAGAGGAAAGATAGCCTCCGCATCGATGAGGACAACTTCTTGAGTGAGTCCATCAAGCTCCGCCTCAAGGACATCGTCAAGGTGAAGGATAAGAAGCGTGGTTTTGCCATCACCTATGACATGTTCGTAGAGTGCAAGTGCCCAGAGGTACCTATTTTATTTTCCATGTATGACATATACTCCAGTTCTTCCGTCTAGCTACTATCATCTCATCTAGCACTTTGGGATTTCACTTAACAGCTCCAAAGTCTAGAGGAGGATATCATGGTTGTCCAAATCTATGACCCCAAGATGAAGGAAGTCACCTCGTGTCCGACGACGATGTGCCATTGGCGTGTAAGCGGAAGAGCTCCACCTCTGACGCTGTCGAGGAGGCAAGAAGAAGAAGACGGAGGGTGGAGCCTCCAAGAAGTCCACTACCGCCCTGGAGGCGGAGAACAGAAGAATTACCAGGATCCCTTTCACCAAAGCACCCACTATTGTGTAAGGTTCTTATCCTCCGACATTGTCCATTGCTCGTCTTATTCCTATACTTATCCTTTTGCACGTTTCAAGAAGAAGGCCAGTTTAAGTCCGAATAAGTCCTCCAAAACATTGGGGGCTTCTAAAAATATCAAGGATATGTTGCACCAAGCGTATCCCTCCATCGTCCTACCACTCCCTGCGTCCAGCATGCTGCCGCTTCGACAAGCTCTCCAGCTAAGGTGGCATCTGGCCCCTCCGCCATGGAGGTGGATCCAGGTGTCACTGCGGATCTTGTCCTCGTCAACGAGTAGGCGACACAAGAAAGTACTGCATCCAAGATGGATGAAGCTCCGGCTAAGGATGCCATCGGTAGCAGTAAGGCGATGGTGGTAGGCGGAACGTCTGCCGAAGGCGACGTCACTACACCTAGGACGTCAATAGAGCTTCCAAAGATTGTCTACCCGGCGCTTACACCGAGTAGCTCAACTCTGGCTCCTGGTGCAGCGCCAACTTCTCCGACTTGCGGCCTTGAGGAGCTTCTCAGGCAAGCAGATATCCTGCGAGGAAATAGCCTTTCCTTTAGCAAGATATTTGCCGAGAGCACCACCAACCTCAAGATCATCGCACTTGTAAGTTTTATTTGCCTTTTGCATTTCATATGAGTATCGCACTATAGCCCCCAAGGATTTAGACGGAAAACCATAGGTTTTTGCATCTGAATGCTCTAAGAGTGACTAAGCTAGAAAACTTCTCAATCTAGCCCCCAAGTATTTAGTTTGAATGAATTATTCTGACTAGATACTTTTAGAGTAGCATACACAGTGTTTGTAAATTTCAATACTATAGCCCCCAATCCTCTAGTTGAAACTGAATTAGTTCCAACTAGATGCTTAAAGAAAGACTAAGCATTTTGCCAAGTTAAAAACTCTCACTGTATCCCACAAGCCTCTAACTGGATAATTATCCGGCTAGATGCTCCAAGTAGACTAAGTAATTTTGATCTTCTTTCCACAGAATGAGAATGCTCGGAGAGGTGTCGCCAACGATAAGTTCCACAAGATGCGCGCTGAGCTGGAAGCCGAAAAGGGTAAATCTGCCTTCTTGAAGGAACAAATCAACAAGAGCAAGAGTCTGTTTTTCCTTTCGATTTCGTACTCAAACTTGGTCTTGTGCCATCACTATCCGACTACTCACTGTGTTCTGTTCTTTCTCCGACTTGCAGAAACCATCGCCAAATCCAAGGACATTGTTGAGCAGTCCAAGCACAATGAGTTGCTGGATAGAAAAAAAAGATCCTTAAGCAGGAGAGAACTGACACTCTGAAGATGCACGAGGAATCCATGAAAGCGTTGCAGGAGTCCGCCGACACAGAGATGAACCGTCTAAAGGAGGAAATTGCAATCCTCAAGGAGCAGAAGAAAGATGCCGATGAGTAGAATCAGCGCAACCTTGAGGCTTACAAGGTTCTCCGACAAGAGCTGTACTCCATGGCAGAGACACTCCAGCAAGCGGAGGCGAGCATCTTTGGTAAGCGATCTCCGTATTGTACTTCTGTAAGCCAGGTACTTTGAACTTTTTGTGTTATTGAACTCATGTGCTCCTTCGTTTTTCGGGAATGCAGCTCCTATTGGTTTGACCAAGTCGCCTCATCCACCAAAGGAATGCATGGTTCTCGCAGGCAACTTCATCAGTACCACCGTCAAGCAAGCTAAGGATATTGCCAAGCCCCTCAACATCAACATCAAGGTGGTGGACTCCGTGATGAAGTACTCAGAGATCTTGCGCCAAGCCCCCGAGCGTATCATAAGCTGGAAAGCTTCATGTACCCAGGCTGGCGCAAGAATGTCGCTGGCAATGGTCAAGGCACATTATGAAAATGCCGACCTCGACACGGTAACCTCAAGTCTTCCCGATGTAGACGATGAAGGCCAGAAGATTGATCAAAAGGCTATCTGGGCATCGCTCGCGGGTTCTAACACTAGGTTCGCCTAGTTGGTCGATCATAATGTCTTTATTCCGCTGGAGATCATTGACGGCGACCACCAAAGTTCCTCCGAGTCCCTTAAGACCACCGACTTTGAAGAGGATGGCTCTCCTGCTGCCAACGATGCTGCCTCGAAGTTTCCTGTGCCAGAGGAATAAAAACAATTTGTAATATTTGTTTCCTCTGAATTGGTGTATGCGGAAAAACTACTATGTTAACTTAAGGCGGAAAAACAATAGTTGTAATTTTCCTGCTACTCAAGTACTAGTTCCAGCATTTAAATATTTTTTAAGCAAGTGCTGGCTTATCCATTACTTTGGTTCTTATGCTTGACCTTTCATGAGTCAGAAGACTCGTTGTTGGAACCATGCGCTCAGGTGATGATGCCCAATGGCACGTCAAAAACCTAAGCACAAAATCACCGACTTCGAGTGCCGAAAGTCACTACTCCAGAATCCACATAAAAACAACAAAGAACGTGTAGACCAGAAAACTTAAGCTAATGCCCGTAGGCGGAATTTTCACAAGTGCAAATGAAAAGTTTGCGCAAAAAAGGTTTTATAGGATCCAAAAATGAAGACTAAATGAGGTAAAAGACTCAAGAATATGAGTGAACCAGAGATCTTTATTTCATTGATCATATAAGAGGTACACATTAGATAAAAAATATGCTAAGTGTAAAAAGGACGTAGATGTGCTATGTTCCATGGCCGATCAAGCTCTGGGTAGTCATCATCTGGGTCACATCGCTTATGCTTATGAACATTGCTGGGTCTATCCTCAAGTTCACGATTGTCAACGAGGTAGTCAGACCCATTGAGAAGCGCCTTGCTTATGATGAACGGTCCTTCCCATGGCGGGGATAATTTGTGTGACTACTTCTGCTTAAGTCGGGGCACCAGATCCCCCTCTTTAAACGAGCAATGCCGAATGCGGCGACTATGGTAGTTGTGTAGCTTCTGCTGGTAGATGGCGGATCTTTGGCATGCCAATACGCGTTATTCCTCGAGAAGGTCCACATCTAGGCGTCTGGATTCTTCAGCGTCATCTTCATCATAGGCGGCAACTCTTGGTGAATCGTGAAGGATGTCGGAAGGTAGGATGGCTTTTGCTCCATATACCATGAAGTAAGGGGGTAGCCGGTATCTGTTGGGTGTAGTTCGTAAACTCCACACCACAGATGGTAACTCCTCCGCCCAGTCCCCAGCTGCTCTATGTAGCGGTGCCTCTAGGCGTGGCTTGATTCCCTTCAGAATTAATCCATTTGCTCGCTCAACCTGGCCATTGGACTGTGAGTGTGCCACAGATGCTAAGTCAAGTCGGATTCCCTTCTCCCAACAATAAGATTCCACTTCTCCGAGTGACAAGTTGCTGCCGTTGTCGGTGATGATACTATGTGGGAGACCAAATCTCACCACAAGATCCTGGACAAACCTAAGGGCAGTTTCCCCATCAAGCTTTCTAATGGGTTTAGCTTCTATCCATTTGGTGAATTTATCAACTGCTACTAGCAGATGCGTAAACCCACATGGTGCTGTCTATAATGGACCAACCATGTCCAGCCCCCAGACTGCAAACGGCCAAGTTATTGGTATTGTTCGCAATTCTTCGGCTGGAACATGTGGTTGTCGGGCATAGTACTGGCATCCCATGCATATCTCAACTAGCTTGTCGGCATCCTCCTTTGCGGTCAGACAGTATAATCCTTGTCGGAAGGCTTCGGAGACCAACAATTGAGGAGCGACGTGATGCCCGCAATCTCCGAGATGGATCTCATGAAGGATTTCAATACCTTCTTGCTGGGAAACACACTTGAGGTATACACTAGTTGTGCTTCTTTTGTAGAGCCATCCATTGATTATGGTATAGCCCTTTGCTCGACATACTATTTGCCGGCTTTTGACCTCGTTGATGGGAAAGTTCCGTGTACGAGATATTCCATGAATGGTTGTGTCCAAGCCGGAGGGACCTTTGTCACTGTGTGAACGAAAGATTCAACTCTATCCAGGTTCTCGGTGTCCACTCCCTTCACGGATGGTGTCCGTAGATGCTCTAGAAAAACGCCAGGCGGAATTTATTTGCGTCCTGATCCAAGCTTTGACAGTAGATCAGCTGCCTCATTTTGTTCCCTGGGACATACTTGACTTCGTAGCCCAAGAAACTCTTGGATATCTCATCCACTTCGTCTCGATATGCCGTCATCATAGGGTTCCGCATGTTCCAGGTGCCAACCACCTAATGGGCAACCAAGTCGGAATATCCACATCAAACTATGCGCTTGATGCCAATATCCTTGGCTATGCATAGTCCGTTAATGAGTGCTTTATACTCTGCCATGTTGTTCGTAGCCTCGAAGTGGATCTACAAAACATAGTGTAGTTTCTCCCCAGTTGGTGACTGTAGCATTACACCAGCCCTCGATCCATTGAGTAGCTTTGATCCGTCAAAGTGCATCACCCAGTATTATGGCTCTAGCATGGGGGTAGCATCTGGCATCTCCGTCCAATCTTCTATGAAATCTGCCAAGGCTTGTGATTTGATAGTGTCGCGTCTCTTGTAGGTAATATCGAAGGAGGCAAGTTCAATGCCCCACTTCGTGACCCTTCCTGTAGCGTCGTTGTTGTTGATGATGTCAGACAATGGACCTTTGCTCACAACTGTGATAGGGTGCTCCTGGATGTAGTGCCTTAGCTTCCGAGAAGCAAGGAACACTCCATAAGCTATCTTCTGGTAGTGCGGGTAACACTGCTTGGACTCCGTCAAGACCTCGCTTACATAGTAAACTGGCCGTTGAACTCCGTACTCATGCCCTGGTTCTTTCCGCTCTACCACGACGACGATGTTGATTACTCGGTTGGTGGCAGCCATGTAAATTAACATAGGCTCCATAGGATCGGGTGCTACAAGGATAAGTGCCGAGGAGAGTATCTCCTTTAGTTGCTTCAATGTTGCATCTGCTTCCTCCGTCCATGTAAATTTGTCTGCCTTCTTCAGCAACTTGTACAGTGGCAGAGCCTTCTCTCCAAGTCGGCTGACGAACCGATCAACTGCTGCAACGCAGCCTGTAAGCCGTTGTATGTCCTTCAGGCATGTCGGACAGTTTATGTTTAGTATGGCCTTGATTTTCTCCGGGTTAACCTCGATTTCGCGCTGGGAAACATGAATCCCAACAATTTGCCGGCTGGAACCCCGAAGACGCACTTCTGTGGGTTAAGCATCATGTTGTATTTCCAGATATTATCAAAGGTTTCTTTTAAGTTGGAGATTAAGTCGTTTGAATTTTTAGACATCACCACTATATCTTCCACATAGGCATGAACGTTCCGACCAATTTCATCATGTAGGCAACACTGCATAGTGCGCTGGTACATAGCACCTGCGTTTTTCAGCCCAAAGGGCATCGTGACGTAGCAAAATGTGCTGTAAGGTGTGGTGAACGAAGTGGCCAATTGGTCTGACTTCCTCATCTTAATCTGGTGGTATCCTGAGTATGCATCGATAAAACACAAAAGCTCCGAGCTAGCCATCGAGTCAATGACTTGGTCAATGCTAGGCAAAGCAAACAGATCTTTGGGACACGCTTTGTTCAAGCCGGTGTAATCAACGCACATTCTTAATTCTTTGGTTCCCTTTTTGGAGACAAGTACAGGATTGGCCACCCATCGGGTGTGAAGGACTTCTCGGATAAAACTAGCCTTAAGTAACCTATCTATCTCTTTGCCTATGGCGCGTCTCTTCTCGTCTCTGAAGCATGGTAGAGGTTGTTTCACCGGTTTGCATTTTGGATCAATATTCAAGATGTGCTCGGCAAGTTCCCTAGGTACACATTTCATGTCGGCAGGTTGCCAGGCAAAGATTTCCCTATTCTCATGGAGGAACTCGACGAGCACGCTTTCCTATTTGGCATCCAGGTTCGTCCCAATGGCGGTGGTCTTGGAGGCATCGCCTACCACAAGTTCCACCGGCTTGATTTCGATGGCGGCCTTGAAAGCTGGGGCGGAGTCAGAAATCTGCTTCTTCGACGTCAACATCTCCGTGGCATCGACCTTGCTCTGGATCTCCTTGAATTCTTCCCTGTAGAGGACAGCTTCTGCAAAAGGCTGCTTCTCCAATCTCGCAGTCCCTTGCCTTGGTAAAACTTCCGGGTAAGGTGATGACGTTGTTTGGTCCGGGTATCTTGAGCTTGTTGTAGACGAAGCATGCTTTGTCCATGAAGGTGTGGAATATGTCGCGTCCGAAGATGACGTGGTACACGCTCTTGAAGGGTACCACCTCGAAGGTCATGCGTTCTTGGCGGTAATTATTGACATCACCAAAAGCGACCTGAAGCGTGATGCACCCAAGGGACCGGGCATCCCGGCTAGGAACTACGCCATGGAACATGGTGCTAGTCCGCCTTAGGTCGGCCTCTGTCAAGTTCATCTTGTGCAGCATATCCAGGTACATGATGTTGATGCTGCTTCCACTATCCACCATGCATTTGGTGAACTCATTATCGTCAATCAGGGGGTTGATGACCATGGCGCACTGGTTCTCCGTAGGGATGAGGTCTGGGTGATCCTTCCTGTCCCAAGTGATTGGAATCTCTGACCAGCGTAGGTACTGGGGAACTAGGGGTAGGGTGGCCATCAGTATCCTTAGCGAGGTTTTCTGTTGCCGGACAGTTGGGGTGCCAAGGAAAGTGTGGTAGACGGGGGCCTTCTTCTAAAAGGGGTTCTTGCCCTTGTCATCTCTCTTGGCGGCGTGCTTGGGGTCAACATCCTCGTCCATGTCGCTTGAATCCTTGGACTCCTTGTCCTTCTTCTTCCCCTTGCCCTTGCCTCGTGGTCTGTTCTTCTGACTTCGCTTGTAGCCGGACTCCGGGTCCTCCTTGAGATCATTGACGAACTTGCAATGGCGATTGGTGTGAGTGGCTTTGCCGTTGGCGTCGAGGTGTACAAGGCATGGCATATCACGATACTCCTCATATGTCTAGGGAACGCGGTGCGCTGCCGGGGTAGTTTCACTACCGCGCTGCTGCCCACGACCAGCCCCCCGTCCTCGGCCACGCTGCCCGCCATCACCGCGTCCTGAAAATGTCATGGCGACCATGTCAGAGGTTTGCTTTTCTTCTGGCGGGCTCTTCCGGTTTGTGCTGTTGTTCCTCCTATCTTGAGTTGGAACGTCCGTTGCCGGCAGGGAGCCGCGATCATCGTCGTTGGCAGCCGCAAACTCAGTAGCCAGCTGGATCATCTGGTTGAGATCTAGCCGGTGATTGTCTTGCAAGAGCTTCAACTTATGTCGGAGAAACGTACCTTTCTCCAACCCATCGATGAAGGCGGCCATGGCAGTTTGAGCGTGCACTCCTGCGCAGGAATTCTTCATATCCAGCCAGCGAGAGAGGTAGGCGCGAGATGACTCGTCTTTCTCCTGCACGCACCGTTGTAGATCGCCAATAGTACATGGACGTTTATATGTACCCTCGAAGTTCTTGGTGAATGTTTTTTGCATGTCCAACTAGTTGCAGATGGATTTATCCGGCAAGTCGTCAATCCATTGTCGGGTCGTACCCGCCAGCATCAGTGGGAGGTACTTTACGGCGACGTTGGGGTTACCCCCGGCGATCTCCACCGCGTTGCCGTAATCCTGCAACCACGTAGCTGGTTTGGTGGTGCCGTCATAGGGCTTGATGGTCTTGTCAATCCGGAAACCCTTGGGGTAAGTTGCGGTCCGTATTACAGGTCCAAAACAACATGGTCCCAAGTATTGTCCTTCCCGGGCCTCGTGAAACTTTTCCAATCGTGAACGTGCATCGCATGGCTCCGGGCTTGCTCTTTTCTTCTTGCCGCCAGGGGATGGGCTGGGTGATCGACGCAGGCCTCCTCCACCATGGTGGCTGCTAGGGGGCAACGGAGGAGGAGGTGGCAGTGGGTTAGCCTTCTTGCTGTTACCCTCCTGCGACGCCTCACGCTTGTCGCGGTTGCTTGTCAGGCGCGGAGGGTCATGAGGCCTGCTCTTGTGTCCTTGGTTGCGCTCTCCATCATGACAGGGCTGCTCCGTGTTGTCGCGGATGGCGATGCCGCTTTGCCTTGGCGGAGGCATGTCCGTGCGATTGTGAGCCTTGGGGTCTTCGCGATGTCGGGGAGACCGGGGCGGTGGAGATGGGAGACGAGGATGAGCCTTGCCTCCGTGGTCGGAGGATATGGGGATAGCGTCTTTCCTGTTGCGTGCATCCCTCTGTATTCATTCTGACGAACCCGTCTGGGACCCGACATCATGAGGAGATCGGTCCCTTGGCGGCTTGGGTTGGCTAGACTAGCAAAACGCTGGGTCGGACTCAAGCCTCTGAGAGGTGGCCTTTTCATGTTGTTTCACCGCCTTGGCCACAAGTTCATAGACATGTTCCATAGATGCGGGTGATCTATCCTGCTCCAGAAGGGTCTTGGCGACGGCGAGGTTGAGAATAGGAGTGGGTATCACCTACCTGCCTTCGCTGTCAATGTATGGCATTGCTTGTGGTGGCTTCGAGGGGCCCATCCTAGGTTTCGTCGTACACCAGGATCGTTGATGACGCGAGCTGGAGCTTTCTTGGCCTTCTGCTGTTGGAGCAGAGTCTTGTACTCGGCCTCCATTGCTCTAGCTTTCTCTATTGACTTTTGCGCGTTGGCTAGATCTCGATACAGCTTTGCGCCTTGCTCTGCGATGGCATGCGCCTCCTGCAGCAGCTGATGGCGCTTTTCGTCAAGCTAGACTATGTTCCGTATATGGCCCACGGTCATGGGATCGACGAGTAGGTTGTCGTACATCACTCTATCAGCTGGAGTATTTGGGCAGCAGCAGACGTAGATGCCAGAGGTGAAGGGTTTGCGGTGTTGTTACTTGGACCGACGTTGAGTTCCTGCGGCTGTTGCTCACGGTGGGCATAAAACCCGACACCCGAATCCCGAACCCGAAATACCCGGACCCGAACCCGAAAAACCCAAAACCCGAAAATCCGGGTGTAAAATCGGGTGGCAATAGTCAAAACCCGAATTAATTTTGGGAAAATCGGGCCATAGCCTGCGTTACCCGATTCACCCGAACAACCCGAAATAATGTAAATCCCATTATTTTTAGATCCTTTCCTCGCCGCAAGTGCAGCCCAACGAGCAAATCTAGGCCCAACTCACGTGAACCCACATCTCATGTCTCTATCCCTAACCGCATGCTCTGGTTTGTTCCCAGCCGCACGCGCATGCGAGCAAGACCAGACCCAGAGTACGCGTCCCCGTCCCAGATCGGTGGCTCCTCCGTTTTCCTCTCCCAGATCGCCAGCGTCCACCTGCCGGCGACGACACGACACGTCCCAGTGCTGCAATCCTCCAAGACGACACTTCTTGCGATGCGGCGTGCATCGATGCGGCTCTGTCCCAGCTCATGTGCTTCTCATCTTCCTAGATGGCAGACATCGCAATGCAACTGCAAATCAGCTCCTCCATCTCAGGATTGTTGTCCCTCTTTTCTCTGTTGTGTTATAATTCAGGCCAATCGGGATTTACCCGAACCCGAACCCGATATTTCGGGTACCCGAATTTTTGGGTTGTAGATTTTTAGGGAAAATTTCGGGTGTCATTTTCAAATACCCGAATTTTTAGAAACCCGAACTACCTGACCTGAAATTTCAGGTTTACCCGAATGCCCAGTGTGAGTTGTTGCGCTGGGTTAGGCGGAGGGGGCATGACCTTTGCGTGATCATTGTTGGCAGCAACATGTGGTCTCTTCCCTTTGTTCAGCTCTTTAGGCGGAGCTTTTCCGGGTTGATCTTCATCCATCGCGGTCCAAATGGCGACGAACACCTCTCGGGACGTGACGGCGTTGTTGGCCTGCTCGTCGCGTTTGTAATCCTCCTCCATCTCCTGCATAGCAGAGTCTAGCTCCTCCGGGCTGAAATCTATCTCCTCTGAGTTAGTGTTGATGTAGGCGTAGAGCGGGTCAAGCACGGAGTCGGAGAGTGTTGGGGCTTCCTCGATGACGAGCGGTGGTGGTGCGATAGCAGCAACAATGACTGGGGGCGGTGGTGCAGCTGCAATGACGATGACCAGAGGCGGCGGTGGCGGGGGCTGAGGCGGAGGGGCGTCGTCTAAGAGCACAAGCGCTGTCTGAGCTGCCTCCTCAGCTTCCGCATAGTTGTTGACGGTGTTCACCATGCTTTCGAAAGTGAGGCGTCCTGAAGCCTGTTGCCTCCTTAGCATATGTCGGAGAAGCGTGCCTTGGTCCAGTCCTTCCACAAAGTGATACATGGCATCATCATTGGGGTAATGCGCCAGGTCGGCCCGTATATGGAGCCACATGGCTAGGTAATCGCGGGGGTTTTCACCCTCTCTCTGTACATAACATGCCAGATTGAAGATGGTCACCACTCCGACGAACTTGGATCTCTGTTGTCTAGACGCACGGGCGAAGCCAGCGGACTTGCAGCGATCTTCCACCATCATATCCTGCACAGGAGCGGTTTGGGTGGGCCTTGAATTTTTCCGATCTTTGTCGGCAAACTCCGAATAGAGATCCGACATCGATCCTTCTCCGAATGTATCCTGCCCGTAGGCGGTCCATGCGGGTCTTGACGTTCCTCCGACTTCCACGGAACTAGTGCCCGAGTCGGTTTCGCCGATGAAGAGGTGGATGTCCCCGATTGGGACGATCGAGCAGCGGGTGGGGTTCATCTTCGCCGGGATCCAGAACTCGTCGGGAGGGACGATCGGAACATTGCCGGAGAAGAGAAAACGACCGATGGCTACGGTTTTGCCGATTCCCGCGAATAGCTTGGACCTTGCCCACTATAGATCCTGAAGCGCCTCTTGCCCCACGGTGGGCGCCAACTGTCGCGGTATTGCCAACGAGTACGCCATGGAGGGGTCCTCATAGTGCGTGTTTAGAGACGTGGGGTAAGGCGGATGCTTGACGGGAACGAGGTAACACAGCTTACCCAGGTTCAGATCCCACGAAGGTGGCGAAATCCTACTCCTGCTATAAATCACTATAATAGCAATACACCGAGTTACATGGATCAGTTCGCTGTGCGAGGTATGAGTTGATTGGTTGCCCTAAAGGCTCCCATAGGTCCAGCTTATATAGTCGCCAGGTCCTAGGGTTACAGGGAAAGTCCTAGTCGGACAGGTTACAGAGTGCTACATTGTATACAACTAGTCTAGCGTGTCTTGCACTCCAAGGCTCCGGGTACGTCGGTGACTCCTCTGTAGCCTTCCTTTATCCGGTATGGTCCTCCCTTCTGGATCCATCTAATTGGGCCGCCCAGCAGGCCATGGGCCATGCTACCAACTGTGGGCCACCCGGGTTATCCGGATAAGAGACATGCTATGAGGATACCCATATAGCATATCCCCAACATACGGAGGCTTCCTTACAACTGAAATCCAGAGTCGGAGCGCTAGGTGGGTCGACCGGGGGAGCTACCGACCAGGACCGCCCGCATGGAAAGGCCCCAACCATCTGATGAGATCCCTCGGATGCTGGGTGGAATTGTAAAAACCTTATCCGCTTTTGATGTTGTGCACTTGAACTCATGGATCTAGGGGCGGGGGCTTCGCCCCCTCATAATGATTATGCTTTTTCCTTGTATTTTAATTGTTTGTCTGACCTCATGCCCTACCGATTCCTTCTGCCCAGTTGATCACCTTCAGTCAGGATCTTGCTTCTTCTTGCGTTTCTTCTGGTTTAATCACTTCATCTAGGAGAAACTTCAATTCTAGTGGGGGCGCGCCAGCGCGCCAACTGGGTGTAGCCCCCGGTTTCGAAATATCCGGTACGGCTGGGTGCTTTGAATCTTTCTAACTTGTTCTTGCATTAACGCCTTTTGCATTGGAGTTGCATCCTGACCTAAACTTATTCACGATTCTTCCATTCCTTCAGCTGAACCACTTCATCCGGGAGGAACTACACTTCCAGTGGGGGAGCGCCAGCACACCCACTGGGTGTAGCCCCCGAGATTCGAAGTAGTCGGCATAGCCGGGTACTTTGAATCTTTACGATCTGGAGTTCCTCCCATACCTTTGCCTAGCCGACTGACCTGCCTTAGCCGGACGGGAGAAACTGCATCCTGGCCCGAGCTAACTCATGATCTTACTTGGCTTGAGCCTTTTCTCTATTACTTTTTTCCTTATAATCTTAGTTTTCTCTCTCTCTTTCTTTCTTTCCTTACAATCTTGCTTCTGACGAGCTCCGCCTCGCCTAGACCGGCTAGAGACTTCTAGCCGGGAGCTACATGCTTCCAGTGGGGGCGCTCTAGCGCACCCACTGGGTGTAGCCCCCGAGATTCGGAGTAGCCGACGCAGTCGGGTGCTTTGAATCTTATCTGTACCTGAATTCTGACTCGGCATGCTCGTGCAAAAACATATGAAACAAAAATTCCTATTAATACTCTGATTGCACATGCTGTATATTCGGGTAATAGTACTATAAAAAAGGGAACTAGCGCGCGCTTTTCCTCGTGTCTAGTCATTTTTCTCGTGTGCTCTGTTGTTTACACCGTGTCCTTGCCGGGCAGCCGGGTTGCGGTTTGGTGCCGGATGTGAAGGGGGATCTAACAATACATTGCGCATGGTACAGTGGACTTGGTATTCGAAAAACACGAACTAGCGATTTTGAGCCGGAATGTCTAGACTTCTGCATCTTCTGCCGTTTTTCGCGTGGGGTGCCTCCAGCTTTTGCTGTTGCTAGCCGAATAGCCGGGTTGCGGTCTTTAGCTAATACGAATAGTGGGCCTTTGGCACCACACACGGTACTTAGCCGGTTTTGGAGCAACAGGCTAGAACAGCCGGCGAACCCCCGGGTAGGGGTCTACGGAGCCAGAAAATAAAGGAGGAATGGAACAACAAACATTTATCTGGCAAGGAGCCCCCGAGCATCATTCGGGGTTCCACATATTTCATTCATTCATAGAGTTTAGGATACATACATTGCCATACGACTAAGTGTAAAATGTGCGGAGCAAGTCCGCATTCCACGGCCGCTCGGTTTCCTCATCCGACTTGTCCATCTTGTTCTTGCGTGGCTGCTGCACGTCGATGAGGTAGTAGGATTTGTTATGCAATGCCTTGCTGATGATGAAAGGGCCCTCCCAAGGAGGGGACATCTTGTGCATGCCTTTGGTGTCATGTACCAGCCAGAGCACTAGATCACCCTCGCGGAATGCGACGGGTCGAATCCGGCTCGAATGGTACCGGTGTAGGTGATACCTTTGATCCGGATTATAGATGTAGTATAGTTCTTTTTCCCTAGTAGACCTAGGTTTATCGAATCCTCGGGAAGCAGAAAGCAAAGTGAAGTTACTTAATCAGACCTTCGGGAGTAATATAATCCTTTTGTGTTTTCACCAGACCAAGAGTTTGCGATCTTTTTGTTGTTGTTGACATGGAGAGAGAGAGAGGGCCTAGGGATTTCGGTTTCACTGGTAGCTGCGCAAAACATCTGATGGGAATAAAAGATAATAATAAAGTATGCATGTAATTGTTAGAGCAAGATAATTATATGTCGGCAGTGCATCCATAATTTCTATTGCCTCCGCAACTGCTTATAGAAATAACCTACTAGTCTCATCCATAGAAGAAAGAAAACTAATGATATGCATAGTGATGTCACTGTTAATCCCAAGTAAATACCTCATATATAGCCGTACTACCCCTTCTGTCACTAGGGTTCCCAACTTGCAGATCAGTCATCACTCACACTCCCTATACCTGGATCAATACTTGGGGTCTTGAGTACCTGACAAGTCCTTAGATTGATGCAAGAGAGGGTAAAATAATCATCATGTCATACCAACTAATACATGATCCCATCTATGATAAATAGCATGCACAAGAAGCTACATGGCTAGGACGAAGACCTTAGCCCAAGGAGAATTACTCACACATAGAGATGAAATCAACAATCATAAACATTGTATTAGAGATCATAAAATTGATAGCAAATAGTCTTACAATGTCGCCAATTGGAGAAGAGATCTACTATTACAAGTGGTGGAATATGGCTATGGTGGTGGAGAAGGGTTTTGGAGATTAGATCTAGATCTATTCCTCCGGCGTGGTGGATTCTGGTGGCAAGGAGAGTTGAGATCGAAAAGAAGGAGGGTTTTCTCATCGCCCGAAGCCTCTTTGTATAGGGGTCCCTTGATGAAAGTTGTTCTATTTGACCTGGCGATGTCGGTGCCAACTATACGGCCGAAACTATACGGCGAGAATTTTATTCCGGCCGTATAGTTGGTCATTAAAGGCACTGGATCCACTTCACGACTCCTGGTTTCTTTGACGTTTTGTAAATCTCGTATCTTTGACTTTAATGTAGTGATTCCCATCATCAAACGCCATTATCCGCGCAGGGAAAAATAGGAAGAAAGGATTGCATACCCCTTTGATCATTAGGCATTAGTGGTAGCATTTAGAGAGATATTTCATCAAATATATGAATAATATCTAGTTTAAATGCGGACGTGGATGGTTATATTTCACATCCATCAACCTCCCCAAGCTTAAATTTGATCGTCCTCGAGCAAGGAAACCAAAATCAAAAAGGAACTCAGCATTTAAACTAGAATAACGAGATGATGATCTTACTCATGATTGGTAGTCTCATGTTTCCTCCAATTTATTAATATAAAAAACTTTAGCATAGATAGAGTAATGGGAATCATATCATACGGGTTTCATGAATCCTTATAGCGCAGCAAAATTGTTGTAAGCATGGATGATTCAAATGAGTAAACTTTATTCCATGTCATGTAATCAACTCATAAGCTTTCCTTTGACCAATAAAGTATAATTATGTAAAATTGAGAGTGTGAGATTTGGTCATGAAAATCATATACACTAAAGTATCTCAATTCTCCCACATCAATAAATCAAGAATTTTCAAGCACTACTTTACTATTCATTGTCCTTCAAGAATTACAGTTCTTAAGTAATTGAGAGCATGCCAAAAAAAATCATTAGTTTATCGGGCTGTGATGGACACTCGTGGCATCACTAAGGTTTTTGTTCCTTTTGCATAATGATTACTCATATCAGCCAGAGGAGTGATTCCATCATGAACACAACTACCTAGGAGTGCCAAGTATCTTACCCATTATAGCATTGTTGCTACATATGTTTAATCAACTCATAGCCGAAATCTAGGAGTTTCCTCCATAAGATCGTTCGTAGGCTAGCGGAGTTGTTGGCATCCCATGAAGTTTGACACGCATAAACATATATCATTATTATGATTCACAAGTCAAACTTTGGCATTCTCACAAATACCACTAAACATTAATTCAATTAAACAAATCCTTTCAAAGAGAGCTATCAAGTCAATCATTATTTTATGTGGTGTTGAGTGTCTCTAGGAATAAGCTTTCAAGACTGAACACTACAACACACAAGTCTTTAATTGTAATACCTTTTCTTATTTCAATTGTTTAGCATATTTTTAGGCAATATTTGGTTAACTACAAGAGATGGAACAAAACATACTCAACTAAATACCCATGCAAACAGAACTTTACTACAATATAGAGACTCACTCCACCAATATAATATCTTATCATTTACTACTAACTAGCATGGGTTTCTCAAACTTCAAAACTGGGGAGTCATAAGGCATACCTCGCATGTTTGGTTCCACTTCTCTCTTCCCTTTTGATTTGTTTCTTGGAAACTCGAAGTCGATCACTCTCCTGCAAATACATGAGAACCTCAAGGAGAAAAGAAAAGAAAGAAGGAAAATAAAGATAAATGGAGAAATCTTTTTTTTGTTTTTGAGAAGGGGAATTAAAGAATAGAAAATTGGCGGCAAAACTTGGCTTGAAAATCTTGAAAACAAATAAAATAACTAAAGATAAAGCGTTGGGGAAACCAACACGAGTGCTTATAAACTCAAACATAACCTTGAAAATAAAATAAAGCAAATAAACGCCAAATAAAAATAGATAGAAAACCTCCCCAATCTTAGGCTTTTGCAAGCCCTTCAAATTATTGAGGTGGCAGGAAAAAGTTGTAACCCCAGTCTGCAATTTGAGTTGATAAGTTACTTGTTGTTTCTCGGGGGTTCAGGGCGAGATTATGCATCCCCTCCACAGTCCCTCCAAGTTCTTGGAAGTCTTGATATGTAGTGAACCGGTTCGGTGGCTACTCCCCTTGATAAGGAACTTCTTGCTCCTCTTCTTGGTCCTCATCCTCATCTGAAATTTCCTCCTTGGGTTGATGTTGTTCAACCTGCACATCATATAGAAAACGTCCCTCAATAGAGAAGATATCATTAGGAAAAGGAGCAGGGTACAGACGCCCAACTCCAGCTATATGCAAGTAATGAACACCACCTCTCCTAGTGAGCATTCCACAAGCCTTTAAAGTAGAGAAACCGACACGTCGCTCACCTAGAACTGGTTGTAACTCACCTAGGTTGATGCTTAGGGCAATGGCAAGCACGGTGATGAAGCCTCCACCTGTGAGGGGTCCTTTGCTTTGGGAGGACTGGTGCTTCAAATAGCGCACAAGAATTGCGCCCAAGTTGAGTGACAAGTTGATGTTGAAAGCAGCTTTTGTGAGGACCAAGATGTCCTCTTCATTGAGTCTTGTAAACTCATTATGTGCATGCAAGGTGTTAGAAATGACATAGAACAAATAGCGGATAGCAGGATGTTGAATATTCTTCCCCCTAATGACTCTAGAAGTGAAACTCATTCTATTGGAATACTGATCTGGGAAGGGTTCATGTTGGTATAAGATGCACACAGGGCATTGATGAGTGCATATTTGCATCGTGTTTTATATTATTATTTTGAATTGTAGTGGTAGGATTTTGGTATTTTACGGCATTCGCGCTGTAACAATCCAATATTGAAAATTGGGGAACATTTGCATTTGCATGCATTGCATCCATGTTAAAAAAATGAATAAAAAAACCTAGCTTCAAATTTCATCCAATTTTACTAATATTCCTATGAGGGATTCTTAAGAGTTTTGAAAATCCAACATGTTAAAGCTACCTAAGAGGTTGCAATAATGATCCTAATAGGATCTTATGGTTTTTACAAAAATTCAGAGACCAAAATCATGTGATTTGGATTTACTATGAAAAAGTTATGAACAAATGTAGAAAGTGGAAAAAGAATAAAAACAAAGGAAAAAACCTAAATGGCGACCCGCATGGGCCGGCCCATATTTTCTTCCCCTCTCCCTCTAGCGTGCAGCGTAGCGGCCCAGCTGGAGACAAATTCCCTCCCCTGTTATGTTTTTTTCCTCCCACTACCGCTGATAGTGGGTCCCGTCGTGCTCATCTCCTACCTCGCGTCGTGTCCAGGAAGGACACGGTTCTTCCTCCTGATTCAAATCCTCTCCGATTTCATCACGTCTCGGCGCCCCCTCGGCCAAGAAACATGGCCAATAAAATCCCCCGACGACCCTCCTCGCAAACCCACAAAGATTGGATCGATGCTGCCCCCAGGCTGCCGAGTTAGAGATCGAACGGATCTCGCCGAAACCCGCCGCCGTTGGAGCTTCAGGTGCTCATGGTTGTCGTCTATTCGGAGCTCCCCGACCCCTCTATTTCCCTCTATCATGCACGTCTCTTCATACCATGCCGCCCTAATACTTTTTCCCCTTGTTCAGAGCACCGAACCTCCCTCAATTCATCGCCGGAGTACTGCCTAGGACAGAGGTAATCAGCGGAGCTCTATTGCCGGGAGAGGAAAAGAAGGTCGACCGAGTGAGTACGAGCGAGATCGCAAGAAGGGGAACGCCGTCTTCAAGTTCACTGACACGGGAGACCATCGGAGCCTCTCCCACGTCCACCACCGACGCCGTTCCGCCACCTCCACCGTCGTCTTCATCGCCACCGCCGCCACTGGTGAGTCAACGCTGCTCACGACCGTCCGATTGATATTGTGCGGTATATATTAGAGATATTTAGGCGAAGGGGTATCAGCGAGTAATATCGCGCCACGTGGCATCAGCAGCCAGTCAGCAAGGCCAGCCAATCTCGTCGCGCCACATGTCAAGAAAAGCAATTTAAATAGCCAGAATTTATGTAGATCTTACAAAAATCATAGAAACAGATCTACTTGGCCAAAAATTGCAAATAATATACCTATGGATTCATAAAATTGTGTAGAACATTAATATGTGTTTAGATATAAACTTTACTGTATGTATTTACGGTAATAATTTAAATAGTGTTAATGATATTTTAGGATATTAAATCCATAGAAAATTATTTATAGAACAGAAAAATATGAATAATATGTCCCTGGTTTTACAATCTTGTTTAGATTACTGATATGATTTTAGATCTAATTTTTTACAATGCAAATTAATTAAGTGATTTAAACTCTACTAAATACTAAATAAATCATAAGAAAAGATCTACACCTCCGATTAGGGTGAATCCAATTTTTACTGGTTCGTCTTATTTCCCTCTTTGTATTGAACTTAAGATCCAAATTTAATTCAACAATGAGAACATGTTTTACAATAGATATGCTAAAAACCCCATTAATGGCAATCAAATATTAAAATGAATACTCTATTGCATTAAAACACTTATGCATGCATTTGTGCGTTTGTTTATGATTGTGTGATTGCTTATGTTGTATGCAATTGTTTGATCGATAGATTGCGAGGAGTGCACCGTGTGTGATTGAAATGAGTGTTTGAACAAATTCAACAACTATTAAGGCAAGTTACACCACTTGTTCATATTTTCTTCCCAGTTTTGATTTTGTGCATGTGATCTTCAAATTCTGTAGTATGCATGTGTAGGATGTTCTAGTAGAGTATTATTTTGCAAGTGCGATGATTTTTTGTAGTATGCCATGAGTAGCTCTATACTTAGGATTTTTCCCTTCCTAATAGGTTTTCCTGAATTTTCTAAGTAGTATGCTTGTGCTATACTATATATATGAAAATACCGATGGGATTCGAATGACAGAATTTTTTTCTAAGTATAAGAGTTATGTGTATGAGCACAAGTTTTTCTCCTTAATCTACTTCAAAATAAAACTAAGTATTTCTCTGGGCGAAGTGGTATGTCTAGATCGACTAGTAGGGGAAGTAACCTAGATTGGCTCTGCTTTTGCCCTCCACCGCCCAGGATCAAAGAAGTCTGACATGATTCGGAATTCAGAAGCTTCCAGTGCAACCACAATACATATGGGCTCTGTCTTGGCCTAGTACTTAGTGGGAAATCTCACCTGAGTACCACAGTTTTGGCTCCCGTGGAACCGAGTAGAGGGGCTACTAAGGGAAAGCTTCGCCATGGTCTTTTTTGTAAAAGGACTTGGTCGTGGATTGTGGGTAAAGTGTACAAACTCTCGAGAGTATCAACTTGATCGATTATCCGTGTTCACAAAAAAGAACAACTTTGAGCGTCCGAAGGATGGACCCTCTAAAGGATTTCCTCTCTCTTTTCTAAAACTAAAACTCTGTGGCCGTGGAATCGTCCGTAGATGGGATTTTGAATTGCATGGTGTACTCCATGTGTTGGGTCGAAAGATGGTAGCCTGGTGGAATCCAGTGCGAGCCACTAGACCATATTTTACTTATCAAATGTTTACAAAGTAGGAGAAAATATTTCTCTCTTCTTCTCGACTTAAGAAAAATTGGCTTTATGCAAATGAACCTCAAGCCTTTTATCAGTCTATGCATGTAGAGTTAGCCTTATTCTTTCCTTGGTGTAATTTGACAATACATTCAAAGTATTGACCCAACTTGTTTGCTGCACATTTTATGTGCAGAATTTGGAGATCGTTGAAAGGTGCGCTAGGATCGTGGGTCTTCACTCAACTTGCCTGTGGCATTGATGGGACTCCAAGTTGTCTTATTTTGCTTTTCGTTGTAATAATGTAAACTCTGGATTATTCGATTTATGTAATAAAGACTTGTGTTTTACATGATATTTCATCGACTGTGAGTGCTAGCTATTGATCCAGGGACTAGCATGTTAATCACAGGAACTTAGTATCTTTACCGATCCAAGGTCACTACACGCACGCACCTTTTATGTTTATTTCACCAGGATCGGGACAGATGATGGATTCGATGGACACTGGACCTGTTATATTGGAGTGAAAAGGAGTCAAAAACAACGTAAATTGCTTATTTGGGAAATATCAATAACACCAGAAGAAAACCCGAAGCGATTGGAGGACAGAGAAGGTTTAATGACCAACTATACGACGAGAATATTTTTTCCGGCCGTATAGTTCCCGCCGACACCTCCTCCTCAAATAGTTTCACCCCATGCAATTAGATCGGCGAGAAGACATATAGAACACCCATAAATCGCGGAAAACCTCACCTCCAGAAGGGATCTAGAGGGGGACTTGCCCTAGGGATACATCTTAGCCCTAAGCAGATCTGGGAGGCCAAGGCATCGATCTCCATCTTCATCAACCGCTGCATCATCATCACCACCACCATCTCCATCCATCCCATCTTGATATTGTTGTAATTCTAGCACTAGTTGTGGATTTATACAAGAACTATTCATCTAAAGTTATTTCCATTACCATTGCCATGATGTTGTCTGTCTCCATGTCTGAGTAGATCATTAGTTCTTGGGGAGATAGAGAAACCCTAGTATATGATTGAGATGAGACAGAGATTATTATTATGTTATACATCATTATGTGTATAGGTTAATTGTCTTCATCTTGATGTTGGGAGTTGTGCACCTACTTAATATTTGCTTCTTACGGGGAATTGATGAAGGAGATTACTTGTTGGTAGACGAAGGGATGATAGAACTTATTATGAATATAATGTAGTTATCATACTTTACATACTAACTTTGGGAAGCAAGGATAACTCATCAAGACATGTCCATTGCACGGGAGAAATCCCTTAATAGCAGGATAATACGATTGATGTTATTTATCTGTCAGCTGTGGTTATGAAGGATGATGTGAGTAGTGGTTGCTGCCTATTCGTCCATATATGGAGATCCTCTTACATACATACATGTCATGAAAATATTCGATATAATAATCTTGATTACTCAGTCTAAATTGCTAGCGGTGTATCCACCACTCCCCGAGAACGCCTTTTACCCTACTGAAGTTTCAAGATTTCTTACACACGCGATTACTACATTTTGCATTAAGTTTTACTTTACTTTACTTTATTTAATTGATTCTCTCAATCAAAAACCCCAAAAAAACTACTTTTTCTTGCATCTTATAATTATTCCTTAAGTACTTCATTTACTTTTAGTTATAAGCATTTTATTCTTTCGCCTACTGCTCCCTGTGGGATCGATATCTTTATTTCAAAACTAGCTACAAATGATCTGTGCACTTGCAGTCATCAAGCTATTTTCTGGCGATGTTGCCAGGGAGCTTAGCGCTATAAGTCACTTTACTTTTAGTTATTTACTTTTGTTGTACTAATTTTTTATTTGAGTTGCAGGATCATAAAAATGGACAACACTCAACATTAATCCAGCTTGAGGCGGTAAGGAAAATGGGTTCGCCCATGGATGCTTTTATAACTGTTAATAAAAGCATAAACCCCGATGGTATTGAGATCCATCCCTTATTATTTGAATTATTTAACTCTAAGAAGTTTGAAGGAACCGGTGAAGAGAGTCCATATGGACACTTACAATTCTTTGAAGATGTTTTTGATTCCTTTATATTTTATGATTGTGACCTTGATAATATTAAAATCTAGTTGTTTAAATAAATTCTCTCCAATAATGTTTGCAACTGGTATAGATCCTTTTGTGCATAAGCACCAAGGACGTGGATGGAATTGACAACCAACTTCCTATCAGAATATTACTCAGAAAGCAGAGCTCACAGGATGACAGGTATTATTATCAGTTTCAAAAATAATCCTGATGAGAGTTTATATGAAGGATATCTAAGGTATAAAAGCTATCTAGACAATTGCCCCATCACTGTTTTCCTGATTGGTTAATCACTCATACTTTTTATGGAGGGCTTAATAATAAAAATAGAACGAGCCTACATACCGCTTCTAATGGTAGTTTTCTATCTTATACTTATGCTGAAGCCTGGAAATTAATAATGAAAATGAGGGAGACAACATAAAGTCTTAAAAATGAGGAGAGCGATATGAATAGTTCTTCTGAATATGCTTGTGTTAACGACTTTCTTGCAGATGAAAGGACTTGTGCGATGATTAAAACCCTCGGTATTGATTCTTATTCATTAAAGAAAATTATTGAGAATTATGCAGGGAATTTAAAGGTACCTACAGAATGGGAACCTTATAAACCCCTCAAAGAAAGGAAACGAGCAAGAGAGAACACATCATTGGTAGAATTTTCCTCTGAACCTATTCAAGAGAATATTAAGAGAAAGTGCAGGGAGGAAGAACACATAAGGAGAAGATCAAATAAACCAGAGAAGAACCCCGATACTACCAATGCAAATATTGTTATATTTAGGGATCTTATGGAAGCATGAACCATGGATAATGAAGTGGTTATACTAGACTTTGAAACTTCAGAATTCATCACAGGTAAGATATGAGGTAATGAAACTTCTAAACCTATGACTCCTATATATTGTGGAGAAACTTTCTTATACGGAATTTGTGGGCCGATTTCCACTATAAATATTAAGCCTTCATCACTCTATGAGGAACTTTGCTACAATTTAAATAATCCAGATGTGGAATCAGTAGACACTAATATTAAATTGTCTAATAGAACTAATGTAAAACCAGAAGGTGTTATTAGAAATGTCTATGTATTTATTGGATCACTCATGTACCCCCTTGATTTTCATATTGTTGATATGCCTCGAGACTCTTTTTGTCCTATTTTGTTAGGCAGAACTTTTGTCACTATAACCAAAGCTCAAATTGAAAATAAAGAGGAGACTATTTCAATGATGTTTGGAGAAGAGGAAATGACATTCCACTTTGCCAAACTAAAGAAGAGGCCATATGAAGTGGAAGATATCAAGGAAGGGAAAACAATTGCCGAGCTATCCGTGATTCATTTCAGCACTCTGCAAGATGAATTAGAGAGGAGCTTAGTTAATTGGGAAGAGGCACTAGATGATGAGGAAAGAGAATACATGGATGATTACCTTGAAACCATTCCGGAAGCACAAAACCCACATGACTATGAAGAACTGGTAATAAAAGGAGACGAAGAACCTCCATCAATTGAATTGAAATGACTTCCAGACAATATGAGGTACGAATGAATTTTTAGAAAATGAAAATAAATGTCCTATTATTATTAGTAAAAATTTATTAGAAAATGAAACAAATAAAATCATTTCAGTTTTGATCAAACATCGTGAAGCATTTGGGTATACTCTAAGTTATATTAAAGGAATAGATCCATCTACTATGACACATAAGATTACCATGCTTGAAGATGTTGTACCTGTAGTTGACACACAGAGAAGGCTTAATACAAAAATGAAAGAAGTAGTAAGAAAATAAGTTATACGCTTATTAGATGACGACATAATATATCCTATTTCTGATAGTAAATGGGTTAGCCCAGCTCATTGCATACCAAGATATGGGGGTCTTGATGTTGCCATGAATGAGGATGGTGAGCTAGTTCCTATAAGACCTATTGTTGGATATCGCATGTGCATCGATTTTAGAAAAGTAAATCGTGAGACACAGAAAAATCATAAACCTATACCGTTCATGGATAGAATTTTAGAAAGACTAAGCAATAATTCTTATTTTTGTTTTCTTGATGGTTATTCCGGTTATTCTCAAATTGTTATACAACCCGAAGATCAAGGTAAAACAACTTTCACATGTCCTTATGGTATATATGCTTATAGATTAATTCTGTTTGGCTTATGTAATGCGGCTGCAACCTTTCAAGAATGTGTTTTAAAAATATTTGATGATCTTGTTGAGAAGACTATGGAAGTTCTAACAAATGATTTCGTTGTTTGTGGAACGACATTTGATAATTGTCTCTACAATTTAACCAAAGTACTGCAGAGATGCAGGTAATCAAATTTAGTTTTGAATTGGAAGCAATGTCGATTCATGCAAAGAGAAGGTAAAGTATTTGGACATAAGGTTTTAGAAAAGGGTATAGAAATAGATAAGACCAATATAAGTGTTATAGAAAATCTTCCCATACCTCAAGACATTAAAAACTTAAAATGTTTCTAGGACATGCAAGTTTTTACAAGCGTTTTATAAAATATTTTGCTAAAATAGCTATGCCTCTCACTAACCTCCTTGAGAAAGAAACTCTGTTATACTTAGACCATGTGCAGCTTTTGAAAATCTTAAAAACAAATTAGTTTCAGCACCTATCATGCAATCTCCAAAATGGGATGAACCTTTTGAAATCATGTGTGATGCTAGTGACTATGCTTTAGGAGCTGTATTAAGATAGCGAGACAGGAAGAATTTAAATGTTATTCATTACACTAGTAGAACTCTTAATACTCCAATATTCGGAGAAATTATGCTACTACAGAAAAAGTGTTCCGGGCTATAATTTTTTCTTGTGACAAATTTAGATCTTACATCATTAATTCTAAGGTAATAGTCCATACGGATCACCAAGATTTTCATCACCTCCTTGTGAAAAAGGATGGAAATATCAGGTTGATTAGATGGGTTTTATTACTACAAGAATATGATTTGCAAATAGTAGATAGAAGGGGTAAGGATAATCCAGTAGCATATCATCTCTCTAGGATGGAGGGAATAATTACTGACCCCGTACCTATAAATGAGTAATTTCCGGGAGAATACTTAGCAAATATTGAAATCACTGATCCTTGGTTTGCAGATTATGTTAATTATCTTGCAAGAAAATTTGTACCTCCTGGTATGACAAGAAATAAAAGAATGAAATTATTTAATGATCTTAAATATTACTTTTGGGGTGATCCATTTCTTTATCGTCATGGACATGTTGGAATGATTCGAAAGTGTGTTCCTAATCATGAAATGAATGCAATTTTGCAAGCTTGTCATGACAGCCCGTATAGAGGACATCATGCAGGCAGGCAAACTGCAGGAAAGGTACTTCAATCCAGATTCTATTGGCCCACCTTGTGCAAGGATGCACACAGGTATGTAGAACATTGTGATGCTTGCCATAAAATAGGTATTATAGGTAGAAGACAAGAGATGGCAATGAATTATAGTCTTATAATTGAAGCATTTGATGTGTGGGGAATGGATTACATGGGACCCTTTATAGAATCAAATGGCTACACTCATATTCTTGTTACTGTCGATTATGTTAATAAATGGGTTGAAGCTATTCCAACAAACCATGCAGATGCAGCTACTTCAGTAAAGATGATCAAGGATGTCATATTCCCCAGTTTTGGAGTTCCTAGATTTTTAATTACTGACGGTGGATCTCATTTTATAAAAGGAACTTTTAGGAAGATCCTCAACAAATATGGAGTAACTCACCGCGTTGCTTCACCATATCATCCTCAAACAAGTGGTCAAGTGGAACTCTCTAATATAGAACTAAAAACCATACCCAAGAAGAGGGTGGGTAAATCAAGAAAAGATTGGTCATACAAGCTAAATGACACTCTTTGGGCATACCGAACTACATTTAAAAATCCAATGGGTATGACACCATATAAGATAGTATATGATAAGGCGTGCCATCTACCTTTAGAATTGGAACATAAAGCCTTTTGGTAAATCAAGAACTTAAACTATGATTTTAAAGCAGCGGGAGAAAAACTTTTATTAGACATGCATGCTTTAGATGAGTTTAGGAGTGAGGCTTATGAAAGTGCTAGATTGTTTACAGAAAAAGTAAAAAGATGGCATGATAGAAAAACATAGAATAAGGTTTTTAAAAGTGGAGACAAGGTGTTACTCTATAACTCTCGTCTTAAGTTGTTTCCAGAAAAGCTCATATCAAAGTGGGGAAGGCCCCTATATAGCTGAAGAAGCTTATGCATCGGGAGCAGTGAAGTTCCAAGGGAAAACACCCTCTCTTTCATGGGTGGAAAATGGACAATGCTTGAAGCATTATCAAGCAAAAGAAGATATAAGCGCAATCACCATATGAGTGATTACCCCAGAAGAAATGATTGGGAAAAAGTATGGAAGGAATGGCAACTGGAATAAGGATAAAATCGAGACGAAGTGAGCAATACTATTGTCAAGCTATAGACCATAAAAGAGCGCTTCATGGGAGGCAACCCATGTGAAATAAAGGTTCAAGTAAGTTTTAAATTTCCGAGTAAGTTTTAGTTAAGCTTGTGATTGAATAAAGGAACACTTGAAGCTCTAGTGAAATAGAAGAAATTTGGTTATGATAAAAATCTCGTTCAATGAATGATAATGTTGGTCGAAAATTTAAGCCGTCATTTTTCTATCAAAACTTGGTATTTCATTATGTTTCAGATTAATAAATAACTCCCAAAGAAACAGGTAAATTTTGATGGATACAATAGCTTTAACGACCAACTATACGACAAAAATTAAATTTCCAGCTGTATAGTTGCGGTAGTATATTTATTCACCCCATCTCCATTTTTTTATGCCAGGGTACAGTATGTTTAACGACCAACTATACGGCGGGAAGAAAATTCCCGACCGTATAGTTGTGGTCGTATAGTTGATACCACCGTATATTAAAAAAATCTATAGTCGGTTCATAACTATACGACGGGATCTATATGGGTCGCGCCCGTATAGTTGCTCATTACGGACGACAGCTGGAGATTTTAACCTCCCATTTTAAAGCTGATCGCATCTAACCTTTTAATTAAGTTTTCACGGAACTACAGCCTCCAGCTTCGAAAAACCATCACCATCTCCATACAAGCCCCTTCTAACTACATCCGTGCAGTGAAGCCATGCAGCCGTTCCATGTAAATAAGATTTGTAGGAAGAAATAAGAGAAGCCCGTGAAGATGATCGAGGAAGCAGAACCAAAAGAAGCATCATCGTCATCCAGCTCGGAGATCAAGCCTCTCCTGAATTGGGAGGACATGTTCCCGCAAAGGATGGAGATGAAGAGGCAAGCGGATCAGATAAAGAGCAAGGATGAGTATCTCCCTAATCCTTACCATCACAACATAGGATCTTATTATAAACCTTCTCTCAGTCCGTCACCTCTTAAACCCAAGAAGGTGCTCAAGATGAGATTCATGATAAGGTCTATCAATTGGAAAAAGCTTCAAAGGCATGTGTTGAAACTATTGGAGAAGGGATTGACTCCTACTGTATAATGAGCAAAGACCTTGAGAAAAAGGTCAATGACATTGATGGTAGAGTTGGTTTCTTGATTAAAACTATTTTTGAGTTGATAGATGAGAATAAATTCCTCCAGAAGAAAATTTTGAAGATTCAATACGACATGGCTGAGCTCAGCATCCGCCTCGCAAGCATAGCTAAAGTCTGTAACACAGGAGAAGAAGGTAATACTCTTCCTACCCAGGAGGAGGAATAGGTACTAGCAAGGAGTTATTTGATCCCGCCTGGCTTGATTCCAAGCTTGGGGAGATCTTTAAAACCTTGTAATCAATCTTATAATTTTACTATTTTAGTTTCGCATTAGTTCGAGTTTGGAAATAAAGATTGCAATATTAGAATTCCCTTCAGGAATAGTCGATCCCATTTATGAAATTTTGAGTTTATTATAATATATGGAGAATTATTGAGTTTGAGTTTGTCCTATTGGTTATAAGAATGGGTTGAGTATGACTTTACTTGCAACTGATGATAGAAATAGGAGTCTTCCACACCATTGGTATTAATGGAACATATAAAGAAAATTTAGTCAATATGTTTTAAGTTGATGGTTTGATTTACAAAAAGAAAAATAATCTAATTATTCAAGTTGAGAAATAAATCTTGAACAAAGAAAAATAAAAGTGCTATCAAATTAGAGTGAGAACAAGTTGAAGCAAAATCTTCAAGCCATAAATATGCTTCATATACAATTAGAATTTGGTAATTGAGATCGTTAAACTTTGAATCCCTACGTGAAGTGGATTGTATGGCTAGCTCCTTTGCATAGAACTTAAACAAAAGTGTGAGCATATATATCAAAAAGAGAGTAGAGAAAAAAGAAAAAGAGCGAATGTGTAAAGAGCAAGTAGGCATACACCACCGTCTTGTGGTAAGACAAAGAAACGTTTGAGATTTTGAATCCCAAGTGAATTTATTGATCCTAAAACACTTGGGACTACCTCGCTAACTCATTCGGTTAAACCGAAACACCTTATATCACATTGAGATTCATATTTTGTGAACTGTTGATCACTAAGGTGTGGAAGACTACTAGTATTATTTGGATGGTTCGAGTAAGGTACTATTCATGAACTTATTCCTATATATCATATATGACAACCACATGCTGCAACTGCCTCATTTATTTTATCGACCCAGCTTTATGAATATGAGGATCACATCCATTAAAGCTAAACTTTATCGGGACAAGCAAGAGTATAAGCTTGGGGAAGTTGATGAGTGCATATTTGCATCATGTGTTATATTATGATTTTGCATTGTAGTGGTAGGATCTTGGTATTTTACGGCGTTCGCGCGCACCTTTATGTTTATTTTCACCTGGATTAAGACAGATGATGTATCCGATGGACACAATCCTTGGAACAGTTATATTGGAGTGAAAAGGAGCAAAAACAACGTAAATCGCTTATTTGACAAATATCAATAACACCAGAAGAAAACCCAAAGCTATTGGAGGACACAGAAGGTTTAACAAACAACTATACGTCGGGAATATTTTTTCTGGACGTATAGTTCCTGCCGTATAGTTGGAGCCAACACCGCCTCCTCAAATACTTTCACCCTGTGCAACTGGATCGGAGAGACGACATACAAAACACCCAGAAATCACCGAAAACCTCACCTCCGAAAGGGATCTAGAGGGGGAATTTTCCCTAGGGATCCATCTTCGCTCTAAGAAGATCTGGGAGGCCAAGGCATTGATATCCATCTTCATCAACCGCTGCATCACCATCACCACCACCATCTCCATCCATCCCATCTAGATCTTGTTGTAATTATAGCACTAGTTGTGGATTTATACGAAAACTATTCATCTAAAGTTATTTCCATTACCATTGCCATGATGTTGTCTGCCTCCATGTCTGAGTAGATCATTAGTTCTTGGGCAGATGGAGAAACCCTAGTATAGGGTTGAGATGAGATAGAGATTATTATGTTATACATCATTATGTGTATGGGTTAATTATCTTCATCTTGATGTTGGAAGTTGTGCACCTCCTTAATATTTGCTTCTTACGGGACTTGATGAAGGGGATTACTTGTTGGTAGACGAAGGGATGATAGCACTTATTGTGACTATAAAGTAGTTGTCATCCTTTACGTACTAACTTGGGGAAGCAAGGAGAACTCATTAATCCATGTACATGCCACAAGAGAAATCCCTTAATAGCGGGATAATCCCTTGTTGTGACTATAAAGTGGTTATGAAGAATGTTGTGAGTAGTGGTTGCTGCCTATTCGTCCATATATGGAGCTCCTCCCACATACATACATGTCATGAAAATATTCATTATAATAATCTTGATTACTTAGTCTAAATTTCTAGCGGTGTATCCACCACTCTCGAGAACGCATTTTCCCCTATTGAAGTTCCAAGTTTTCTTACACACAAGATTACTACTTTATGCATTAAGTTTTACTTTACTATACTTTATTTAATTGCTTCGCTCAATCAAAAACCCAAAAACAATCCTACTTTTTCTTGCATCTTACAATTATTCCTTAAGTACTTCGTTTAATTTTAGTTAAAAGCATTTTAGTCTTTCGCCTACTCCTCCCTATCGGATCGATATCTTTATTTTGAAACTAGCTACAAATGATCTATGCACTTGCATTCATCAGGCATTAGCATCATTGTTTGGTAAACTAAGGCAATTGCACCATTCATCAAGTGTCAATGTATAATTGTGGTTCATAAGTCGGAAAGAAATAGTGTACTCTCGTTGCCATGTTTTAACAGTGCTTTGCAATGAACTTAAAAATTCAAGAGTTAACCGGCGATAAGTAGGCACATCATGAAATACAAAGTTTTGCAGACCAACCCTATTGTAAAGTAAATTGAAGTCAATAGAAATACCGAGTTGGTTCAATATGACGAGACAAGCCTACTTGGTTGCCATCACTTCTCGGTTCTTGATCTTGTTGAAGAGATCACGTTGGAGCTCATTCCTGAACCGTATCCCCATGCGATCCTAAGCTGCAGCGGTAGCCTGAGAAGAAATCACAGCGGCACGAGCACGCATTTGGCTCCTTGTGTTCATCTTCTAAAAATAAATAAGAAAGAAAAATAAAACTTTTTGATCCAACAATAATAAGCATAGCATATTACTCATCATAGCACACTAAAGAATCTCCTCAACATAATAATCTAGGTAAGAAAATCATGGCAACTAGTTCAAAGTAGGTCTCACCCTAGATTCATAGTGACAATAGATCAGAGATGAATTTGCAAAAAGTAATTGGAGGATCGGAGGAGAAACTTATCGTAGATCACTTATGTGCGAGGAAATCGAATGAAATTGAGTAGGGGTGAATATCCCTTGAGATTTTGAGAGAGTTTGAAGGTAGAAGAAAGAAAAAGGATTGAAGTTTTGGTGTTTTAGGTACCTTCCCGTGCGTTTAAGTGGTCGGACGCAACTATACGGTCGCAACTATATGGCCGGCCATATAGTTGGTCCGACAACAAAAGTTAGGGTTTCTAGAGTTTCTTTCCTAGCAGCTGTAACTATACGACCAGAACTATACGATCGGATCAAAATGGTCCCGACGTATAGTTGGTCCTTAAATCTTCTGTATCCGGAAAAGAAAAAATTTCAATGGCTCAAATAACTATACAGCCGGAATTATACGGCAGGAATTTTTATTCCCGCCGTATAGTTGGTCGTTAAAGGTACTGTATTCATCAAAAAAATTCATTTCTTCAAGAATTACTTTTTAGACTGAAACTTAGCGAAACACCATGTTTTGACAGAAAAATGATAGACTAAATTGTCAACCAACATTAGCATGTATAAAACAGGAATTTTAGTACCACTGAATCTCTCCTTCTCACTGGAGTTTTCTAGCACTCTTTATTCAACATAAAACTTAAACTAAAACTTAAAAACTTTACTCAAACCTTTATTTCACAAGGGTTGCCTCCCATGCATCGCTCTTTTATGGTTAATAGCTTGACCTTAATATTGCTCACTTAGGCCAAATGAGTGGAACACCCACTCCAAAATAGTTGGCCTTCAAAGTGATGGCCTTCTTATCATCTTGCTTGGCTTTCTTTTTCCTAGGAAAATGAATAACAAAAGGATCTCGTGAAGGCAATTGGAGCTTCATGTTCCCTTCATGCAGATTAATCAAAGCCTTAATAGTTCTTAAGAAAGGATGGACTAATATAATAGGAGCAGTAGCATCTTCAGGCATGTCAACAGTAACAAAATCAATAAGAGTAGGACAACCTTTAATGTACACTAATGTATTTTCTTCAATTCCTACTGCTTGTTTGAAGGTAGAATCTTCTAGATGATATTTTAACTTGGTGATTTCAAAAGAGCCAAGATATAACTTATTAAAAAGACTCTTTGGAAATGTTGAAACACTTTCCCCTAAATAACAAAGTGAAGCTATTTCATTAGTCCCCATTTTAATATTAATAGTAGGCTCAAATATATCATCAATCTTAACAGGTAATTTTTCAGCAATTTTCTTATATTCTTCTTCAAGCTCACGTACCTTAATTGCTACCTGATTAACAAAGTGTTGATACGTGGCTTCCTCATTTCCTTCACTTACCGTAATCTTGATATTGATCCTTTTTACAAGATCTTCAACTGTGTAATTTGGTGAAGGAGCATTGCTAGTCAAGTTCTTTAGGATCCTCTGTAGAGGTCCCAACCTTTATAAAGGTAGAGATCCCTGTATTTACAATGCTAGTCCCTGGATCAATAGCTAGCATCCACAGTTAAGATGTAATATCAAGAAACAAAGGTCATAATACAACTTTATAACCAGGAGTAAAATAATTCATTACATCTTACATAGCTCATTTGTCTATCACATTACAATGCAGCAGAATATCTATATAGCAGGAGTCCTTCATCTTCAAAGTGCCATAGGCAATCATGTTGGTTGTAGACTTGTAATCCTATTCAACACACACTTCACTAACATCAAACAAACCTGCAACATAATAAGTTACATCCACAAGGGTCAATACATTTGAATTGTATTGGAAAGTTTCACTACTATGTAGAAATAAGTGGAACCTATCAATACATGCATATTTGGCTAAGTAGGGTTTATGCTCATTTGCAGAAAGCAATATAGTTTTATCCTATCTTTTCAAAATAGTTTTAATCTTTTGAAAATCTTTCTGAACTCCTTGGAAAACTCCAAGTGCTTCTAATCCCTTGTTGTCACCATCAAGTTTTACTTTGAGAAATTGGAATGTCGAGATCTTCCATAGCTTCAGGCCTTAGTTGCTCAGAGTTGTCCGTAACCGGGGACACGGCTAAGTAGAATTTGATCTTCTGCAGAAGTTGTACACTTTACCCACATGACACAATCTCGTCTTGACGCCACCAGTGGCCGCTGGATAAGTACTCACCAAATGGAGTACCGGCAGATCGAGAATGTGACAAAGTCTTTCCATAGAAGTCCTCCCAATACACAATGCTAGCTTGTCTACCAGGCACCAATGTATGGATATATTTCCAATACACAATTCTAGTTAACCTGAAGATGCCAATGCAAGGGTCTTCCACTATGTAGTTGACTAAGCCAAAGCCCATTTAGCATGTGGTACATTAAGTCACTGCATTTGAGAAACATGTTCAATCTCTAAGTCCTTGGGTGGTTTTCTTCTAGTGCACATACAAAAAGATAGCCATATAAACATGGTTCCCTTTGTTGCCACCTTGTCCAAAATGGAGTATCCTCTTTCCACCCAGGTGGTTCATTGAGTACTTGTTTTATTATATAAAACATATATTTTTCCAACACTTTATATAATCATATCTTGTATTCCATCCCAAATATTTAGCAGGGCTAAGCATACTACAACTACAATGTTTTCACTAAGGAGGATATAAGGATATCCTAATAGGATATAGCATAGCATAGAAATATAGTAGTCATATCATGCATGCTACAAAAATCCACTAAGTGTAATGAAAATAGTAGGACATGGATGATCGTGTCACTTGCCTTTTTAGTAGATAATGTTGGTTCACTCCTTGATCTTGCAAATATCACACTCTTCTAATATCACTACAATTCAATCAAGCAAGCACATTTTCAAACCAACATTCAAATAATTCACCACATGAAACAATAAGATCAAGCAATGCATGCAAGCATGCAAAAGATTGTTTTATTTGGAAAAGTGGTTTCTAGTAGGCTCTAAACATTTTAAAACACTTAAGGGTTATTTATAAATGTGGCAAAATCATTTGAAGCCAAGTTAGTGAAAATGCCATTTGAATCATTTTGTTTTGCTAGTAGTGATTTAATTTAAAGTAATATTTTGTAATTTTAGTCAAATATATTTTTAAACACAAATGTTAGTGCTTATGGTTAAAGGGTTTAATAATAATCCATTTGCAAAAAGGTTCCATCCAAATTCCATTTTTAAATCAAACCATATTTTATTTGCTAGAAATGCCTTTAACAAAGTAATAATTTACTAAGGTTCATCAAACATGTTTTCAAATCCCAAAACTTGGTGTTTAGGGTCAGAGAGTTTAAATCAAACCATTTCTCAAGGTTTTAGTCAAAAAGCATTTTTAAACCATAATCAAAAAAATTATTTAGCTAGAAATGCTTTTATTCAAAGATTTAATTCTTAAGTATCACCAAATATATTTTAAAATCCACAAGTTGGTTTCTATGGTCAGTAGGTTCAAAACAAACCATTTTCCAAAGATCTTATCACAAAATAATTTTAGAATGAATTTTATATTCGAAATATGCCTACACATGTTCCTGCAAAAACAACTAATTTTCAGAAGAAATTCACTAAACAAAGTGCATTATTGGAAAGTACACATTTTTCTGAATCCAGTGATATAAAATTTGTAAAATTTGAACGTGTGTATTAAAAGTTATGAATTTTGCAAGTTTGTATATCTAATAGATCAAAATTTCTGTTTTAAAACAAACTCTGGCCACGTGGCTCATTCTTACTGGCGCGTACCGGTTCGCGCGGATCACACTCTGTGGGCTGTTGGATTTAAAATGCATTGCACGGCTCAGGATCAAACGTACCCCTTCAATTAATGAATCTATCGCAATGCTTGGATCTAAATCCTACGGTTCATAGCATCTCGACCAGGAACTGGCGGCGCTCGACGGTGGCTGGCGGCGGCGCGGCTCTGGCGGTGGCATTTCCGACGAACTAGGAAGAGAGAGAAGGAACGGAGATGCTCATCGTGCTCGCGTGGTTGCAGTGAAGCTCAAGGTGGCCGCAGCTGTTCGAGGGGTGCACGGAGTCGCCAGGGATTGCTCGCCGGAGCTGCGTTTCTCCTCGGGAAAGTTCTGTTGTTGACAGAGACGGGGCTACAAGGCTCGGAAGAGCAAGTGGAGTGCACCGTTAGGTTCATACGCGAATCGCAAACGTGTGAGCATCAAAGAGAGGGCAAGGGGAGGTCTATTCTCACCAGTAGTGTTCGCCGGAATTGAAGCAGACGGCGGCGGCGTTCAGTCAAGGATGTTGCCAACGATAGGGGCACGCGCGAGCGAGTGGTTGGTGCTGGAAGATGCAGGGGACGATGGGGAGTAATCTCGTATGCACTGGTAGGCAAGGGGTGGATCGGCGTCGCCGGAATCGGCCGGAGTTGCTCGTCGGAGACAGTGGGTTCGAGCTAGCGATTATGGCAGCCTGGTGGCCGAGAGGAGATGGCGCTTGGGGGAAAAGAGAGAGAAGGGCAAGGTGCTTAAGTTAGCGTCGTATCTGGCGAGGTTTAATCGCGCAATCAAACGAATTCATGAAGATTAAACATGGCAGTAAATAGCAAGGTTGCGAGGGGAACGGTCGACGCGGGGTTGATGACGATGTGGTGGCCAGTGGGTCCCATTGACAGCGAGAGAGAGAGAGTGGGTGTGGGGCTAGGCGTTCAGTGACTTTGTGGGTTTGCTGCTGAGTGTAAAATGTTTCGCTAGAGGGGGAAAAGGTGGGCTGCGCTGCTGGGCTAGACTGGGCCTGATTCTGGGCTGGGTTCGTTTCTTTTTTTTATTCAGAATCTTTTTCTTTTTCCTTTTCTATTTATCTCTTTTGATTTTTATTCAAATAATTCAAACACTATTTGAATTCAAACCTCTACCAAACTTTGAGTAGATTTTAATATTGTTTATTAACATATTCTGAAATCCAATTTAGAGTATTTATTTTATTCATTTAGGGCATATTAATTATTAAAATAGGCCCTTGTCTTAATTCAAATAAGATTTTATTAATGTTTTCAAACTCTATTTGAATTCTAAATTTTACCAAATCTTTTTTAGTAGGTTTTATTTAAAAATAATTCACTTTGAATTATAATTTAAAATACTTTAATATGTTTTAATGTTCATTTAAAATGGGAAATGTCTTTACTTGAATAAATTTGGATAGTAATAAATCCTTATGATTTTATTTAAATAATCCCTTACTCTTTTTATTAAACCAAAATCTTTCATTTCATTTGTTTGCCCAAGATTTAATTTTGGCTTTTTAAAATAGTCCTTATTTATTTATTTATTTCTTCCTTTGCTTAAAAATCCATATATTTTTATTTAAAGATCCAAAAATGGTGATTCCAACTTTTATAACTTTATTTATTATTTGTTTATCTTTTTAAATCCCTTTAGGATTCTATTTGACCAAAATAGGTTTTGATGTTTTCATTTGGAATCAGAAAGTTTCTTTTCACCCTAAATTTCAACAATTATTTATTTTGTTTATTTATTTTTCACATTTCAAAATTTGGAAAATTTTGGGATGTGACATCCTCCCTTTGGATTCTTATCGTCTTGAGGTCTTCTACTGGATTAGGCTCGGATTTACCTGCAAATTTAGCTAGAATGAGAGTTTGACTCTCGGTTATCTTACCTAGTTGTGCCTCAACAATCCTTGTCCTTTCTTGGAGGGCCTGCAAATCATTTCTTAAACTAACAGCTTGGTTAGATAATTTACCAATCATAGCATCATGGTTCTCCATTATTTTAACAAGGATATTGTTTTGTTCATTTTGTGAGTCAATAAAAGATTTAAGAGTTTCTTGAAGACTACCATTACTTGATGCCATATTATTATTAGAGTTACCTGCAGGACTAGAATAGTGTTTCTAAAAATTTGGATTATAATTCTTCTTCCAAGAAGGGTTATAATCATTACGAGCTATGAGTATATTTCTTTAATATTTGGTTTTGGAGCAGCTCTTACAAGGGTTTCCTTACCTTTGAAGGCTAATATGAGCTCATCCAACTTAGCATTGAGTTCTTAATTTTCTTTAGGTGTGACAGAGTTCACCTTCTTCGCGTTTGATCTTTCCACATGCCATTGGGCATGGTTGTCTTGCATATTGTCTAGGAGCTGCTTTGCTTCGGTAACTTGTTTACCCATAAATGTCCCTCCAACTTCAGTATAAAGCATAGACTTAGAACAGGTTAAGAGCATTATAAAATAAATGGAGAATTAACCAATCTTCCATCCCATGGATGGGATAGTTTCTCGTGCATTCTTTCATTCTCTCTTATGCAAGCGCTAGTGGCTCACGCTCTTCCTGTCTAAAACTAGTAATATTAAGTCTTAGTTGCATAGTCTTTGCAGGTGGAAAGAATTTAGTCGTAAATAAAGAAGTACATTCCACTCATGATGCAATAGTATTTCTAGGTAAAGATAGCAACCATTCTTTTGCTCTTCCTCTAAGAGAGAAAGGAAATAAATGCAACTTGACCGTGTTGGGGTCAACATCTTTAATGCGCATCACATCACATATTTCAGTAAAAGTATTTAAGTGCATACCTGCATCTTCAACATCAGAGCCTCCAAATTGATTCTGTTGAACCAAACTTAAATGTGGAGCTTAATTTCATAATCTTCGGCAGTATTTGCTGGCTGAGTAATAGGAGTACGCAAATAATCATTGTTGGGAGTTGCAAACTCCCCAAGCTTCTTTTCAGCCATATTTCCTATGTTTTGGGATTATCTTAAACAAATACTAATGATAGTAAAAAGAAGAATTAAAAGACTAACTAATTTTTTGGTTTTTCAAATAAAGACTGAAAGCACACTAACAAAATTAAAAACAAGAATTAAAACTATCACAGTTCTTACTAACCTCAATAGGGTAGCTATTGCTTCCCCGGCAACGGCACCAGAAAAAGGGTTAATAACTTCGATCCGTATTATAGATGTAGTATAGTTCTTTTTCCCTAGTATACCTAGGTTTATCGAATCCTCGGGAAGCAGAAAGCAAAGTGAAGTTACTTTAACGGACCTTCAAGAGTTTAAGAATTACTTTTGTGTTTTCACTGGACCAAGAGTTTGCGATCTTTTTGTTGTTTTTGACGACGGAGAGAGAGGGCCTAGGGCTTTCGGTTTCACCAGTAGCTGTGCAAAATGTCTGATGGGAATAAAAGATAATAATAAAGTATGCATGTAATTGTTAGAGCAAGATAATTATATGTGGCAGTGCATTGATAATTGTTATTGCCTCCGCAACCGCTTATAGCAATAACCTACTAGTCTCATCCATAGAAGAAAGAGAACTAATGATATGCATAGTGATGTCACTGTTAATCCCAAGTAAATCCCTCACATACAGGCGTACTACCCCTTCTGTCACTAGGGTTCCCAACCTACAGATCAGTCATCACTCACACTCCCTATACCTGGATCAATCCTTGGGGTCTTGGGTACCTGACAATTCCTTGGATTGAGGCCAGAGAGGGTACAATAATCATCATGTGATACAAACTAATACATGATCCCATCTATGATAAATAGCATGCACAAAAAGCTACATGGCTAGGCCGAATCCCTTAGCCTAAGGAGAATTACTCACATATAGAGATGAAATCAACAATCACAAACATTGTAATAGAGATCATAAGATTGATAGCAAATAGTCTTACAATGTTGCCAATTGGAGAAGAGATCTACTATTACAAGTGGTGGAATATGGCTATGGTGGTGGAGAAGGGTTTTGGGGATTAGATCTAGATCTATTCCTCCGGCGTGGTGGCTTCTGGTGGCAGGGAGAGTTGAGATTGAAAAGAAGGAGGGTTTTCTCGTTGCCCAAAGCCTCTTTATATAGGGGTCCCTTCATGAAAGTTATTCTGTTTGACCTGCCGATGTCGGTGCCAACTATATGGACAGAACTATACGACGGGAATTTTATTTTGGCCGTATAGTTGGTCGTTAAAGGCACTGGATCCACTTCATGGCTCCTGGTTTCTTTGACATGTTGGAAATCTCGTATCTTTGACTTTAATGTAGTGATTCCCATCATCAAACGTCATTATCTGTGCAGGAAAAATAGGAAGAAAGGATTGCATACCTCTTTGATCATTAGGCATTAGTGCTAGGATTTAGAGAGATATTTCATAAAATATATGAATAATATCTAGTTTAAATGAGTACGTGGATGGGTATATTTCACAGCCATCGGCAGGCCTTGTTGGTACAACGCGGATCTTGATAGGGCCAGCTCGAGGTCCTCCACGAGGACCACGCTGTCCTCCATTGCCTCTTGGTTCTCCTTCTCCATGTAGAGGAGCTTGCAGGACGACTCAAACTCGATGTCCGCCGTGAGCACTGCTTCAGAGCCATAGGTGAGGAAGAATGGCGTGAAGCTAGTTAAACGATTTGGAGTGGTGCGCATACTCCATAGGATGGCCGAAAGCTCTTCAATATAGCAGACGGGTGAGCGCTCTAGTGGCTCGATTAGTCGAGGTTTGATGTCGGCTAGCACCAGGCCATTTGCTCTTTCCACCTGCCCGTTGGACCGCGGATGTGCGACGGATTCAAGGTCTAGTCAGATCCCCTTGTTGCAGTAGAGCCGGGCGAAGGCTCCCTTGGCGAAGTTTGTGCTATTTTTGGTGATGATGCCATGGAGGTACCCGAACCAGATGATGATGTCCCAGTAGAAGGTGACGACCGTGGCACTGTCTAGCTTTCAGATTGGCTTCGACTCTATCCACTTGGTGAACTTTCCACTGCCACCAGCAGGTGGGTCATGCCTGCTCGAGCCCGCTTGAAGGGACCAACCATGTCGAGTCCCCAAACCGCAAAGGGACATGTGACTAGTATGGTCTTGAGCACCAAAGTCGGCATGTGCTGCAGCTGGCCGAATTGTTGGCATCTGTTGCACGCGCAGACCATCTGCTCTACGTCCTCATGGGTGGTGGGCCAGTAGAATCCATGGCTGAACTCCTTGCTTACTATGGCCTGGGAAGAAGCATGGTGGCCGCATTCGCCCTGGTGGATATCCTTCAACAACCGATAGCTGGTGTCCTCATCGATGCACCACTGGAATATGCCTGATATGCTGCGCTTCTAAAGGTCCTTGTTGATGATGGTGTACGTGTGCATGTGCCAATTGATTTTCTTGGCCTCCACCTCATCATTCGGAAGCCCCCCACTGACCATGTAGTTCATGAAGGGTTGCGCCCAATATGGCACTTCCCGAACGGTGAAGACACTTTCGTCCACAAGCTGGAGCTCGTCTGGCGGGCGGCCGGGTGGGATGCCCGAGTCGGCAGCCCCTGAGCCGCTTGGATCTTCTGTTGATGCCGGGTGGAGTGACGAGGTAGCCCCCGGGTCTCTTGAACTGGGCAACGCTACATCTTTAGAGCCGGTGGGCGGTTGTTGGCCGGCAGCCTTTGGGTCCTTCGATCCGGTAGCCCCCGGGTCCGCCACCCACATAATGGACTCAGTTTTGAGGGAGGGGTGATGCTAGGCTTATGCAGGTGCTCCAAGGAGACACCGAGAGGGATTGCCTGCCTGGTGGATCCGACTCGCGCTAGCGAATCGGCCGCTTCATTGTTGGTATGAGGGCCGTGATGGAACTCACACCCCTCGAAACAGGCGCTGAGCAGATGAATCTGGAACTGGTATAGGGCCATGTTGGCGTCCCGGGCATCCCACTCTCCGGATACTTTCTGCACCACCAAATCCAAATCCCCAAAGCAGAGGATCCAGCGAATGCCAATTTCTTTAGCGAGTCAGAGCCCATGCGCCAGTGCTTCGTATTCGACCATGTTATTCGAGGCGGTGAAGTAGATCTGGAGGACGTATTCCAGCCGGTCTCTCTTGGGCGAGGTAAGAACGATGTCGGCTTCCAATCCCCTACGCATCTTCGAGCCATCGAAGTGCATCTTCCAGTGATCTGAGTCGAGAACTGGCGGGAGGTACTGGGTCTCTTCCCAGTTGACTAAGAAGTCCGCCACCACATTGAGACTTGATGGTGATCCTTGGTTCGTACCGGATGTAGTAGGCGGCGAGCTCAATGCCCCATTTGGCCACCCGGCCAGTGGTGTCCTTGTTGCCGAATATCTCCCCCAGCGGGGCGGTGGACACCACTTTGAGTTGATGCTCCTAGAAGCAGTGCTTGAGCTTCTTGCATGCCAAGTACATGCCATAGGTCATATTTTGGTAGTGCAGATAGTTCTTCTTGGAGAGGGAGATCACTTCGCTCAGGTAGTAGACGGGTCGCCGTACCGGCTAGGCCTTGCCTTCCTCGTGGCGCTCCACTGATAGGACGATGCTAACGACCCAGTTGGTGGATGCTATATAGAGCAACATCGGCTCCTTCTCAGCCTGCATGGCCAGCACTGGTGTTGTGGATAGCATGCGATTGAGGTCGTGGAACACGGCATCCGCCTGCATAGTCCAGGTGAACTTGTATGTCTTTTTCATCAACTGGTACAGTGGAAGTTCCTTCTTTCCCAGTTGGCTGACGAATCAGCTGAGGGAGGCCAAGCATCCGGTGAACTTCTGGACACCGAGCAAGCTTTTTGGTAGCTGCATCCTCTCGATCTGCGATCTTCTTCGGATTTGCCTCGATCCCTAGGTGTGAAATGAGGAAACTGAGGAGTTGTCCGGATAGAATGCCAAAGACGCATTTCTCTAGGTTCAGCTTCATATGGTACCGGTGGAGGTTCACAAACGTATCGCCCAGATCCTCGAGGAGAGTACGCTTCTCCTTCGTCTTGATGACGACATCATCCACGTAGGCATGCAAGTTTCGAAAGATTTGCGAGTGCAAGCACTTCTGCATGCAACACTAATAGGTGGCACCTGTGTTTTTCAAGCCAAATGACATGGTTACATATCTATAAGCCCCATACAGGGTAATGAACGATGTATTTATTTGATCTGCCGGATTTAACCGGATCTGATTGTAACCGGAATAACAGTCAAGAAAGGACAGCATATCGCATTCAGCCGTAGAGTCAATGACTTGATCAATACGGGGAAGGGCGAAGGGGTCTATCAGGCACGCCTTGTTCAGGCTGGTGTAGTTGATACACATGCGCCAAGTCTTGTTCTTCTTAAACACCAATACCAGGTTGGCCATCCAGTCCGGGTGGTACACCTCCATGATGAACCCGGCTACAAGGAGCTGGGCAGTCTCGTCACCAATGACATTTCTCTTATCCTCTGTGAAGCAGTGGAGGGGCTGATTGACCGGCTTGGCATCCGGCCGCACATGAAGTGAGTGCTCGGCGAACTCCCTCGGCACACCCGGCATGTCTTTGGGAGACCATGCGAAGATGTCCTGATTCTCACGGAGGAAGACGACGAGCGCGCTTTCCTATTTGCTGTCCAAGCCGGCACCGATGGTGAAGCACTTGGATGGATCAACCGAGTCAAGCGGGATCTGCCTTGTCTCCTTGGACGGCTGGAATGACATGTCTCCACTCGGCTTCATTCCAGCCGGCACTTCTTGCTGCAGCATTTCCACATTGTGCATGATCTCACGCTTCTCCTTGGTGATGAGCAGGGTCTCAGCTATCTTTGTGCCATATGTTGCGCATGCCATTGACCGCTTGTAGCAACCGGATACGGTGATCATGATATTCGGCCCCGGCAACTTCATCTTGAGGTATGCATAAGGGACCGCCATGAAGTTTGCGAGGGCGGGACGCCCAAGAAGAGCATGGTACGTGATGGCTAGATTCACCACCTCGAACCAAATCGGCTCGCACCGGAAGTTCTCCTCCGAGCCGAATATGACATTCAGCCAAATTTTCCCCAACGGGACACACGGAGGTCCTGGTGCAATGCCATAGAACATGGTACTCAAGGGCTGCAGGTCGCACTCCCGAAAGCCCAGCTTCTCCATGGAGGCCCGGTAGAGCAGGTTGAGGCTGCTGCCACCATCCACCAGCACACGCTAGAAGCGGCAGGTGAGCACATTAGAGATGAGCAGGGGTCTAGCACCATCGCGTAGCCCCCGGGATGTGGGAGCAGCTCCGGCAGGTCTTCCTGGCTCCAGGTGATTGGACTCTCGGACCAGTTCAGGTACTAGGGAACCGGAGAAATAACATCGTTCACCTCTGTTGTGCACTGCCTCCGGCTGGACTTGTTGTCTGGCAACGATTCGAAGATGTGGTAGTTCTCGTGCTGTTGTGGGTAGGCGCCATTGTTGTTGTTGTTCTCAGCTGGCCTAGCCGATGGTGGAGGCCCACTGAGAGGGGGCAAGCCGCCCTGCTCCTGAATCTGCCGGGTCCAACTGCATTGCCGGGTGGTGTGAGTAGCTGGCTTGAAGGCGCCACTGTGGTACTTGCATGACCCGTCAAACATTTGCTCGAAGGCGAACTTGGCCTTCTACCTTTTGTCATCTCCAGCCGGTGCGCCTTGCACTACGTTGACCTACCTCTGGTGATACTGAGGACCCTTCTGCTCAGCCGGGCGCTTTCCCTAGTAGCGGTTGTCGTTGTTGGGCTGCCTGGATGATCCATCATCCCCACCTTGACCACTTTATCTTTTGCGGGCCAGCTCTATGAGATCCGGCCGGTCTTCAGCATTCACCTAGAGGGGATTCTTCATTGCCGCATCAGCGGAGCGTACTGGTCAGCGACGATCATCAGCTCTTCCATGGTCTTGGGCTCATCGCACAGCAGCTGGTGGCGAACAATTGTGCCCTCTCGACACCCTTCGATGACGAAATCGATTGCTTGGTTCTCCACCACCCCTTCACAGGAGTTGCGTAGCTAAGTCCAGCGGGCGAGATACTCGCGATCCAACTCGCGGTCTCCCTGGATGCATAGAGACAGATCACGAGGTTGACCCGAACACTTGTAGGTGTCGTTGAAGTTCCCTATGAAGACCTTCTCGAAGTCAGGCCAAGCATTGATGTTGTTGGACGCGAGGCTTTTCAGCCAGTTCTGGCAGAACCGGTCAACATGAGGGTAACATAGCGCACCACCACGCGTTTATTGCCATGGGCTATTCCGACTGCCGTGGCATAGTCGGTTGATAGCTGTGAGATTCGACACATTTTTTATGGTTCTATCGATGGTTTTCATTTGGATTTGATGGTTTTCTAGCTTTACCTAACACTAATACTTCAATAGTGAAGAAAACTTGGTTTTTAATGTGTGTTTCAGGTTCTAGACATCAACAGAGGGATTTAACAACAAAAACACAATATTTAGACGAAAACAAGCGAGTCTCTTTTTGGAAGCAATCGAGGGGATTATACTGAAGCTTTAACAAGCAACTATATGGTGGGAATATTTTTTGGCCGTATAGCTGCCATCTCCTTAATATTATTAAAAGTGACAACTTTCGTGAAGAGGCGGAGGACGAAAACAAAACACATGAGCCGACATCCCATCCAGAAGAGAGAAAGAAGAGATCCCGATAAGAAGGGGAAGACGTTCTTCATTTTGCTCCACGATCTTCGATCTCCCAGCCACCACACCTCCATAGCCATTACTTGTACTTGAGAGAGAGAGAGAGAGATCTCCACCTTGTAAGATTAGGGTTTGAGATTGTTCTTCCCATCTTGGATTGTGTTGGATTTATTTCTATTTCTTATTGTGGATCTCCATGGTAAAATCAAGACAAACTCCCTTTATTTAATTATATCAATGATTCTTTCTTCTCTCATGTGTGATTAAGTTCCCTTAGGCGTGGGAGATGTAGGGGATTGGTGAGATGTGATGTGCCTATATAATTTCCATTAAGTTTGTTAAGACCCAACTTATCTCTTGATTTCGAATCTCACAATAGTTGGATTACAGGGGGAAAAGAATCCGGGAGATAGGAGAGCGAGGAAGTAAGGAACAGAAAAGGAGAGTTTCAGGAGGAGTTAGTTATGACATTACATTCCGTGCCCTCTCTCGGGATCACCAGTACTTAGGGTGCCAGACCAACAGATCCAACCTGGCGCTCGGCCGACGTGCGTGTGTGGATCGCCTCGGTAATTCTTCAGGTTTCGTATCCGCTGGTGGCTGCGTCACACCCGTTGACAGTTCACGATGGGAACGTCTAGTGAGTGGGGCCCTCTGCCTAGGCGTGACATTATATCCCCCTTCAAGGCTGGCTTGTCCCCAAGCCGATGCTCCAGGAAAACGATGGTGAAACTGCAACTCGTCCTCCCAAGTTGCCAAGGATGCAGGTAAAGAAGACCACTGCACAAGTACCTAGGAATGAACTGTGGATCCACGCAAGTATTAGCGTCGCTGTAGAATCCGAGCTGGTTCATCTGATAGCTGATCGTCCTCCGCAAGAACCGGAGGCAGCGTCCGCACCTGAGTCGGATCCTCCGGAGCATGATCTCGACGAAGAAGAGACACGTGCACTACAGTATGAATTAGTACACGGTCCGGAAGCTGTAACCTGTATGACACCTCTCCAACCCGCGCGAGCACCTGAAAAGGTCCAAAGTATCGAAATGCAAGTTTGTGGCTTTCTCTATCAGCGACCGAACTCTGCACATAAGGCTGCACTTTGAGGAAGACCCAATACCCCACTGCAAACTGATGGTCACTACGCTTACGGTCTTCTTGATCTTTCATGATATGTCGCGCTCTGCCCAAATGCTGCTTTAGGAGATCTTGCGTCAGTGCCCTTTCATCCAGCCAGGTAGCCAAATGTCAACACCCGGATTTTTAATCCCAGATGCATGTTATGACATACCTCACAATCCCAGGATTATCATTTTTGCAAGACATAACAAAATTGGTACCACGGTACATCATCCATTACAAACCATAATAAAGGTCTTACAAATAAAAGATCTCATGATCTAGTCTTAATAGAATCAACACAGTGGAAATTAAACATAGCGGGGCTTCATCTTTAGGGTCACGGTCAATGCTGGCGATGGGAGATGGTCTTAGTTGTCATAGACCTCCTGTTGTCCATCATCCTGGTAGTCCTCTTCATAGTCTGGCCATGGGAATAGCCAGTGACAAAGCCATGAGTACTATTTAAGTACTCGCAAACTATCACTAACAAGTAAAGTAGTTCGAGTAGGAATCCTAAGCTCTAAGTTTATTTGCAAAAAGCCAGGTTTATTTCATATTGAGTTCATAAGTAAATAAAACTAGTTTAATGTTCTACAACACCTAAGTGGGAAATTAGTTTTCATGTTCACAACCCTGTTGTGGTCAAGTCAAATTCATGGTTCATTTCACAAGTCATTTTGAAAACATCTGACAACAGAACAATATGGCCACTCCAATTGTCCATGACCACGGACGCGGCTATTTGAATAGTTTGACACTCTGCAGAGGTGGTACACTTTCACCACAACATTCGATACATCCATCAGGGACAACCCTGAATCATCATACTTAGTATGCGGATAATCAATCATAACCTTTCAATTACACACCCTAGTATAGGCACCTCCCCTATGAGTTTGGCCTACTAACCATGACCATTTGTCATCTTGGGTAATGCATAGGTGGACAGTCATCACGAGGTAGCCTCAGGTCAACCTACCATACTAAGACATATAAACTTCCAGTCAAGCCCTACTCAATTTAGGTATTGTGGTTGTACGGTAAAATTGGAATGGCATCGCATCCAAACCCAACCATCAGTTTTTATAAAGGGTCAAGGCTCATGCCTCAATATTTTCATCATCAAATCATCTTGTGTTCATAACACATGTCAAAACATTTCAATAAAATGAATCCTCATTCCAAGGTTTTCATAATCATTTTCACCAAGTATTCTCATCTAAAGTGATCAATTTTTATGCTTATCACTAGCCACTAAAGTTGAGGGTATTCACTAATGAGGGGTGCTAGTCAAGTGTGACTATCCAAATCTAGTCTTATGCCTTTTGATGACATCTAGTTCTAACTAATTAGGCCTAGTTTTATGCTCTTTATGCTATCTATAGTATCTTTCCAAAACTCACAAGTCAAAGTAAAGGTAAAGAACTTTGGTAAAGAAAATAAAAGAATAAAGCTTGCAAGTAAAACTAGGAATTGGTATAATCAAGGTTGCATAACCAAAGCATGCCTAAGCATCTTGCATAGGTTATCTTGCAATTTGTGATGGCTTGCATAGTTAACTTGTAGTGTTAGGCTTGCCTTGAGTAGTGCAGTGGTTGAAGTTTTCTTCTTCTTCTTCCTCGTAGTACTCCTCTTCCTCGTAGCCTTGGTTGGTACTAGCATCTATAAATGAATACGAGGTACACAATCACCAAACAATACTTAACTACCTCTATTTGGCACACAAAGGTTCACACTAGATGATCTAGCATCATCACATGAAATAAAGACCTAGTCTTATCTTTCTTATTTTAGAAAAGTAATTTCTACTCATTGAAGGTACTTAAGATTTAATATTCTCCAATTAAAATATGGGATCATGTTGACACATGTCATCACCACATATTCTAATACTTGGGAATGTGATTTAAAGTGCTGGTCATATTTTATAAAGTTTAAAATTACTATTTTATACAATTAAAGTGACTAGAAATGCCTATAGAGCATTCTTTTAATACTAGTCCAAGATCACTGCATGTAAACCTAAATATTTTTACATATTTAGATAGATCTTGTCAAATGTGATTTTTGAGAGTTGGAATCAACTCAAAAGCATTTATGGTTGATTTTTGAAAAATGTTTGAATGTGGAAAAGTATCTATCTTGTTATTTTTACTATAGGTGATCTATAATTTCAAATGGTTTGAATCCAACAGGCTTGGATAGATATTTTGAAAACACTTTCTAACAAAATTGGAATCATGCAATTTGGTTCAGTACCTCTCCTTGAATTGAATTTTGAATCTACTAACAGAATCTAGTTTTAACTAAAATGGAAAAAGATTATTTGAATCACTGGGCTATGCCTGGGAACAATACTGGGCCGGCCCAACTGCATTGCGCTGGCGTAACGGGCTGCTGACAGAGGGGTCACATGCGTCAGAGGCTCTATCTAACTGAAACAGTATGTTTCAATCTAGGCCCTAGATTAGACTAAGATCGAGGCGGTGGTTTGTCGTCTCCGTCACACAGCTTCGGCAAGACTGAACCCTAACGGCGATGGTGACGGTACGCGGTGCCTCACCTGGTCTCTAGCTAGGGTCGGTGATGGGGGCGAACGACGTTGTCGACGACGACGGTTCGAACGGTGGTCGCGGTGGCTCCTAGGTGGCTCCAATCGACGGCTCCTCTTCTCCTCTGTAGCGGTGGACTCCGGCCAAATTCCAACGATGCGGTGCTCGCCTTGCTCCGGGGAGAGGTGTGGGAGGTTCTGTGAGGAGTGGGGAGTGAGATGGTGTTGTGAATTGAGGCAGGGTGGTCTTTATTTATACACCGGCGAGAGGGGCAGAGCGGCATGGTCTAGATCCTCCGGCGACGTTGTTGCAGTGAGCTACGGGCATGGCTGAGGGCGTAGGACGGTGTGGTGTTTCCTGTCGGTCGTTGCACGCTTAATGGCTTAGCATGGGGCGGTCGAGGATGGTCGGGACTGGTCAGTGCGCTGCGCGGAACCGGCGGCGTTCGAGACGGCGCACAGGGGCTACTGGTCGTGTGGTGGAGAACGGGCATGTCTGGGGGGGTAGCTAGGGTCACGGTGAGTGCAGGTACGCGCGGTGAGGGCGAGGAGCGGCGTGTGCACGCGTGTCGGCTGCGCGCTCTGGCGCGCTCTCGGCATGGCAACAGAGAAATGGGCACGGCGTTTCTCGGGTGGTCCACGGCTAGGCTGCGATCGAGGGGTGGACAGAGAGTGGCGGTGGACGGTGGCCTGTCTCCTAGACATCATGGACGAGCGTGGGGCAGGCTGCTACGAGTTGTCCATGCTCGACCGGCGAGTGAGCGTCGGGCGGCGTGGTACTGGTGCAGCGGCGAGGAAGGGGTTGGTCTTCTGGGTTGCTAGATGTTGGGGGAGACCAGGGAGTGAAATGGGTACACTTGGTAGACAAAGCATTGATCAAGAACAGTAATATTTTGGCAGCTGTTACTGTGCTCACCAGGTGTTTGATGAAATGGCCGCATGAATTCAAAGTTTGAATTTTTGGATGAATTTTGGTGAGTGATCTTGTCATAAGATTGGTAGTCTGTGGTTGTTAGGGTTTGCCAAGGGGAATTGGTTTGGTTGGTTTTTGAGAAATGACCATCTTAGTACCTATTAAGGATTCAATTTTTGAATGCCTCTCAAATGGATTTGAAAATAGTTTCTGTAAGTTTTTGAGTTTTCTTGGGTTTATTGTTACTTGGCTAGCAAGGGGTGAAAAGAATTGGATTTGTTTCTGTTAGAAGAGATGCCCTAAGTGGGCTAGTGGTTGATTTTAGTCAAAATGACCATTTGATCATATGCCTTCTTATTTGAATTTCCTTTTGATTTGTTTTTGTTTGGAATTGACCTAGATGATATTGTTTTCATCTTTAAACCAACCCTTATCATTCATAGCAATCAAACATGGCAATTGCAATCGTTCATGCATTAATCACACACACATGCATTCATATTAATTTTAATAATAAAAGTTTTTGTTAACCCTAAACTTGGGTGATTAGAACTTGATAATCTTGTTTAATATTTTTGAGGTGTTACACCAAATCCTTGGACTGACAAACTGTGGTATCAATGATGCCAAAGTGCCTAGGTTGATGCCCATACAGAGCCTCAAATGGAGACAGTTGGATGGTTGTGTGGTAAGAGGTGTTATACCAATACTCGGCCAAGGGAAACCAATGGCGCCATTGCTTGGGACACGCATGTACGAAGAAACGGAGATAGATCTCTAGGCACTGATTCACCATCTTCGTTTGTCCATCGATCTGAGGATGTCGTGATGAACTCATTGTGAGTTCTGTACCCACCAACTTGAACAACTCTTGCCACATGCGACTGGTGAAAATATGATCACGGTCTGACACCATAATCTCCGACAAACTGTGGAGTTTGAACACATTGTCCACATATGCCATCGCCACTTGTTGTGCCGTAAATGGATGCAGTAAGGGCACAAAATAAGCATACTTGGTGAGTTTATCGACGACCACCATGATGTAGTTGGAGTTCATAGATCGAGGCAACCCCTCAATGAAATCCAGGGTGACAGTTTGCCAGGCACTATCAGGGGAGTCGGCAATGGTTGCAAAAAAACAAAGTCTATAAACCATGAAATTGACATGATCACCCCACATCAGCAAGGTCCGTGAGACTCAATATTGATCCCCAAAACTCTACACCACTCGTCACCAGGCCGGCAGCACGGAGGAGGAACTCTTAGTCAACTGAGAGAGAATTGATGGAGGGAGAGGGCAGACGGTGGTAAGGGGTAGCTCGACGCCAACTATGTCAGTGGGAGAAAGGGGACCCTCGCAAGAGGAGGAAAGTGTCGTCCACATATTCGGTTTTAACTTACCTTCTTGAATCTTGAGGAGCACCTATCAATTCTTTTGCACCAATCGTAGATTCTGACCAAACTTGCCGGATTCTACGCGCTTTTGGGGCCTGCTCTCGTCTATATATTCTTTGATTCCGCTATAGAAAATACGCTTAAGCAGATAATGGTTAATCTGATGACAGCTCAGTTTGATGTGGACTGTCCGAGGCCAAGACTTGATTGATAACTTAATTAATTAACTACCGTGGTTGTTGAGCTAGATGTTCATCTGATCTGACCATTGTGGATCCAGGTCTCGAGAGATACTGGAATGTTGGTTGACGAAGAAGACGTGAAAAATATCTAAGCGGGTACTCCCTCCGTTACATAATTTTTATTGTGGTTGTAGTCTAAATGTAATTTAAAACCATGATAAAAATTATGAAACAGACGGAATAGTATTTTCCAGGAAGATCTGCTAGATCCACGGTTCACGGTAGGAGGAAAGGCAAAGTGCCCTGCAAAACAAAGGAGTGGTCAGGCGACAAAGGGCCCATGTGTCTGGTAAGGCGCACATGACACACATTGTTTTCTTGCCGCACGCTGTGATGAGTGGGCCACGGCACATGTGCTGATGCCATAACCTCCATAACCATAACGAACTCCGTCATCTTCTTCAATAAAGGAACTCAGCTTAATGCTGCAAGACGCACGGGAGCTCTCTGAAAAATAAAAAACGGGAAGACAAGGTTCAACTCATTACATTCGGGTTCGAGTCCCCTCATCCTCTAGGATAATAACTAAGGCATTCCTTAGTTGTGCATGACATATTTCTTCGCTAGTATATCGTGTTAGCTTTTATGAAAATAACCATTATAATAATAATCTTCATGGAGTGTGGTTTGATGGTGGGTTTTGGCGAAATTTCATCTATAATCATCAAACAGCAGTACAAAGAGACCGTAATAAAAATTACAAACCGTTCATTGGACCACCTAGCAACGACTACATACACTAGCACAAGCCGAAGGCGTGCCATCATTCTTGTCCCTCCATCAACGGAGTAGGACAAAGTAGTAGATCTTGTTATAGTAAACAGACCAAAAGTCGCCATGCTAAGACCCTATAGAACTAGCGCACTAGAACAGCAACCATCATCGAAAAATGACAATCGTAGATCTGAAGAGACTGACCTCAAACCCCACCAACGAATACATAGCATAACTAGATCCCAAGAGATCAGTGGTTTGATGGTTAGGAAGGTAGAAATGCCCTAACCAACCAGAGAACAAACCTCAGATTTGATCTTTTGGCGTATCAAAGGTCAAAATTTTCTTTCAGTACTGTTGATAGCGGGACACCTGTAGTAACTTTGTCATTTGTTGCCCATAGACAAGTTGTAAAACAAATTCTAATAATAAAACAAAATTGTCATATATATATATATGTATATATATATGTATATATATATATATAGAGAGAGAGAGAGGTTTAGTCCAAAGATTTACAAGGAATTGGCGTGGAATTCTTATTCCCCAAATACACTTTAGACATGAGAAGCTAGTAGGCAATACTTAAAGAAGGTCAAAGTAGGGAAGCAAGGCCAAGCTCTGTCAGTATTTGAATAGTACCACCAGCAAATTTCTAAAACTATGTTTCCATCGTGTTCCCTCTATCTTGTATACAAGTGCAGGTCAATTGCTTTCGCTTCTTGCATCACACCGAACGGAACCAAACTATCTAGTAATTCTTAGAATATTTTTATAGAATATCTTTGGCTGGATATAACTTTTCTTCATCCTTATCTTCACTTTTAGCTATCTTCTTTTACTTCATGATTATGATCTTCAAAGTGGCTTTCTTCTTGCATGCATACCATGCGTGTCACAACTTGATACATTGGGCTGACACTCAGGGTGCAGAATAGTTATTTTGCACCCCACATAACTTTATGTTGTCACGTTTAGAAATTTATGCTTTGTATACAAATAATTATGTTCATATTCATCCGCAACGTAAAAAAATTGATATAAAAAATAGTTTATGAGTAACTATAGTGTAAAAAACACTAAAAAATATATATATTACGTCGTATTTTTATATGGCATGTAAACAAAAAAAATTATAACATGTCTATATTTTCTTACGTTCTTCTCACCTCTCGAGGTAAGACAAAATTTATGTGACGTAAAAATAATATACAGTTCTAAAGATAGAGCGTGGGTGTAGAATAGAGGGTGTAGAATAACTATTCTAGACCCTGAGGATCAAATAGCGCTACCATATATATATATATATATATACTAATAGCGCTACCATATACTAATGCAAAGGCTGGGACTGCCCCTTTCAAAAAAAAGTGGTTTATATCGTGAACTACAGCGTTGGACTATTACATTTGTATGCTTTGTACATGTATATATTATTACATCCACAACATCTTAGATTGGTCTAGTGCTTATTAATTCCAGCTAAATGTCTAGATACAGTTAGTATTGCACAATTACTCTCCGCCTTTGCATCGATGCACATGGCCTTTTATTATGAAGTTTGCAGTTTAAAAGTTTATATCTCAAGGATCACAGAGGATCGCTATAAATATCAATCATCGAAATATAAATAAAATGCTCAGTATTCTAAATATCTTGAATCCTACTAGCCCGATAGAAGATATCATGTAGAACCATCAGCAACCGGTTACATCTAGTAACCCTGCATTCCCACTAATCCTCCGGAGTAGGAAACACCTTAGCTTAATCCAGTGTATAGCCATATGTATAACCTACGAAAAAATAGTAGTCTTTCTTGTTAAAACAATATTGTTTCTATAGTTTCATATCGACCAACATAGAACTGAAATACCTATGTGATTCTACCTTTATTTTTCTTGTCCATACCATTCAATCAATTTCCAAACATATCGGTGATATTGGTTGGTAGTGGGATATTATATGTATAATAAATAATTCTCCAAACTAATCTAGCGAAAGCGCATGAGAGAAAAAAAATGTTCCATTGTCTCCTCTGAGTGGTAGAAACACCACTTTTTATTCTCATTCCAATTCCTTTTAGCCAAATTTATCTCTTGTTAAAACATTTTACTAAGGAACCACATGAAAATTTTGTTTCTTAGTGAGATTTTCAACTTTCATAAATATTTTTGAAGAAACCTCATGTGTCCATTGATTAAATCTGCATGATCTTAACCGAAAATTGTCTATCAGGTGATAATTTTCAAACAAATTTACCAGTTTCATTATTTAAGATATCCATGAGTTCTACTTTTACCTATAAGTTGTTTCCTAAAACCAGTGTTTGAAGGAGTCACTGACAGAACATTTGCAACAGAACGATGTTGTATAAAGAAGGGTATTGTTATGCTAGTGTGTTAAGCCTAACCAAATATCTTCCCAAAATGGACCGGTAGTACCTTCACCAATTTTAAACGTCTCGTGATACACAAATCATCTTTAACTCTCATAAAACCCTTCCAAAATGGTGAACCTGTTGGTATATTTGTTACTTGGGCCAATGCTTTTTGAGACAGATACTTGTTATGCAACAACTCATGTCACACGCCCTCTTCATTAATTAACTTAAATAGACATTTGCTAAACAAATATTTGTTCTTAACATCGATCACTTCTATTCCTATAGTCCCCCTTGATCTTTCATAATCAAACACTGTTTTGTTTCCAAAATCAGAAAGGAGGGACAAATAACCAAGTTGTTAGATTTGGTTTAATCAAGGAATTGGCTATTCAAATTATTTGAGGTTCTATGCAGTGGCGGTGCTAGACAGAGACAACTGGGGGCAAAATGTGAATTTTAGATGTTGGGGAAGGGGGCAATTGCTAAAATTTTCCCATCTAATCTCTTCACCCAAAAAATTCTTCGTAGGTTGCTTGAAAGCTGGGGGGAGGGGGGCGGTGGCCCTCCCGACATGCACATAGCTTAGCCTATGGTTCTATGAAAAATAAGGTTTGTTATAGAATGGAATTGATTCGTTAAAAAATATCATAATATGTTCACAAATGCAATTCATATTGGAGAATGATATAAATCTTGATAAATTATCTTACTACGTAAGATAGGGAAGCCGTGGAACCGGATTGCAGATGATAAGATGAGAGCAAGGTCCTATTAGAGATGTGGAATCTTATCAAAGAGAAACTAGTTTGGAACCAAAACCCGCTATCTCCCAAATTTTCTTTGATGTGGGTGTATTGTATCATGGAAATTGGACTCATATTCTATAAGCAATGGGAAAATGTGTCGGTGTGAGTGTGTTGCCTGCCAAAACCCACCGGCGAGCAGCGACGAGCAACACGGAGAGCCGGGAGGCTCCTGGGATCGCCGTGGGCTCCTGGTCCTCGGGCGACGGCGCAAAAACTCCGCACACGCCCGGCTTGGTTCGAGATGCCACTGACCTATACCTGGTCGAAGGTGAAGGATTGCTCGATTGATTTCCTGCATGGTAAATAAGTATATAAAATTCGAGCCGTGATCGGCTCCTGTGTTTCTGTAAATCGGCTCCTAGAGCCGATTGCCCCATGGTTCTGCATTAGATTTACGATAACATGGGGTTTTGCTTGATCACTACAAGTTAAATCGATCTACGACGTTTAATGTTTTCACCACGAATCGAACGTCCTACACGTAATTGAGCCTGCACGCATAAAAGATGAAGAATATTAACCCTAGAGGAGGCCTAATAACCAACGTAAAGTCAATTACCGAACAACTTCTCTAGAACGAATAAGCCACGCCCTTATGTACTCTTTGGATCGTTCAACCCGCTTGTAAGGCCTGATTACGTAGATATTAAACTAAACCTTGGTAAACAAGGCACAACTATAACAGATCGAATCGACTAAATAAAGATCATAAGATGCTACCCTTACACTTTGGGAAAAGGTGCAAGGGTAGCGAGATAGCTAGAGGTAGCATAACTTCAATGATAATAATGAAAAGCACCGATGCTAGCCTCAAACAATCTATGATAATGGTATTACTCGCCATCAACAACGCTCAAGACGAGTAAAATCAGGTAACGATAGTAGATATCGCCTAGATCGCAAGATGCGATCTAGGCGCATGGCACTTACCCGAAAGAAACCCTAGAAACAAGGGGTATGGCGCGCCGAGATTATGTTTGTTGTGAACGTGGTTGTCCTCCTTTTTTCGATAACCTTAGGTACATATTTATAGTCCGGAGACTCTCTACTTTTGGAATAACTCTACAACTCTATCTTTACCTAAACTGAAACGGAACCTAAACTAACACGAGACCTACTAGGATACAAGATACACGGGCAATTTAGCCCAAATCCACGCACTAGGCCGATCCAACAACACGTTGAATATACACATCTTCCAAGCCCATCTTGATCACGGCCCATCTCCTTTGTTGGCCAAAATATGGCGATAACACATGCCCCCCTGGTTTTGGCAATGATAATTCCAAAACCACTCTGTGTTTTTTTCCTCTTCTCCTCTCTCTTTTTTTTTGTATCGGGTCGTTGATGTAATGCGTGGCGAATGTAATCGCCACGCTACCCCTTCATCATGATGCCTGTCTTCTCAACTCCTGCAAAGGCATGATTTGACGATTTTGGCGCAAGGTAACTGGGAACCGCTATGGCATTGAACCGCCTCCACTATTCCCTTATTTAAATTCGCCTAAACAGCTCGCAGTCCCCATCTTCCTCCAGTTCAGAAAACCCTTCTTCCTCCTTGAAAAAACCTCTTTCTTGCCATGGCCTCCTCGCTTCCTCCAAGTGTCTTCCCATGCCTCCAACTCGATGAGCGACCGAGAGCCGACGCTGTAACACTCACGATGGCGGCAGATAACACTCTCGCCCCACCATGGTGGGACGAGAGGGTTGGGACTCTGTCTGGTCGGAGGACGACGTCCATGACCGACGGCGAGGAGGACCTGCAGCCTCGCCAATGGGGAATCGAGGCGACGCCGATGACGCCATGTCTCTGGACGGGCCTCCAAGAAGAGGAGGAAGAGGAGGACACCTCCTCGAAGAGTACCAAATGGTGAAGTACTTCCGCCGGTCCAAATAAGACGACGACGAGGACGAGGAGGCCCTCCGGCTTCTTCAAAGAAGCGGCAAGACGACGCCGAGCAAAACCAAGACAATAAGAAGACGACGGCGACGGCGATGACGACCTCGGCCTAGATTAGGAACCAGTAGTAGCCGTAGTGGTAGTAGGTTCCCTCTTTTAATCCATCAGTCGCTTGTAAGCAATCTGCTTTTGAATGAATGAATGAAAAATCCGTTTCTCGCAGATTGTCCTTCCGCCACAATTTTGTCGATAACATAAATAAGTCGATGCTCCAGGAGCCGATAGCAACGCATCGGCTTTCACCTTGTCATGTTCTCACAGTCAACCAAGCTACAACTCAAAGAGCCGATGCACATCGGCTTTCCCGAAATTGTTGACAAGGTCAAACTCAGTCGCATATTTAGGCAAACCCAAACGGCCACTTCTCAGTTTCAAACGGTAACCTGCGACTCTCTTCAAAAAGGGCGACCTAGATCCCCAACTGCCCACCGACCAGATCGAGCTCACAGCAACAAGAACCCTCAATCCTCACTCTGCACAGATCCATCTCCGCCGGCAAACCAGATGGCAGAATCGTCCAACATCAATCCAGAGGTCTCCGGTCTGAAGGTACGCTTACCCCTCGCAGTCTGAACGCAATGTTAGAACTTGATGGCGAACACCTGAATTAATGCCTTTATCCCACCATTAAATTTTCTAGGTCTCAGACATCCTGCTGTCGCATCCTTCTCTCCCAAATTCTCTCTGTCTTGGCCCTCGTACAGATTCTAGTCCTGCCCATCTGATTTCTTATAAGCAAATAGAATCCCTTCGTAAGCCAAGACCTAGATCTGAACTCTTGGGCCGATCGCTATGCAGCCCGCCTAATCCCCCTGAACATTGGGTTTCTTGGTTCAGTAGAGTAGCTAGAGCTCACCAATCCCAATGGGAAACTTTGGGAATAGCCGATGCCTTGCATCTATCGTTGTCTCCTCTTGAGAAACACGAGAATCTTCTCAAAACCATCGGCTATTTCTGGTCTGACGCTCTGAATTGCTTTATGTTCGGCCATGGCCCTATGTCACCAACCTTGCTAGACGTGGTGATGATTCGGTCTGGATGTTACATCACCCAGCCCCTCTGCTTTCAAACTGACCACAGTCCCCTACAAACTGTCTTCCAAAACAGACTGTACAAGTTGGGGTGCTTATCTCCAACGCCATATGAAAACAAAGGGCCTGCTTGGAGAAAGAACATACCTTTCTCAACTTCTAGCTAGAGCATTTCATCTTCTGTGGCCCTTCCCTTGCTCCAACCAAAACTATCTCTCCTTAGCCCATGAACTGCCAGAGGTACTCAACTTGGCCTCAAAATTGTTTCTTGGAGAAGTCTATCGATACCTCCAATTGATGTCTCTGTCGTTTCTCCGCATAGCAACAAAACAGGTGGTCCTTGGTGGTTCATTCGCTATGGGCTCATTGTACTTCCAAAACCATATCCTGCACTTCCTCTGGCGAGTTGTACTTTTCCGGATGTTAAAGGGAAACAGATCCGATGCACTAGTTATGGCCAAGCTTTGTACAGTCGCCAGCAAAACTATCCCTAAGGAAGCAGCCAAGTGGTTCAAGACTTTCTTCCAAGGCCTAGACAATCCTACCTTCTTCCCTTATATGGAAGAATCTGAACATTTCAAAATCCACTCTCCTTCAGTTAGATAACTTTGCCGATGACACCAAAGACTTCGCAACTTTTTTCCATTGTGATCCGTCCCTGTTTCCTTCCAGTTGGCATGAGCACATCCAACAGAATTATCAAGCCTGGGTATGAATTTTACCAGCCGGTCACAGTGGCCCGGCAATTTGGCCTTGGGCAAGTACCTCCCCATCTCTTTCTCCATCAACTCACGGAGTGCAGAGCCGACCTGCCTGATCCTCTCACCAGTCAGAGGTGTTACTCTTTCTTTGATGCTCTGCCCATCCCTATTCCAAACGACCTCACCTTCTCTTCATCAACTGACGGCTTCGAAGACTGGTGGATGATGTGGAAAACTCATGCCTTCAGGAGGGCTCTGGGACCGTTGTTGAAACAGCTTGATGCTGACTACGACATCCCCGTGGAACAGGTACCACTACTTGCAAATTTTCTTGATGCAGCTTGCAATTGATCCTTTTACTAATTCATCTTTTCTCCTTGCAGCAACAAGATGGCCCTGAGCCTACACAATGACGGCTCCTCTTCGAAGTTCTTCCCGCCACTCGTGGTTCTTTCGCAAAGACTCGCGCCTCGAAAAAGGTTATAATGCGTAACAAATGATAACCCCGCAATCGGCTTCCAAGAAACCAAGAATTCCTAAGTCACCGCCTCGAGTTCCGACTAAAACTAGAACGATGGTGAGAAAGGCAATGCCAGAAGACCTTGAGGCCGGAGCCCTTCCCGCATGTACCGCATGTAAGCTAATTCAGCCTTGATCGATCCTCGTCATTCTTCTATTCTTGCAAACATGTTTACGCCACGGGTTCCCTCTTTACAAAGCTTCCGAAGACACCTCCAAAGGAGGATACCCGATTAGTCGAGGAGAATGGGCCCAACGGATTCGAGAGAACCATCACAATCGAACCAGCCAGATTCACCACCATCGGCTTCGTAAAAGGTCGACTCGAACCTCCGCCCCGAGCACCGCTTGAGGCGGGTCATCTGGGTCCTAAGAGAGCTCAGAAGGACAACAAGCTTCTTCGTCGAGCAGAGGTTTCGATAACCACCATCCTTCAATCCTTCCCGCTTGTTTCCTTCGCTCCGCCGATTTATCGTTATTTATCTTGAGAACACCCTTCATGCAGATGATCGGTGTCTTCACGGACACCGAGGCAAGGCTAACGCCGGATCCGGGAATCCCAAGGTGTAGATGAAACGGCTACCATCCTCGTCAAGCCTCCAAAGAACCACACACGAACCGATGGTCTCCTCGGCTATCCCTCGACCTTAGGAGAGGTACGTTCAGTTCTTCGGCTCATTCTAGCATGTTTGGACGACATCGACGCTTTTCACGCTGCGAGTTGCGATCCTTCAAGTTTGTCGTTCGACCTCGAATCCATCGAACCAACTCCTCTGTCATGCTGAGCCACAAGTCAGCCGCTCTACCTCAATTTCAGCGTCTTAAAACCTTCGTCCTCCCGATCGAGGAGTTGATCGAGGTTCGAGGAAGAGCGCCTTGCCAACTCGAGGCCATCTTCCAAAGAGTATTGCGGTGAAGCTTTGGGCGTTTCAAATCTGTCCTTCTTCGCCACGGTGAAGTCACCGTGAAAGGATCAACTCGCCATGCCCAACTTCCGTTGAAGGCCGATATTGCGGTGCGATGTCGGCTCAACGAGAAGAAGACGCCCTCGACGCTAAACGGACACCTCAAGCATCACGAGCTCGCATCCTTGAAAAGGGAGTTGGAAGATCTTGAGGAGAAGGTCCGGTGACTAAACAGCTCATTCGTGACAAGGAAGAATCCATAGCCCGTTCCCAAACGAGGAAGGCCTCAAAGCTCAATCAAGACCGACTGGCGGACATATACGTGCCTCGAGCAAGCAGTGGTGAAGGGCAAGGACGAAATGACGGTCGAGATCGCCGAGGTGGATCGTGTCCGTCGACGCCTCCATGCCTTCAAGCATTTCTTCAAGCAATCGATGCGCGAACTAGCATCTGCTTGTAACATGTGTGAACCTCCGAGTCGGCGACCGTGCATCGGCTATGTATTTTGTTTATTCGCCGATTTTCAATCGCCCCATATTTCTACCGCCATCGTCTCACGTGCTTTACTTAGCCGATTTCATGTATCGCCCTCAAGTTTTATCGTCCAACATCCCACATGCTTGGGAAATATTTTTGAGATGTTGACCGCTGACCGCCATCGAACTTTACGCCATCCACCGCTCGAGCATGTATGCTTCCTCTTAAAACTTGATCGACCTCACGGTCCATGCCAATTTGGAGACCATTTACCATATGTGCATCCTTAGTCCCCAAGGGCAACACGGCTTCCCATACCGATCACCAACGTGGAACTCCTTTGGCTTCACTTTCTTGTTGTATGCACGAGCTACTTTGGCCTTGTTCTCATCCGCTTAGGTGCTCGCGAATCCTTCAAGTAATTGAAGATATCGGATCTAACTTTCAACAGGGCTCAGGTGCCCCCGAGCATCTGGATATTGTTTCAACAGGCTATCATTGGGCCCAGCAGATTCGGATCTAACTTTCGCCGATAAATGTTGGTCGTGGCTTATCCCGTGACCAATGTCGATCTCTTCTAGCTCATCACGGATGTAAACCCATACCCTAGCTTTCGTCACACCGTTAAATCGACGCTAAACACAGGCAAGAGGTGAGGATAACAAAATAATTTGGGCGATTGCTTGAATCGCCCCTTTCTTGCATCGATCAAGGACGGTTTACACCTTATTGTTTTACAGTGGAAGAGCATCTCTCTGCTACGACTACATGAGCTGCTTGTCGTATGATCGCTGCTTTTTGTTTTTTGTGGCCGATCGCAGGGATCGGCCGTACCACGGATGACCGTGGGCTTTTCTACTCTGTGAGGCCAGTGGATAAGACCAGCCTCACCCCGCTTTGTAGCTTCAATGCGCCACACCGCCCAAATTGATTCCAGAAATCGCTCTTGGTCTTCGCTTCCCGACGCTCATGCCAAATGGAAATCTCGATAGAGTCATCTGCGTGGATGACCTCCACTTCGTCTCCATCCCATCGGATCGTGCATCGTGCATTGTGGACGGATGCAGCAATTAGCGTGAATCCAATCCCTTCCTAGCAAGATGTAAGTGCTCTTGCCGTCCCGACGAAGAATGACGTGGTACGGTTTTCGCCCATCGCCAGTCCACGCTCAAGACGCCTTGTGTTCCCGAAGACTGACCGTTGAAGTCGCTTAACGTGACGTTGGTTTTGATCAGATCTGCAGTGGAGCGTCCCAAACGTCGTAGCATGGAGTACGGCATGATATTGACTGCCGCTCCGGTGTCCACCAACATCTTGCTGACAGGTTGCCCATTGATATAACCTCGCAGGTACAGGGCTTTCAGATGTTTGTAACCCTTCTCACGTGGCTTCTCAAAGATAACCGGCCGTGGACCGCAGTCAAACTGTTCCACTGGTAGCTCATTGGTTCTTGGCGTGCAGAATTCTGACGGTAGTACGAACACCATCTTTGTGCCAGCCGATGTCTTTGCATCGGCTTTTACCGGTTTGGGGCGCCACTCTTTCTTCGTCGGGCGGTCTTCCGTTTCCAAAGTCTGCCTCACTTTGACGGCCAGATCAGGCTGTGCTTTCTTCAAAGCGTGAGATCTGCGCTTGACTTCCTCTAGGTTACGCAGCCGCACTCTACGCTGGGTGTGTCTGAGTCCGTCTCGACACCACCTTGGACGGTGATACATCTTCGTCTTTGTCATTCTTTGGCTTCGAGGTCCTTCGCCGAGCGGACTCCTGTGACGGCTCGGGGTGGAAGAGGCCCTAGACTTGAATACCGACATCGGCCGTGTCTTCCTTCCGACCGCATTCCGGTTGTCGATCAGAGTAATCGGCTCATCCTCGCCCCAAAGCAGATTTGAAGAAAGGACAATCCCAATGTTTGTCTGCGCTTCCTTCTCTTTTACGGTCCCCTAGCAAGGTGCTCATATCTTCGTCGTCTAACGCTACGGCGACGTTGGTCATCTTGGCGCCATACTTGTTAAGGAGATGCGGAATGTGGCTTCGATATCGCACTCTCCTCACTTGTTCCTCTGTTAAGTACCGTCGTGGTGGTTGGGCCGGTCGCATGGACTAGCCTCCTTTCTTTCCTTGCCCCGAGAGCGGACACCGCCAGTACGTGTCATGGTGGTACCCGACCGCCATATTAACGCCGAACGAGAAATCCAGCTTACGCATGGAGCGATCGAGTTCTACCATGTTGACGCCGGAAATGGGTTTGTGTCCACTTTCATGGCGAATGCCCAAGGATCGACGGCCTTGTTCTATCGCCATTTGGATTTGGCGAAGCTCTTTGCACTCATTGGTGGTGTGGGTGAACGAATGATGCCACTTGCAGATGGTCTCCTGCTCATTTCTCGAGCCGTAGGGATTTTGTGGCCTTCGGTAACCTCACCGCTTTCAAAGAGAAATCGAATATCTGTCGCTTTGCTCACATCAAGTCGAACCCTTTGCGTGCCCTTGCCGTTAACCCATTTGCAAGCTACAGGATCGCCCCCGAGCCCATTCAGCTACGCCACCTCACGGTCCTGTAGGATCTTCTTCTTCAGATCGACCAGGCCTATCGGACGCTTGAATTTGTCTTGGTACAACTCGTGGTGGCGCTGTTCATACATCGCCGGGCGGCCATGCGCCAATGAGTTGTACTCTACCCGAAAGCGATCCTTGATGGGTGCCGAGAGACCCAACACCGCCAGCTCATCGCTTCCTTCGGTTAAACGAGCCGAGTAACATCGGTTCTTGACGGTCCCGGCTACCGGATGTATTCGCCACGCTTCCCCGCTTCACAGACTGTGCAGTGTCTGCAATGCCTCGGTAGCCTCGAATGGTACCGGATGTGGAACCGCTCTTCCATTGCTTCCGGTATGAATTGAATCGTGGTAGTGAGGTGTACCACCCAAAGGCTGGTCCGCCGAGTTTGCAAAAAATCTTACAGCATCCGATCCGATGCCAAATCATGCCTAGTTGGGCCAGGTATCGCTTATGTGCTCGATCGAGCTTGACCCTTGACCTGAACCTTGAGAACTCGGGAGCTTGTACTTGGGTGGCGGCGAATCGAGATCAAACTCGTTGGGTACGGCTTTGAATAGCCGATTGTCCTTCTCTCGCACGGTCAATTGGTCCCTCGTGATGATACCGATTTGCTCCACCGCTTGAGATGTAGGGCTAGATTCTCATGACTTGTTCCAGGCATACTTAGCTAGCGACGCCTGCTTGTCGGCGTCCATCCCTGCATATCGCCGCTTCCACCACGCCGCCTCAAGATCCCGCCCAGAACTCCCGCGCAGAAACTCCTGCGTTGCGATCTGTTTGCGCGTGTCGTTATTGCGTCCGCACGAGCGCATATATATCCGTGGGATCTCCTTAGGTGGCTCAAACAGGAATTGGCATCGCTGGTCGCCTCAGCCTTGTAGACGAAGCCGCTCTCGGCGGTTCCGAGCTGCAAGTGCGAACGGCAGCGTGGCTCGTCCGGAGCGTCTTTCCCCGTGAGTCCTAAAGCAGGTCCCGACGGAGAGTAATCGATGTTTCATGATCTCTGAACTACGCGAACCGCGACCCGCCGAAAGCGTTCACTGTGCTCTCGAATGGTGGTGCGGAGAATGAGCCACCATGTAGTTGACTTCTGCCAGAGAGCTCAGTGCGCCTCCTCAAGGAACAGAGATCCACCTCATCAAGAGCACCCTGGGAGAACCCCTCCACCGATGCCATGCTTACGGGTCCTCTCAAAAGAGCCGATGAGGTCTTCCTCAAGAGAGCCTTGATCTCGTGCATTTGGCCTTGTGCTCGCTGTAGATCGTCGTAAGTGACCGGTCTGTTCTCCATTGCAGCGTCGGATGTTGATGTAGACGTTGTTGAATGTCCCACCGGGCGCGAGAATGTGTTGCCAAAACCCACCGGCGAGCAGCGACGAGCAACACGGAGAGCCGGAGGCTCCCAGATCGCCAGGGTCCTCGGTCCCTCGGCGACCGCAAAAACTCCGGCACACGCCCGGCTTGGTTCGAGATGCCACGACCTATACCTGGTCGAAGGTGAAGGATTGCTCGATTGATTTCTGCATGGTAAACAAGTATATAAAATTCGAGCCGTGATCGGCTCCTGTGTTTCAGAATCGGCTCCTAGAGCCGATTGCCCCATGGTTCTCGCATTAGATTTACGATAACATGGGGTTTTGCTTGATCACTACAAGTTAAATCGATCTCTGACGGTTTAATGTTTTCACCACGTAATCGAACGTCCTACACGTAATTGAGCCTGTACGCATAAAAGATGAAGAATATTAACCCTAGAGGAGGCCTAATAACCAACGTAAAGTCAATTACCTAACAACTTCTCTAGAACGAATAAGCCACGCCCTTATGTACTCTTGGATCGCTCAACCCGTTTGTAAGGCCTGATTACGTAGATATTAAACTAAACCTTGGTAAACAAGGCACAACTATAACAGATCGAATCGACTAAATAAAGATCAAGCAAGATGCTACCCTTACACTTTGGGAAAAGGTGCAAGGGTAGCGAGATAGCTAGAGGTAGCATAACTTCAATGATAATAATGAAAAGCACCGATGCTAGCCTCAAACAATCTATGATAATGGTATTACTCGCCATCAACAACGCTTCAGTACGAGTAAAACCAGGTAACGCATAAGTAGATACTGCCTAGATCGCAAGATGCGATCTAGGCAGCATGGCACTTACCCGAAAGAAACCCTAGAAACAAGGGGTGGCGATGCGCCGAGATTGTGTTTGTTGTGAACGTGGTTGTCCTCCTTTTTTCGATAACCTTAGGTACATATTTATAGTCCGGAGACTCTCTACTTTTGGAATAACTCTACAACTCTATCTTTACCTAAACTGAAACGGAACCTAAACTAACACGAGACCTACTAGGATACAAGATACACGGGCAATTTAGCCCAAATCCACGCACTAGGCCGATCCAACAACACGTTGAATATACACATCTTCCAAGCCCATCTTGATCACGGCCCATCTCCTTTGTTGGCCAAAATATGGCGATAACAGAGTGACAAGACGCAAAGCCACCAATGAGGTTGTGTTGGCACCCGAAAGTGACACGATGACAAACTACGACAAACTACGGAGGAATGCAAGGACCGCCAGAACCAAGTCATCCTTAAGATGATGTCAAATGAAAAAAATCACTTAAATGGAGAGTTCTTTGTCTTCTCAAGACGAACAACTTTTCTTTTTAAATCATCTCAATCCAAGATGGTATGCAATTTGTAGAACCAAAGCGAGTATCAAGACATAAAATTGGCTATTCATGCTCTGTCTGGGCTATGCTTGGATTACTCCTGGAATTCTTGTTACATTACGGCCATAGCACGGCCATACTAGTTTTTTGTACGGGGATCGAATTGAATTAAGGAACAAGGAAAAAATACCAACAAGATGGTCTTGTATGAAAAGTGTTGAACACCCGCATTTTCGAGGCAATCAAGTTTGCTTTTAGGGTCATCTCAATCGGAGTTTGTTTACCGCCTCAAAAAGGGTCAGGAAGGTTCAGATAACTCTTAAACCAAACAGTTATGTAAAGTTCGGACTTTTCCCATCCGAGTTAGACCCTAATTAGGGTTTTGGACATTAATCTAACCCTCTTTTTTGTACGAAAAATCCAACCGCTCTTTATGTACATGATGACAGGTCGATTAAACCAACACTAATCGAACAAACACATCTACTATTTTTTCGTGTTTATCTACTTTTTATCCCTCTTTCTCATATCTTTCTTCTCAATTTTTTTCAAGATTTGAGGCAGTGAAATCACGAGATCCTAGAGATGGTCAGACCGATCTAGATCAGCCCATAGCCACGGGGCCACCCTGACGTGGTCATTTCCAAACGAACGGGGTTTCATCAAGTCTTCAAAATGCTCGTGCCGGATTGTCTTGCATAATGCACTTACGATGAGTCTCCCTGGATACTGTTGTTGTGCATCGCCGCTCGATGTCGAATGTACACGATGACGTGTTTCGTGTCCAAACAGGTTGATGTGGTTTGTGGAGCGCGCGCGTGTCTGTCACCTTTAATTTAGTTGGAGCAGTTGTGTTCACTGACGCGCGCGCGACGTGCGGAGCATCACGAGCCCGTGGCGCGATCGTTGTGGTGCGAAGATATGTTATTAGGGCGCGGCAGCATCGAGGTACACGCATATGATTCCAGAATCTATTGCCTACGGGATGCTGACAAACAGAAGGAGATGTCAAGATGGCATGGCCAGGTGGTTCGCCATGGCGGAACACGCAGACCATGGCGGCGCTCACGGTAGCCTCCTGCACCGTAGCGGCGGCCGAAGTACTGCCCATCACCGTAGCGGCGGTCGTCAAGGGGAAGGGCGTGGTGGCGAACCCCAATTCCACGACGGCGTCGAGCGACGAAGCGCGAGCGACGGAGGAACAGGGGCATCGGACGAGGCATGTTTCTTACCTCTTTTCTCTAATTCCGGTGATCGCCGAAATCCTCGCCGGAGCAGTGCTGATAACGTGTTAGAACTAGAAAGGTTGACAGCGAGAGACAAGAATGAAATCTATATCCTTTATTGATGATTGACAAAGCTTTTATACAATCGGTAATATGCCGGTTCTCTAAAAGACGGCATCGATTAGGCAGTTCCTAGATCGATGGCTATCGGGGTTTCTCCGGAAGGAACCGTCAGGGAGCGGGATGTCGGTTCCGGGTAGGAACCGCAACCTCCTAGTTAAGCGGGGATTTAATCCCCTATTTTCCTGGGATATTTTTAACAGTGTTCACTGACGCGCACGCGACGTGCGGAGCATCACGAGCCCGTGGCGCGATCGTTGTGGTGCGAAGATATGTTATTAGCGCGCGGCAGCGTCGAGGTACACGCATATGATTCCAGAATCTATCGCCTACGGGATGCTGACAAACAGAAGGAGATGTCAAGATGGCATGGCCAGGTGGTTCGCCTACACGGCAGCACGTACATGGCATTGGATTGGACTACAAAGATATTGTTGGATGCCTAGAAACGTGGAAAACGAATCAATCAATCGTGGACAAGATAGTTGGTGATCATTTGGAAAACGAATCAATCAATCGAGCCATTGAGGTGCAAGATAGTTGGTGATCATTTGGCAAGATAGTTGTAGACTGGCTGTTAGCTGAGGAAATGAACTCAAATACTCTAAAGATGTCGAGGCAACGGTAATTTCCTGATTCGGAGTTAATCGTTTGTTTTTAGTGCTCATGATGAATGCTAGACTGGCTGTCAGCAAAGGGAGAGGATTCAGCAAAACTTTGCACTACATCCCAGAGAATCAAAATCCTTTTCCGTATTGGTCCAATCGAGGATGTCTTGTAGTACTAGCTTTTCATAGCGTGTACTTCAGCACCATGGCCCGAACCATCCAAGTTTTGGCATGAGCTTTCCAGTCGTTTAAAAATTAAAAGTTACTCCCTCCGTTTCAAAATATGAACGTGTTTGGTTCACCTTCCTGTAACGTAACTTCATTACGTCGGTAACAGATACCATTAAAATACGTTTGGTTCAACTTTACTGTAATCAGGTGCCATGTAAACAGATCCCATCGCTATACAAAATCGATACCAGTCGCTACCCTCCGGTAACAGATCGTGTAAGTGAGCCATCCCTTCAGCTGGATCACCTCGTCTCCTCCACTGAATCCCGACCACCGATCTGCTAGTGCTGCCGCCCGCCGGAGCTGCCGCTGCGAGCGGGACAGGGCCGTGACCCATCCCTGGACCTCCCCTCCTTCTCCAGCAGCGGCGACCTGTGGAGCAGCGGGTGGCACACAAGGACTGCATCCATTGATCCCCAATCGTGAGCTGTGTTGCTCTCGCCGTGGATCCCTTCTCCTTCCGGCCGAATTGAAGCGTTCCATCCAGATCTTTGGTTTGGATTCTTTTTTTTCATGGATTCCATGGTGTTCATGATACAAAGATATGGCAGCAGAGGAGAAAAAGGAGCTGTGTTGTATGACTGCATCCATGTCCCTTTCCGTTACCCATACGAACCAAACAGTTTTGAAAATTTTCCATTCCGTTACCAGTACCGTGCGACAATTGATTACAGTACCGTTTACGTTTACAAACCTTAACCAAACACGATGAAACAGGTTTGCGAAGAAAATAAATCTAGACTTGTTTTAGTATACCTAAAACATTTTATATTTTGAAACGGAGGGAGTACTACTGAATTTCATCAACCAGCGAAGCTCGACTAACCACTACTCAGCAAGCAAAAGCCTGCAGACAACACCAGGATGCATTGCAAGCGGTGGTGGTGGCGAACCTAGATCAGAATCAGGAACTGGCATGGTAATCTGGCGTCCACCTACCACCATAAGTAGGTGTTAGCACGGGAGCATGAAAACTCAGGTTCTTTTTTATGCATGAATAATTCTGATTTCAGGAAGCAGAAAGAAAGACAGCAGAACTATTATCGAACCGTTAAAGTCTGATTGAGACGGTCATATGCAAACATGCAGTATCCACGATCCAAAACACAAAATAGGGACAGATGTATAAATTATTGTGCTAACTTCATGACTATCACAAGCCTAACAAGCCTGAACTCCACCCATGTATCACCGTGAACTGCCGGAGGAACACTCGATCACCATGCGACGATGCAGAGGAAGAAGATTGAATGTCAAGTATGCGTAGAGGTTGCAGATATTACAATGTACCGTTTAACTTCCTCTTATCAGCAGCAGGACCCTGAAACAAGCTAAGGTTTGGCATATCATCTTATTCTTTATAATTGTCAGCAAGCTAGCGATAGTAAGTGCATTATTACTTACTCCTAATACAGCATTGATAGCTGGTTCAAGTAAATTTTGCCATATATAATCATAATTTATGTTATATTGTCGATAGATATCTCTTCTTGGTACCACGAAAGCGGTGCAAACTGTCCCCCCCCTAGAGCGTGGTTCGCAGAGCTCTAAGATGTAAGATTCACAATGCAGGTGACTTTGACTTCTCCACAAGAATGATCCTACCATTCCACTCGGTCTCGTCGCAAGCTTTGATTGCTGCATCAGCATCCTCATCCTTCTCCAGGGATAAAAATCCAAAGCCTCTAGAATCTCCAGTTCTATGAAGAATTGCAAATTAGGTTAAGAATACTTTATCCAGCAAGCCAACTTAACAGAGTACAGATGTAAAATAAGTTGTTCTACAGAAGCTAATATTGCACTTATCATAGTACAAAGTACCATTTCTTTGTCAGTCTTACAGATTCAACTTTCTCATGGTCAATTAGTAAAAGGGGTAAACTAGCTAAAATTGACTGCTTTAGGTTCAACCATATATCATGGTGCAGAGTAAATTCTTTGCCAGTTTAACCAACTTAGCTTGATGTACTCTCGCTGTCCCTCGATAGGTGGCGTAAAGAGAAAACCAGCTAAAATCCAACTATTATTGACTGATTCTAGTTCAATCATAGTAAAATTGGTTGCACAATTTTTTACCAATTATGCCCTTGCAAGCCAACATATAAGTTTATGACCCCAATGAGTATAATGACACGCCCTCCATTTGAAAGCATAGGAAAATATGGTGTTTCATGCACCAATGCAAAATAAGTATGTCTCCCCTCCATGCAGTAAAATATCAAACTTCGCTTTGTATATCTCACATGCATGCAGTGAATATACTCTCTCTGTTCCAAAATATAAGCCTTTTTAGTAGTTCAGTTTGAACTGCTAAAAAGGCTACATTTAGAAACAGAGGTAGTAGTAAATAATTAGGGGAGATTAGTCATCTTCAGTGTCTCCTTGGTCTACGTAGCTTTACTTTTAATGTAATTCAATAACCATTGAGCTAATTTTAAAAAATTCTAGCAGACTTAAAATCATGAAGTATTTTCCCCGTGCATAAATTATCGGTGTTTCAGTTCACGAGGTGCAAACTTGAGCACCAATAGGGGAAGTGATGATATAGCACTATGGATCCTATTAAAAGTATTTTTTACAGAAAAAAGAAGTACCGTCATTCAAGTTGTCAATGTTAGGGTAAGGCCAAGTTGAGGCAATCCAAAGGGATGACAAATTTTAGCATTCAAATTGTGAGAGGAAGCACATGCGTTGGAAAATGTAGGAGCCAAACTAAATGAGAAGGATAACACTGGTAGCAAAGCAAACCTAGCAGGGTCAAAGAGCATTGCCAAAAAGAGTGTTCATAAAATTGCCATAAAGAAACAAGTAGGTAGAAATAACTGCATATGAAAGTAAGTACCGTTTATCCCGGACAACGCGTACACGTGTCACACGTCCAAACTTAGCGAATTTCTTCTCCAATTCTCGCTCAGTTGTGGCATAGCTAAAACCTGCAACAAACAGATTCTTTCCAGGCTTACCCAATCCAGTCTTCCTATTGGCAGGTGGTGACCAAGGTCTTTTAGGAGAATGCTGACGATGACTTGCTGGAGGTGATCTGTGCCTTGGTGAATGCCTTCTTCTACAATATAAAACAAAAGGAAACATAAACTAGTAGCAAAAACATAAAAATGAAAAGGGAAATAAAAAATACAGCCATGTAGTAGGACTATGAGATGCATAACCAGACAACATATTGTTTATAGATATTTTGGATTGTAACATGCTCATGCAAAATACTTCAGGTAATTAGAAGCTTGGAGGTTACTCATGACTCATGAAAGAAATACCTTGGAGATCTTTTATGGTGATCCCTTGAGTGTGGAGACCTTGATCGAGATCTGCCATGTTCCCTTCTATGTCTAGATGAATCAGTTTTCCTTGAAGGTGACCTTGATTTTGACCTATCCCTCTTCCTTGTTGGGGAGTCCCTTCTTCTTGGTGATGAGTCTCTCTTTCTTGGTGAGGAGTTTCTCCTTGGAGAGGAATCCCTCCTCCTTGGTGGGGAATCCCTCCTCCTTGATGGGGAATCCCTCCTCCTTGGTGAACTCCTCCTCTTGGGTGAGGATCTTCTTTTAGGGGATGGAGATCTTCGTCGTGGTGACCCGTGTCTTCTTTTAGGGGATGGAGACCTTCGTCGTGGTGACCCATGTCTTCTTTTAGGGGATGGAGATCTTCGTCGTGGTGACCCGTGTCTTCTTTTAGGGGATGGAGATCTTCGTCGGGGTGACCCATGTCTTCTTTTAGGGGATGCAGATCTTCGGTGTGGTGAATCATCTCTTCTTTTAGGGGATGCTGATCTCCGTTGTGGTGATCCATCTCTTCTTCTAGGGGATGCAGATCTTCGTCGTGGGGACTTATCTATTCTTCTAGGGGATGCAGATTTTCGTCGTGGTGACCCATCTCTACGTCGAGACTGTGCTTTTTTTTCTGGAGGAGAGCTATCCCGTGCATGTGGAGACGATTCGCGTGAGGAAGCTCTTCTACGGTGGGTATCACGCTTTTCAAGAGATCGGGACCGATGTCTTGCTGGTGGGCTTCGAGAGCGAGCCAAATTACCATCATCTTGTGCATGTCGTGGTGAGTCCAGTTTATCAGATGAATGAGCCTGAGGAGACCTTTCAACTGAAAGTGAGACCCTCCTGGATGGTGATGGTGTGCCTTTTTCCAGTCCTGCAGACCTTTCAGGTGGAGAATCCCATTGATTACCAGGCGTAGATATTCCATTCTCAGTACCAAGATCTTCCTGTTCCATCCCATCCAAATAGGAAGGTGAAATTGCAGAGTTGAAGTTCTCGTTGTCGTGTTCATCACGAGGATCAGAATTCCCATCATTCATTTGATCATCCTCTTTCCCATTCACTTCACTGTGGAAAGTCTCATGTAATTTTTCATTGTCCTTATTTTCCATCTGAGGTGCAGAAGAGTTCGGAATTTCGTCATCATCATCACCACTATTGCTAAATTGGTAATCCCTACTGTTATTTTCATTTAACATAGAGTCACCAAGATAGGCATCAGAATGTGTGTTTTCTTGTTGAAAGTTTGATGTACCATTACCGCTGCGTTCATGAAGTTCTGGAGGCAGCACAGCATCAACCACTTCTGTTTTCTGATGCACAGCATAACCCGGAGAAGTGGTCTGTGCTTCAAAGTCATCAGATTCTATATACACTTGATGCGCCTGGTCTTGCTTCAGGGGAGATGCTGGACTAGTTGAAGAAGATTTCATTGTATTGCCCAAGATCTGATCATTCATATAGGGTACAGAATCTGCAGACATATATGAAATTTGATCGGCTGGATCAACAAAAAGTCCATCATTCAGTTGTGGGGATTCATGCCGTGTAATTTCTTCCCCATGATAATCCATGTGCTCCAACAAGCTGCCATCTGGATCTTGAAACAAAGGCCCAGGATCTCCACAAGTCCCATCCAGACTTCTCTCAGGAGACATGTAATCCATCTGAATGTTGAATAAAAGCAAAAATGGAATGTAAGAGAGAATCAAAGTAAAATAGAGATTAATAACATGCCCAATTATATAGTTGAGGTGAGGATAGAATCCCAAATTAGCATGACAAGATAACATTTTTGTTCACACATACAAGTTAAGAATTAATACAACAAGCCAAAGCAGTAAAGTCACTGAGTTCCCAGCTGATTTGTGTGATACAGCAAGTTAAAGAAGAAAAAGACTACAGACTTATTTGTGCTGCAACATTTACAATGTATTAATGTAAAACAATGGCAATATTAACTATAACAGAAGAATGGAGGAGTGCTCCTAAGGGAGAAAAATGGGTAGTTAGATCGCTAAACCGTTAGAACCGACAACATTAAAGACCTGAAAATTCTAGCTGTCAATTAATGCGGACGTCCAGCAAGCACTTCACCTCTTCTAGACGAAGCATCCTTTTGCTGCTTACAGAAAATACAACCGGCCAAAAAAAGGAAACAATGTAGTCACAAGGGTTGCATTATGAAGCATAAAAGGCAACACTGCAACAGCATGGTAAAACACACGGTGTTAGGCTGTCAATGCCTCCTAACACAATCCAGTGAGCAACTATATTTTGAGCAATTTTTCCGACTCGGCTGATATGGTAACATACCAACAACCATGACTCAGTCTTAGTACGGTGTTTCTAAAGGAAAAGACAGGCTAACACTTTGTAATCTGAAACTGCGTCATTTTATCTACTAGCTGATCAGAAGCAAGCAAACCAGACTCGAATATTTTCCAGAGATTATTCAATTCAAACCATGGACTCAAATTGCTCTTCACCACAACACAAAGAGCTGAAGGGTCTAATTGTCAGTCTTAAAATAAGCGCTCTTAAGCACACGCTTAAGCACGCCTAGGCGCTGAGCAGAGGCAAAACACCTAGCGCTTTAATCCTTCAGAAAACGGAAAGGGGGAGGGAAAACACTCAGCTCAGGGCTTAATTGAACCTTGCTAATTGTACATTACAAAATCAATTCTCAACAGCTGCCACCCTAGGGAAGCTTTGTTTCCATATTTAAAAGGCAGTTCTAGTTCGCCAAACTGAGCAAAATAAAACAAACTATAGAAAGACAAACTTTGACACTTCAGAGCAATAACATGTTACTGGTCAATAGATGATTTCATCTGGCAACTCCCTATATTTCAAGAAAAAAAACATTTACCATAAAATTGCAATATGCTAATACAGCTCTTGAGTAGAATGCAACAACGCCACCTAGCCCTCTAGTGTTACCCCTAAAACACTACTACTAGCTTAATTAGCAAACAGATACAGAGAAATGGACAACAGGGCCAAATCCACAAGTCCAAACCCGATAAATCATCGAGATCCGGATTACACTTTCACGTCACTCAGAGCGCATAAATGGAAACCTTACCTAGTGGATTTATCACAGCGGAACGGGTCTCAATTAAAACCCAGATTAATTTTGGCAAGTAATATAAAACCAAGCGTCATCAGAGCCACTGCCGCATCTAGGCTCCCGGATCCCAGTTCCAAGCAAACGCAATTTCACATTGACTGATCCCCCGTGAAAAGCGCATCTGGTACTAGGATTTACTCGCACAAACCCCGAATTACGGCAATTGCACAAGGAAAAAAAAACGCAGCAAACTCTACCAGAAATGCAGCGCCATGTAGCGATCTGTTGCAGCCAAACAACCCACCCCCCACCAACTAGAAATTTCCCACCCAGAAATTCAGGGGGGAAATTGGGAGAGCAGAACCCTCACCTACAGAGTACGCCACGGAGGCAGCCACTTCGGAAGTGGAATCCTTCCCTCTTGCTCCGATTTCCCTTATCCCGCGAGAGAAAACCTTCTCCTCTCTCCTCCACCCTCCTCCTCCACCCTTGGAGAGAGAAGGGAAGAAGAAATGGATTGAGATTTTTGGGAGGCCGTACACGAAATGGAGGGCTCGTGGGGCGTCGTAAGTACCGTGTGTAGGTGTGCTCACCTGCGTGGTTGCGCAAGGCGTGGGAACCGAGGAGCGGGCCCCGCATAGCCCGCGGGCCACGTGAGGGACCGGTGCGGGTTGTTGAGGACGGTAACCTAACTCACGGTATCTGGACTCATCGCCGAGTCATACTGGGCCGGGCCGGGCCGGGCCGGGTCGAGCTACCTTTGCCTTCGGCTGGAGACATGTATGGCCACCCGTGTTCGCCTGTTCGATCGAAATGGGAAACATTGTAGTCGCCCGAGCTTCCCATAAAAACAGCTCAGAGCCTCAGACGAAGTTATTTTTCTATTTAAATTTGAGAATACAGAACTTTCCCGTCCAAAACAATTATATTCACAAAGTGAAAATCTAAACACCGCAATAAAAATATTATCACCGGCTGTCTTAAAGTTTAACTATTTGCGGCGTTGCTACATCACGTTTTCATTGGACAGCCCGCAATAAGCTATTTGTTGCCTTTTTTTAATGATAATGAGGTCTGGAAAGACCCTGATGCAGCATTCAATAACAAAGCGATGGGTACAATTTTACATACAGACCAAAAAACATTTCATAGGGTGTGTTTTTATAAAAAGAACCATGGGAAGAAAATAAAAAAGCGGTCAAGTTCCTGTTCTTCTCCACCAACAGCGAGTCTCCAGCTCCGGCCACCCTTCCACCGCTGGGGACGAACCACTTGGCTTCGAGAGGGTGCAGAACGCCGGTGCTGAGCTCGGGGAGCCTCCTTCCTAGAAGTTGAGAAGACGTGTCTCTTGCGTCCGAGAAGGCCCTCGAATCGGCCAAAGATCGCGTGGCGTTCTTGCCCTCCGCGTGTTGAGCTCGATATTGCTGCAGGCTTGGCTCAACTGCATCCCTCCACCCATCGCCGCCGCAACTTCTCCCCTCGCCACCAAGGTCGGCCAGAGAATCTCGACGAAGACTCGTAGCAGGAAGCAGCCATCCAGGCGCACTGACCTTACGAAGGAAGCCGCCGGAGATGAAGAGAAGCCCCGGGGCCGTCTCCGTCCATCGGAGCAACCTAGCGTGGTCCTTCTTGTCCATCAGATGCGGGATCGGGTCAGAACGAACCCACTTCAAGCTTCCAGGCCACCGCAAACACCCTGCGACCCACACGTCATCCTCCTCCCACTCCTCGCCACCAAGGCCGTCTAGAGGGATAAGCATGCCGCCAGTTCGCCAGATCTAGCTGCAACTGAGGCACTTATTTGCAAGGCCTCCGCCTACAACCCAAACCCAATCAAGCTCCCACCTTAGGAGCTGACCAGGCCTGAGCGAATACGGCCACCTGTCATCGTGCATGAACGCTGGGGGACAGGCCTATCGGCATCTCGCCAATCACCACAAGGGCAGACACAAGAAAACCTAAACCTAATCCTATGACTCCTACGACGAGAGACCAACGACCTAAACTACATGCGCCGGAGCCACTCCTCCGCCTCCCTCGACCGGCAACGCCGGCGAGTTCGGCTTTGGAGCGGCCCGGCGCCCACGGGAAGGTTCGAGAAAACTGTAGCAGGGGAGGGGAGAGGAGGAGGGGGAATGGGTTGGTTACTTGGTGAGCTATTTGTTGCTAGAGAGCGGTAAAGTAAAGATGCTGGCAGGTAAAGTTACAAACACCATATAAAATGAAGCACAAATTCAGGAGTAGTCGTCAAGAGAGAGAGAGGAGGCAATAAGAGCATCTATAGCAGATGCCACATATCGGCCGGTCCGCAAATTTTTGCATCGATATGCGGTACCGATATCTAAAAATGGTATTTCTAGATACCGTAAACGGGCAGATACCTCAATTTTTTGGCGTTTTCTTGCATCGAGGCCTATCTGTCCTGCATATATTCGTTGTGGGGGGCCTAGATGCGGGAAACCGCATCCATTTTCCCCTTCCTCCCCCGCCCAGAAACCCTCGTTTCCTCATATCCCCATCTCTCATTCCGGCCACATCCGTCGTCGTAAAACGCATCGCCGCCGCCAACCTCCTTGTCCACTCCTCATACTTTGTCAAGCATATACTCCATAGTTTGTTCACTTTAACCTTAATCACTTCAAGATGCTTATGATAGGGGCATGAGAGGTGAAAGCTAACAAGTACCATAATTTTTGGAAGCTCTTTTTGAGACTTGAAATCCCTGCTTCCCTTTTATGAAGGGCCTTTCTTCCACCATTATATTGAGTCTACATCTTCTATCCTTAGGCACCAATTAAGAGAGCATAGTTTCCATTATTAGTTCTATGTGCATTGTCCCAAAAATTACTGATTGATGCATATTGTTGATATTACTTGTTCTCGTGTTATTTGTATCTAGTCACTCTTATGAACTTTGAAGGTGTCCTACGCATCTATTTTCTACTCCATGAGGGACAAGCTGAATGCTACTATGCTATGTTTTTTATATGTAAAACAAAAAACGTTTCTCAATGCATGTTATTCATGATCTTTCTTTGTAACCTTTCATGTTGCATGCATAGTTACTTTGTCTTACTATTAGAACTCCATCTTTCATGCTCATGTTTAGAGTTCCTTGATCCCAGCTTTCATTGCTTGCAAATGGTTTGATCTTGATTTTGATGGTGCGTGTCACCTCAAAAATTATTCTTTTTATCACTTACCTACTCGAGGATGAGCAGGAGTTAAGCTTGGGGATGCTTGATTCGTCGAAAACGTATCTATTAATTTTGATGTTCCATGCTTGTTTAGTATATACTTTGCTTTGCTTAGTCTATACTTTGAGGTGTTTTTATATGTTTTTCTAGACTAACCTATTAACAAGATGCCACAGTGCAAGTTGCCTATTTTCTTCTATTTTTGGTTCCAGAAAAGGTAGAAAATCAATATTCTCGGAATTGGACGGGACAAAAGCCAAAGTCAATATTTTACCGTGGGAACACCGGAGCAGTCACGAGATGGGGAGACACCAGGCCACACCGGTCGCGGCAATAACCCTAGCCCGCGACTAGGTGCGCCACCGCCTCGCCTCTTCGCCTATAAATACCCCCGATACAGAAACCCTAAGTGCCCGATTAATATTCCACGAATAGCGATGCAGTGGCCGCCACCATCGTCCCTAGATCGGGAGGATCTGAAGCTTTTCCAAGACTGCCGGAGGAGATCATCCTGAGGCCTTCTTCTTCATCATGCTAGCCTCCGGTATGAAGTGTGAGTAGTTCCACCTTGTGCTACCATGTTTAGATCTTGTGAGCTCCGTTCATAATCAAGATCATCTATTTGTAGTCATGCATGTTGTGTTTTCGGGGATCCAATGGATATTGAGATTACTATGTCAGATTGATTAATGGTTTTGTCTTATTGATTCTATCATGTCTGTGTTGTTTGTGATCTTGCATGCTCTCCATTTCTAGTAGCTATCTTGGCCAAGTAGATGCTAGTGACTCCAAGAGGGGTATTTATGCTCGATTGTGGGTTCATGCCTCTATTTAATCTACGGGAAGTGAAAGAAATCTCTAAGGTTGTAGATATGTTGTTGCTACTAGGGACAAAATAACAGTCTCTTATTCATGGAACAAGTGGATTGTTTACCTTACACGCTTTTATTAAAGCAGTTATCCGTTGCTTGCAACTTAATACCGTAGGGGGTTCGAATGATAACCTGAAGGTGGATTACTAGTCATAGATGCAGTTGGATGACGGTCTATGTATCTTGTTGTATTGCCTAATCGAATCTCCTACGGTAAGATTCGATTGGGCAATACAACAAGATACATAGACCGCCATCCAACTGCATCTATGACTAGAAGTCCACCTTCGGGTTATCATCCCAACCCCCTCCAAGATAACCTCAAGCAATGCATAACCGCTAAGCAAAGTGTGTAAGGTAAACAGTTCACATGTTCCATGAACAAGATACCGTTGTTTTCTCCCTAATAGCAACAGCACATCTAGAACCGAAGATATTTCTATCACTTCCCTTGGAAACTAGAGGCATGAACCCACTATCGAGCATAAATACTCCCTTTTGGAGTCACTAGCAACTACTTGGCCAAGATAGCTACTAACAACGGAGAGCATGCAAGATCACAAACAACACAGACATGATAGAATCATAAAGACAAAACCATTAATCAAACCAACATAATAATCTCAATATCCATCGGATCCCCGCAAACACAACATGCATGATTACAAATATATTAGATCTTGATCATGAACGGAGCTCACATGATCTATACATGAAAGCACAAGGAGGATATACAACCATCTAGCTACTACATGGACCCATAGTCCAAGGTGGAACTACTCACGCATCATACCGGAGAGAAGGCCTCCAGGATGATCTCCCCTCCGGCAGGGTGCCGAGAAGAACTTCAGATCCCCTGATCTAGGGACGACGGTGGCGACGGCTACAGAAGGTTTTGTGGAATATTGATCGGGTGCTTAGGGTCTAGGCACCGGGGGCTTCTTATAGGCGAAGGGGGAGGCCGAGGAGGTGGCCAGGGGTCCTACACCCTTCCTAGGCGCGGTCCCACCCCTGGCCGCGCCTAGGGGTGGTGTGGTCTCCCTGGCACGCCTCTCCGTCTCCCCTTTGGACTTCTTTTTTCCCACGGAAAGTTATTGACTTTGACGTTTGTCCCGTCCAATTCCAAGAATATTTCCTTACTAGATTTTCTGGAACCAAAAACAGCAGAAAATAGGCAACTGGCACTATGGCAACTTATTAATAGGTTAGTACCAGAAAACATGTAAAAATCACCTCAAAGTGTAGACAAAGCAAAGCAAAGTACATACTAAACAAGCATGGAACATCACAAATTATAGATACGTTTCCGACGTATCAAGCATCCCCAAGCTTAACTCCTGCTTGTCCTCGAGTAGGTAAGTGATAAAAAGAATAATTTTTGAGGTGACATGCACCCTCACAATAAAGATCAAAACGTTTGCAAGCATTGAAAGCTGGGATCAAAGAACTCTAAACATGATCATGAAAGATGGAGTTCTAATAGTAAGACAAAGCAACTATGCATGCAACATGACAGGCTACAAACAAAGATCATGAATAACATGCATTGAAAAACGTTTGTTTGTTTAACATACAGAAAACATAGCATAGTGGTAATCAGATTGTCCCTCATAGAGTAGCAAATAGATGCATAGGACACCTTCAAAGTTCACAAGGGTGACTAGAAACAAGTAGCACACGAACAAGTAATATCACAATATGCATCAATCAATAAGCTTTGGGACACTGCACACGGAATGACAACTATGCTATCTTAATGGTGCCTAAATGTAGAAGGTGGAGACTCAATAATGGTGGAAGAAAGGCCTTTTATAAAGGAAGCAGGGATTTCAAGTTTCAAAAAGAGCTTCCAAAAATTATGGTACTTGTTAGCTTTCAGCCCTCATTGCCCCTATCATAAGCATCTTGAAGTGATTAAGGTTAAAGTGAACAAAGATGGGGTATATGCTTGACGAAGTATAAGTTTGCAATCTCAAGTCCCTTGAATACGAGGGCCACACCTCATGCTACTCAACTTTAGTCACCTGTAAGTTCTTGTCATTGTAAGTATTTGTATATCATAGAGAACCGCCAACAGGGTACCCCTTGCACATAGTACAGGAGCTTTCCCATAACCAAAATGACAAGGCAAGCAGACAATAAGCATCTCGGCAATCTTTTTATTTACTATATGCATAGCTTTTTTATTGAGGATGCTTCATAGATAGCTCACTATGGTGATGATGCAAGTTTCCACCATGATTAGGCATGGCTTAGGCTAGCGGCCCAGGCGTTTCTCTAACACAAAATACAAACTCCATGTACTTACAAGTTCCCTTTTTATTTCACACCAGTGACATTCATAGACAAAAGAGCATGATATTAACTGAGTACAAAGTACAAGTGCAATGTTGAAAACGTTCCCCGTGACAACACGGTTCTGCTAATTCCAACATATAAGCGCAAGAATATACAACATAGATGACACAATGGTTCAAGTTTATTAGGGGCAAAGAATATAAAGTGTGCCATCAAGTTCGTGAGAGATTTAATCACTAAGTTTTCACATAACAAAATAGCTTTTAATTGGAAGATAGCTGAAAACAAGAATATACTTGGAATGGTGTAACACACCATGCATAGGAGTTTATAGTGGACACTTTGGAATAACTTGGTTTCTTGGGAGTTGAAAGCATGAGTAGAACTTACTCATACAAGTGGATGCAAGCAAAAGACTGGGAGCAACCAAATAAGAGAGCAATAATGGCCATAATCATGCAGAGCAACAAAACATTACTAATCAAGGCATAGAGTGGTACTACAAGTCAAGGACTAAATGATCATAGAGTCTAATGGTGACTTGTGAGAGTCATAACATGGTGTGAGCATGTGCCAAGTCAACCCAAACAAACCTCAAAGGAGAAAACCACAATACTATGCTTTTGCATGCTAAGACAACGCATAATTTCTTCAAGGCACACTAAGCAATCCCAATGACTTGGAGCAAGCCATGCTACAGCAATAATCGCTAAGCATAAGGTCAAAACAACATCTAGCATGTCATGCTAAAGTCTAAGTCACAGTCAATGCAAGCTCCTCTTGCACTTACAAGCAAGAACTTACTACTCCTTTCCAACACCAAGCAACTTATTTACAAAACAACATAGCAAGAACGAGGGTACAAACTACTCAAGCAAACTAAACAAACTAAGAAAAGCAAACGAAAACTAAGACGCTCCAAGAACAACACAACAGTGCATGAAACAATAAAAACAAAGTGTCTAGAGAGACCTAAGCTTTTTATTGATGAAGAAGGGGATGCCTTGGGCATCCCCAATCTTTGACGCTTGTACCTCTTGGAGATTTCTTGGGGTGACACTGGGGTGGCATCCCCAAGTTTGAGCTTTTGTCCATTCTTCATCTCATTGCATCATTCTCTCTCTACACCTGAAATTTTTCCTTCATACAAAACTTCACATAATCTTCATTAGCAACATTAGTATATTCAAAAGATATTAGACCTCTGACAAAGATTTGGAACAGCAAGGCTTTTCACTAAAACCACAAGATACTGTAGTAACTCCTTCAAAAATCTCAATTCCCCAAAATAGAACTCAAAAAGGAATCAATAAGAAGCAAATGCAAATAATGGCAGAAATCTGTCAAAACAGACCAGCAGGTAGAAACCGATTTTTTCGAAAATCGTATGTTGGTCAAATAAAAAAGTGTTTTAATAACTAAAGTTAGCTAACATACTGGGGGATTTATTCGTAAATTTTGATCTCAATCCGAGTTATAGAGACGCCTCACGGATTTTTATGGAGGACAGAAATCTATTTCGGGACAGCAACTCCCCAAATCTTACTTCCCTCTCACTAGAGGTCATTCTTGGCACAAAAAGCAAACAAAAAGGATAAGTAGAGGTCATTAATGAAGTAATAACTTCCAAGACTCAAGGAAACTCTTGGGTTATCTCCCAATAAGTACTTTTCTTTAACGCCTTTAAGTTAGACACAAGAAGCAAGAAGACTCAAGTATTTTCAAATGAGGAAGCATTAACATCAAACCTTGCTTTCAAAGGAGGAGCAAAAAGCAACTTCTCTCTCCTCATGGGGAAGTGTTAAATACCTTTATTGAATGGAAAATGATATTTTATGGTGCCTTCTTTAATATCAATGATGGCACCAACTGTTCTAAGAAAAGGTCTTCCCAAAGTAATAGGACTAGAAGCATTGTATTCAACATCCAAAACATAGAAATCAACAGGGACATAAGCATTGTTAACCATAATGAGAACATCATTAATACTCCCCATGAGTTTCTTATTAGCATTATCATGAAGTGGGACATCCAAATAACAATCTTCCAATGGTGGCAAATCAAGCATTTCATAAATCTTCCTAGGCATAATAGAGACACTAGAACCAAGATCACATGAAGCTTTGAGATCAAAGTCATTCACTTGCATATTAATAATGGGTTCCCAATTATCTTCTACTTTCCTAGGAATAGAAGCTTTGTGTTTTAGCTTCTCTTCCTTAATCTTAACAAGAGCATCTGTAATGTGTTTGGTGAAAGCAACATGCATATCACTAGCCTCAGGACTTCTAGCAAGCTTTTGTAGGAACATAATCACTTCAGAAATGTTGCAACCATCAATATCAAAATCAAACTTAGCACCACTAGTAGTAGGCTCAATAGGCTTAGGCATAGTAGGAGGAGGAACAGGGACTACTTGTGGTTTAGTGGTGATAGTGCACACACTATCGTTTCTATCAATTTCAGCTTCCCTTTCCCACCTAGCATGAAGTTGAGCTAACAGCCTAACATTTTCATCAATAGTAACTTGTATGGCATGAGTGGTAGCAAAGGTACTTTCCATGGTTTCAGGTTTAGCAGCCATTTTATTAATCAAGGAAGACTGAGCTTTAGACAAAGAGGATATATTTTTCTCAACATTTAAATGCTTTTCCTCTATAGTCTTATTGAAAGTGGTTTGTTTACCAATAAAGTCTTTGAGCATGGTTTCAAGTTCAGAGGGGGCACTTCTAGCATTGTTGTAAGAACTTCCATAGGAATTGCCATTATTAGGAGGATAAGGCCTATAATTGTTGTTACCACCAAAATTATTCCTATAGGCATTGTTGTTGAAATTGTTGTTTCTAATGAAGTTCAGATCAACTTGCTCTTCTTGAGCAACCAAGGAGGCTAAGGGAACACTATTAGGATCTAAAGGAGCTTTCCCATTAACAAGCATAGCCATAATAACATCAATCTTATCACTCAAAGAGGAAGTTTCCTCAACAGAATTTACCTTCTTATCATGTGGAGCTCTCTCAACGTGCCATTCAAAGTAGTTAACCATCATATTATCAAGGAGCCTTGTTGCAACACCTAAAGTGAGGCCCATGAAGGTACCTCCAGCAGCTGAATCCAACAGATTTCTTGAGGAGAAGTTCAAACCTGCATAAAAAGTCTGGATAATCATCCAAGCAGTGAGTCCATGAGTGGGACAATTCTTAACCAAAGACTTCATTCTTTCCCAAGATGGAGCAACATGTTCATTATAAACTTGTTTAAATTTCACAATGTCACTTCTCATAGATATAATCTTAGCAGGAGGATAGTATTTTCCAATAAAAGCATCTTTGCACTTAGTCCAAGAATCAATACTATTTTTAGGCAAAGATAGCAACCATTCTTTAGCTTTTACTCTCAAGGAAAAAGGAAAAAGCTTGAGCATGATAATATCTCCATCTACATCCTTATACTTTTGCATCTCACAAAGTTCAACAAAGCTATTGAGATGGGCAGCAGGATCATCAGAACTAGCACCAGAAAATTGCTCTCTCATCACAAGATTCAACAAAGCATGCTTAATTTTATAGCAAAGTGAGCAGAACTATTTTTGTGTTTTTGAAAAGGCAAACAAAACCAAGAAAGAAACAAAGCAAAATAAAACAAAGTAAAAAGAAAGAAAGTGGAGGACTTCCCTTGAAGACGTCTCCCCGAACGCGCCAGAAGACTTGATGGTGCTCGGACGTGGCACTTTGTTGGTAACCCCAGCGCAGGTGAAGAGCACAATAACAAGTTTTCCTCGGTTGAGACCGAGGTTATCGAACCGAAGGGGAAAAGAAGCGTCATCTGTGTGCAAAAACAACATGGAGACTGCACAACACAAACTTAAGACTTTGTCCCAGCAGATAGTGAGAGATTAAACGTATGGTGTGGAAGGTAATGGTGGTTTGCGTAAACAAGTAACAATGGAAGATGTATTAGTGGTAAAGATTGACGGCCAGCTAAGGTTTGGTGAATATTGATCGGGTGGTTAGGCTTCTTATAGCGAAGGGGAGGCCGAGGAGGTGGCTGGGCCCACACTGCCTGGCGGGCCCACCCTGGTCGTGCCTGGGGGTGTGGTCGCCACAGCATGCCTCTCCGTCTTCCCTATGGGCCTTGTTCGCGGAAGGAGTTATTGAATTTGGATCATCTTCTGAGAATATTTCATACTAGCTTTTACTGAACCAAAAATAAAACATGCAATCAGACTGTGGCAACTTATTAATAGGTTAGTACCAGAAAACATGTAAAAAGAACCTCAAAGTGTAGACAAAGCAAAGCAAAGTAGATACTAAACAAGCATGGAACATCAAAAATTATAGATACATTTCCGATGTATCAAGCATCCCAAAGCTTAACTCCTGCTCGTCCTCGAGTAGGTAGGTGAAAAAAAGAATAACTTTTGAGGTGACATGCACCCTCACAATAAAGATCAAACCATTTGCAAGCATTGAAAGTTGCGATCAAAGAAAGATGGAGTTTGATACATCGGAAATGTATCTATAAGTTTTTATGCTCCATGCTTGTTTAGTGTATACTTTGTTACTTGTCTACACTTTGAGGTGCTTTTTACATGTTTTTTGGTACTAACCTATTAACAAGTTGCAAACAAGACCGTGCCCCCCTCTAACCTATTAACAAGTTTGCACAAGACTGCCTGCCTGTTAACCTATTAACAAGTTACTCTGTTTTTGGTTTCAGAAAAGCTAGTAAAGAAATATTCTCAGAATTGGACGGGACAAATGTCAAAGTCAATTACTTTCCGTGGGGAACAAGAAGTCCAGAGGGGAGCTGGAGAGGCAAGCCAGGGCGGCCAGACCCACCCTAGGCACGTGTGGGCCCTGCCCCGCGTCTGGGAGGGGTGTGGGGCCCCTGGCCGCCGCCTCGGCCTCCCCCTTCGCCTATAAGAAGCCCCTGATGCAGAAACCCTAAGTACTCGATCAAATCTCCACGAAACCGTCTGTAGCCGCCGCCACCATCGTCCCTAGATCGTGGGGGTCTGAAGTTCTTCCCGGCACCTTGCCGGAGGGGAGATCATCCCGGAGGCCTTCTCTCCGGTATGATGCGTGAGTAGTTCCAACTTGGACTATGGGTCCATGTAGTAGCTAGATGGTTGTATCTCCTCCTTTGTACTTTCATGTATAGATCTTGTGAGCTCCATTCATGATCAAGATCTAATCTATTTATAATCATGCATGTTGTGTTTGCGGGGATCCGATGGATATTGAGATTATTATGTTGGTTTTATTAATGGTTTTGTCTTTATTATTCTGTCATGTCTATGTTGTTTGTGATCTTACATGCTCTCCGTTGTTAGTAGCTATCTTGGCCAAGTAGTTGCTAGTGACTCCAAGAGGGAGTATTTATGCTCGATAGTGGGTTCATGCCTCTAGTTTCCAAGGGAAGTGACAGAAATCTCTTTGTTTGTAGATGTGTTGTTGCTACTAGGGAGAAAACAACGGTCTCTTGTTCATGGAACATGTGGACTGTTTACCTTACACACTTTCCTTAAAGCAGTTGTCTGTTGCTTGCAACTTAATACTAGAGGGGGTTCGGATGATAACCTGAAGGTGGACTTCTAGTCATAGATGCAGTTGGATGGCAGTCTATGTATCTTGTTGTATTGCCCAATCGAATCTCATAGGATCTTTTTGACTAGTAATTGCATTGTTATGCCTTGCTCAGTTCCTGTCAATTGCCCTGCTGTAATTTGTTTACCCTTCATGCCATATTATTTATCTAAGGAGAGCACCTCTAGTGAACTATGGACCCCGGTCCAATCTTTACCATTGATACATCTTCCACTGTTACTTATTTACTTTTTGCAAACCATTACCTTTCACACCATACGTTTAATCCTTTGTTACAGCAAACCGGTGAGCTTGACAACCTCACTGATTCGTTGGGGCAAAGTCTCGAGTTTGTGTTATGCAGGTCTCCGCATTGCTTGCAACACCTGTGTGACATTCCTTCCTCCTTCTGGTTCGATAACCTCGGTCTCTACTGAGGGAAGACTTGTTGTTGTGCTCATCACACCTTGCTCTTGGAGTTTCCAACGAAGTGCTCCATGTCAGCACCATCAACAAGTTTTCTGGCGTCGTTGCCGGGGAGGCTAAGGACGTCTTCACAAGGGGAGTCCTTCACTTCCTTTCTCTTTACTTTGTTTTTAGTTTGCTTTGTTTATTTTGCTTGGTTTTGTTTGCCTCTTTTTAGAAAAAACACAAAAAAATTAGTTCTTGCTCTAGCCGCTGCTATTTTTGGCTTGCTAACCTTTGCCAAAATGAACTCTGCTTAGAACACCAAGTTGTGTGACTTCACTAGCACCAACAACAATGATTTCCTTAGCACACCTATTGCTCCACCTGCTCCTGATCCTACCTTTTATGAAATTAAGCCTGTTTTGTTGAATCTTGTGATGAGAGAGCAATTTTCTGGTGCTGGTTCTGATGATCCTGCTGCCCATCTCAATAGCTTTGTTGAACTTTGTGAGATGCAAAAGTATAAGGATGTAGATGGAGATATTATTAAGCTCAGCCTTTTTTCCTTTCTCCTTGAGAGGAAAAGCCAAAGAATGGTTGCTTTATTTGCCTAAAAATAGTATTGATTCTTAGACTAAGTGCAAAGATGTTTTTATTGGAAAATACTATCCTCCTGCTAAGATTATATCTATGAGAAGTGACATTATGAAATTTAAACAACTTGATAGTAAACATGTTGCTCCAGCTTGGGAAAGAATGAAGTCTTTGGTTAGGAATTGCCCTACTCATGGACTCACTTCTTGGATGATTATCCAGAATTTTTATGCAGGTTTAAACTTGTCCTCAAGAAATCTGTTGGATTCAGCTGCTGGAGGTACTTTTATGGGGCTCACTTTGGGTGCTGCAACAAGGCTCCTTGATAATATGATGGTTAACTACTTTGAATGGCATGTTGAGAGAGCTCCACATGGTAAGAAGGTAAATTCCGTTGAGGAAACTTCCTCTTTGAGTGAAAAGATTGATGTTATTATGGCTATGCTTGTTAATGGGAAAGCTCCTCTAGATCCTAATAGTGTTCCCTTAGCCTCTTTGTTTGCTCAAGAATAACAAGTTGATGTGACTTTCATTAGAAACAACAATTTTGGCAACAATACTTATGGTAATTATAGGCCTTATCCTCCTAGTGGAAATGTTTATCATGGTAGATCTGGAATGCCTAGTGAAGAAAGGATTCTAGAAGTAGAGAGATCCACTAAGAATTTTATGCAAATGCAATATGGGCAAAATAAGATTTTCACTAAAACTATGGAGGAACAATCTATTATCTTGAAAAACATTAGTCATCAGCTTGAGAATTTGAATAGAGAAATTCCTAGTTTACAGTCAAAAATTTTGAGTGCTGAAAAAAATATATCCTATTTATCTGAAGCTCAGTCCTCCTTGATTAATAAAATGGCTGCTAAACCTGAAACTGTGGAAAACACCTTTGCTACTACTCATGCCATACAAGTTACTATTGATGAAAAAGTTAGGCTGTTAGCTCAACTCCATGCTAGGTGGGAAAGGGAAGCTGAAATAGATAGAAAAAACAGTGTGTGCACCATCACCACTAAACCACAAGTAGTCCCTATTCCTCCTCCTACTATGCCTAAGACCATTTGGCCTACTACTAGTGATACTAAGCTTGATTTTGATATTGATGGTTGCAATATTTCTGAAGTGATTATGTTTCTACAAAAGCTTGTTAGAAGTCCTGTTGCTAGTGATATGCATGTTTCTTTCACTAAACACATTACAGATGCTCTTGTTAAGATTAAGGAAGAGAAGTTAAAACACAAAGCTTCTATTCCTAGGAAAGTATAAGATAGTTGGGAACCCATTATTAGTATGCAAGTGAATGACTTTGATCTCAAAGCTTCATGTGATCTTGGTTCTAGTGTCTCTATTATGCCTAGGAAGATTTATGAAATGATTGATTTGCCACCATTGGAAGATTGTTATTTGGATGTCCCACTCAATGATAATGCTAAGAAGAAACTCATGGGGAGTATTAATGATGTTCTCATTATGGTTAACAATGCTTATGTCCCTGTTGATTTCTATGTTTTGGATGTTGAATACAATGCTTCTAGTCCTATTACTTTGGGAAGACCTTTTCTTTGAACAGTTGGTGTCATCATTGATATGAAAGAAGGCACCATTAAATATCAATTTCCATTCAAGAAAGGTATTGAACACTTCCCAATGAGGAGAGAGAAGTTACTTTTTGCTCCTCCTTTGAAAGCAATGTTTGATGTTAATGCTTCATCATTTGAAAATACTTGATTCTTCTTGCTTCTTGTGCCTAACTTAAAGACGTTAAAGAAAAGTACTTGTTGGGAGATAACCCAAGAGTTTCCTTGAGTCTTGGAAGTTATTACTGTTGGATATATGCCCTAGAGGCAATAATAAAAGTGGTTATTATTATATCTTTGTGTTTATGATAAATGTTTACATTCATGCTATAACAGTATTAACCGGAAACATTAATACTTGTGTGATTTGTAAACTAAATTAGAGTCCCTGGTAAAGCCTCTTTATAATACTAGCTTGTTGGTTAATAGATGATCGTGGTTTCTCGATCATGAACATTGATATGTTATTAACAACAAGATCATATCATTAGGAGAATGGTATGATGCACATACTCCTATAGATAAGCTAGCATAAAGATCAAGTCATTTCAATAGTTCGTTTGCTATAAGCTTTCTGATACATAGTAACCTAATTCCTTCGACCATGAGATCATGCTAATCACCATCACTAGAAGGATGCTTTGATGACATCAAATACCACTCCATAACTGGGTGGCTATAAAGGTGGCATTGAGTGTTCGGAAAGTATGTGTTGAGGTACATGGATCAAGAGTGGGATTTGTCCATCCATATGACAGATATATATACTCTGGGCCCTCTCGGTGGAATGTCATCCAATTAGCTTGCAAGCATGGGACTGGCTCACAAGGTATCACATATCACGTGAACGAGAAAAGAGTACCGATCGGTAACGAGGTTGAACTAGGTATGCAGACATACCGACGATCAAACCTCGGATAAGTAAACCATCGTGTGACAAAGGGAAATTGGTATCGTATGTGAGTGGTTCATTCGATCGCAAAGTAATCGTAGAAATATGTGGGAGCCATATGAATTTACAGATTCCTCTATTGGTTATTGATTGGAGAAGTGTATCGGTCATGTTCGCATAATTCATGAACCGTAGGGAGACACACTTAAGGTTTCGATGTTGTTTAGTAGATATGGAATGTAAGTAGGGATACCGAATGTTGTTCGGAGTCTCGGATGGGATCCAGGATATCACGAGGAGATCCAGAATGGTCCGGAGAATAAGATTCATATAAGGAAAGTCTGATTCCGAAGTTCGGGAAAGATTCCGATGTTTTCATCGGAGAGGTTCTAGAAGGTTCACCAGACTGGAAGGGGAATGGTCCATTAATGTGTCATGGGTAAATGTAATGATTGGATCATATCCTAGGTCACTTGGTTTGGGCATTTGCGAGAGAGAATTAAAGCTCTAAATTGAAAGTCAAACGGGAGGTTTGAAAAGTCAAACTGGAACAATGGTTTCCTAGTGGAAGAAGGAAAGAGTCCTTGCTTCAATCCAACTTGGGTTTGGGCTTGGATTCAAACTCTCCCCTCCCAAGGCTGCCCCCCTCTCATAAATAGAGGGGGAGGGCTGCCCCAAACAACACAAGAGCCAGCCTCCACCCACCGTGCCGTCAGCCTAGCCGCCGCCACCGGACCGTCGCCGCCCTAGTCACCGCTGATGGGGAATACCAATCGGGTATACCCAAGCGGATTCGCCACGGATCGAGCCGATCAAGCCAAGGCGGGTCGACTCGCAATGTCTGGCGAGTGGCGCGTCTTTGACCGACGATTGGCGCCGGAGGCCCAGATGGCGACTTCAATACAAAGCCCACCAAATACTTGTAAACCCTAATCGCTGCATATATAAAGCCACCAGGCACCCGAAGTGCGTCATATTAGATCTAGTCTCTCCCCGCCTCGGCGCTCCATGTAAACCAATCTATGATCATATCTTTGGATTGATAGCGGGCGTGGCGATCCTCCATCGAGGGGCGTGAACCTGGGTACATCGTGTGCCAATATCGCTCCCGGATTCTCCTCGTCGCCTTGCTCCTCTCGTAAGCTACCCCAGTAGCATCGCCGTGCAATACCACGACAGTTGGCGCCCACCGTGGGGCAAGCGGCGCTTGGAGGGTGATGATCCGGGCGAGACCCCTTATCATCTAACGACGACATGATCTCATGTGGCAGATCTGTTCTGTGTCGGATGAATAATCGCGATCTGCATGTAGTCAATACGGCGCACGGTTCGTTTGATATGGCGTAGCGATCGGCTGCAATTAATCGAGTGTGAATTAAGTCCAGATCGGCTTCGCGTGACCTACTCACTCTCACGTAGCGTAGGATTTCCATCAGTGAACATGCACACTCACGGGCAGCTAAGTTTTTAATTCAATCTCACCTCGTGTTGATCACTCTCAATATTGTTATTTTATTTGAAACTAATCGCATGCATGTGCCCTTATACGATCGGTTCTATGATGAGTTTTAATTCAATCTCTTCTCTCGGTTGATTCGAGAGAACTTGATTAGTTTATTTGGATTTAACCCTATACATATTGAGCTAGATGGAATCGTCTGATGGAAATATTATATACGGCATCCGGCAATCGATGATGACTGCGCCAGATAAAGTCATCCGGATGCTGTACCCAGAGCAAGGTCGACACGACCGTGTCGCCGGCGGCCTCGGCTACATGTCTTAAATCAGGGAAGCTTTGCTCGCTCTGCATTAGATTGATTTCTGACGAATCGAGCTCTTTATGGAGTAATATTTGTCGTCATTTATTTAGCATCTAATCCCAGTTTTCTTGATGTGTTGTTACATATGTACAAGGACAACAAAGAAGACATGTTTATGTCGCTCTGTCTCACCAATGGTCCGAACAAGATCGTACCACTACTCGCCGCCGCGCCCACTCTTTTTCGGCTGAACACCGTACTCGGGGACTCGCCACTCGCGGATTCGTCCGCTATGGTCTCACCCGTCGTGGACTCGCCGCCTAGCCGCCTTGCCATGCTCGGGGACTCGCCTGTCACGGACTCGTCCAGCACGGACTCTCCTGTCGCGGGATCGCCATCGCGACCTCGCCCTCGCGGCCTCGCCGTCCTCGACATCGCCTTAGCGCGACCTCCGTCCGCCGCTTCGACCCCGTGTCCGCCGCGTCGACTTCGCCATAGCGCGACCTCCATCCGCCGCGTCGACCCCGTGTCCGCCGCGTCGACTTCGCCATAGCGCGACCTCCGTCCGCCGCGTCGACCCCGTGTCCGCCGCGTCGACTTCGCCATAGCGCGACCTCCGTCCGCTGCGTAGACCCCCTGTCCGCCGCGTCGACTTCGCCATAGCGCGACCTCCGTCCGCCGCGTAGACCCCATGTCCGCCGCGTCGACTTCGCCATAGCGCGACCTCCGTCCGCCGCGTCGAGCCCGTGTCCGCCGCGTCGACATCGCCGTAGCGCGACCTCCGTCCGCGTCGACCCGTGTCGCCGCGTCGACTTCGCCATAAGGCGACCTCCGTCCGCCGCGTCGACCCGTGTCCGCCGCGCGTCGACCGCCATAAGCGTGACCTCCGTCCGCGTCGAATCCGTGTCGCGCGTCGACTTCGCCGCCATAGCGACCTCCGTCCGCCCGCGTCGAATCCGTGTCCGCCGCGTCGACTTCGCCATAGCGCGACCTTCGTCCGCCGCGTCGACCCCGTGTCCGCCGCGTCGACTTCGCCATAGCGCGACCTCCGTCCGCCGCGTCGACTCTGTGTCCGCCGCGTCGACTTCGCCATTGCGCGACCTCCGTCCGCCGCGTCGACTCCGTGTCCGCCGCGTCGACTTTTTCCGGCTAAACGCCGTGCGACCCTGTCTGCTATGACAAATACGTACGCCGCACCTGCTAAGGGACCTTCATCGTCCGAGTCGCTAGAGAGGGTCGCTTGCCACGCTGCATGGACTCACCACTGGGCGTCTCTTCCCCTTGGAACAAATCTATTAGCCTTTGTCAACCTTTGAAAGACCGACTCGCATGGCCAAGTAGTGCGGACGAGGACTATAACCGAGCCTCGGATCGTCCCACGAAACGCTAACCGAGAGCTATCATTGAGTCGCCTTGCTCTGGCCTCCGGGCCAAGACAAATGGTAGTGCTACACAAACAACACCATGTCCTCCTCAACCTTAGACAGTGCGACTCGCAGCCGTCTGGGCGAGGACTATAACCGAGCCTCGGATCGTCTAGGAAGAACGCCAAGCCGAGCCATCTTTGGAGTCGCCATGCTGGCCCCCGCCAAGGCGAGACTCGCTAACGAAGCACAATCAACATTATCGCGGACTCGCAATCGCCAGCGGACTCGCCACACTCGGGGACTCTCCCCTCGCGGACTCGCAATCATCGCGGACTCGCCACACTCGGGGACTCTCCCCTCGCGGACTCGCAATCATCGCGGACTCGCCACACTCGGGGACTCTCCCCTCGCGGACTCACAATCATCGCGGACTCGCTGCGCTCGGGGACTCTCCCCTCGCGGACTCGCAGTCATCGTGGACTCGCCATGCTCGGGGACTCTCCCCTCGCGGACTCGCCGCGCTCGGGGACTCAGCGCTCGCCGGTCGCTCGACCTCTCCACTCGCCACGCTCGGCAACAACCACTACCATTTTCAAAATATGAGCCTCGAGTCGCCTCTACAAGCCAACTCGAGCCTCGGGGACTACTCCTAGGCATGCTGCATGTACGCGTGGTTGCACGACCGCGGCTCTCCCTCTTCGGTTCGTCACCACGGACTATCCCTCGCGTACTCAACACGCTCGGGGACTCGTCGCCGAGGACTCGCCCTCGCGTACTCGACGCTCTCGGGGACTCGGCGCGCTACAGACAGCGGCACTTGCCGGTCGATCGACCTCGCCGCTCTCCGTGCTCAGGGACTTGGAGCCCGTCGGTCGATCGACCTCGCCGCTCGCCGTGCTCGGGGACTCGGCGCCCTTCGGTCGCTCGGCCTCGCTGCTCTCCGCGCTTGGTGACTCGTCGCCGAGGACTCGCCCTCGCGTACTCGACGCTCTCGGGGACTCGGCGCGCTACAGACAGCGGCACTTGCCGGTCGATCGACCTCGCCGCTCTCCGTGCTCGGGGACTCGGCGCCCGTCGGTTGCTCGTCCTCGATGCTCGCCGGTCGCTCGACCTAGTCGCTCTCCGTGCTCGGGGTATCGACGCTTGCCGGTCGCTCGACCTCGCCCCTCGCCGCGCTCGGGGACTCGGCGCCCGCCGGTCGCTCGACCTCGCCGCTCGTCGCGCTTGGGAACTCGGCACCCTACGGTCACTCGACCTCGCCCCTCGCCGCGCTCGGGGACTCGGCATGCTCCATGTTCGGAGAATCGCCATGGCGGCTTCACCGACACCCTCGTCTTCGCCAATGGTCATCACATCGCTCACGCCGGCGCCTCCCGCTTCATGATTCTTTTCTATGTTCAGAGCTGCTCGCCGATTCGCCACGACCCATCGTCAAGACTCTCGCGCCTGCCTCAAGCCCGGCCGAATCGACAACGCGCTGGGGACTACCGATGGGGAATACCAATCGGGTATACCCACGGCGGATTCGCCCAGCCGGATCGAGCCGAAGCCAAGCCAGGCGGGTCGACTTGTCTGGCCGAGTGGCGTCTTGGACCCGAACGGCGCCGATCGAGGCCCAAGATGGCGACTTCAATACAAAGCCCACCAAATACTTGTAAACCCTAACTGGCTGCATATATAAAGCCACCAGGGGCACCCCCCAGGGGGTACGTCATATTAGATCTAGTCTCTCCCCCCGCCTACGGCGGCTCCCATGTAAACCAATCTATGATCATATACTGGATTGATAGCAGGACGTAGCGATCCTCCATCGAGGGGACGTGAACCTGGGTACATAGTGTGCCAATATCGCTTCCGGATTCTCCTACGTCGCCTTGCTCCCTCTACGTAAGCTACCCCCAGTAGCATCTGCCGTGCAATACCACGACACCGCCGCCGACTCCTCCTCCTCCTCTCTGGCCTTCTAAACCTAGATAGCCGGAAAACCCTAGATCCACCATAACTCGCACCGGCTTAGGCGAAGCCCTACGGGATATTCCCTCTACTTCCGACACCACACCGTCGTGCTGCCGGAATCGCGAGGGGAGAACTACAACCTCCGTTGCCTGCTGGAACAAGGGAGAGGAAGGTATTCATCGAGTACCGAACGTGTGCTGCCGGAACGCAGCGCCGGAAGGATCGTCTACGCGATCCTGAGATCGGCAAGTGTACGACTACATCACCCACGAGAATCTGCTCTCGTTAACCGCTTTGGGATCTTCGAGGGTGAGTACTCTAATCGACTTGTTGCTACAATCTAGTAGATAGATCTTGGCTTGTTTGTGTGCATGCGATAGAATTTTTTTGTTTTCCATGCTACGAACCCCTACAGTAGTATCAGAGCCGTGTCTATATGTAGATCTGTTGCACGAGTAGAACACAATGGTCATTATGGGTGTTGATGCTTTTGTTGTCGATTGCTTCTTGTGTACTCTGCATCTTGCGGGATGGTGGGATGAAGCGACCCGGGCTAACCTTACATGACATCGTTCATGAGACTTGCTCCACGCTTGACATGCAACTTGTATTGCATAAGTGGCTTTGCGGGTGCCTGTTTCTCCCAACATACTTAATATTCAATTTACAACGGGTGATTGCCAATACTAGTATCGACGTTGTGGTTCTTGTTCGTAAGATGGAATGACACTTATTGAAAGCCCCAAACCACGTAAAACATGCAAAGAAAATTAGAGGCGTCTAACTTTGTTTTGCAGGGGTGTGCTGTGATGTGATATGGCCATGATTGTGATTATATATGATGTATGCAATGTTCCTTATTGTAAGTTGGCAACCGGCAGGAGCCATATGGTTGTCTTTTAATCCCGTTAAGACATGTGTGTCTATTCAAAGTAGTTGTAATAGTTGATGCTGGTGGACGACAACCATGAAGCGGCGCCATTGACCTTGACGCCATACCGGTGATGATGGAGATCATGTTCGTGCTTGAAGATGGAGATCGGAAGCACAAGAAGAAAGGCCATATCATATCACATATTATGAATTGCATGTGATGTTAATCCTTTTATGCATCTTGTATTCCTTAGTTCACGACGGTAGCATTATAAGATGATCCCTCTAGCACAAAATATCAAGTTATAAAGTGTTCATCCTTAGTTAGCACTGTTGCTAAAGTTCGTTGTTTTGAAGCACCACGTGATGATCGGGTGTGTTAGATTCTGCGAGTGTATACAACGTGAGCAAGCCAGATTTGCTCATGCGGAAGCTAAGGTTTGATCTTGACGAGCCTAGCATGTACAGACATGGTCTCGGAACACGGATCACCGAAAGGTAAAGCATGAGTCATATAGTATATATGATGAACATGTTGAATGTTCGCTATTGAAGCTACATCAATTCTCGTGATGATCGATTTTTATGTGGTGGATTTGGTTCATGTGATCACTAAAACAATGCGAGGGATATTTTTTTGAGTGGGAGTTCACCTAGATTAATTTAACTATTAATTAGAATTCAATTTGTCATAAACTTAGTCTAAACTATTGCAAATATGTTGTAGATCAATGGCGGCCCCTACCATCAATTTTAATGCGTTCCTAGAGAAAGAAAAGTTAAAAAACAATCGAAGCAACTTCGCGGATTGGTTCCACAATTTGAGGATTGTCCTCAATGCTGGTAATTTGACCTATGTGCTGGATGCACCGCTGGGTGACCCACCTGCAGCTGATGCTACCGATGAGGTAAAGAATGTTTTCCTCGCTCGGAAGAATCAGTACTCCACAGTTCAGTGTGCTATCTTGTATGGTTTAGAATCGGAGCTTCAGAAAAGGTTTGAGAACCATGACCCACATGATATTGTCTGTGAACTCAAAATTATATTTGAGGCTCACGCGGAAGTTGAGAGTTATGAGGCTTTTGAAAAGTTCTTTAACTGCAAGATGGAAGAGGGCAGCTCCATCGGTGAGCACGTGCTTAAGATTTCTGGGCATGCAAGCAAGCTTCAAAGCTTGGGTATAGTGATTCCTAATGCTTTGGGGATTCACCGTGTCCTCCAATCACTACCACCAAGTTACAAGAACTTTGTGATGAACTACAATATGCAAAACATGGACAAGTCGTTGCCCGAACTCTTCTCCATGTTAAAGTCTGCAGAAGTGGAGATCAAGAAAGAGCACCAAGTTTTGTTGGTCAATAAGGCCACCAAATTCAAGAAGCAAGGCAAGTCTAATAAAAAGGGAAACTTCAACAAGAGCGGTAAGAAAGTTACCGCGCCAGTGAAGAAGACCAAGGCTAGGCCTAAGCCTGATACTTAGTGCTTTTATTGCAAGGGAGAAGGTCACTGGAAGCGGAATTGCCCTAAGTACTTGGCGGATTCGAAGAACGGCAACATCAAGAAGAAAGGTATATCCGATATACATGTTATTGATGTGTATCTCACTAGTACTCATAGTAGTGCCTGGGTATTTGATACTGGTTCAGTTTCTCATATTTGTAACTCGAAATAGGTGCTGCAGAATAGACGGAAACTAGTGAAGAACGAGGTGACGATGCGCGTTGGAAATAGATCAAAGGTTGATGTGATCGCGGTTGGCACGCTACCTCTTCATCTACCATCGGGATTAGTTTTATACTTAAATAATTGTTATTTGGTGCCTGCGTTGAGCATGAACATTATATCAGGATCATGTTTATTGCGAGACGGTTACTTGTTTAAGTCCGAGAATAATGGTTGTTCGATTTATATGAGTAATATGTTTTATGCACATGCACCTTTGATAGATGGTCTATTCTTATTGAATCTCGATTGTAGAAATACACACATTAATAACATTGAAGCTAAACGTTTGAAATTGAGCGATAAATCGACCTATATGTGGCACTATCGTCTTGGTCACATTAGAGTGAAGCATATGAAGAAACTCCATTCCGATGGACTTCTTGAATCACTTGATTTCGAATCACTTGAAAGATGCGAAGCATGTCTGATGGGTAAAATGACTAAGACTCCATTTTCTGGTATGATGGAGCGAGCTACAGACTTATTGGAAATCATACATACTGATGTATGTGTCCCAATGAGTGTAGCATCGTGCGGTGGTTATCGTTATGTTCTTACCTTCACAGATGATTTGAGTAGATATGGGTATATCTATTTCATGAAGCATAAGTCCGAGACTTTCGAGAAGCTTAAGGAATTTCAAAGTGAGGTAGAGAATCAACGTAACAAGAAGATTAAATTTCTACGATATGATCGTGGAGGTGAATATCTAAGTTACGAGTTTGGCGAGCATTTGAAGAAATACGGAATACTTTCACAATTGACACCGCCAGGAACACCACAACATAATGGTGTGTTCGAACGTCGTAATCGAACTCTCTTAGATATGGTTCGTTCTATGATGTCACTTACAGATTTACCGCTATCGTTTTGGGGTTATGCATTAGAAACAACCACATTCACTTTAAATAGGGCACCATCTAAATCCGTTGAAACGACACCGTATGAATTATGGTTTGGGAAGAAACCTAAATTGTTGTTCCTTAAAGTTTGGGGTTGCAAAGCTTTTGTAAAGAAGTTACAGCCCGACAAGCTTGAACCCAAAGCGGAAAAATGCGTCTTCATAGGATACCCGAAGGAAACTATTGGGTATACCTTATATCATAGATCCGAGGGAAAAATCTTTGTTGCCAAGAATGGATCCTTTCTAGAGAAGGAGTTTCTCTCGAAAGAAGTGACTGGAAGGAAAGTAGAACTCGACGAGGTTGATGAACCTTCTCTCGAACTTGCGAGTAGCACAACACCGGAAATAGTTCCTGTGGCGCCTACACCAATAAGAGAGGAAGCTAATGATGTTGATCATGAAACTTCGATTAAAGTTACTACGGAACCTCGCAGGTCAATGAGAACTCGTACCACTCCTGATTGGTATGATCCTGTTATGAGTGTCATGTTGGTGGACAACATCGATGACCCTGCGACATATGAGGAAGCGATGATGATCCTAGATTCCAATAAATGGCAAGAAGCCATGAAATCCGAGATTGGATCCATGTACGAAAACCAAGTATGGACTTTGGTGGACTTACCGGATGGCCGGAAGGCTGTCGAGAACAAATGGATCTTCAAGAAGAAAACAGATGCTGATGGTAATGTTACTGTCTATAAAGCTCGACTTGTCGCAAAAGGGTTTCAACAAATTCAAGGAGTTGACTATGATGACACTTTCTCACCGATAGCGAAGCTAAAGTCTGTGAGGATATTGTTAGCAATCGCTGCATATTATGATTATGAGATATGGCAGATGGATGTCAAAACGGCATTCCTCAATGGATACATTGATGAAGAGTTGTATATGGTACAACCCAAAGGTTTTGTCGATCCTAAATATGCTAACAAGGTGTGAAAACTTCAACGGTCCATTTATGGATTGAAACAAGCATCCCGAAGTTGGAATCAACGTTTTGATAAGGTAATCAAAAGCTTTGGTTTTATACAAACTTATGGAGAATCTTGTATTTACAAGAAAGTGAGTGGGAGCTCTGTAGCATTCTTAATACTATGTGTAGATGACATATTGTTGATTGGGAATGATGTAGACCTTCTTAATAGTGTCAAGGATTATTTGAATAATAGTTTTTCAATGAAATATCTTGGCGAAGCAGCTTACATATTAGGCATAAAGATTTATAGAGATAGATCGAGACGCCTAATATCATTGTCACAAAGTACATATTTGGACAAAGTTCTAAAGAGGTTTGTAATGGAAGATAGCAAGAAAGGGTTCTTGCCCATGTTGCCCAATACGACCTTGAGTAAAACTCAAAGTCCTGCAACGACAAAAGATAGATAAAGGATGAGTAAGACCCCTTATGCCTCAGCCATAGGATCTCTCATGTATGCCATGCTATGTACAAGACCCGACATTGCATATGCTGTTAGTTTGACTAGCAGATATCAAAGTGATCCAGGAGTGGATCATTGGACAGCGGTCAAAAACATCCTTAAGTACTTGAGAAGAACTAAGGATATGGTTCTTTCTTATGGAGGTGGTGAACAACTCGTTGTTAATGGTTACACCGATGCTAGTTGGAACACCGATTCGGATGATTCTAAATCACAATCTGGATACTATTTACTTGAATGGTGCAGCAGTTAGCTAGAGGAGTGCAAAGCAAAGCATTGTGGCGAGATCTTCAACAGAATCGGAATACATAGCTGCTTCAGAGGCTCCACAAGAGGCGATATGGATGAAGGGGTTCATTACAGATATTGGTGTGGTTCCAAGTGCGCTGGACCCAATGTCTATCTATTGTGATAACATGGGCGCCATAGCCAATGCGCAAGAACCAAGGTCACACAAGAAGCTGAAGCATATCAAGCTACGTTTTCACGCTATTCGAGAGCATGTCCAAGATGGTGACATAAAGATTTGCAAAGTACACACAGATCTGAATGTGGCGGATCCGTACACTTTACCTCTCTCGAGGGTAAAACATGATCAGCACCAAACCGCCATGGGTGTTCGGCGTATTACCATGTAATCTAGATTAGTTGACTCTAGTGCAAGTGGAAGACTGTTGGAGATATTCCCTAGAGGCAATAATAAAAGTGGTTATTATTATATCTTTGTGTTTATGATAAATGTTTACATTCATGCTATAACAGTATTAACCTAAAACATTAATACTTGTGTGATTTGTAAACTAAATTAGAGTCCCTGGTAAAGCCTCATTATAATACTAGCTGGTTTGTTAATAGATGATCGTGGTTTCTCGATCATGAACATTGAGATGTTATTAACAACAAGATCATATCATTAGGATAATGGTATGATGGACATACTCCTATAGATAAGCGTAGCATAAAGATCAAGTCATTTCAATAGTTCGTTTGCTATAAGCTTTTCTGATACATAGTAACCTAATTCCTTCGACCATGAGATCATGCTAATCACCATCACCGGAAGGATGCTTTGATGACATCAAACACCACTCTGTAACTGGGTGGCTATAAAGGTGGCATTGAGTGTTCAGAAAGTATGTGTTGAGGCACATGGATCAAGAGTGGGATTTGTCCATCCATATGACGGATAAATATACTCTGGGCCCTCTCGGTGGAATGTCATCCAATTAGCATGCAAGCATGTGACTGGCTCACAAGGGATCACATATCACGGGAACAAGAAAAGAGTACTTATCGGTAACGAGGTTGAACTAGGTATGCAGAGATACCGATGATCAAACCTCGGATAAGTAAACTATCGCGTGACAAAGGGAAATTGGTATCGTATGTAAGTGTTCATTCGACCGCAAAGTAACTGTAGAAATATGTGGGAGCCATATGAATTTCCAGATTCCTCTATTTGTTATTGATTGGAGAAGTGTCTCGGTCATGTCCGCATAATTCATGAACCGTAGGGAGACACACTTAAGGATTTGATGTTATTTAGTAGATATGGAATGTAAGATACCGAATGTTGTTCGGACTCTCGGATGGGATCCGGGATATCACGAGGAGATCCAGAATGGTCCGAAGAATAAGATTCATATAAGGAAAGTCCGATTCCGGAGTTCGGGAAAGATTTCGATGTTTTCATCGGAGAGGTTCTAGAAGGTTCACTGGACCGGAAGGGGAATGGTCCATAAATGTGTCATGGGTAAGTGGAATGATTGGATCATATCCTAGGTCACTTGGTTTGGGCATTTGCGAGAGATAATTAAAGCTCTAAATTGAAAGTCAAACGGGAGTTTTGAAAAGTCAAACTGGAACAATGGTTTCCTAGTGGAAGAAGGAAAGAGTCCTTGCTTCAATCCAACTTGGGTTTGGGTTTGGATTCAAACTCTCCCCTCCCAAGGCTGCCCCCCTCTCATAAATAGAGGGGGAGGCCTGCCCCAAACAACACAAGAGCCAGCCCTCCCACCCGTGCGCCGTCGCCGTCTAGCCGCCACCTCCGCCGCACGCCACCACCGACCCGTCGCCGTCGCCCTAGCCGCCGCCGACTCCTCCTCCTCCTCTCCGGCCTTCTAAACTTAGATCGCCGGAAAACCCTAGATCCACCATAACTCGCACCGGCTTAGGCGAAGCCCTGCGGGATCTTCCCTCTACTTCCGACACCACGCAGTCGTTCTGCTGGAATCGCGAGGGGAGAACTACAACCTCCGCTGCCTGCTGGAACAAGGGAGAGGAAGGTCTTCATCGAGTACCGAACGTGTGACCGACTGTGGAAGCGCTGCTGGAACGCAGCACCGGAAGGATCGTCTATGTGAACTTGAGATCGGCAAGTGTACGCGTACATCACCCACGATAATCTTCTCTCGTTAACCGCTTTGGAATCTTCGAGGGTGAGTACTCTAATTGACTCGTTGCTACAATCTAGTAGATAGATCTTGGCTTGTTTATGTGCATGCGATAGAATTTTTTTTCCATGCTACGAACCACTACAATTACTTATCCTTTTTGTTTGCTATTTGTGCCAAGAATGACCTCTGATGAGAGGGAAGTAAGATTTGGGGAGTTGCTGTCCCGAAACAGATTTCTGTCCTCCATGAAAAAAATTCGTGAGGAGTCTATATAACTCGAATTGAGCTCAAAACTTATGAATAAATCCCCCATTATTTTATCTAACTTTCATTAGTTCAAAACTTTTTGATTTGAGCAACATAAGATGTTCGAAAAAATCGGTTTCTACCTGCTGGTCTGTTTTGACAGATTCCTGTTATTACTTGCATTTGCTTCTTATCGATTCTTTTTTGAGTTCTCTTTAGGTGAATTGAGATTTTTGAAGGAGTTACTACAGTAGCTTGTGTTTTTAGTGAAAAACCTTGCTGTTCCAAAGCTTTTCCAGGGGTCTAATATCTTTTGAATACACTAATGTTGCTAATGAAGATTGTGTGAAGTTTTGTATGAAGGAAAAATTTCAGGTGTAGAGGGAGAATGCTGCAATGAGATGAAGAATGGAAAAAAGCTCAAGCTTGGGTATTCCACCATGGTGTCACCCCAAGAAATATCCAAGAGGTACAAGCGTCAAAGATTGGGGATGCCCAAGGCATCCCCTTCTTCATCAATAAAAAACTCAGGTCTGTCTAGACACTTCGTTTTTATTGTTTCATGCACAGTTGTGTTGTTCTTGGAGCGTCTTAGTTTTCGTTTGCTTTGCTTAGGTTGTTTAGTTTTCTTGAATAAAGTAGTTTGGACCCCTGTTCTCGCTGTGTTGTTTTGCAAATAAGTTGCTTGGTGTTGGAAAGGAGTAATAAGTTCTTGCTTGTAAGTGCAAGAGGAGCTTGCATTGACTGTGACTTAGACTTTAGCATGACATGCTATGTGTTGTTTTGACCTTATGCTTAGTGATTATTGCTGTAGCATGTCTTGTTCCAAACAATTGGGATTGCTTAGTGTGCCTTTGTTATGACTATGGCAAGTCATCATTAGCCTCTATGATCATTTAGTCCTTGACTTGTAGTACCACTTTATGATTTGATTAGTATGCTTTGTTGCACTGCATGATTATGGCCATTATGCTCTCTTAGTTGGTTGCTCCTAGTCTTTTGCTAGCCTCCACTTGTATCAGTAAGCTCTACTCATGCTTTCAACTCCCAAGAAACCAAGTTATTCCAAAGTGTCCACTATAAACTCCTATGCATGGTGTGTTACACCATTCCAAGTATATTCTTGTTTTCAGCTATCTTCCAATTAAAACACTATTTTGTTATGTGAAAACTTAGTTATTAAATCCCTCACGAACTTGATGGCACACTTTATATTCTTTTCCCCTAATAAACTTGAACCATTGTGACAACTTTGTTGTATATGCTTGCACTTATACATTGGAATTAGCAGAACCGTGTTGTCACGGGGAACGCTTTCAACATTGCACTTGTACTTTGTACTCAGTTGATATCATGCTCTTTTGTCTATGGATATCACCGGTGTGAAATAAAGAGGGAACTTGTAAGTCCATGGAGTTTGTATCCCGTGTTAGAGAAACACCTGGGCCGCTAGCCTAAGCCATGCCTAATCATGGTGGAAACTTGCAGCATCACCATAGTGACATATATGAAGAATTCTTCTTATAAAAAAGAGACACATTGAGAGAAGAGGAAAGAGAGAAAAGGCACCATATTCCCATGGTACATAAGAAGATTGTTGAGATGCTCATTGTCTGCTTGCCTTGTCATTTTGGTTATGGGAAAGCTCATGTACCATGTGCAAGGGGTACCCTGTTGGCAGTTCTCAATGATATGCAAATACTTACAATGACAAGAACTTACCTGGGCCCAAACTTGAGTATGCATGAGGTGTGGCCCTCGTATTCAAGGTACTTGAGATTGCCAACTTATACTTCGTCAAGCATATACTCCATCTTTGCCACTTTAACCTTAATCACTTCAAGATGCTTATGATAGGGGCAATGAGGGCTGAAAGCTAACAAGTACCATAATTTTTGGAAGCTCTTTTTGAAACTTGTAATACCTGCTTCCTTTACAAAAAGTCCTTTCTTCCACCATTATTGAGTCTCCACCTTCTACCTTTAGGCACCATTAAGACAACATAGTTGTCATTCTGTGTGCAGTGTTCCAAAGCTTATTGATTGATGCATATTGTGATATTACTTGTTCTTGTGCTATTTGTTTCTAGTCACCTTTGTGAAATTTGAAGGTGTCATATGCATCTATATTGCTACTCTATGAGGGACAAGCTGTTGCCACTATGCTATGTTTTCTGTATGTGAAACAAACAAACGTTTTTCAATGCATGTTATTCATGATCTTTGTTTGTAGCCTTTCATGTTGCATGCATAGTTACTATGTCCAATTGTTAGAACTCCATCTTTGTAGAGGTCCCAACCTTTAATAAGGTAGAGATCCCCGTGTTTACAATGCTAGTCCCTGGATCAATAGAGCATCCACAGTTAAGATGTAATATCAAGAAACAAAGGTCATAATACAACTTTAGAACCAGGAATAAAATAATTCATTACATCTTACATAGATCATTTGGCTATCTCATTACAATGCAGCAGAAATAACTATAGCATGGAGTCCTTCATCTTCAAAGTTCCACAGGTAATCATGTTGGTTGTAGACTTTTAATCCTAATCAACACACTTCACTAACATCAAACAAACCTGCAACATAATAAGTTACAGCCACATGGGTCAATACATTTGAATTGTACTGGCAAGTGATACTATGGTAGAGTAGTGGTATCTATCATCTATATGCATTTGGCTGAGTGGATGTCACATCCCAAGATTTCCCAAATCTTGTAATGTGAAAAATAAATAAACAAAATAAATTATTGTTGAATTTTAGGGTGAAAAGAAACTTTTGTTTCTAAATGGAAACTTAAAATCCCATCTTGAACAAACTTTGGTTAACATTTGAATCCAACTAAATTCAAATCAAGTGGAATGCATTCTTCATAAATGCATCTGGAAATTTAAACACTTGAGAAATAAACCAAAACCCTAAAATCCTAATGGAAGAAAATCATTTTCAAGTTATCTCTAAGACTATGGATTTGATCCATATAAAAATTGGTCAAACAAACATTTCAAATTGATCAAGAATGACTGTTAGAAATATTATAAAACCATAGAAATTGGTTTCACTTAATTTGGAACCATAAATAAAATCTTATGAATTTAAATAAGATAAGGAAAAGTAATTTCCAAAGATAATAAAGCACTTATCTAAAATCCATACAAAATGGTGAGCAAATGATCCTAAAGGGATTTAAAAGGATAAATAAATATCAAATAAGATTTTACAAATTGGAATCACCAAGTTTGGATCTATAAATAAAAAGTTAAGGATTTTATAAGATGAAGAAAAAAATTAAATAAGGAATATTTAAAGACCAAATTAAATCTTGGCCAAGACCATAAGCAAATGGAATGAATTTAATCCAAATCCAAATAAAATAAAAGGATAAAGAATTTACAAAATAAAATAAAATGGCTTAAACCAAATTCCATTTGAATAATGACAAATCCAATTTTAAAAGATTAATAAAATCATATTAAAAACTTTTCCAAATAATTCAAGATGAATTATTTGAACCCAAATAAACAAATAAAAACCTACTGAAAAAGTTTTGGAAGGTTTTTAGAAATTTAAAAGGTGTTTAAAAATGTTATTAAATCTTATTTGATTTAAAACAAGGGCCTTTTTGAATAATTAAAAGACCCCCAAAAAATAAAATTTTATTCCAAAATTGACTTCAGATTATATTACTAATCAGTATTTAAACCTACACAATTTTTGATTGAGGTTTGAATTCAAATTGATGTTGAATTAATTAAGCAAAATCAAAACAGAAATAAGAAATGGAAAAAGAAAAAGAATCAGATAAAAAAAAGGGGAAACGAAGCAGCCAGCCCAGCTAGCCCAACTAAGGCCCAGCAGCCCACTCCCTCGCACCCCGAACCGTTTTTCTCCTTACTCAGAAACTCACCCGCAGAGACACTGAGCAGTGGACCCCACCTCCTCCTCCTCTCTCTCGCTGCCAAGCGACCCCACAACCCCGTCAGCATCGTCTTCACCCGCGCGCAAACCTCGTCGGCGGTTTCTGCCGTTAAACGCTCGCGTCAATACTCGTTACTGCCGCGTTTAATCCTCGCCGTGACCATGCAATATTAAGCGCCCGTTTCCTCTCTTCCTTTCCCCCAAAACCTCATGCCTCGAGAGTCACCAGGCTGCCTTGATTCGTCGTGTGAACCCCACTGCACCGGCGACCTTCCCCGGACGATTCCGGCGAACACGACCCACCTCACCATCCCCACTTCACCCTATCTGGCTCACCAGAACCTTATGCACCTGCCCGTATCATCTGCTCGCGCTTGCCCCAGAGGCTCGTCCACGTCTTCGACAGAGCGCCACCGTCGACTACATCAACTCTGGTGACCCTCCCTGTAAGCCCCGTCTTTTCCCCTTTCTTTAGAATACACCACTACACCATACGTTCTTTCGCGCATCTAATGCCACCTGTTTTGTGTCCTATCGCACCTTGTAGATTCGTCTTCGACAACACCAGAGCACGCCATCGCCAGAAAGAACTCCGGCGAGAAATTGTCACTATCCTCGTGCTCCCCCTGCTACCCGAAGACCACCTTGAGCTTTGCCATACCCCTGCGATCACTGTGAGCCACTCCTCCCTCTCCCTTGCTTCCTGTATATTAGCCGGAACTCCGCCGCCGCACAGCCATCTCTCTGGCGAACGCAGCGTCTCGATCTTGATCGTGGTACGATAGAAACTAACCCGAAAGGGTATGGATAGATCTGTGCCGCTCGATCTAACTTAGATCCAACGCCTCACAGTGCTTGATCCGTGCGAACCGGTACCAGCAAATAGAAACACGACCCGTGGCCCTGTCCGTTTGAAATAAAAACAGAAATGTCTATTAGATGTTCCAATTTGAAAAATTCATAACTTTCAAACCACACGTCCAAATTTTGCAAATTTTATATCAATGGAATCAGCAAGAAAAGTAATTTCTGACCATGCACTTTGTTTAGTAAAATGCTTCTGTTAAATTGATTTTTTTCCAGAAACTTGTGTATGCATGTTTAGAATATAAAAATTGTTCTAAAATGATTTTTGAGATAGAACCTTTGGCAAATGGTTTGTTTTGAACCTACTGACCATAGAAATCAATTTGTGGTTTCAAAAACATATTTGGTGTAGCAAAAGAATAAAACCTTGAATTAAAACATTTCTAGTCAAATAAAAAATATGGTTTAATTGTTAAAAATGATTTTGGAGGAAAACCTTTGGGAAATGTTTTGATTTAAACTCTCTGACCCTAAACACCAAGTTTTATGACTTAAAAATGTATTTGGTAAACCCTATAAAGAGTTCTACTTTGATAAAGGCATTTTTAACCACATAAAATAATGACTTGGTTTAAAAATGGTTTGTGAAGTGAAATCTTTTGCAAATGATTTTACTACTTTATAAAATGACCAATAAGTGTTTTCAAATGTTTGAGACCTATTATAAACCACTTTTACAAATAAAACAATCTTTAAACATGCTTGCATGCATTGTTTTGTTTCTATCATTTTATGTGATGTTTTGCTTGAATGGTAGATTGAAATATTGCTTGCTTGATTGAATTGTAGTGGAACTTGAAGAGTGTGATTGTTGCAAAGATCAAGAAGTGAACCTATATTCTCTACCAAAAGGCAAGTGATGCTTCATACTTTGTCCCATTATTTTCACTATGCATTAGTGATATTTTTAAGTAGGACTTGCATGGAATTTTTGCTAAGTATAAACTATGCCATGGGAAATCCTAGTAGATGAAACCTTAGTAGAAATTTCCTAAGTTAAGATTCCTACTACTATCATGCTTAGCTTAGCTAATACAAAACAAGGGTGGAATATATATTCATACTATGAAATATTTCCAAGTCAAGGACTTGAGTTTTGTTTAATAAAACAACTAAGTGAATGAATCACCTGGGTGGAATGGAAGGAATGGTTTGTGTTGAGTGGTTCACAAGGCCCATTTCTATGGTTTACCTTGTGTATCTCACTTGTGGATGGCCACCCAGGAACAAAGAGATTTGATATGTCAAATGTTGAGAAGCTTCAAGTGCAGCCACTTGGCATTATGGGATCTGCCTGGATCATATAGGTTGCAATAACTTAGCCAAATGGACAGTTGGTGGTAGGGGTTTGATAGGTTGGAGCGCGTCCATTTTGGTCTAAGGGAAGGCTTCTGAAAGATCTTGTCTTGGTGAAACCAAGTCTTGTGGGGAAAGTGCACCACCTCTGTAGAGTGTAAAATCTAAGTACTTAGCCATGTCCCTGGTAAAGGACAATTTGAGCATCAAGACATGGAAGCTATCCAGAATCTCCTCATCCCAATTTCTAAGTTAAAAACTTGTGGTTGAACAAGGGTTGAAGGATCACCAATTTCTATTGGGAGATGCCTTGGGTGTTTTTGTCAAGCAAAAACTTAGTGTTTTCAAATGATAAGGAAAATCTATTTTGAGCAAAGCAAGCCTAAGCTCCACTTAGCCAAATGCATATAGATGATAGACTCCACTATACTACCATAGTATCACTTGCCAATACAATTCAAATGTATTGACCCTTGTGGCTGTAACTTGTTATGTTGCAGGTTTGATTGATATTAGTGAAGTTTAATGATTAGGATTACAAGTCTATAACCAACATGTCTGCCTGTGGCACTTTGAAGATGAAGGACCCCATGCTATTGTTATATTCTGCTGCATTGTAATAAGATAGCCAAATGAGCTATGTAAGATGTAATAAATTATTTTATTCCTGGTTATAAAGTTGTATTATGACCTTTGTTTCTTGATATTACATCTTAACTGTGGATGCTAGCTATTGATCCAGGGACTAGCATTGCAATCATAGGATCTCTACCTTATTAAAGGTTGGGAACCTTACAGATGGTATCAGAGCATTGTGTTTCCTGTAGAATTTTAACCCTAGGATTGGAAAAAAACCCTTATAAAAATAGGAGTTGTATTTGTTCCAAAACTTATTTACAAACATTCTTGTAAACTCCTTCCTCGACCATTTTGGTTTTGACTCTACATCTCTTCTATTTCAACTTGATGGACAAGCCTACCCCATGGCCAAAGACTTCACCATGATCAAAGGACTTCATCAACTCTAATGACTTCAACATCTTCAAGTGTTTTCAACCTTATTCTCAACAAAGACTTCAACCTTGGATATCACTAAGGACTACAAGTGAGACAAGAAATATTACTCAAGACTTGAAGACTAAGGGAATACAACTTAGAAGGAACCATCATCCCTTTGAAGTTTGGTGACCAAGAATTTTCCCAAGGATAAAAAAATCTTGTTCAAGAAGAATCAACCAAGAAGGATGGAATGATCCCAAGTGAACCATATAGTTGGACCACCATGTTTAGTTTAAATTAAACCCACCAACTTATGTGGTGTAACAAAAATACTTTTGTTGCCTAAAAATGTGCTTGAACTTTGTTGTTTGAGTGGAATGTTTGTTTGTGATTGGTTGCACATTGCTTGTGTGTATTGTGATGTGTGTGATTAGAACTATTTCCTTAGAAATATCTTGCCATTCTAATCCAATCCAACCCAAACAGATGACTACTCCAAAGAACTCCAACATCAAGGATGGTGACAACAACAACAACCAAGAGACCAACATGAGAGAACTCATAGTAACCCAAACCCAGTTGAACCAAGTGACAGCTCAATTTTTAGCCAACACCAGTGAGGTAGATCCAACCATGCAAAGGTTTTTGGAAACCCAAACCCAATTGTTGCATAAGGTGACAAATCAAATGATCAACATGGGAGACAACTCTTCCCAAGGAGTTTATGACAACAAGGATGACAAAGATGATATTCTAGAAGGAACCCAAGCTTGCAATATTTGTGGAGACAAGGATCACACTTCCAAGGAGCATGAAGATCAATGCCCCAATTGTGAAGAGAAACATCCAACCAATCAATGCCCCACATCTCAAGCTACTTGTTTCCTATGTGAAGGAAATAATCATGTCCCTATTCAATGCCCCATCTATTCCATAGTTCAAAAAAGGAAACAAGGTGGAGTGCAACAACTGATTGCAGACTACCATGAGAGAGCAAAGTCTACCAAGAAGGATGAAGACAAAGGGAAATCTCAGCTTGAGACTCAATTTGATGGACCAAAGAGGAGACGTATGTATTATCCAAGGAAAAGGTCAAGGAGACCAGGAACTTTTCCTACCTTTAAGATAACATATGAAGAACATGAACTAGAAGCACTCCTAGCTTTGGAGAAACCCAAGAAGAAGAAGTATAAGGAGATTAGCCAAGTGTGGTGCAACAACTGCAAAGAGTTAGGCCATTATGTATCAACTTGTCCACAGGAGATACGTGAAGAACTCAATCTTATCACATGTTACAATTGTGGTAACCAAGGACATTATGCAAGCAATTGTCCAGAAAATATGAAGCACAAGATAAAGCCTATGAAGGATCTCAGCCTTGTCACATGTTTCAAGTGTGGAAACAAAGGACACTATGCAGATGTTTGCCCAGAGAAGTTTCCCCAAGATTCCAAGCAAGCCAAGAAGTAATCTAGCTGGAAATTTTTTAAGGGTGGTAGTACCCTAGTTGCTTTGAGCCAACTTGTAACCCCTAGCCTCCCCAAATCTCGGGACGAGATTTATTTTAAGGGTGGTAGCCTGTCACATCCCAAGATTTCCCAAATCTTATAATGTGAAAAATAAATAAACAAAATAAATTATTGTTGAATTTTAGGGTGAAAAGAAACTTTTGTTTCTAAATGGAAACTTAAAATCCCATCTTGAAAAAACTTTGGTTAACATTTGAATCAAACTAAATTCAAATCAAGTGGAATGCATTCTTCATAAATGCATCTGGAAATTTAAACACTTGAGAAATAAACCAAAACCCTAAAATCCTAATGGAAGAAAATCATTTTCAAGTTATCTCTAAGACTATGGATTTGATCCATATAAAAATTGGTTAAACAAACATTTCAAATTGATCAAGAATGACTATTCGAAATATTATAAAACCATAGAAATTGGTTTCACTTAATTTGGAACCATAAATAAAATCTTATGAATTTAAATAAGATAAGGAAAAGTAATTTCCAAAGCTAATAAAGCACTTATCTAAAATCCATACAAAATGGTGAGAAAATTATCCTAAAGGGATTTAAAAGGATAAATAAATATCAAATAAGATTTTACAAATTGGAATCACCAAGTTTGGATCTATAAATAAAAAGTTAAGGATTTTATAAGATGAAGAAAAATAATATTAAATAAGGAATATTTAAAGACCAAATTAAATCTTGACCAAGACCATAAGTAAATGGAATGAATTTAATCCAAATCCAAATAAAATAAAAGGATAAAGAATTTCCAAAATAAAATAAAATGGCTTAAACAAATTCCATTTGAATAATGACAAATCCAATTTTAAAAGATTAATAAAATCATATTAAAAACTTTTCCAAATAATTCAAGATGAATTATTTGAACCCAAATAAACAAATAAAAACCTACTGAAAAAGTTTTGGAAGGTTTTTAGAAATTTAAAAGGTGTTTAAAAATGTTATTAAATCTTATTTGATTTAAAACAAGGGCCTTTTTGAATAATTAAAAACCCAAAAAGTATAAAATTTTATTACAAAATTGACTCCAGATTATATTACTAATCAGTATTTAAACCTACACAATTTTTTATTGAGGTTTGAATTCAAATTGATGTTGAATTAATTAAGCAAAATCAAAACAGAAATAAGTAATGGAAAAAGAAAAAGAATCAGATAAAAAAAAGGGGAAACGAAGTAGCCAGCCCAGCTAGCCCAACTAAGGCCCAGCAGCCCACTCCCTCGCACCCCGAACCGTTTTTCTCCTTACTCAGAAACTCACCCGCAGAGACACTGAGCAGTGGACCCCACCTCCTCCTCCTCTCTCTCGCTGCCAAGCGACCCCACAGCCCCGTCAGCATCGTCTTCACCCGCGCGCAAACCTCGCCGGTTTCTGATTAAACGCGTCAATACTGGGTCTTGCCGCGTTTAATCCTTGCCGTGACCATGCAATATTAAGCTCCCGTTTCCTCTCTTCCTTTCCCCCAAAACCTCACGCCTCGAGAGCCACCGGGCTGCCTTGATTCGTCGCATGAACCCCACTGCCCCGGCGACCTTCCCCGGACGATTCCGGCGAACACGACCCACCCAACCATCCCTACTTCACCCTATCCTGCTCACCAGAACCTTACGCACCTGCCCGTATCATCTGCTCGGCCGCGCTTTCCCCAGAGGCTCGTCCAAGTCTTCGACAGAGCGCCACCGTCGACTACATCAACTCCGGTGACCCTCTGTAAGCCCCGTCTTTCCCCTTTCTCTAGAAGACACCACTACACCCTACGTTCTTTCGCGCATCTAATGCCACCTGTTTCGCGTCCTATCGCACCTTGTAGATTCGTCTTCGACAACACCAGAGCACGCCGTCGCCAGAAGGAACTCCGGCGAGAAATTGTCACTATCCTCGTGCGCCCCCTGCTACCCGAAGACCACCTTGAGCTTCGCCATACCCCTGCGATCACTGTGATCCACTCCTCCCTCTCCCTTGCTTCCTGTATTAGCCGGAACTCCGCCGCCGCACAGCCGTCGCCAGCGCCGCCCATCTCTGGCAGGCACGCTGTGCGCCGTCCGATCTTGATCGCGTGGCCACGATAGAAACTAACCCGAAAGGGTATGGATAGATCTGTGCCGCTCGATCTAACTTAGATCCAACGCCTCACAGTGCTTGATCCGTGCGAACCGGTACCAGCAAATAGAAACACGACACGTGGCCCTGTCCGTTTGAAATAAAAACAGAAATGTCTATTAGATGTTCCAATTTGAAAAATTCATAACTTTCAAACCACACGTCCAAATTTTGCAAATTTTATATCAATGGAATCAGCAAGACAAGTAATTTCTGACCATGCACTTTGTTTAGTAAAATGCTTCTGTTAAATTGATTGTTTTTCCAGAAACTTGTGTATGCATGTTTAGATTATAAAAATTGTTCTAAAATGATTGTTGAGATAGAACCTTTGGAAAATGGTTTGTTTTGAACCTACTGACCATATAAATCAATTTGTGGTTTCAAAAACATATTTGGCGAAGCAAAAGAATAAAACCTTGAATTAAAACATTTCTAGTCAAATAAAAAATATGGTTTAATTGTTAAAAATGATTTTGGAGGAAAACCTTTTGGAAATGTTTTGATTTAAACTCTCTGACCCTAAACACCAAGTTTTATGACTTAAAAATGTATTTGGTAAACCCTATAAAGATTTCTACTTTGATAAAGGCATTTTTAACCACATAAAATAATGACTTGGTTTAAAAATGGTTCGTGAAGTGCAATCTTTTGCAAATGATTTTGCCACTTTATAAAATGACCAATAAGTGTTTTCAAATGTTTGAGACCCATTAGAAACCACTTTTACAAATAAAACAATCTTTAAACATGCTTGCATGCATTGTTTTGTTTCTATCATTTTATGTGATGTTTTGCTTGAATGGTAGATTGAAATATTGCTTGCTTGATTGAATTGTAGTGGAACTTGAAGAGTGTGATTGTTGCAAAGATCAAGAAGTGAACCTATATTCTCTACCAAAAGGCAAGTGATGCTTCATACTTTGTCCCATTATTTTCACTATGCATTAGTGATATTTTTAAGTAGGACTTGCATGGAATTTTTGCTAAATATAAACTATGCCATGGGAAATCCTAGTAGATGAAACCTTAGTAGAAATTTCCTAAGTTAAGATTCCTACTACTATCATGGTTATCTTATCTAATAGAAAACAAGGGTGGAATATATATTCATACTATGAAATATTTCCAAGTCAAGGACTTGAGTTTTGTTTAATAAAACAACTAAGTGAACGAATCACCTGGGTGGAATGGAAGGAATGGTTTGTGTTGAGTGGTTCACAAGGTACATTTCTATGGTTTACCTTGTGTATGTCACTTGTGGATGGCCACCCAGGAACAAAGAGATTTGATATGTCAAATGTTGAGAAGCTTCAAGTGCAGCCACTTGGCATTATGGGCTCTGCCTGGATCATATAGGTTGCAATAACTTAGCCAAATGGACAGTTGGTGGTAGGGGTTTGATAGGTTGGAGCGCGTCCATTTTGGTCTAAGGGAAGGCTTCTGAAAGATCTTGTCTTGGTGAAACTAAGTCTTGTGGGGAAAGTGCACCACCTCTGCAGAGTGTAAAATCTAAGTACTTAGCCATGTCCCTGGTAAAGGACAATTTGAGAATAAATACATGGAAGCTATCAAGAATCTCCTCATCCCAATTTCTAAGTTAAAAAATTGTGGTTGAACAAGGGTTGAAGGATCACCAATTTCTATAGGGAGATGCCTTGGGTGTTTTTGTCAAACAAAAACTTAGTGTTTTCAAATGATAAGGAAAATCTATTTTGAGCAAAGCAAGCCTAAGCTCCACTTAGCCAAATGCATATAGATGATAGACTCCACTATACTACCATAGTATCACTTGCCAATTCTATTCAAATGTATTGACCCTTGTGGCTGTAACTTGTTATGTTGCAGGTTTGATTGATATTAGTGAAGTTTAATGATTAGGATTACAAGTCTACAACCAACATGTCTTCCTGTGGCACTATGAAGATGAAGGACCCCATGCTATTGTTATATTCTGCTGCATTGTAATAAGATAGCCAAATGAGCTATGTAAGATGTAATAAATTACTTTATTCCTGGTTATAAAGTTGTATTATGACCTTTGTTTCTTGATATTACATCTTAACTGTGGATGCTAGCTATTGATCCAGGGACTAGCATTGCAATCACAGGGATCTCTACCTTATTAAAGGTTGGGAACCTTATAGTGGATCTTAGGCTTGCTTTGCTCAAAATATATTTTCCTTATAAGTTGAAAACACTAAGTTTTTGTTTGTCAAAAATCACCCAAGGCATCTACCAATCATTGATTGAAGATCCTTTAACCCTTGTTCAAATACAAGTTTTTAACTTAGAAATTGGGATGAGGAGATTCTTGATAGCTTCCATGTCTTGATGCTCAAATTGTCCATTGCCGGGGACACGACTAAGTACTTAGATTTTACTCTCTCGAGAGGTGGTGCACTTTCCCCACAAGACTCGACATGCATCGAGACAAGATCTTTCAAAAGCCTTCCCTTAGACCAAAATGGACGCGTTCCCAAACCTATCATCCCCTACCACCAACTGTCCATTTGGATAAGTTATTGCAACCTATATGATCCAGGCAGAGCCCATAATGCCAAGTGGTTGCACTTGAAGCTTCTCAACATTTGACATCGCAAATCTCTTGGTTCCTGGATGGCTTTCCACAAGTGAGATACACTAGGGTAGTCCATAAATATGGGCCCTGTGTAACCACTCAACATAACCCATTCACAACCATTCCACCCAGGTGATTCATTCACATAGTTGTTTTATTAAACAAAACACAAGTCCTTGACTTAGAAATATTTCATAGCATGAATATAATCCACCCTTGTTTTCTACTAGCTAGGCTAAGCATGATAGTAGTAGGAATCTTAACTTAGGTAAAATTCTACTAAGGTTTCATCTACTAGGATTTCCCATGGCATAGTTAACACATGGAAAATTCCATGCAAGTCGTGCTTATAAATATCACTAATGCATAGTGAAAATAATGGGACAAAAGTATGAAGAACCACTTGCCTTTTTGGTAGAGAATATAAGTTCACTCCGTGATCTTTGCAATAGTCACACTCTTCAAATTTCACTACAATTCAATCAAGGCACAAATTCACTCTACCATTCAAGCAATTCATCACATAGAATAATAAAAACAAAGCAATGCATGCAAGCATGCCAAAGATTGTTTTATTTGGAAAAGTGGTTTCTAATAGGTTATAAACATTTTTAAAACACCTATTGGTCATTTATAAAAGTGGCAAAACCATTTGATAACAATTTAGTGAAAAAGGCCACTTTAAATCCTTTTTGTTTTTCTAGAATTGATTTTATTCAAAGAATAATTTCTAGTGTTAGACAAAATGTTTTTAAACACCAATATTAATATTTATGGTCATAATGTTTAAAAACAATTCCATTTACAAAGGGTTTCATCCAAAATCCATTTTTAAATCAAAGCAACATTTTATTTTGTTGGAAATGCCTTTAAACAAAGTAATAATTTTTCTAGGGTTCACCAATTATATTTTTAAATCATAAAACTTGGTGTTTAGGGTCAGAGAGTTTAATTCAAGTCATTTTCAAAAGGTTTCACTCTAAAATCATTTTTAAACCATAGTCAATATTTTTATTTAGCTCGAAATGATTTTATTCAAAGGAATAATTCCTAAGTGTCAGAAAATATTTTTTTTAATCCCAAAAGTTGGTTTCTCTGGTCAGTAGGTTCAAAACAATCCATTTAAAAAAGATTTTACCCTAAAAACATTTTTAGAATAAAATATATACACAAAACATTCCTACACATGTTTCTGCAAAGACAACTAATTTTCTAGAAGCAAATCACTAAACAAAGTGCATGGTTCGAAAGTAATATTTTTTATGATTCCATTGATATAAAATTTGCAAAATTTGGACGTGTGGATCAAAAGTTAAGGAATTTACAAATTCAAACATCTAATAGATATGTTTCTATATTTAAAACAAACTACAGGCCACGTGGTGTGTTCTTATTGGTCCATACGATTCGTCTAGATCGAGCGGTGTGGTGCGTTGGATTAAAAGCAGATCGTGCGGCACAGATCTAGTCATACCGATTCACTTAAGTCATCTATCGTAGCCGCTGGATCGGGATCTAACGCTCCAGAACGAAATGACCACAGATGGGTGGAGTGGCGACGGTGGCTGGTAGCGGCGCGCTCTGGCTATGGCGGTTTCGGCGAAGCAAGAAGTAAGGGATAGGATGGAGTAGCTCACAGGGTTCACAAGGGTGTGGAGAAGCTCGACGTGGTTGTAGTATTCCAAGGGGCGCACGGTGGTGTCAGGGATTGCTCGCCAGAGATGACGACGACGTCATGCGTCTCTGTTCATCGACGGGGGTGAAGCTGCATGTCATGAGAAGACGAATGGAGAGGGGCATTAGATGCGGGAGAGTGTGGTGAACACGTGTGTGTCATTGGGATAGAGAGGGGAGGACGGGACTTATGGGGAGACGTCGCCGGAATCAAGGCAGACGACGGCGTGTTCTGTCAATGACGTTGCCGAGCCTAAGGTGCTCGCGCGGGCGAGTGGGTGGTACTTGGAGGTTCGCAAGACGATGGGGCGTAGCCTCGTGGAGGTCTGGGAGTAAGGAGAGGCGAGGAGTGGTCGGAATCATCGCCGGAGTGTCGTTGGGCAGAGGGAGTTCGAGGTCAAAATTGTAGCAGCCTGGTGGCTTCGGTGGGGTGAGGTCTGGGAGGAAAGGGAGAGGGGACCTAGGCGATTAATAGGGCATAGTTGCGGCGAGTAATGGCCGCGACATCACTGCGAATTGAAGCCATCTTCAAATGCCAGTAACGGGGAGGAGGAAAGAGGGGGGCGGGTTTCACGCGAGGAAGACGATGCCAACGTGGCGTGGGTCCGGGGTGTCAGCGAGATAAGTGGGCTGGTTTGCGCGTGAGAAAAGGAATAGCCAGAGAGAGGGGAGGTGCCGGGTGGGCTGGCTGCTGGGCTGGTTCTGGGCTGGGTTGTTTCCCTTTTTTATTCTGTTTCCTTTTCTTTTTCTGTTTTGTATTTATTCAAATGATTTCAATTACTTGTTTGAATTCAAACTCTTCACAACTTTCAGTAAGTTTTATACTGGTTTATTATTGTATTTTAAGGACCATTTTTAGAATAATTATTTTATTCGTTTTTTGTTTATCATTTATTTAAAATAGACACTTGCCTTTAATCAAATAAGATTTTAATTATATTTTCAAACTCTTATTTGAATTCTAATTTTCACCAAACCTTTTTCAGTAGGTTTTATTTATTTAATAGGGTGTTAAATAATCCATTTTGAATTATATTTAATATGATTTATTAATCATTTAAATTGGGCATTTGTCTTTATTCAAATAGAATCAAATATGGTTTTAATTCCATTTAAATTTATTCAAATAATTCTTTGATTCCATTTAAATTAAATAAATAACTTTTATATCCACCTTGGGAAATTCCACTTCATTATTTTCCCATGATTTAATTAATCATTTCTATTAGAGATCTTATCTTTATTCAATTATAATTAGAATATGGTTTAAGCCTATATGTTTTTATTTGAATATTATTTATCCATTTATTTTATTTGGATTTGTATTATCTTTATTCCATTTGCTTATGGATTTGCCCAAGATTTAATTTGGCTTTTGAATATTCCTTATTTATTTATTTATTTATCTTATAAAATCCATATCTTTTTATTTAAAGATCCAAAATTGGTGACTCCAATTTGTATAACTTTATTTAATATTTGTTTATATTTTTATATCTATTTAGGATTATTTTGCTCATAATTTGGTATGGACTTTAGATAGGAGCTTTATTAGCTTTGAAATTTATTTCCTTTTATCTTATTATATTCATAAGTTTTTATCCATGGCTCCAAATTAAATGAAACCAATTTCTATGGTTTTATAATATTTTTATTTATCATTTCTTGATCATTTATAAATGTTTTGTTGACAAATTTTTATATGGATCAATTCCATAGTCTTAGAGATGATTTTCTTCCATTAGGGTTTTAGGGTTTTGGTTTAACTTTTCCAAGTGTTTAAATTTTTAGGATACATTTATTGATGAATGCATTTCACTTGATTGAAATTTTTGTTGGATTCCATTTTATTCAAATTTTATTCAAGTAGGGTTTTGATATTTCCATTTGGAACCAAAGAGTGTCTTTTCACCCTAAATTTCAACAATTATTTATTTTGTTTATTTATTTTTCACATTTCAAAATTTGGAAAATTTTGGGATGTGACAGGCTACCACCCTTAAAAGAAATCTCGTCCCGAGATTTGGGAAGGCTAGAGGTTACAAGTTGGATCAAGGCAACTAGGGTACTACCACCCTTAAAAAGGTTTTCAACTAGATTACATCTTGGCTTAGTTGGGATCTTGATGAATCTTCTCTGGGCACTTGCTTGCATAATGGCCTAGCTCTTTGCATTTGAAACACATTACTTGGGTAATATGATTCTTTTCCTTTGGTATCATTGCCTCTTGTTTGTTTCCTTGGTTCTTCACTGAAACGATTGCCATTATTCGTATCAAACCAATAGCGATTCATACAAGCGAAATCTTCTAATCAATGGTGGGCCAATAATGAATTTTTTTGCATATGTATTAAGACGCTTGGTCTAATTTCGAAATTTTCTAGAGTTTTATATGTTGTTTTCATTGCAGACGGGTATCCTTCCATAACTCTCCAATTAGCTCACTGATCGAGCGCCCTTGCGCTGACGATGAATGGGGCCTCTTGTTTGTTTCCTTGGTTCTTCTTATTTTCTGGACAATCACTGGCATAGTGTCCCATCTCTTTGCAATTGTAACATTGCACTTGGATTTTGCCCTTCTTATTCTTTTTGGGTCTCTCCAAAGCTAGGATTTCTTCTAGTTCATGTTCTTCATATCTCACCTCAAAGGTGGTAAATCTTTCTCTCTTCTTGGGGCAGTTACTAGAGATATGACCTTCTTCTTCACAAGAGTAGCAACACTTGGTGGTCACTTTGGATTTGGCCTTATGATGCATGGTTCTGACTTTGCCTTCATCCTTCTCGGTAGAAGTTGTTCCTTTATGGAGGTTTCCAAACATTTGATGCATTCCATCTTGCTTTATTTGTTGAACTATGGGATAGATGGGGAATTGGATAGGGACATGATCATTTCCTTCACATAGGAAACAAGTCACTTGATGTGTGGGGCATTGATTAGTTGGATGTTTCTCTTCACAATTAGGGCATTGATTCACATTCTCTTTGGAAGTGTGTTCCATGTCTCCACAAATATTGCAAGCTTGAGTTCCTTCTATAATATCATCCTTAACATCATTGTTGTCACAATCTCCTTGGGAAGAGTTGCTTATCATGTTGATCATTTGATTGGTCATCTTTTGCAACAATTGAGATTGGGTTTCCAAAAACTTTTGCATGTTTGGGTCTAACTCATTGCTGTTGGATAAAAACTGAGTTGTCACTTGATTCAACTGAGCTTGGGTTGCTAGAAGCATCTCTTGGTTGTTGTTGTTACCATTCTTGATGTTGGAGTCTCTTGTAAAAGTCATCTATCTGGGTTGGATTGGGGTTAGAATAGACAAAATATTCTAGAGGAAGAATTCTACTCACACACATCAATTCACACAAGCAATGGGCAAGCAATCACAATCAAACATTCCAATCAAACAACAAATTCAAGCGCATTTTTAGGCAACAAAATATTTTTGTTACACCGCATAAGTTGGTGTGATCAATATGTGATCTAAGCTAAACACTAATATGGTGGTCCAACTATATGGTTCACTTGAGATCATTCCATTCTTCTTAGTTGTTTCTTCATGAATAAGATCATTGTTTCCTTGGAAAAATTCTTGCATCTTGCTCACAAAACTTCAAAGGTGACGATGGTTCTTTCTAGATTGTGTTTCCTTAGTCTTCAAGTCTTGAGTAACATTTTTGTCTCACTTGTAATTCTTAGTGATGTCCAAATTGAAGTCCTTGGTGTTATTGTAGTTGAAGTCATTGGTGATGTTGAAGTTGAAGTCATTCGGGTTGGTGAAGTCCTTTGCTCAAGTTGAAGTATTTGCTCATGTTGAAGTCTTTCTCATGTTGAAGTATTTTCTCATGTTGACGTTTTGTCCATCAAGTTTGAAAAGGAAGAGATGTAGAATAAAAAACAAAAGGTTAAGGAAAGAGTATACAAGATTGTTTGTAAATAAGTTTTGGAACAAATACAACTCCTATTTTTTTCTAAGGGGTTTTGTCCAATCCTAGGGTTACAATCCTACAGGCAACACGGTGCTCTGATACCATCTGTAGAGCTCTCAACCTTTAATAAGGTAGAGATCCCTATGTTTACAATGCTAGTCCCTGGATCAATAGCTAGCATCCACAGTTAAGATGTAATATCAAGAAACAAAGGTCATAATACAACTTTAGAACCAGGAATAAAATAATTCATTACATCTTACATAGCTCATTTGGCTATCTCATTACAATGCAGAAGAAATAACTATAGCATGGAGTCCTTCATCTTCAAAGTGCCACAGGCAATCATGTTGGTTGTAGACTTTTAATCCTAATCAACACACTTCACTAACATCAAACAAACCTACAACATAATAAGTTATAGCCACAGGGGTCAATACATTTGAATTGTATTGGCAAGTGATACTATGGTAGAGTAATGGTATCTATCATCTATATGCATTTGGCTAAGTGGAGCTTAGGCTTGCTTTGCTCAAAATAGATTTTCCTTATAAGTTGAAAACACTAAGTTTTTGTTTGTCAAAAATCACCCAAGGCATCTACCAATCATTGATTGAAGATCCTTTAACCCTTGTTCAACCACAAGTTTTTAACTTAGAAATTGGGATGAGGAGATTCTTGATAGCTTCCATGTCTTGATGCTCAAATTGTCCATTGTCGGGGACACGGCTAAGTACTTAGATTTTACTCTCTCGAGAGGTGGTGCACTTTCCCCACAAGACTTGACATGCATCGAGACAAGATCTTTCAGAAGCCTTCCCTTAGACGAAAATGGACGCGTTCCCAGACCTATCATCTCCTACCACCAACTGTCCATTTGGCTAAGTTATTGCAACCTATATGATCCAGGCAGAGCCCATAATGCCAAGTGGCTGCACTTGAAGCTTCTCAACATTTGACATCTCAAATCTCTTTGTTCCTGGGTCCACAAGTGAGATACACTAGAGTAGTCCATAAATATGGGCCCTGTGTAACCACTTAACATAACCCATTCACAACCATTCCACCCAGGTGATTCATTCACATAGTTGTTTTATTAAACAAAACACAAGTCCTTGACTTAGAAATATTTCATAGCATGAATATAATCCACCCTTGTTTTCTAATAGCTAGGCTAAGCATGATAGTAGTAGGAATCTTAACTTAGGGAAAATTCTACTAAGGTTTCATCTACTAGGATTTCCCATGGCATAGTTAACACATAGAAAATTCCATGCAAGTCCTGCGTAGAAATATCACTAATGCACAGTGAAAGTAATGGGACAAAAGTATGAAGCACCACTTGCCTTTTTGGTAGAGAATATAAGTTCACTCCTTGATCTTTACAATAGTCACACTCTTCAAATTTCACTACAATTCAATCAAGGCACAAATTCAGTCTACCATTCAAGCAATTCATCACATAGAATAATAAAAATAAAGCAATGCATGCAAGCATGCCAAAGATTGTTTTATTTGGAAAAGTGGTTTCTAATAGGTTATAAACATTTTTAAAACACCTATTGGTCATTTATAAAAGTGGCAAAACCATTTGATAACAATTTAGTGAAAAAGGCCACTTTAAATACTTTTTGTTTTGCTAGAATTGATTTTATTCAAAGAATAATTTCTAGTGTTAGCCAAAATGTTTATAAACACAAATATTAATGTTTATGGTCATAATGTTTCAAAACAATTCCATTTGCAAAGGGTTTCATCCAAAATCCATTTTTAAATCAAAGCAACATTTTATTTTGTTGGAAATGCCTTTAAACAAAGTAATAATTTTTCTAGGGTTCACCAATTATATTTTTAAATCATAAAACTTGGTGTTTAGGGTCAGAGAGATTAATTCAAGTCATTTCAAAAGGTTTCACTCTTAAATCATTTTTAAACCATAGTTAATATTTTTATTTAGCTAGAAATGATTTTACACAAGGGAATAATTCCTAAGTGTCATAAAATATATTTTTAATCCCAAAAGTTGGTTTCTATGGTTAGTAGGTTCAAAACAATCCATTTACAAAAGATTTTACCCTAAAAACATTTTTAGAATAAATTTTATACACAAAACATGCCTACACATGTTTCTGCAAAGACAACTAATTTTCCAGAAGCAAATCACTAAACAAAGTGCATGGTTGGAAAGTACTCTTTTTGATGATTCCATTGATATAAAATTTGCAAAATTTGGACGTGTGGATCAAAAGTTATGGAATTTACAAATTCAAACATCTAATAGATATGTTTCTGTTTTTAAAACAAACTACAGGCCACGTGGTGTGTTCTTATTGGTCCATACCGATTCGTATGGATCGAGCGGTGTGGTGCGTTGTATTAAAATCAGATCGTGCGGCATAGATCTAGTCATACCGGTTCACTTAAGTCATATATCGTAGCCGCTGGATCGGGATCTAACGCTCCAGAACGAAATGACCACGGATGGGCGGCACCGCGACGGTGGTTGGCGGTGGCGCGCTCTGGCTACGGCGATTTCGGTGAAGCAGGAACTAAGGGAGAGGATGGAGTAGCTCACAGGGTTCGCAGGGGTGCGGAGAAGCTCGACGTGGTCGTAGTATTCCAAGGGGCACACGGTGGTGTCAGGGATTGCTCGCCGGAGACGACGACATCGTCAGGCGTCTCTGTTCATCGACGGTGGTGAAGCTGCAGGTCATGAGAAGACGAGTGGAGAGGGGCATTAGATGCAGGAGAGTGTGGAAAACACGTGTGTGTCATCGGGAGAGAGAGGGAAGGACGGGACTTACGGGGAGACGTCGCCGGAATTGAGGCAGACGGCGGCGTGTTCTATCAATGACGTTGCCGAGCCTAAGGTGCTCACGCAGGTGAGTGGGTGGTACTGGGAGGTCCGCAAGACGATGGGGAGTAGGCTCGTGGAGGTCTGGGAGTAAGGAGAGGCGGGGAGTGGCCGGAATCGTGGCCGGAGTGTCGTTTGGCAAAGGGAGTTAGAGGTCAAAATTATAGCAGCCTGGTGGCTCCGGTGGGGTGAGGTCTGGGAGGAAAGGGAGAGGGGACCTGGGCGATTAATAGGTCAAATTCGTGGCGAGTAATGGTCGTGACATCAACACGAATTGAAGCCGTCTTCAAATGCCAGTAACGGCGAGGAGGAAAGAGGGGGAGGGTTTCATGCAAGGAAGACGATGCCAGCGTGGCGCGGGTCCGGGGTGTCAGCGAGATGAGTGGGCTAGTTCGCGCGTGAGAAAAGGAATAGCCAGAGAGAGGGGAGGTGCCGGGTGGGCTGGCTGCTGGGCCTAGTGGACTGGGCTGGGTTGTTTCCCTTTTTTTATTCCGTTTCCTTTTCTTTTTCTGATTTCTTTTTCTGTTTTGTATTTATTCAAATGATTTCAATTACTTATTCGAAGTCAAACTCTTCACAACTTTTAGTAAGTTTTATACTGGTTTATTATTGTATTTTAAGGACCATTTTTATAATAATTATTTTATTCATTTTTGGTTTATCATTTATTTAAAATAGACACTTGCCTTTAATCAAATAAGATTTTAATTATATTTTCAAACTCTTATTTGAATTCTAATTTTCACCAAAACTTTTTTAGTAGGTTTTATTTATTTAATAGGGTGTTAAATAATCCACTTTGAATTATTTGAAATATTTTTAATATTATTTATTAATCATTTAAATTGGGCATTTGTCTTTATTCAAATAGAATCAAATATGGTTTTAATTCCACTTAAATTTATTCAAATAATTCTTTGATTCCATTTCAGTTAATTAAATAACTTTTATATCCACCTTGGGAAATTTCACTTCATTATTTTCCCATGATTTAATTAATCATTTCTATTAGGGATTTTATCTTTATTTAATTATAATTAGAATATGGTTTAATCCTATATGTTTTTATTTGAATATTCTTTATCCATTTATTTTATTTGGATTTGGATTATCTTTATTCCATTTGCTTATGGAATTGGCCAAGATTTAATTTGGCTTTTGAATATTCCTTTTTTATTTATTTCTTTCTTTATCTTATAAAATCCATATCTTTTTATTTAAAGATCCAAAATTAGTGATTCCAATTTGTATAACTTTATTTAATATTTGGTGATCTTTTTATATCTCTTTAGGATTATTTTTCTCATAATTTGGTATGGACTTTAGATAGGAGCTTTATTATCTTTGAAAATTATTTCCTTTTATCTTATTATATTCATAAGTTTTTATCCATGGCTCCAAATTAAATGAAACCAATTTCTATGGTTTTATAATATTTTAATTTATCATCTCTTTATCATTTATAAATGTTTTGTTGACAAAGTTTTATATGTATCAATTCCATAGTCTTAGAGATGATTTTCGTCCATTAGGGTTTTAGGGTTTTGGTTTAACTTTTCCAAGTGTTTAAATTTTCAGGATACATTTATTGATGAATGAATTTCACTTGATTGAAATTTTTGTTGGATTCCATTTTATTCAAAAAAAATTCTAGTAGGGTTTTGATATTTCTATTTGGAATCAAAAAATTTCTTTTCACCCTAAATTTCAACAATTATTTATTTTGTTTATTTATTTTTCACATTTCAAAATTTGGAAAATTTTGGGATGTGACAATCTTTCATGCACATGTTTAGAGTTCTTTGATCCCATCTTTCAATGCTTGCAAATGGTTGGATCTTTATTGTGAGGGTGCATGTCACCTCAAAAATTATTCTTTTATCACTTACCTACTCGAGGACGAGCAGGAGTTAAGCTTGGGGATGTTGATACGTCGGAAACGTATCTATAATTTTTGCTTGCTCTCCTTTGTTAGTAGCTATCTTGGCCAAGTAGTTGCTAGTGACTCCAAGAGGGGGTATTTATGCTTGATAGTGGGTTCATGCTTCTAGTTTCCAAGGGAAGTGACAATAATCTCTTCAGTTGTAGATGTGCTATTGCTATTAGGGAAAATCAAAGGTCTCTTGTTCATGGAACATGTGGACTGTTTAACTTACACACTTTGCTTAAAGCAGTTGTCTGTTGCTTGCAACTTAATACTGGAGGAGGTTCAGATGATAACCTGAAGGTGGACTTCTCGTCATAGATGCAGTTGGATGGCGGTCTATGTATCTTGTTGTATTGCCCAATCGAATCTCATAGGATCTTTCTGACTAGTTATTGCATTGTTATGCCTTGCTCAGTTCCTGTCAATTGTCTTGCTGTAATTTGTTTACCCTTCATGCCATGTTGTTTATCTAAGGAGAGCACCTCTAGTGAACTATGGACCCCGGTCCAATATTTACCATTGATACATCTTCCACTGTTACTTGTTTACTTGCTGCAAACCATTACCTTCCACACCATACGTTTAATCCTTTGATACAGCAAACCGGTGAGCTTGACAACCTCACTGATTCGTTGGGGCAAAGTCTTGAGTTTGTGTTGTGCAGGTCTCCGCGTTGCTTGCAACACCCGTGTGACATTTCCTTCCTCCTTCTAGTTTGATAACCTCGGTCTCTACTGAAGGAAGACTTGCTGGTGTGCTCATCACACCTTGCTCTTGGGGTTTCCAATGAAGTGCTCCACGTCAGCACCAACAGAGTTCTAACATTAAGACAAAGCAACTATGCATGCAACATGACAGGCTACAAACAAAGATCATGAATAACATGCATTGAAAAACGTTTATTTGTTTCACATACAGAAAATATATCATAGTAGTAATCAGCTTGTCCCTCATAGAGTAGCCAATAGATGCATATGACACCTTCTAAGTTCATAAGGGTGACCAGAAACAAGTAGCACACGAACAAGTAATATCACAATATGCATCAATCAATAAGCTTTGGGACACTGCACACAGAATGACAACTATGCTCTCTTAATGGTGCCTAAAGGTAGAAGGTGGAGGCTCAATAATGGTGGAAGAAAGGCCTTTTATAAAGGAATCAGAGATTTCAAGTTTCAAAAAGAGCTTCCAAAAATTATGGTACCTGTTAGCTTTCAGCCCTCATTGCCCCTATCATAAGCATCTTGAAGTGATTAAGGTTAAAGTGAACAAAGATGGAGTATATGCTTGACGAAGTATAAGTTGGCAATCTCAAGTCCCTTGAATACGAGGGCCACACCTCATGCTACTCAACTTTAGTCACCTGTAAGTTCTTGTCATTATAAGTATTTGCATATCATAGAGAACCGCCAACGGGGTACCCCTTGCACATAGTACAGGAGCTTTCCCATAACCAAAATGACAAGGCAAGCAGACAATGAGCATCTCAACAATCTTTTTATTTACTATATGCATAGGTTTTTATTGAGGATTCTTCATAGATAACTCACTATGGTGATGCTGCAAGTTTCCACCATGATTAGGCATGGCTTAGGCTAGCGGCCCAGGCGTTTCTCTAACACAGAATACAAACTTCATGGACTTACAAGTTCCCTTTTTATTTCACACCGGTGACATCCATATACAAAAGAGCATGATATCAAATAAGTACAAAGTACAAGTGCAATGTTGAAAATGTTCCCCGTGATAGCACGGTTCTGCTAATTCCAACGTATAAATGCAAGCATATACAATATAGATGACACAATGGTTCAAGTTTATTAAGTGCAAAGAATATAAAGTGTGCCATATGTAGGGGTTCATAGCATGGAAAACAAAAAATTCTACCGCATGAACACACAATCAAGATCTAATCTATGATCAAGCCAAGATCTATCTACTAGATCGGTGCACCAAGTTGATAGAGTACTAACCCTCGAAGATCCAAAGCGGTTAACGAGAGCAGATTCTCGTGGGTGATGTAGTCGTTCACTTGCCGATCTCAAGATCGCGTAGATGATCCTTCCGGTGCCGCGTTCCGGCAGCGCTCCCGTAGTCGGTCACACGTACAGTACTCGAAGAAGACCTTCCTCTCCCTTGTTCCAGCAGGCAGCGGGGGTTGTAGCTCTCTCCTCGCGATTCCGGCAGCACGACGACATGGTGTCAGAAGTAGAGGGAAGATCCCGCAGGGCTTCGCCTAAGCCAGAGCGAGTATGGTGGAGTAGAGGGAGCCCCAGCGATCTAGGGTTTTGAGGGCCGATATTTAGAGGTAGCTAGCAACTAGAGTTTAGGTAGTCGGTAGCGGTTTAGAGGAGATCTAGATTGGTCGCAACTAGAGAGGGGGGCGGCGGCCAACCTAGGGTTTCTTGGGCGCCTAGGGCAAGGGGGATAGCTTGGGGTGCGCCCCTACCCCTCCTTATATAGGTGGTGGGCGTCCAAGGGTGTTCCCAACCCAGGTGGAAACTCTACCTAACTCAGAAACCCTCCCTAACTTGGAAACCATGTTGGGATTTGACCTTTTCAAACTGCCTTTTTGAATTTCAAATTAGAGTTTGATTTCTCTCTTCCAAGTGTACAACCAAGTGACCTAGGACATGATGAAACCATTACACTTTGTCATGACACATCCATGTACCCTTCCCCTTCCGGATCGTTGAACCTTCTAGAACATTCCAGTGAAAACACCGGAATCATTCCCGAACTCCGAAATTGGACTTTTGTCAACACCCGGATTTTTATTCCCAGATGCCTGTTATGCCATACATCGCAATCCCAGGATTACCATTTTTGTGAGACATAACAGAATTGGATACCATAGTACATCATCCATTACAAACCGTACATAAGTTCTTACACAAATAGGAATCTCATGATCCAGTTCTTAATACAACTTCAAGCAACGGAATACATAATAATAACGGTAGCGTAGGCGAAGCTCCATCTTCGGGGTCACAGGCAATGCTGACGATGGGAGATGATCCTAGTTGTCGTAACCTTCCTGGGGTCCATCCTCCAGGTACTCCTCTTCATAGTCTGGCCACGGGAATAGCCAGGGACAAAGCCATGAGTACTCTTTAAGTACTCGCAAACTAAGACTAACAAGTGAAAGGGGTTTTTGGTAATAGGACACTAGGCTCTAGGGTTGTTTTGCAAAAGCCAGATTTATCTCTACTAAGCTGAGAAGCAAGAGAATCTAGTCACAATTTTATAACTCCTAAGTAGGAACTTGTATTTCATATCACAACCCTGTTGTGGTCAAGTCAAAGTCTCAATTCATTTCACAAGTCATTTTGAAAACATCTGACGGGGGAACAGTATGGCCACTCCAACTTTCCATAACCGCGAACGCGGCTATTCGAATAGTTTGACACTCTGCAGAGATTGTACAATTTCACCACAACATTCGATACATCCGTCAGGAACAAATCCTAAATTCACCATACTCAGTATGCGGATAATCAATCCTAACCTTTCAATTACACGCCCTAGTATAAGCACTTCTCCTGTGAGTTTGGCCTCCCAACCATGACCAACTGTCATCTTGGGTACTGCACAGGTGGACAATCTTCACAAGGTAGCCTCAGCTCAGACCTTGGCCGTGAGGGAACTAATACTAAGTTATATAAGTTTCCAGTCAAGCCCTACCCAATTCTCGGGTATTGTGGTTGTACGATAAAATTGGAATGGTATCGCATCCAGACAACCATCAGTTTTATAAAGGGCTAAGGCTCATGCCTCATCATTTTCATCACCAAAATCAGTAGGTGTTCGGAAACACATGTCCAAAACATTTCAATAGAATGATCCATCATTCCAAGGTTTTCATAACCATTTTCCACCAAGTATTCCCATCTAAAGTTGATCAAGTTTTATGCTTTAGCACTAGCATCTACAAGTGGGGGTAAGCACTAATGAGGGGTGGTAAACTAGTGGAGTTTAACTAAGTTTAATCTTATGCCTTAGGATGACATAAAGATTATCTAGCTTAGGCCAAATTTTATGCTCTTTATGCAACCTTCAATTATCTTTCTAATATCTACAATTTATCTTAGTAAATTCTAAGTAGAAGCTTTGATAAAGAAATAAAGTAGAAAGCTTGCAAGTAAAACTAGGACTGGGGTTATCAAGTGGGTATGATCACTTATGCTTAAGGCATATAGTGGTCATGGTAACAAGCAAGTATTAGCTTGCATTAGTAGGGTATCTTGCAAGTGTTAGCTTGCACATTCCACTAGTAGCATTAGGCTTGCCTTGTGCAGAGCAGTGGTTGAATTCAACCTTTTCCGCGGGCTGTGCGGGAAGCGATACTGGGCCGGCCTGCTAAGCACAGCGCTTCCGCGGGCTGTTTAAGTGGCTGTCCCCACGCGTCAGTGAGACGAGGAGGTGCGAAGTGGTATGGGGCGATGTGGTGCATTCGATCTGGTTCTAATCCAACGGCTAAGAGTCATCGTCGACGTTGGGCAACGCCGGCGAGACATAAACCTAGCGCGGCCAGTGGGGGTCGTTGGGGGCTCACCGGGGTTCAGGCGAGGGTCGGCGAGGCGGGCGAACGACAAAGTCGACGACGGCGAACCTCCTTGTACCGACAGCTTTTCCTGGGGCGGCTCCAATCGCTTGCTCCCTTCTTCTCCAGCAGCGGCAGACTCCGGTGAAATTCCGGAGAAGTGCTGCTCGCCTTGCTCCGGGAACGGGGTGGGACGATCAGTGAAGAGAGGGGAGTGAGATGGTGTGCTCAATTCGGCTGGGGGTGGACTCTATTTATATTGGAGCGAGGGGACCGACGGGGTGCAAGGTGAGCTCGTCGTGGTCGACGGTACAGACGGCTATCGGCGTGGGCGATGGTAGGGGGCGGTGCGGTGCTCCCTGGCGATGCTCAACGACACGGTGGAGAGACGTGGGGCGGTGTGGTTTGGTCGGAACGCGACGATGCTCTACGCGTGCCCGGCGGAAGATTTAATGGCGCACAACGCGCGTGATCCGCGCGGCGGCGAACGAGCGTGTCTGCGGGGTTGCTAGGACGGTGGTGATCACGTATGTACGCGGCGACGGCGGCGCGCGATCTGTGGGCATCGGTCGAGCGTGGCGCACGGGGCGTGCTCTCGTCATGGTTGATGGCGAGGTTTGCATGGTTCGTGCGTGTGGTCCAGTGGCTGGCAGGGTTCGAGCGGTAGACAGGGAGTGGCGGTGGACGGTGGGATGCCTCCCAGACATGCTGGCTAGGCTTGTTTCTCCTCCTAGCTTGTTGTCGACATGGGGGGTGACAAGTGTGCACTCTGCCTGCTCACCATTTATGGCATTTCCAAGCTTACAGTGATGCTAAGGGTGTGCAATTGAGCTAGATGATCTACTAAAGCCTAGTTGCAACCAGAGAGGGAACAAGTTAGGCTTCAATCACTGCTCACAATAGTGTTTGGATTTTGTTTGATTTGTATCTGCAAGGTGTTTGATGAAATGGCTGCAAGAATTCAAGTTTTGAATTTTGAAAATATTTTTAGTGGGTGTGCTAGGTTGGTGCTGGTGAGTCTGCAGATGCTTGGGTTTTGAAAGATGAGCTTGTTTGAGTGGTTTTTGAAAAAGTGGGATCTTCCCATATGATAAAGATTCAATTTTGAACTATCATTTAAACTATACTTTTAAATGTTTTTGGATGATCACAAAGTGGGCCTTGATACTTTGCTATGAGTACAATCAAGGGGTGCAAAGATCCAGAAAAGTTTCTGTTAGGTTCTGAAAGTTTGAGACAGCCAAAGTAGGCATGGGAGTTAAATTGGTCAAAATGACCATTCACTCATTTAGCTTTGTTTTGATTTATTTGTCTTTGAGAAAAGTTTGGGAATTGTTTAGATGATGTTTATTTCACCTAAGAATCCATTTACAAGCAAAGGAAAAAACAAACAAGGTGGTTCAAAGGAATTCCAAATGAAATGCATACACCATGCATGCTTTCATATTTTTATTTAGCAAAGTTTTTGTTAACCCTAAATTTGATGATTAGAGTTTGATGATCCAAGTTAAGTATTTTTGGGATGTTACACCTTTCCTTATATGAATCTTATTCTCTGGACCATTCCGGATCTCCTCGTGATATACCGGATCCCATCCGAGACTTCGAACAACATTCGCTCTCTTTACTCACATTCCATATCTACTAAACAACATCGAATCCGTAAGTGTGTCTCCCTACGGTTCGTGAATTATGCAGACATGATCAAGACTCTTCTCCGATCAATAACCAATAGAGTAATATGGAAATTCATATGGATACCACATATTTCTACGATTACTTCATGATCGAATGAACCATTCACATACAATACCAATTTCCCTTTGTCTCACGATACTTTACTTATCCGAGGTTTGATCGTCGGTATCTCTGCATACCTAGTTCAACGTCGTTACCAATAAGTACTCTTTTCTCGTTCCCGTGATATGTGATCCCTTGTGAACCAGTCACATGCTTGCAAGCTAATTGGATGACATTCCACCGAGAGGGCCCAGAGTATATCTATCCATCATATGGATGGACAAATTCCAATCTTGATCCATGTGCCTCAACACATACTTTCCGAACACTCAATGCCACCTTTATAGCCACCTAGTTACAGTGTGGTGTTTGATGTCATCAAAGCATCCTTCCGGTGATGGTGATTAGCATGATCTCATTGTCGAAGGAATTAGGTTACTATGTATCAGAAAGCTTATAGCAAGTGAACTATATTAAATGACTTGATCTTTATGCTATGCTTAACTATAGGAGTATGTCCATCACATCATTATCCTAATGATATGACCCTGTTGTTAATAACATCTCTATGTTCATGATCAGGAAACCATGATCATATATTAACCAACAAGCTAGTTTAACAAGAGGCTTTACTAGGGACTCTTTTATGTTTACAAATCACACAAGTATTAATGTTTCCGGTTAATACAATTATAGCATGGTATGTAAACATTTATCATAAGCATGAAGATATGATAATAACCACTTTATTATTGTCTCTTGGGCATATCTCCAACACCATCAAGTTCGTGAGAGCTTTAATCACTAAGTTTTCACATAACAAAATAGTTTTTAATTGGAAGATAGCTGAAAACAAGAATATACTTGGAATGGTGTAACACACCATTCACAGTAGTTTATAGTGGACACTTTGGAATAACTTGGTTTCTTGGGAGTTGGAAGCATGAGTAGAGCTTACTCATACAAGTGGAGGCAAGCAAAAGACTGGGAGCAACCAAATAAGAGAGAAATAATGGCCATAATCATGCAGAGCAACAAAACATTACTAATCAAGGCATAGAGTGGTACTACAAGTCAAGGACTAAATGATCATAGAGTCCTATGGTGACTTGTGAGAGTCATAACATGGTGTGAGCATGTGCCAAGTCAACCCAAACAAACCTCAAAGGAGAAAACCAGAATACTGCAATTTTGCATGCTAAGACAACGCATAATTTCTTCAAGGCACACTAAGCAATCCCAATGACTTGGAGCAAGCCATGCTACAACAATAATCACTAATAATAAGGTCAAAACAACACCTAGCATGTCATGCTAAAGTCTAAGTCATAGTCAATGCAAGCTCCTCTTGCACTTACAAGCAAGAACTTACTACTCCTTTCCAACACCAAGCAACTTATTTGCAAAACAACATAGCGAGAACGAGGATCCAAACTACTCAAGAAAACTAAAAAAACTAAGCAAAACAAACGAAAACTAAGACGCTCCAATAACAACACAATAGTGCATGAAACAATAAAAACGAAGTGTCTAGACATACCTGAGTTTTTATGGATGAAAAGGGGATGCCTTGGGCATACCCAAGATTTGACGCTTGTACCTCTTGGATATTTCTTGGGGTGACACCGGGGTGGCATCCCCAAGCTTGAGATTTTGTCCATTCTTCATCTCATTGCATCATTCTCTCTCTACACCTGAAATTTTTCCTTCATACAAAACTTCACACAATCTTCATTAGCAACATTAGTGTATTCAAAAGATATTAGACCTCTGGCAAAGCTTTGGAACATCAAGGATTTTCACTAAAACCACAAGCTACTATAATAACTACTTCAAAAAGTTCAATTCCCCAAAAGAGAACTCAAAAAGGAATCAATAAGAAGCAAATGCAAATAATGGCAGAAATATGTCAAAACAGACCAGCAGGTAGAAACCGATTTTTTCGAAAATCGTCTGTTGCTCAAATAAAAAAGTGTTGAACTAATGAAAGTTAGATAACATACTGGGGGATTTATTCGTAAATTTTTATGGTGGAGGACAGAAATCTGTTTCGGGCCAGCAACTCCCCAAATCTTACTTCCCTCTCACTAGAGGTCATTCTTGGCACAAAAAAAAACAAAAATGATAACGAGAGGTCATTACTGAAGTAATAACTTCCAAGACTCAAGGAAACTCTTGGGTTATCTCCCAACAAGTACTTTTCTTTAACGCCTTTAAGTTAGGCACAAGAAGCAAGAAGAATCAAGTATTTTCAAATGAGGAAGCATTAACATCAAACCTTGCTTTCAAAGGAGGAGCAAAAAGCAACTTATCTCTCCTCATAGGGAAGTGTTCAATACCTTTCTTGAATGGAAAATGATATTTGATGGCGCCTTCTTTAATATCAATGATGGCACCAACTGTTCTAAGAAAAGATCTTCCCAAAGTAATAGGACTAGAAGCATTGTATTCAACATCCAAAACATAGAAATCAACAGGGACATAAGCATTGTTAACCATAATGATAACATCATTAATACTACCCATGAGTTTCTTCTTAGCATTATCATGAAGTGGGACATCCAAATAACAATCTTCCAATGGTGGCAAATCAAGCATTTCATAAATCTTCCTAGGCATAATAGAGACACTAGAACCAAGATCACATGAAGCTTTGAGATCAAAGTCATTCACTTGCATATTAATAATGGGTTCCCAATTATATTCTACTTTCCTAGGAATAGAAGCTTTGTGTTTTAGCTTCTCTTCCTTAATCTTAACAAGAGCATCTGTAATGTGTTTGGTGAAAGCAACATGCATATCACTAGCCTCAGGACTTCTAGCAAGCTTTTTTAGGAACATAATCACTTCAGAAATGTTGCAACCATCAATATCAAAATCAAACTTAGCACCACTAGTAGTAGGCTCAATAGGCTTAGGCATAGTAGGATGAGGAACATGGACTACTTGTGTTTTAGTGGTGAAAGTGCACACACTATTGTTTCTATCAATTTCAGCTTCCTTTTCCCACCTAGCATGAAGTTGAGCTAACAGCCTAACATTTTCATCAATAGTAACTTGTATGGCATGAGTGGTAGCAAAGGTACTTTCCACGGTTTCAGGTTTAGCAGCCATTTTATTAATCAAGGAAGACTGAGCTTCAGACAAAGAGGATATATTTTTCTCAACATTTAAATGATTTTCTTCTATAGTATTATTGAAAGTGGTTTGTTTACCAATAAAGTCTTTGAGCATGGTTTCAAGTTCAGAGGGGGCACTTCTAGCACTGTTGTAAGAACTTCCATAGGAATTGCCATTATTAGGAGGATAAGGCCTATAATTGTTGTTACCACCAAAATTATTCCTATAGGCATTGTTGTTGAAATTGTTGTTTCTAATGAAGTTCACATCAACTTGCTCTTCTTGAGCAACCAAGGAGGCTAAGGGAACACTATTAGGATCTAAAGGAGCTTTCCCATTAACAAGCAAAGCCATAATAACATCAATCTTATCACTCAAAGAGGAAGTTTCCTCAACATAATTTACCTTCTTACCATGTGGAGCTCTCTCAACGTGCCATTCAAAGTAGTTAACCATCATATTACCAAGGAGCCTTGTTGCAACACCTAAAGTGAGGCCCATTAAGGTACCTCCAGCAGCTGAATCCAACAGATTTCTTGAGGAGAAGTTCAAACCTGCATAAAAAGTCTGGATAATCATCCAAGAAGTGAGTCCATGAGTGGGACAATTCTTAACCAAAGACTTCATTCTTTCCCAAGATGGAGCAACATGTTCCTTATAAAGTTGTTTAAATTTCATAATGTCACTTCTCATAGATATAATCTTAGCAGGAGGATAGTATTTTCCAATAAAAGCATCTTTGCACTTAGTCCAAGAATCAATACTATTTTTAGGCAAAGATAGCAACCATTCTTTAGCTTTTCCTCTCAAGAAAAAAGGAAAAATATTGAGCTTAATAATATCTCCATCTACATCCTTATACTTTTCCATCTCACAAAGTTCAACAAAGCTATTGAGATGGGCAGCAGGATCATGTGAACTAGCACCAGAAAATTGCTCTCTCATCACAAGATTCAACAAAGCAGGCTTAATTTCATAAAAGGTAGCATCAGGAGCAGGTGGAGCAATAGGAGTGCTTAGGAAATCATTGTTGTTGGTGATAGTGAAGTCACACAACTTGGTGTTCTCAGCAGAGTTCATTTTGGCAAAGGTGGGAAAGCCAAAAACAGCAGCAGCAGCTAGAGCAGGAACTATTTTTTTGTGTTTTTGAAAAAAGGCAAACAAAACCAAGCAAAAGAAACAAAGCAAAATAAAAACAAAGTAAAAAGAAAGAAAGTGGAGGACTTCCCTTGTGAAGACGTCCTTACCCTCCCCGGCAACGGCGCCAGAAAGACTTGATGCTGCTCGATGTGGCACTTTGTTGGTAACCCCAAGCGCAGGATGTGAAGAGCACAGCAGCAAGTTTTCCCTTGGTTGAGACCGAGGTTATCGAACCAGAAGGAGGAAGGAAACACCACACAGGTGTTGCAAACAACGTGGAGACCTGCACAACACAAACTCAAGACTTTGTCCCAACGAATTAGTGAGGTTGTCAAGCTCACCGGTTTGCTGTAACAAAGGATTAAACATTTGGTGTAGAAGGTAATGGTGGTTTGCAGCAAGTAAACAAGTAACAGTGGACGATGTATCAATGGTAAAGATTGGACCAGGGTCCATAGTTCACTAGAGGCGCTGTCCTTAGATAAACAACATGGCATGAAGGGTAAACAAATTACAACAGGGCAATTCACAGGAACTGAGAAAGGCATAACAATGCAATTACTAGTCAGAAAGATCCTATGAGATTCGATTGGGCAATACAACAAGATACATAGACCGCCATCCAACTGCATCTATGACTAGAAGTCCACCATCAGGTTATCATTCGAACCCCCTCCAGTATTAAGTTGCAAGCAACAAACAACTGCTTTAAGCAAAGTGTGTAAGGTAAACAGTCCACTTGTTCCATGAAGAAGAGATCGTTGTTTTCTCCCTAGGAGCAACAACACATATACAACCGAAGAGATTTCTGTCACTTCCCTTGGAAACTAGAGGCATGAACCCACTATCGAGCATAAATACTCCCTCTTAGAGTCACTAGCAACTACTTGGCCAAGATAGCTACTAACAACGGAGAGCATGCAAGATCACAAACAACACAGACATGATAGAATCATAAAGACAAAACCATTAATCAAACCAACATAATAATCTCAATATCCGTCGGATCCCCATAAACACAACATGCATGATTACAAATAGATTAGATCTTGATCATGAACGGAGCTCACAAGATCTATACATGAAAGCACAAGAAGGAGATACAACCATCTAGCTACTACTTGTACCCATAGTCCAAGGTGGAACTACTCACCCATCATACCAGAGAGAAGGCCTCCGGGATGATCTCCCCTCCTGCAGGGTGCCGGGAAGAACTTTAGATCCCCCCGATCTAGGGACAATGGTGGCGGCGGATACATAAGGTTTTGTGGAATATTGATTGGGTGCTTAGGGTTTAGGCATCGGGGGCTTCTTATAGGTGAAGGGGGAGGCCGAGGAGGTGGCTAGGGGCCCACACCCTGCCTAGGCGCGGGCCCACCCATGGCCGCCCTGGCAAACCTATTCGTCTCCCCTTTGGACTTCTTGTTCCCCACGGAAAGTTATTGACTTTGACGTTTGTCCCGTCCAATTCCGAGAATATTTCCTTACTAGCTTTTCTGGAACCAGAAATAGCAGAAAATAGGCAACTGGCACTGTGGAAACTTGTTAATAGGTTAGTACAAGAAAACATGTAAAAAGCACCTCAAAGTGTAGACAAAGCAAAGCAAAGTAGATACTAAACAAGCATGGAACATAAAAAATTATAGATACGTTTCTGACGTATCAAGAGCATGCAAGATCTCAAACAACACGGACATGATAGAATCAATAATCATAAGACATGATAGAATCAATAATCAATCTAACATAGTATCTCAATATCCATCGGATCCCCGTAAACACAACATGCATGATTACAAATAGATGATCTTGATCATGAACGGAGATCACAAGATCTAAACATGATAGCACAAAGGAGGATAAATAACCATCTAGCTACTGTATGGACCCATAGTCCAAGGGTGAACTACTCACACATCATATATGAGGCTGGCATGGTGATAAAGAAGGCCCCCGAGATGATTTCTCCCCTCCGGCAGGGTGCCGGGAAGATCTTCATATCCCCCCGATCTAGGGACGATGGTGGCGGCGGCTACAAACTGTTTCGTGGAGATATGATCGTGTACTTAGGGTTTTGGCATCGGGGGGCTTATATAGGTGAAGAGGCAAGGCAGGAGGGCGACCAATCGAGCCCACACCCTGCCTAGGTGTAGCCTAGGATGGGCCCATGCCTGGGGAGTGGGGGTGTGGCCACCCTGTGGCTCCCCTCCGTCTCTCCTCTGGACTCCGTGTTCTTCTCGGTGAAATATTGACTTTAGATTTTGTCCCGTCCAATTCCGAGAATATTTCCTTACTAGATTTTCTGAAACCAAAAACAGCACAAAACAGGCAACTCGCACTGTGGCATCTTGTTAATAGGTTAGTCCCAGAAAATGTATAAAAATACCTCAAAGTGTAGACAAAGCATAGCAAAGTTGATATTAAACAAGCATGGAACATCAAAAATTATAGATACGTTTATGACGTATCAGGGAGTCCTCCCCCAACTCCTCCTTGTGGCCGGCGGCAAGGGGAGAGGAGGAATCCTCCCCTAGGTAGGATTCCTTCCCTCCCTCCACTAGGCAACCATGCTGGGATTTGACTTTTTCAAATTGGCATTTGAATTTCAAACTAGAGTTTGATTTATATCTTCCCATTGCCCAACCAAGTGACCTAGGACATGATGCAACCATTCCACTTTGTCATGACACATCCATGTACCCTTCCCACTCTGGATCGGTGGACCTTCTAGACCCTTCTAGAACATTCCAGTGAAAACACTGGAACCATTCCTAAACTACGGAATTAGACTTTCCTTATATGAATCTTATTCTCCAGACCATTCTGTATCTCCTCGTGATGTCCCGGATCCAATCCTAGACTCCGAACAACATTCAGTCTCTTACTCACATTCCATATCTACTAAAAAACATCGAATCCTTAAGTGTGTCTCCCTACGGTTCGTGAATTATGCAGACATGATCGAGACTCTTCTCCGATCAATAACCAATATAGGAATTTGGAAATTCATATGGCTCCCACATATTTCTACGATTACTTCGTGATCAAATGAACTATTTACATACGATACCAATTTCCCTTTGTCTCATGATACTTTACTTATCCGAGGTTTGATCGTCGGTATCTCTGCATACCTAGTTCAACCTCGTTACCGATAAGTACTCTTTTACTCGTTCCTATGATATGTGATCCCTTGTGAGCCAGTCACATGCTTGCAAGATAATTGGATGACATTCCACGGAGAGGGACCAGAGCATATCTATCTGTCATATGTATGGACAAATCTCACTCTTGATCCATGTGCCTCAACACATACTTTCTGAACACTCAATGCCAGCTTGATAACCACCCAGTTATGAAGTGGTGCTTGATGTCATCAAAGCATCCATCCGGTGATGGTGATTAACATGATCTCATGGTCAAAGGATTTAGGTTACTATGTATCTGAAAGCTTATAGCAAACGAACTATTGAAATGACTTGATATTATGCTACGCTTAACTATATGAGTATGTCCATCACACCATTATCCCAATGATATGATCTTGTTATTAATAACATCCAATGTTCATGATTAGGAAACCATAATCATCTATTGATCAACAAGCTAGTATTACAAAGAGGCTTTACTAGGGACTCTTACATATTTACAAATCACACAAGTATTAATGTTTCCGGTTAATACAATTATAGCATGTATGTAAACATTTATCATAAACACAAAGATATAATAATAACTACTTTTATTATTGCCTCTTGGGCATATCTCCAACAAGCTCACCACTGGACTGATGAGGAAAATAGGGTGATTGTAGACAACAAAGTGAAGGCCCATTTTGCACCGAAACAACCCGACCAACAAATCCAATAGATCTGAAAGCCAAGAAGCACTTTAAGAATCTCCTTGTGCAACCATCCCAATATGAGTTAAATAAGAAAGATGACTATACACGCTGTATTATGAAGAAATTAAAAGAGAAGAGATCAAGCTGTATTGCAAGTGGGAAAAGAGACGTTCCCATCTCGGAAAATAGGCAAAACAATCCATTCCCCCCGCTCAAGGTGTTACCAAGGCCCGAACCGCAAATAGATATGGAAACAGCTAACCTATTAGACAGTGGATGTAATCTGACTCTTGTTGAATTTCTAGGCGGCGCAGATATCCCCAAAGCTGATGTAGCATGGAAATATGTCCATGGGGAGCCTTTGGTCAGCAATGAGATACTCCGGCATCTGCCAGCACAAATGCGAAAATTGCATGACTAGTACTTGAAAATCGCAAAGGAAGGGCAAAAAATGCTCGCAGCGAAAGTTAGAGAGGAGCATTACTTCCGTAAAGACGAGATCCATATTGATCTTCCTGAATTTTTTCAGTTATTCAACCAAGATGACATCAACAAATCCCTCATCAGTTGCTATTGTCTGTAAGTGATTAATTTATTTCTGTAATTAAGTCTCTAGCTTAACTCGTTTAATTCATTGCCTATAATTATTTTCACTATATCATTTTGTATGCTATTTATGCAGATTGAAGATTCTAGAATGAAAAAGAAAGATAATCTATTGTGTTGGATTCATTGACCCAAATTGATTTAATGAACCTATGTTAAAGATGAAGCCCGCGGAAACGGAGCGTAACTTGCTAAGGTTTATAAAGGAGCAAGATGTAATTAAGAAAATACTAGTTCCTTATAACTTCAGGTGAGAGTGTTACTCTCTTGTACACATTCACTTTTGCTTAATCGATACTAAGTGTAATTGATGAGTTACTGACATATATAAACGTGCACAACTTTCACTAGATTCTATTAAGCATTGACGTTGACCGTGAAAGAGTTGAAATCATGGACTCATTAAATAAAAGCATGGAAGAGTACCGCGGCATGCTCAATATGCTACATAAATAATTTTAATCATTATGCACTATATCAGTCTCTTTCGTTGATTTCCTGATATCAAGTAATTAATAAGTTCTTTATTCAGGGTTTGAAAATGGTTCATCAAGGAGGTTGTCGGTCAATGAAAAGAGATGCTATGTATTAATCTGGTCCCGGGAAGTAGTACGAGTTAGGTCCACACATCTCTTTAGTTCTAGTTTCAATATAATTATCATACTTGATTATTATTTGATTAAATTCTATTCTCGTAAAGTGCACGAGGCAGCCACAGGGGCCTAATTTATATGGATACTACATCTGTGAGTTCATTCGCTCGACTATTGAGCAGGACGTGGAATTTATTCGAGTACATAAACAATATATTCACAATTTATTTTATTACCATAATTTGTGTTGAGTTTCGTTCTTATTTTCTGTTATGATGATTGATATGTTCATATTAATCTCCTTCTTTATAGTTGGATGCGATGCGGAATAAACTCCTACCATGGGACCGCCTACTAGCAAATCAAGATGAATTGTCTAGATTTTTTCTTGAGGAGGCCATACCCACAAATAGAGAATACAATATAGGTAGAGTCTAAAGCATCCATGTAATTTAATGATCTCCATGTAATCAAATAGACGGGCTCTAGTCCCGTTTGGGACTCGTATACTAAGTTGTATATATATGTATGTATGATCGTAAGAGAAATTATATTATATATGCATCAACATAAACACTATGTAGTAGCGTAGAATATGTATACAAAAACTTGTTTGAGATGAAAACACAAAATGAAAAGGATAACACAGAACCCTAAACCCTAAAACTCATCTCTTGCCGCCCACGACAGCCGATTTCCTCAAAATGTTGCCGCGGCAGAACACCTTTAGTCCCGGTTGGTGATCCTCCAGTCCAGCGCACTCCATGGAGCCACGTGAAGGGCCTTTTGTCCCGGTTCGTAACACAATCAAAACTAAAGGAGAGCCTCTAGTCTCAATTTGGCACACCCGGTTGGGCAACCGGGACTAGAGGCCCTCCCAAACTGGGACAAGAGGCATGTTTTCTACCAGTGTCTCCGTCCAGAAATAAATAACCTACATTTTTCTAAATTTACAAGTATCTAGACATGTTTTAGTATAGTGATACATGTGAATCTAAAAATTCAAATCACTTATTTCTGGACTGAGGAACTACTAGAGTTAGCACCTTGTGTTGGATAAGTTGAAATAGCTCTCAAGCTAAAAACAATAATGAAAAAATGCAAGTACACAAAGTCATAAAGATGTGTACCGTGTGTATGTATAGAGTTTCATTAACATATATTTTCAGTTGTGATCTATATACACACACACGAAACAAGTGTCTATATAAAATTATTGGGACCGAGGCTGACATGTGGCCCACTTGGGACCGCGGGTGGAGGTGGGAAAAACTTCCTGGGCTTTTCTGCAAGCAGCGGCGGCGTCGGCGAGTCGCACGTCCTCGACAAACGAGCTGGGGGTTTTGGCGATAGAGACTAACGGCGGCACATCTAGCTGTGCCACAAAAGGAAAAGCGAAGAGGGTCTCTGACCTCGACTTGCTCAGCGGCATCACCGAGGAGGACTACAACGCACGGGCATGGCGAGAACAGAGGGCGGCTGCGGCAGCCTGCTGTTGCCGAGCGCGGCCGTGGCGCCTGAGTGCTCGACGGAAGGTGGTGGCGCTACGGTGCACGAGAGAGAAGGGGACCATGTCTGGGGCGTAGAGAGGCTCACCAGGAGCTCGTCGGTGTAGGCGAAGGAGCTCGGGGCGGTCGCGCTCTGGCGCGTAGCTGGCTGGCCGGAGCTCCTGGTGCGCACGGACACGTCGGCGGCGAGGCTTCTCCGGCGAGGTCCAGCGGGTTCCGCTTCAGGCGAAGAGGAAGCAGGGGGGCTCCGTGTGCTCTCTGTTTTGCTTGGCGCGATCAGGAAGGAGGGGAGGAGGGGGGGCAGGGGGGGGGGGGGCATGGTGGGGTCCAAAGGAAGGGAGGAAAGAAGAGAAGAGGAAGGGAGGAAGGATGCGGGGATGGATGAGGAGGGAGGGAGTGGTTGGTGGGTGGTGGTGGGAGAGGGGGAGGGGATGGGGGGGAGGGGCAAGGTGCATAAAGTGAGGTGGAGGGGAGGGATCAGGTCTCTCTCCTCCTCTAGAAGAGAGGGAGAGGGGAGGAAGAGGGGGAGGGGAGGAGGAGGGAGGGAGGGGGAGAGGGTTGGTGGGAAGGGTTAGGTTAGAGGGTGAGGTGGTAGGTTGGTGGTGGTGGTAGTAGTGGGTGGTAAGGTGGGTGGGGGGTAGGGGAGTTAAGTTGGTTTAGGGAGGGGAGAGAGGGGGGGAGGGTGAGGGTGAGGAGGGAGGGAGGAGAGGCTTGGAGGAAGGAGAGAGGAGGATTGAAGGTGAGAGGTGGTGGGGAGAGGATAGAGGTTTAACAACTCAAACAAGATCAAACAAAAGGAGTGGAAGAGAGGGATAGAGGTGATGGATGGATATGGCCTCATAAAGTGAAAACCCAAATAAACCAAGAGAAAAGCAAATGGCTAAAGGTGATGGTACTCTTGCATGGCTCATGCAAATTAATAAATTCCTTGGTTAAATCCTTGTGAAAACAAAAATAATAGCATGACATTATTCTTATGCATTCCCAAGAAGTGTAATAGGCCAAGCAAAAGAATTATAGAATGTTCCATGTGGAGTAGAAGGGAATGACCATATTTGAATAAAAAATGGGACATGCTAGTGTGTATATTCCACTAGATGTTTAATAGTCCCAAAAATATCCCAACATGATAATAACCCCAAAACAACACATATGAAAGCTAGAAAAGGGTTCCACTCACAAGGCATGCAAAGGTGGCCATGTGGCTCTCATAAACCAATAATGTGGAAACAATATGGTGCATATATGAGAGCATGTGGAGATAGAATTGGATCCATCCCAACCCACATGAGCTAGAGGTAAAACCCAATAAAGTGCAAAGCTCATATTTAGTTGGATGGTGGAATTATAAGGTGGTGAAAGAAAGGTGGTGGAGTTGAATAAAAGATATGCCCCCAACTCAACTTGGGCATATAAACAATATATCAAGAACCAAATACAATATCAAGAGGCAAATACAATTTACAATGCATATGAGAGAAGAACCAAATCAAAAAGGGGTTTTATATGATGCTCAAATGCAAGATGGCATGATGACATGAGCATGATATAATGATGATGCAACAATTATATATATGAAGTAGCCATTATATTACTAGACCAAGTAGCATTACAGTTGTTAGACAATTGGGATGCTACAACTCTCCCCCACTAAACAGGAATCTCGCCCCGAGATTCTAGGAAGAAGAAGAAGACTCAAAGAGGGTAGGATAGTTGGCACGGAGCTCATCTTCACGCTCCCAAGTGGCTTCATCAACGGAATGGTGCGACCACTGCACCTTGCAGAACTTGATGGACTTGTTGCGAGTCCTTCTTTCTGCGATCTCAAGGATTTTTGTGGGGTGTTCTTGATAAGACATGTCTTCTTGGAGATTGATTAGCTCATGATCCACGGTCCTGCCGGGATCCTTGAAGCACTTCTTGAGTTGAGAGATGTGGAAAACATCATGAACCTTGAGTTTTTCCGGGAGCTCAAGAGCATAAGCAACTTCTCCTCTTCTTCCACGAATTTTGAATGGACCGATGTATCTAGGAGCCAGCTTTCCTTTGATACCAAAACGGTGCGTGCCTTTCATGGGAGTGACACGAAGGTAAACGAGATCACCAGGGACATACACCATGTCCGTGTGCTTTCTGTCATAATTGCTCTTCTGGCGACTTTGAGCAATCTTCAGATTTTCAAGAATGATGTGCACCTTCTCCTCCGCTTGAGTTACAATGTCAGGGCCAAACCATATTCTTTCTCCTGCACCCGACCAACCAATCGGAGTTCTGCATTTGCGGCCATAGAGAGCCTCAAATGGTGCCATCTTTAGACTTTTCTGGAAGCTGTTGTTGTAAGAGAATTCAGCATAAGGAAGACATTCTTCCCACTTCATGCCAAAAGAGATGACGCAAGCACGAAGCATATCCTCCGAATCTGATTGATCCTTTCAACTTGTCCTTGCGAGGGTGGTAAGTGTCTTTGAAGTTCAATTTTGTTCCCAAAGCATTTTGGAAACTTTCCCGAACTTGGAAGTGAAGATGCTCCACGGTGCAGGCTGATCTCAAGCGGAACCCCATACAGAGAGACAATTCTGTTGATATAGAGCTCACCAACCAATTCGTAAATTGTTTCCTTGACGGGGAAGAAGTGAGCCACTTTAGAAAGCCTGTCAATGACAACAAAGATTGCATTGTTGCCCTTCTGCGACCTTGGAAAACCAGTGATGAAGTCCATCTCTACTTTCTCCCATTTCCATTCCGGGGGTTTCAATGGCTGTAGAAGACCGTAAGGTTTCTGATGGACAACTTTCACTCTGCGGCAGACATCACACTCCGAGACATACTTGGCACAATATCGTTTCAATCCCGGCCACCAATATTGTGTTTTCAAGTCCATGTACATCTTTGTGCTGCCAGGGTGGATAGAAAGAACAGAATCATGCGCCTCCTTGAGAACTTGCTCTCTCAAACCCGGGTAGTTCGGAACAAACATCCGGTGTTCAAAGAAAAGCGTGCCTTGATCATCGACGTGGAAGGACTCATACTTCGGAAGCTGAAGTTTTGAGATGATCTTTTTGGTGTGCGGATCACCACGCTGAAAGGAGCGAACCTTTTCTTCCAAGAGAGGAGTAGCCAGAAGGTTCAGGAGATGCCCTTGTTCCACAATTTCAAGGTTGAGCTGACGGAATTCCTCGCACAAGAGAGGCTGTTGTTCTTCCATCATGAGGTTATTGACATAAGCTTTATTTGCGGAGAGCATCGGCCATGACATTAGCTTTGCCCGGAGTGTAGTTGATGGTCAAATAAAAATCATTGATTGCTTCAATCCACCTCCTCTGCCAAGGTTGAGATCAGCCGAGTGAAGATATACTTGACTCTTGTGATCGGAAAAGATTTCTAGCGGTTGCTGACCAAGTAATGCCTCCATAGTTTCAAAGCAAAGACAACTACTGCGAGCTCAAGGTCATGTGTAGGATAGTTGATCTCATGCGTCTTCAACTGTCGAGAGGCATAAGCAAAAACTTGTTTTTCTTGCATAAGGACCGCACCCAATCCTTGCAAAGATGCGTCACAGAATATCTGGAAAGGCTTAGATGTGTCCGGAGGAACCAAGACTGGCGTGGAAGTGAGCTTCTCTTTGAGTGTCTCAAAGCTTGCTTGACATGCAGGAGTCCAAAGGTATTTCTTGCCTTTCTTGAGGAGATCGGTAAGAGGCTTCGCTATCTTCGAAAAGTTCTGAACGAAGCGACGGCAATAACTAGCCAAACCAAGGAAACTCCGCACTTCTTTGACATTAAAAGGAGGAATCCATTCAACAATTGTCTTCACAGTTTCCGGGTTGACTGCAATGCCCTTGGCAGAGATGACGTGACCAAGATAGGTTACTTGAGGCAGCCAAAACTCACACTTGGAGAACTTTGCATACAAGCGGTTCTCACGAAGCTTGTTTAGGACACACCGAAGGTGTTCTTCATGTTCTTCCTTTGACTTAGAATAGACTAGGATGTCATCCAGATAGACCACAACGAACTTATCAAGATACTCCATGAAAACCGAGTTCATAAGCCTCGAGAAGGTGGCAGGTGCGTTGGTGAGACCGAAAGACATGACCATGTACTCATACAGGCCATAGCGGGTGGTGAAAGCTGTTTTAGGAACATCTTCCTTGCGAATCTTGATTTGGTGATAACCACTTCTCAAGTCAAGCTTAGAGAACACCACAGCTCCATCTAGCTGATCGAAGAGATCATTAATCCGCGGAAGGGGATATTTATTCTTGATGGTTTTAGCATTGAGAGCCCGATAGTCAACACAAAGTCTATCAGTCCTGTCTCGCTTCTTCACAAAGATTGTTGGGCTACCCCAAGAAGAAGTACTGTGTTGAATGAAACCCAACTTCTCTCGTTCATCAAGTTGACGTTTGAGTTCGGCCAACTCAGCAGGACCCATTTTATAAGGCCGCTTGGAGATAGGAGCCGTTCCAGGTTCAAGCTCAATTACAAACTCAACCTCACGATCCGGAGGCATACCCGGCAACTCTTCAGGAAAGACATCTGGGAACTCACAGACCACCGGAACACTCTGAATAGCTTCCATAGCATCATCATTCAGAGCCGCCAAAGAGAAAAGCTGGATAGCAGGAGTCAGACTTGGAGAAAAGACTACATGGCCTTCATGAATCTTTAGAGAAACCGAGCGTTCAGCACAATCAATCACAGCTGCATTTGCTGTCAACCAATCCATGCCCAAGATGACATCAATGTCAGAATTGCCCAGAACAATTAAGGACGCCGAGAACGAAGAGCCACCAATCTCAATTTGATTGCCATGGCTGATTTTAGAAGCTGCCATCTTTGCTCCAGGAGAAAGGACCATTAACCGCTCGAGGAGAGGATCCAACGCTAACTCATTCTCATTTGCAAACTTGTGACAAACAAATGAATGCGATGCACCAGAATCAAACAAAACTCATGCAGGGACTGAGTTAACGGATAGCATACCCATCACAACTCTAGGTGCATGCTCAGCTTGAGCGGCGTTGACCACGATTGGCACGAGCTCTGAGACCCGGGCTTGGTGTTGATGTTGAGCCCGAGGTGGTGGTGCACGAACCAAAGGAGAGCTTGCCGCAGATCTTGGAGGTGGTGGAGGAAGAGCTTTGTTTTCATCGGACAGTTCGATCGATGCCAGCGTCTCCGCAAGTGAAACAAGCACCAGGTGGACGTGGAGCAACGTAGCCAGGGACTCCGCCAGGCGCTCCAGGGTAGTGGTGGTTGTAGCCCCTGGGAGCAGCAGTGAGGAAGTTTGGTGGCCTGGTCTTGGTGGAGCCGGGAGCGACGGTGGGGTGTTAGGAACCCAGACACGACGCTTAGAAGGAGTTGACATAGCTGAAGAGCTTGCTGCCTCGCGGTTGTGTTTCTTTGACTCCTCAAACACTTGCTTACTTGCTTCTTCCTGCAGAGCTGTATGCTGAAGTTCCAGAAAAGACGCCGGCCTTGCATGTGTGATTGCATATTTAATCGATGCATTGAGCCCTTGTCGGAACCTCTTTTGCTTCTTCTTGTCATCAGAGATCTCATCGCCACCATAACGAGAAAGGTTCATGAAGTTCCTGATGTAGGTATTGACATTGTCATTTCCCTGCTTGAGGTTGAGAAACACTTCCTTCATCCTCTCCATGACAATTTCTGACAGATACTGCTCTTTGAATGCTCCAGAGAACTGTTCCCAAGTAGGCTGAAAATCAGTGCGGTTTGCCTTCAGGTAATTCTCCCACCAGAGAGCTGCATCTCCCTTCAGAAGGTGAGTGGCACACTTTACCCATTCTTGCTCAGAACATCGCGATCGTTAGTAGCCTTGACATCTCACGCAACCAATCATCAGCATCAAGTGGTTGATCAGAAACATCAAATTGGCGTGGGTTGAACTTCATGAAGCTTTTGATGTCTCCCCGCTTGGGAGGTGGAGGTAGCGGAGCAAACTCATTCCTCCGAACACTTTCTTCAAAACGCTGCTGGTTCTGCTGCATTGCTGCCAAGGCATTGGCGATGTTTGACAACGGACCCGATTCGGTGGAATGTCCTCATCAGAACGACGTGGTGGTGCCATCCTGTGATTGATATAAAACACAAGTCAGTACTATAATGGAGAATAATAATAATCCAAAATAGTACCAAGATGGAATTAACCAAGATTAAAGGATACAATTTACTAAGATGATATTAAAATATCAACAAAGTTCAAAGCACCTAGAAGATATTAAGCATATCGCACACGACTGAAAAGGAGTGTGGTACACAGATATATCAAAGAAAAATTTTCCGCAAATTTCGGCATTAAAATACCAATAGGTGCGCAAAATCACTTAACGAATCAAGATTAGCGACTCTACCAATTCAATATACAAAAGCGAATGATAAGAGTAGTGGTATGGTCGCGACTCCATCCCGCACTCAAATCATTACTCCGCACATGAATAAGTAGAACACATATCCTAACCCCTTCTTCTCACGATGAACCTAAAGATTGGTAACTACGGAAACGAACACCCCAAACAAGATAACGTCGGATAACAAAGAGTAAGACAGATCGCGGCGGTATACAATGAATCAGATAGATCGCGTCGGTTTGCAAAAGCCTGTCAGTATGGAATGTACCAACAGTTGATAACCAAAAGGCCGATTAGAGATAACAACTTGGATGCAACAGATAGACAAGGAATTACACACACACACACACACACACACACACAACCTATGGTACTACGGAAACCCAGAACACGTGAATCCTAGTTTGAACTTTTAAGAAGAGGATTGAAAACGTTACACTTCCTTACCAGAAAAGGGTGGGTGGGTGGGTAAGAAGAAAAGTGGAAGCAGTCCTACTCTCGAGTTTTGTTTTTCCCTAGTATACATAGCTACCAAAATATTTGCTAGACTGACAACGACCATTTGGCTGAGACCCTGAAGGTCGGGATGGCTCTGATACCAATTGTAACTACCTCGGTGAATTACGCTCCTAGTTACAGCCTGGAGGAGCGGAAATGGTTGAAATAGTACGGTGGGGCCCAAATGCCACTCACAGGTAGACCTTTCGGCCGTCCCAACCATTTCCAAACATCGGGACAAGAACGGGCGGCGTAATCGGCAGGCGAAGGGATCAACTACATACACAAATGGGTATGTATGCAAGCCACCATACAACAGTACATCAGAGCCATTCCATCTAAAAGAAATAGAAATATTGCAACGCCATACGGCAAGATCCAAATATCCTAGATAGATATAATAGTTTAGGATATCTCCTCATACATCAAACATCAGAGTATCAGGCGGAAGCGGCAACAAGATCCGAGTACGGATAAGAAGCAAATTGGCATAAGATGCCCCATAAAATAAACACATCCATACGGATCTCACGGATCCCCGTTCCCGGAATCTCTACACCGAATGATCGTTGTCCACATCGTCTGTCTCCTCCACCCAGTATCCATCTTGAGAGTGTACCTGTTCATCTGAATCAAATAATTTATCGTGTGAGACCCTAGGGGTACTCAGCAAGTCTTTATGCCTCTAAAGGGGGACACAACCTGGGGTGACGCAATTGCAGCAAAAGATAAACCCTAACAATTCTATAGATACTCGCTAACCATCCGCCTAACCAAAGATAGACGGATGTCCGTGAATTAAGAACAACAGTTATAACAGTAATATTACCAGATCCATCCTCCTCCTCGCTTACCAACGAGGAAGCGGACGAACAACCCCCCATCCGTTGGCAGTTTTATTATCCATTCCATGAGTGTTGCACTATTTACTAGTCAGTTATTTAGTCAAGTTAAAGCGGTACTTTAGTTATGCTTGTCTATGATCGAGAAACTGTGCTCCAAGTCGTCCATAACCGCGGACACGGCTTTCAGAAAGTTTTACCCTGCAGGGGTGCACAAATAGCAACACACACTCGATCAACCTCGGAAAAACCAAATCAAAACCCAACGAGGCATTCACGACAAAGCAATCACAGGATTCAGAAATATTTCAGGGGGCCACCCCATTAAGCTACCCGCAACGAAGTTAGCTGACTCCGAGACGGACTCAAGGTTTGCGTCAGTGGCTGTAAACGACTGGGAACCCGAAAATGTGACTGGGCTTGTCGATACCGCGAAAACACTCCGCTTCCCTAAACAGTACAGGTGCAGTACCTCGCACAATTTAAATAAAGCAGTAAAGCATGGCATAAGTACAGGATAGTAAATAAAACCTCAAACTAGTTTGTGGCCCCAAGAAATAAGAATGTCCCATAATCCTCCCGGATGTGGATAGCGCGAATATTCAAGGAACAGGAATCAAGTACTCGGGGTCCTACGGGACACAAGTGAGCATGAAAAACCAAATAGCAGATATTGCTCACCGGTGCCACTTTCATTAGTTATCCCATTACTACTCAGGTTAAGTTGTTTAGGTACCTCGTTATCCATCAGACACTCACATACCCTACTCATGTTGTTCTACGACTCGCATGGCTCAAACAACTCCTGTAGTAATGGCTCATAGGATGGAGGAACAAGCTTTGGTGGGGTTTAAAAGTAAAGGCAATGCAATACTTGGGATTCAGTTTAATGCAATCGCGACTCAATGATGCAAGAATAAGATAGAGGCAATAGGTACTATATGTATGCAAGCATGTGGTAGTGCTTGCCTGGCAGCTCAGTTGAAGCGAGAGAAGGATCTGGGTAGTGCTCCTGGGTTTCTTGGTATATCCCCTGCTCAGCGTCTATTCGAAGAAGAGCCAAAAAAACAAGGGCCAACATAAATAAAGTGCACAAGCATAGGAATAAAATGCAACAAGCAAACAATCATGCCATGATGAATGATGCACGATTTGCATGGCAATAAAGTAGCATGGCATGGGTGAGATGTGGAATACAAGAATAAATCATTTTATTGAGTTTTAGTCATGTTTTATTCTCAAATAAGTTGTTGTTTACAATATATTTGTATGATGCATGCTACAAAACAGGACAAGGAATGCATAAACAGAAAGGTCTCGTCGAGCTAATCATTTTAGACATATCATTTGTTAAATTTGGAGTTATAAATCAAAAGTTATTAATTAATTAAGAAAAGGGCATTTTGTTGTAATTTTAGCCAACTTGAAATTTAAAGTGTTCAAAATATATTTTAGATAGCATATTTTAATTCCTCACATTTTTCTGATTTGAATACATATATTATTTGCATTAATTGGAATTATGGATTTAAATTTATTTTAAAGTCAAAATTAGTCAAATTAAGTCAAAGTCAAAGGTTTGACTATTTTAAATCAATTCTGAAAATATTTGATTAAAGATTTGAATTGACATTCAAAAACAAAACATATTTCATATAAAGTTTGAATTCAAATTCCAAACCATTTGAAAGTTATGAATTAGTTTAGATTTAAACAGATTTGAAATTGGAATTTGAATTTGAAAAGATTTGAATTAAACAGAGAACAGAAGAAACTTTTTAAACTCGGAGGGAGCTAGCCACTGTCACAGAGGAGTGGGGCCAACGCTGACTCAGCAGCTCACTGACGCAACGGTGGGGTTGGGAACTTTTGTCACAGTGGAGTGGGCTGGCAAGGATGATGTGGGACTGCGTCCGGGTCACAGCGTGTCTGACGCAACGTCTTTGACACGTGGGCGATCCTGACGCTGGGGGACTGGTCCGTGCCGGAAACATCTGCCAAGGGGTTCCTTGCGAAAAGAGCACCGAGGCTGACATGTGGCCCACTTGGGACCGCGGGTGGAGGAGGGAAAACTTCCTGGGCTTTTCTGCAAAACGACGACGGTTCAGGCGGCATCACCGGAGGAGGACTACAACGCACGGGGCATGGCAAAAGCAGAGGGGCGAAGCTGCGGCCATTGCTGTGCCGGAGGCCTTGTGCGGCACGCGGAGTGCTCGACGGAAGGTGGCGGCGCTACGATGCACGAGAGAGAAGGGGACCATGTCTGGGGCGTAGAGAGGCTCACCAGGAGCTCGTCGGTGTAGGCGAAGGAGCTCGGGGCGGTCGCGATCTGGCGCGTAGCTGGCTGGCCGGAGCTCCTGGTGCGCACGGACACGTCGGCGGCGAGGCTTCTCCGACGAGGTCCAGCGGGTTCCGCAGGCCTGGAAGAAGAGGAAGCAGGGGACGCTCCTGGTGCTCCTGGTTTGGCTTGGCGCGCTCCAGATCGAAGGAGAGCAGAGGGGGCCGAGGCTAGGGTTTTGGGGGCATGGTGGTGTGGTTGCAAGCTTGGGGAGGAAGAAGGGAGGAAGAGAAGGACCTGGCTTCGCCCAGATGGGATTTGAGAGGAGTGCTGGGGTGGTTGAGGTGATAAGGGGTAGAGAGGAGAGGCACATGGTATGGAGGTGGCTTGCATAAAGTGAGGAGGAGGGATCGGGCTAGGTCTCTCCCTCCTTCTTGTCTTGTAGTAGAGAGGAAGAGAGGGACCAGGGGAGGAGGGGAGCTCGGGGTGGGGCAGGCTAGGGCTGGTGGGTCCAGCAAGGTAGCGAGAGGGGTTAGGTTAGATGGTGCCCATGGTAGTGGTAGGGTGTAACTAGGGTTAGACGAGGGATTAAGCTTAGGGTTAGAGAGAGGGGTGAGGTTTAGGGTAGGGCTTAGATATGATCACCCTTGATCATGCATGGATGGAGGGTGAAAAGGAGAGGAAGGTGAGGGTGTGATTAGAGTTAGCTAGAGAGGGGTGTGATTGAGGTATAGGGTTTAACAACTCAAACAAGATCAAACAAAAGGAGTGGAAGAGAGGGATAGAGGTGATGGATGGATATGGCCTCATAAAGAGAAAACCCAAATAAACCAAGAGAAAAGCAAATGGCTAAAGGTGATGGTACTCTTGCATGGCTCATGCAAATTAATAAATGCCTTGGTTAAATCCTTGTGAAAACAAAAATAATAGCATGGCATTATTCTTATGCATTCCCAAGAAGTGGAATAAAGGCCAAGAAAAAGAATTATGGAATGTTCCATGTGGAGTAGAAGGGAATGACCATATTTGAATAAAAAATGGGACATGCTAGTGTGTATATTCCACTAGATGTTTAATAGTCCCAAAAATATCCCAACATGATAATAACCCCAAAACAACACATATGAAAGCTAGAAAAGGGTTCCACTCACAAGGCATGCAAAGGTGGCCATGTGGCTCTCATAAACCAATAATGTGGAAACAATATGGTGCATATATGAGAGCATGTGGAGATATAATTGGATCCATCCCAACCCACATGAGCTAGAGGTAAAACCCAATAAAGTGCAAAGCTCATATTTAGTTGGATGGTGGAATTATAAGGTGGTGAAAGAAAGGTGGTGGAGTTGAATAAAAGATATGCCCCCAACTCAACTTGGGCATATAAACAATATATCAAGAACCAAATACAATATCAAGAGGCAAATACAATTTACAATGCATATGAGAGAAGAACCAAATCAAAAAGGGGTTTTATATGATGCTCAAATGCAAGGTGGCATGATGACATGAGCATGATATAATGATGATGCAACAATTATATATATGAAGTAGCCATTATATTACTAGACCAAGTAGCATTACAGTTGTTAGATAATTGGGATGCTACATGTGTGCTAATTGATCTCACTTGTTCCCTAAAGGCTCCCATAGGCCCAATTTATATAGTCGCCAGGTCCTAGGGTTACAGGAAAAAGTCCTAGCCAGACATGTTATAGGGTCCTACACTGACTATAACTAGTCTAGCTTGTCTTGTACTCCAAGGCTCCGGGTATGCTGGTGACTCCACCGTAGCCTTCCTTTATCCGGCATGGGCCTCCCTTCTGGATCCATCTAACTGGCCGCCCAGCAGGCCATGGGCCATGCTACCAACTGTGGGCCACCCGGGTTATCCGGATAAGAGACATGCTATAAGGATACCCATATAGCATATCCCCAACATTAGCCCTCGGAGAACTCCGAGATCTTGCGCCGTCTTGCCTCTTTACGTTGAATGCTTCGTCCAAATTGATGTCGGCAAATCGTCAAGTAATATCTTGTAGTCCTCCACAAGAACCCTGCAAGGTTTTTCTCTGTCTTCAACTTGTAACAGCAGCGACGATGACTGGAGGTGGTGGCACAACTTTGGCGATGACGACCGGAGGCGGTGGCGGCGGTGGATGAGGCGGAGGGGCTCCGCCAACGAGCGTGATTTCTATCTGAGCTTCCTCTTCAGCCTCCGCATAGCTGTTGACGGTGTTCACCATGCTTTCGAAAGTGAGGCGTCCTGAAGCTTGCTGCCGCCTTAGCGTATGTCAGAGAAGCATACCTTGGTCCAGTCCTTCCACAAAGTGATACCTAGCATCATCATTAGGGTAATAAGCCAGGTCGGCCCGTATACGAAGCCACCTGGCAAGGTAATCATGGGGGTTTTTGCCCTCTCTCTGAATGCAGCGTGCTAGATCGAAGATGGTAACCACACCGATGAACTTGGATCTCTGCTGTCCAGACGCACGGGCGAAGCCGGCAGACTTGTAGTGATCTTCCACCGTTATATCCAACGCATGGGCGGTTTGGGTGGGCCTTGAATTTTTTGATCTTTGCCGGCAAACTCTAAGGAGAGATCAGACATCGATCCTTCCGTGAATGTATCCTGCCCGTAGGCGGTCCGTGCGGGTCTTGATGCTCCTCTGACTCCCAGAGAACTAGTGCCCGAGTCGGTTTCGCCGATGAAGAGGTGGATATCTCTGATGGGGATGATCGAGCACCGCGTAGGGTTAGTCTTCGCTGGGATCCAGAACTCGTCGGGAGGGACGATCATAACTTTTCTGGAGAAAGAACACGACCGATGGCTACGGTTTTGCCGATTCCCGTGAAGATCTAGGTCCTCGCCCGCTGAAGAGCCTGAAGCGCCTCTTGCCCCACGGTGGGCGCCCACTGTCGTGGTATTTCCGATGAGTACGCCATGGAGGGGTCCTCACAATGTGTGTTTAGAGACGTGGGGGAAGGCGGACAGTTGACGGGTACAAGGTTACATAGCTTACCCAGGTTCACATCCCACAACGGTGGCGGAATCCTACTCCTGCTATAAATCACTATAAGGGCAATACACCAAGTTACATGGATTGTTCTCTGTGCGAGGTGACTAGAGAATCTAAGTTATCATCCTGAATTCTCCCATAGGCCCGACTTGTATAGTTGCCAGGTCCTAGGGTTACAGGGAAAAGTCCTAACCGGACAGGTTACAGAGTCCTACACTGCTTACATCTAGTCTAGCGTGTCTTGCACTCCAAGGCTCTGGGTACTTCGGTGACTCCTCCGTAGCCTTCCTTTATCCGGCATGGGCCTCCCTTCTGGATCCATCTAACTGGGCCGCCCAACAGGCCATGGGCCATGCTACCAACTATGGGCCACCCGGGTTATCCGGATAATAGACATGCTATAAGGATACCCATATAGCATATCCCCAACAACGTCGACATTAATAAAGGAGGTGGTCCTTGGGTTTCTTTCGCGCGAAGACGAAGATCTACTTGATGTCTGCCCTTGTTGATTTGGACTGGAGAGGCGAGTTCCGGAAGGCTCCGCAAGCAAACTCCCATGGGCGTATCATGCCTGGAGATTGTTGGATTGGAAGGTATTTGGTCGTGCGTACCTTGTTTTTCTGGATGTTTGGTTTCAGCGGGAGCGTTGTGAAGCTCTGTTGTTTGTTCCCATCAAGCGCCATTCATCGAGCCATGCTGAAGTCACATGCGGAGAATGTCAGGAAAGCGGAAATATGAGTGTAGCGATGGTGATTTTACTTTTTGTGGCGATGGAGAACTGGTTGCGTGATCTGTGACTCGTAGCAGCGACTGTTGGTGAGGGAAGACAACACATGAGGAGTTCCTAGTCTTACCTTACATGGTGAAAATCCAAGGTCTGTCCTTAAATGGTTGTGCCTGGCAATGACCTTGTTGAAGGCATTTTTTTGCGAGCGAGGACTTTCTCCAGGGTGAAAACCTATTTTCTTTGATCGGACAACGACAATGCTTGGGCACTATTTCCTTCTTAAAGGCGTTGTTATTGGAGTGGAGGACTACTGGTGTTGTTCTGATGGTGTCAGTGTCGTTGCTTTGAGGATTAGTTCTATGTACCGGGACTTTTTCTTTTTTGTAATTATTTTTTCTTTTTTTGGGCTGTGTGCATCTGTAGGGTCGCTAGGACATGCGTTGTTGCAGAGGCTGGGTGTAATTGATATCCCTGTGATATTAATATATACTCTTTTCCGAAAAAATATCCTTTAAATTAAGAGCATACAATTTCACTAAGAGGTTTGTTGGGTTTTCTTGAGAACGTGAGGCTTATTGGTTTAACTTTTATGTCAAGTGTTTAAATTTGTAGTCCATATTGGATGTTAGGATCTACAATAACACATTCTATTAGTTTTGTGATCAGATGGTTGTCGTGGTATTGCCGACGAGTACGCCATGGAGGGGTCCTCACACTGCGTGTTTAGAGACGTGGGGGAATGCGGACGGTTGACGGGTACGAGGTTACACAACTTACCCAGGTTTAGATCCCACAACGGTGGCGAAATCCTACTCCTGCTATAAATCACTATAAGGGCAATACGCCGAGTTACAGGGATTGGTTCGCTCTGCGAGGTGACTAGAGAATCTAAGTTATTGTGCCCTGAAGGCTCCCATAGGACTGACTTATATAGTTGCCAGGTCCTAGGGTTACAGGGAAAAGTCCTAGCCGGACAGGTTACAGAGTCCTACACTACTTACATCTAGTCTAGCGTGTCTTGAACTCGAAGGCTCCGGGTACGTCGGTGACTCCTCCGTAGCCTTTCTTTATCTGGCATGGGCCTCCCTTCTAGATCCATCTAACTGGGTCACCCAGCAAGCCATGGGCCATGCTACCAACTATGGGCCACCCGGGTTATCCGGATAGGAGACATGCTATGAGGATACCCATATAGCATATCCCCAATAGTAGCCCCCGGATTACTCCGAGATCTTGCGCCGTCTTGCCTCTTCAGGTTGAATGCTCCGTCTAGATGGATGTCGGCAAATCGTTAAGCAATATCTTGTAGTCCTCCCAAGAACCCTGCAAGGTTTTCTCCGTCTTCAACTTGCAAGTCGGAGAATAGCTGAATCTTCTATCGTACTCTTCTGTAGCCGGACTGGATCCGTTTATGCCGGAATATTTCAATGTGATGGCTCACCTGCTAGTGACAGCTAGGACGACGTAGACATAGGTCAGCGACGCCTCGTAACTCACACATGCAGAGAACACAATCATGTCCGTTTTTCCCGCGCGAGAGATACGAACTGTTGGCGGCGACAGTTGGGAACGTGGCGAAAATTCCGCGCACGCGCCCGCACAAGTTGTCCACGCGCCGACCATTCGATCGTCTTGCACGAATCTTGATGACAGGGGTTATAAATTGTAACCGTGGTGGATTTTACTTTTCACCTCATTCTCCTCCTACGGCGTCTTCTTCCTCCAGCGAGCACCTCCTCGAGCTCTCCGCGTGTATGAAAAAAACCTAGCCTCCTCATCCTTCCAATCATCACTTCCTCCTCTCCAATGGCAAGCAGCAACTCTGCTCCCTCCATGGCGGTGTCAGGCGATGTTGCGGCAAAGCCGGTGAGCACTGTCCATATTCCCCTAGAGGGCCTGGTGCTTCCCAAGTCCGCGGTGGTCAAATCCACCGGCGGAGACCACAATCCAGCGGCGCTAGAGTTGCTGGAAGAGGAAAGCGATTCCCACAAAGGGGACTGGCGCGGCTCGGACATTACGGACCGCGACATCAAGGAACTGCTCGTCGAGGACTACCTCCCTGCGATGGAGGGGTTTGTCTGGCAGGCAGCGCCGGCCGGCGAGGTCACCCCTTCTCCTTAAGTCAGGGAGAAGGTGTACCTCAAGGCCCAATTGGTACGCGACGTTTCCTTGCCCATCTCCAATTTCTTTCTAGCTGTCCTTAGCCATTACCGAGTACAGCCTTAGAACCTCTCCCCCAATAGCATCCTCGTGCTTAGCAACTATGCGGCGCTCTGTGAGGGTTACTTAGGGATTAGGCCTAGGCTAGATCTCTTTATTTATTTTTTCACCATTAAGAGGGAATCCGGTGCCGGAAAGGACGAGCTCAGGAACTGTGGGACAATTAGTTTTAAGATCCGGCCTGGCCAGCGGTTCCCCGACATTGTCATCCATGAGTCTTGCAAGAACTGGCAACGAATGTACTTCTACGGTCCAGATATCCCTCTGGCTGTTCGAGAAGAAACGTATCTGGACTTCGTCGATGGAGCCGATGCCGAAGCCCCGACATGGAGGTCCCAAGCCACCCTTCCCTTTGACAACGAAGCCTCTCGCGCCATTAGGCGGATAGAGTGGTTCGTAGACACGGGGCCGACCGGGTTGGACCTAGCCATGTGCTGGTTTGTCAGGTGGATCCAGCCTCTGTAGCACCACTCCAAGCTGATGCATGAGTACTCTAAGGAGAGGAAGGATAGCCTCCACATATCCGATGACAACTTCTCGAGTGACTCCGTCAAGCTCCGCCTCAAGGACATCGTCAAGGTGAAGGACAGGAAGCGTGGCTTCGCCATCACCTACCACATGTTCGAGGAGGGCAAGTGCCCAGAGGTACCTGTTTATTTTCCGTGTATGACATTTACTCCAGTTCTTCCGTCTAACAATTACCATCTCATCTAACACGTTTTGGGATTTCTCTTAACATGTCAGCAGTCTAGATGAGGATAGCATGGCTGTCCAAATCTATCACCCGAAGATGAAGGAAGTCACCGTCGTGTTCGATGATGATGTCCCGCTGGCGCGAAAGCGGAAGAGCTCCACCTCTGACGCTGCCGACGAAGGCAAGAAGAAGACGGAGAGAGGAGCCTCCAAGAATTCCACTGCTGCCCCGGAGGCGGAGAAAAGAAAGGTTATCTGGTTCCCTTTTGCCAAAGTACCCCCTGTTGAGTAAGCCTCTTTCTCTCCGACATTTGTCCATCTTTTGTCTTATTCATGTACTTATACTTTTTGCACGTTTTAGGAAGAAGGCCAGTACTGTTTTGAAGAAGACCTCCAAAACTTTGGGGGCTTCTAGAAATATTAAAGATATGTTGCATCGTGACGTGTCTCCCCTCGCATCTCCCGCCATCGCCCCTGTCACTCCCAGCGTCCACCCTGAAGGGAATATGCCCCGAGAGGCAATAATAAAGTGTTTATTATGTGATTCCAAGTATATGATAGATGTTTATTTTGCATGCTATAATTGTATTAATACGGAAACGTTAATACATGTGTGTTTAATAAACAAATAGAAAGTTCCTAGTTATGCCTCTCTCATAAACTAGCTCATTGATTAACAAGATGATCACAGTTTCCTGATCTTAGACATTGGATGTTGTTAATAACGAGATCACAACATTAGTGTAATTATGTGATGAACATTCATCCAAAGTATAGCATTACGATCAAAGTCATTGAATTTATATTGCTATAAACAACTTACGAAGTGATCCTAATCCTTAGACCATGAGATCATGCCTATCACTAACACCGGAAGAGTTTCTTGTTGACATCAAACATCACACCGTAACTAGGTGATTATAAAGATGGTTTCAAAACTACTAAAGTGTTATGTTGAGACTCATGGATCAAGAGTGTAATTTGTTCATCCTGATGACGGATAGATATACTCTGGGCCCTCTCGGTGATATCACATTGGTTAGCTTGCAAGCAAGTGATTTGATCACTAGAATGTTATATCACGGGAACGAGAAAAGAGTGCATGTCAGTAACGGGATCAAACTAGGTATGGAGATACCGATGATCAAATCTTGGACATGTAATATATTGTGAAACAAAGGGATTAAGATACAAGCGTAAAAGGCTCCGATGATCACAGGAAAGTCATCGTTGAATGTGTGGGAGTCAGTATGGATCTCCAGGTCCCGCTTTTGATTATTGATCGGAGAAGGGTCTCGATCATGTCAGCATTATTCGCGAACCGTAGGGTGACACACTTAAGGGACACTGACATCCAGTTGGAGCAAATGTTTCATGCCGGAAAGAATAACAAGCGTAGGAATTTATTTCACTAGATACCGAAACAGGTTTTCGGGTGAAATTGCAGAAAGTGTTTTTGCACATGAAATAGAATTCTAGCAAGGGGTTATATGTGAATGTTTGTCATTAAAGTAATTGAAAAAATTCTTAATAAATAAAAATAGTTTTATTTAATGAGAGTTTGCATTAAATTTGGTGGAAATTTAATAGCAAGTTTGAGTGGGATTTTGAGTGGAGGGATTTGAAGAGGATTTTGTGAGTGGAGTGTCCACCCACATGAATGAGGGGAGGGCAAGGGGGCAGCCCCCATGCGCCGGCCACCCCCTTGGGGTTCCCCCCTCTCCTATAAAAGGCACCCCTCTCCTCACTTCTCACTCACACCTCCTCGTGAAGGATCTCTCTCTGCCTCTAGAATTTATCCCCCATGGTCTCGGACTAGCGAGATACATGTTCCCGGTGGCCATTTGGCAAGAAAGGGTTGTGGTTCCGCTGCATCGCTGGAGCGAGGAGGCGAAGGTTGCTCGGTGTCTTGTACGTGTGTGCGAGCATGGATGCGCTGCTGCTTTGCGGCGCTAGGACTTCCTCTCGATCTTGAGATCGACAAGAGATCGTCTACATCAACCACGAGTTCAACTTGTTAAGCTTTGTCGGTCTTCAAGGGTATGTTCTCTACAGATATACATATGCCCGTTGTTTGTATCTAGTAGATAGATCTTGGTACATAGTTCCCATCATAGGAAATTTTTTGTTTTCTATGCTGCGAACCCTTCAGTGGTATCAGAGCCGGATCTATGCGTAGATGCTTTACACGGGTAGTACACATATGAGTATGTGGGCGATGATGATCATGTTATTGCTTCTTAGTTGTAATTTTGGATATTGGTGGCATAGTGGGATGAAGCGGCCCGGACAAACTTTACATGTCCTCGCATATGAGACCTATTCCACGCTTGGCATGCAACTAGTTTGCATAAGTGGCTAGCGGGTGTCTGTCTCTCCTACTATAGTCAATATATATTTTGCAACGAGTTGTCAACAATTTGGTTATCCTAGTTGTGGTTCATGTTCGTAGGTATGAACGGTTCTATCTTCAAAATCCCTAATCCACGTAAAACTTGCAATGGATAAATTAGAGGCGTCTAGTTTAGATTGTTGCTGGGCTAGTGTTATGATATGGTGATGTTGTAAGTAGAAGTATGAGATGATACTCTTACAACACACATAACATGTAAGTTCCATAGACCTTGGCCTTATATATAAGGGTATGATAGTTATCATATCACGATGCACACGATAGAGATCATATGCGGGAACCATATCATTTCACTAATAAACATGTGATGTTTGATAGCATCTTATATTGCTTGTTTGGCGTTTTATTAGCATAATAAGATGATCCCTCAATTAAATATCAAGATAAGAAAGTGTTCTTCCTTTAGTATGCACCGACCATGATTCCGTCGCTCCAAGACATCACGTGATGATCAGGTGTTCTTGTATCCACGACCATATTTCGGGTGTAAGACAGTTACACATGCGAATACTAAGGTTCTAACTTGGCGAGCCTAGCATGTACAGACATGGCCTCGGAACACAGACCGAAAGGTTAAGAATGAGCCATATAGTAGATATGATGCCCATTTGATGCTCGCCTTTGAAGCTACATAGACTCACGTGATGATCGGACTTGGTGTAGTGGATTTGGTTCATGTAATCACCAAAAAGGCACGAGGGATGTCGTTTTTGAGTGGGAGTTCATTCGTAATGTGGATTAGTTGAACTCGATCTATCATAAACTTAGTCTAAACTTTACAAATTCTGTTGTAGATGGCACCACCTGCTTTTAATTTCAATGTGTTCATGGAGAAAGAGAAACTTGCAACGAACGGTAGCAACTTTACCGAATGGGCCATGAATTTGAGGATTCTCCTCTCTGCTACACAAAATCAATATGTGCTAGAAATACCGCTAGGCCCCCCACCTTTTGATGATGCCCCTGACGAGGAGAAGAATGTCTATCAGAGTCGTCAGGAGGACCACAACTTAGTTCATTGCGGCATATTGTATGGGCTAGAGCTGGAACTTCGAAAGCGTTTCAAAAACGGCAATGCATTTGATACAATGGGTGAGTTGAAAATGATTTTTGACACACATGATGCTGTAGAGAGCTACCATGCTTCATAAAAGTTCTTTAGCTGCATGATGGAAGAGCACATCTCCATAAGTGAGCATGTACTCAAGATGTCGGGTTACGCTGATAATCTTGTGTCCTTGGGAATATCGATTCCCATTGACTTAGGCATCCATCGTGTTCTGCAGTCTCTGCCACCTAGATATAAGAGCTTTGTGATGAACTATAATATGCAAGGCATGAAGAAGTCTCTCCCCGAGCTTCTGTCAATGCTTAAAACTGCAGAAGTGGAGATAAAAAAAGGAACATCAAGTGTTGATGATCAATAAGAACACTGGTTTCAAGAAATACAAGAAGGGAAAATGGAAGGAAAGTAAGGGCGGCAAGATGGTTTCCATTCCTGAAAAGAAACCCCGAGTTGGCCCTAAGTCTGATACCGAGTGCTACTATTGTAAGGGTACTGGCCACTGGAAGTGCAACTGCCCCAAGTATTTGGCAGACAAGAAGGCCGACAAGGCAAACAAAGGTATACATGATATACATGTTATTGATGTGTACTTGACTAGTGCTCGCAGTAGCACCTAGGAATTTGATACCGGTTCAGTTGCTAATATTTGTAACTCGAATCAGGGGCTGCAGAACAAGCGACCACTAGCAAGGGGTGAGGTCAAGATGTGTGTCGGCAATGGATCAAGAGTTGATGTGATCGCCGTCGGAATGCTACCTCTCTACTTGCCGCCGGGATTAGTAATAAACTTGAATAATTGTTATCTGGTGCCAGCACTGAACATGAACATTGTATCTGGATCGTGTTTGATGCGAAGTGGTTATTCATTTAAATCCAAGAACAATGGTTGTTCTACTTATATGAATGAGATCTTTTATGGTCATGCACCAATCGTGAATGGTTTATTTCTATTGTATATCGATAATAATGTTACACATATTCATAATGTTGATGCTAAAAGGATTAAACTAAATGATGATATATCCGCATATATGTGGCACTGCCGTCTAGGTCATATTGGCGTTAAACGCATGAAGAAGCTCCATTCGGATGGACTTTTGGAATCACTTGATTTTGAATCATTTGATACATGTGAGCCATGCCTTATGGGCAATATGACTAGAACGCCGTTTTCCGGTTCAATGGAACGGGCGACAGATTTATTGGAAATCATAGATTCTGATGTATGTGGTCCAATGAGTGTGTCGGCGCGAGGTGGATATCGTTATTTTGTTACTTTCACGGATGATTTGAGTAGATACGGTTATATCTACTTGATGAAACACAAGTCTGAAACCTTTGAAAAGTTCAAGGAATTTTAGAATGAAGTGGAAAATCATCATAATAGAAATATCAAATTTCTACGATCCGACCGTGGAGGTGAGTATCTAAGTTACGATCACATGAAAGAGTGTGGAATTGTTTTACAACTAACACCTGCCGGAACACCACAGCGAAATGGTGTGTCAGAACGTCGTAATTGTACTTTATTATATATGGTTCGATCTATGATGTCTCTGACGGACTTGCCGTTGTCATTTTGGGGTTATGCACTAGAAACTGTTGCATTCACTTTAAATCGGGCACCATCTAATCGGTTGAAAAGACACCGTATGAATTATGGTTTGGAAACAAACCTAAGCTGTCATTTCTTAAAGTTTGGGGTTGCGATGTTTATGTGAAGAAACTTCAACTGGATAAACTCGAACCCAAAGCGAAAAAATGCGTCTTCATATGATACCCTAAGGAAACTATTGGGTATTCCTTCTATCACAGATCCGAGGGCAAGGTTTTTGTTGCCAAGATTGGATCCTTTCTAGAAAAAGAGTTTCTCATGAAAGGTGTGAGTAGTCGGAAGGTAGAACTCGAAGAGGTTATTGAACCTTCTCTTCAAAGTATGGCGAGTAGCGCACGCTGGAAGTTGTTCTGGAGCTGGCTTCACCAGTTGAAGAAGGAACTAATGATAATGATCATGAAACTCCGAAAGAGAATACTACCAAACCTCGCAGGTCTAGCAGGATGCGTGCAGCTCCCGATCTGTACGGAAATCCTGTCATGAATTTCATGGTTGATGAAAATGATGACCCTGCGACGTATGAAGAAGTGATGATGAGCCTGGATTCCAACAAATGGTTAGAAACCATGAAATCCGAGATGGAATCCATGTATGAAAATCAAGTTTGGAACTTGGTGGACTTACCTCACGACCGAAAGGCCGTGGATAATAAATGGATTTTCAAAAGGAAAACTGATGCTGACGGTAATGTGACTGTCTATAAAGCTCGACTTGTCGCAAAGGGGTTTCGACAAATTCAAGCAGTTGACTACGATGAGACATTCTCTCCCGTAGTGATGCTAAAATCAGTTAGGATTATGTTAGCAATTGCTGCATATTTCGATTATGAGATATGGCAGATGGATGTCAAAACTACATTTCTCAATAGTAATATTGAAGAAAAGTTGTATATGATACAACCAAAGGGTTTTGTCGATCCTAAGGATGCTAACAAGGTGTGCAAGCTTCAGCGATCCATCTATCGATTGAAGCAAGCATCACGAAGTTGGAATCTCTGCTTTGATGAGGTGATCAAAGAGTTTGGATTTGTCCAAACTTATGGAGAATCTTGTATTTACAAGTAAGTGAGTGGGAGCAATGTGGCATTTCTGATACTATATGTGGATGGCATATTATTGATCGGAAATTATATAGATCTTTTAAACAGTGTTAAAAGTTATCTAAACATCAAATTTTCAATGAAGGACCTAGGTGAAGCGTCATACATATTAGGCATAAAGATCTATAGAGATAAATCTAGGCACCTAATAGGGCTATCGCAAAGTACATACCTTGATAAGATTTTAAAGAAGTTTAAAATGGAAGATAGTAAGAAGGGGTTCTTACCTATGACACAAGGCACGACATTGAGTAAGACTCAAAGTCTGGCTACGGCAGAAGAAAGAGAGAAAATGGACAAAGTCCCCTATGCTTCATCCATAGGCTCTATAATGTACGTCATGCTAAGTACAAGACCAGATGTGGCACATGCTATTAGTTTGACTAGTAGGTACCAATCGGATCCAGGTTCGGAACACTGGAAAGCGGTCAAGAATATCCTTAAGTACTTGTGAAGAACTAAGGATATGTTTCTTGTATATGGAGGTGAAGAAGAGATCATCGCTAAGTGTTATGTCGATGCTAGCTTTGACACCGATCCGGATGACTCTAAGTCTCAATCCGGATACGTATTTCTCATGAATGGTGGAGCGGTTAGTTGGAGGAGCTCCAAACAACCTGTGGTGGCGGGATCAACAACGGAGGCCGAATATGTTGCTGCTTCGGAAGCGGCTCAGGAAACAGTTTGGATGAAGGAGTTCATATCCGAACTAGGTGTGGTTGCAAACACGTTGGACCCAATGGTGATCTATTGTTACAACAATGGTGCCATTGCCAATGCCAAAGAACCAAGGTCTCACAAGCATTCCAAGCATATTAAGCGCCGGTTTCACTCCATCCACGAGCATGTCAAGGATGGAGATATAAAGATTTGTAAAGTACATATGGATCTCAATGTAGCAGATCCATTGACTAAAACTCTCCCTAGAGCAAAACATGATCTACACCAGAACTCCATGGGTGTTAGATACATCACTATGTAACTAGATTATTGTCTCTAGTGCAAGTGGGAGACTAAAGGGAATATTTCCTGAGAGGCAATAATAAAATGTTTATTATGTGTATTCCAAGTATATGATAGATGTTTATTTTGCATGCTATAATTGTATTAATACGGAAACGTTAATCCATGTGTGTTTAATAAACAAACAGAAAGTTCCTAGTTATGCCTCTCTCATAAACTAGCTCGTTGATTAACAAGACACAGTTTCCCGATCATAGACATTGGATGTTGTTAATAACGAGATCACAACATTAGTGTAATGATGTGATGAACATTCATCCGAAGTATAGCATTACGATCAAAGTCATTGAGTTTATATTGCTATAAATAACTTACGAAGTGATCCTAATCCTTAGACCATGAGATCATGCCTATCACTAACACCGGAAGAGTTTCTTGTTGACATCAAACGTCACACCGTAACTAGGTGATTATAAAGATGGTTTCAAAACTACTAAAGTGTTATGTTGAGACTCATGGATCAAGAGTGGAATTTGTTCATCCCGATGACATATATATATACTCTAGGCCCTCTCGGTGATATCACATTGTTTAGCTTGCAAGCAAGTGATTTGATCATTAGAATGTTATATCACGGGAACGAGAAAAGAGTGCATGTCATTAACGGGATCAAACTAGGTATGGAGATACCGATGATCAAATCTTGGACATGTAATATATCGTGAAACAAAGGGATTAAGATACAAGCGTAAAAGGTTCCGACGATCACAGGAAAGTCATCGTTGAATGTGTGGGAGTCAGTATGGATCTCCAGGTCCCGCTTTTGATTATTGATCGGAGAAGGGTCTCGATCATGTCAGCATTATTCGCGAACCGTAGGGTGACACACTTAAGGGACACTGACATCCAGTTGGAGCAAATGTTTCATGCCAGAAAGAATAACAAGCGCAGGAATTTATTTCACTAGATACCAAAGGTTTTGGGTGAAATTGCGAAGTGTTTTGCATGTGAAATAGAATTCTAGCAAGGGGTCATATGTGAATGTTTGTCATTAAAGTAATTGACAAAATTCTGAATAAATAAAAAGAGTTTTATTTAATGAGAGTTTGCATTAAATTTGGTGGAAATTTAATAGCAAGTTTGAGTGGGATTTTGAGTGGAGGGATTTGAAGAGGATTTTGTGAGTGGAGTGTCCACCCACATGAATTAGGGGAGGGCAAGGGGCAGCCCCCATGCATCGTCCACCCCCTTGGGGTTCCCCCCTCTCCTGTAAAAGGCACCCCTCTCCTCACTTCTCACTCACACCTCCTCGTGAAGGATCTCTCTCCCCCTCTAGAATTTATCCCCCATGGTCTCGGACTAGCTAAATAGATGTTCCCGATGGCTATTCGGAAAGAAAGGGTTGTGCTTCCACTGCATCGCTGGAGCGAGGAGGCGGAGGTTGCTCGGTGTTTTGTACATGTGTGCGAGCACGGATGCACTACTTCTTTGCGGCGCTAGGACTTCCTCTCGATATTGAGATCGACAAGAGATCGTCTACATCAACCACGAGTTCAACTCGTTAAGCTTTTTCGGTCTTCAAGGGTATGTTCTCTACAGATATACATCCAAAAGTTGTTTGTATCTAGTAGATAGATCTTGGTACATAGTTCCCATCTTAGGAAATTTTTTGTTTTCTATGCTGCGAACCCTTCAGTGGTATCATAGCTGGATCTATGCGTAGATGCTTTACACGGGTTCCTGGTGCAGTGCCGACATCTCCAACCTGCGGTCTTGAGGAGCTTCTCCGACAAGCATATATCTTGCGAGGAAACAGCCTTTCCTTCGGCAAGTTGCTTGCTGAGAGTGTTACCAACCTTAAGATCATCGCACTTGTAAGTTTTATCTTCCTTTTGCATTTCATATGAGTATCCCATTGTAGCCCCCCGAGGATTTATATGGAAAACCATAGGTCTTTGCATCTAAATGCTCTAAGAGTGACTAAGCTAGAAAACTTCTCACTGTAGCCCCCAAGTATTTAGTTTGAATGAATTATTTCGACTAGATACTTTTAGAGTAGCATACGCAATGTTTTGTAAATTTCGATACTGTAGCCCCCAAGTCTCTAGTTGTAACTGAATTAGTTCCGACTAGATACTTAAAGAAAGACTAAGCATATGACTGAGTTAAAACACTTTATACTGTAGCCCCCAAGCTTCTAGTTGAAAACTGAATCAGTTCCGACTAGATGTTTAAAGAAAGACCAAGCATATTGCCAAGTTAAAAAACACTCATTGTAGCCCCCAAGCCTCTAGGTGGATAGTTGTAACATCCCAAAAATACTAAACTTGGACCATCACACTCTAAGCATCAAAATTAGGGTTAACAAAAACTTCTCTAAATAAAATTATGAAAGCATGCATATGTGTATGCATTTCATTTGAAATTCTTTTGAACCAACTTGTTTGTGTGTTCCTTTGCTTGTAAATGTATGCTTAGGTGAAATAAACATCATCTAAACATTTCCCACACTTTTCCCAAAGACAAGTAAATCAAAAGAAATAAAATAAGGGAATGTCATTTTGACCAATTTAACTCCCATGCCTACTTTGGCTGTCTCAAACTTTCAGAACCCAACAGAAACTTTTCTGGATCTTTGTACCCCTTGATTGTACTCATAACAAGGTATCAAGGCCCAGTTTGTGATCATCCAAAAACTTTCAAATGCATGGTTTAAATGACAATTCAAAATTGAATATTTATCATATGGGAAGATCCCACTTTTTCAAAAACCACTCAAACAAGCTCAACTTTCAAAACCCAAGCATCTGCAGACTCACCAGCACCAACCTAGCACACCCACCAAAAATCTTTTCAAAATTCAAAACTTGAATTCTTGCGGCCATTTCATCAAACACCTTGTAGATACAAATCTAACAAAATCAAAACACTGTTTTGAGCAATGAATTGAGCCTAACGTGTTCCCTCTCTGGACACCACTAGCCTTAGTAGATCATCTAACCATCTTAAATAATCACTAGCCTCACTATGAGCGTGCCAATACCATCAATGGTGAACAGCCGAAGCCACCCATGCCACCCGAGTGTAGACAGCAAGCTAGGAAGGAAACTACCGTGCCAACCTTGTCTGGGAGATCACCCATGCCTCACCGCCCCCTCTCGACCAGCCTTTCCTCGAAGACGTCGAACACAGCACCCAGGAACGCTGCGCCCGTGCCTCTGTCAACCGTGCCGAGCATGCGCCAGAGAGCCACGCTCGACCGAAGACCACAGACCGCGCGCCGCCCTAGCCGCGTGCATACATGATCACCACTGTCCCAGGAACATGCCAGACATCCCCATTCGCCGCCCCATGCCGCACAGCCACCGCTCGCCGTCGAAGACGCCGCCTCTGCCTCGTAGAGCGTCGCGTGTTCCAGACCAAACCGCACCCTAAGCGCGCATTAGAGCATCGCCAGGAGACCACCAAGCGATCGCCACCGTCGGCCATGCCTCTAGCAGCCCATAGCCATGTCGCCACCGTAGCCTGCCCATGCCGTTCGGTCTCGTCGTCGAGACTATAAATAAAGGACATCCCCAGCCGAATTGATCACACCATCTCGCTCCCCTCTCCTCACTGACCATTCCACCTTGTTCCTGGAGCAAGGTGAGCAGCACTTCTCCGGAATTTCACCGGAGCCCACCGCCTCTGGACAGGAAGGAAGCCAGCGATTGGAGCCTCCCCAGGAGAAGCCACCGGTACCAGGAGGTTCACCGTCGTCGACTTCGTCGTTCGCCCGCCTCGCCGACCCTCGCCTGAACCCCGGTGAGCCCCCAACGACCCCCACTGGCCGCGCTAGGTTTCTGTCTCGCCGGCGCAGCCCGACGTGGACGATGAGTAACAGCCGTTCGATTAGACTTAGATCGTGCGGATGAGATTGCTCAGACGCTTGCGTTTAAAGAGCCAACGACGGTGGAACCCCATCGGTGAGCCTCAGCCTTGGAGTGACACTGGGCCGGCCTGTTAACCTTTCTCGCGCAGCCCAGTTATTTGAATTAAACCTTTTCCATTTTATTTCAAACACACTTCTGTACTCAGTTTCAAAAATCAACCCAGATCGATACAGTGAACCAAATGGAATGAAACCAATTTTGTTAGAAAGGTCTGGGAATGCTGAATCCAAGCCCGTTGGATTCAATTCATTTGGATCTGTAGATCAACCTTGGTAAAAATAACAAGGCAGAAGCTTTTCTGCATTCAAACATTTTTCAAGTTAAAACCATAATAGCTTTTGAGTTGATTCCAACTCACAAAAATCACATTTAACCATACCTTTCAGAATATATAAAAATATATAGGTTTACTTACAGAAATAATGTTCAAGTAATAAAAGAATGCTACATAAGCATTTCTAGTCACTTTATTTAATCAAAATAAAAAGTTAAATCTTATTAAATTGTGACACCACTTTAAATCACATTACCTTGGACTAAAATATGTGGTTATGACATGTGTCAACATGATCCCATGTTTGGTTTGGAGAATATTAAATCTTAAGTAGTTTTTCAATGAGTAGAAATTACTTTTCTAAAAATAAAAGGAATTAAACCAAGCTTTGATCTTGGAATGTTAGTGATGTTGCTAGATCATCTATAGGACCCTTTGGTGTGATGATTGCAAGTAGTTAAGTATTTTTTGGTGATTGTGTACCTCGTATTTATTCATAGACGCTAGTACCGACCAAGGATACGAGGAGGAAGAAGGATTCTACGAAGAGGAAGCCGAGGAGAACTTCAACCACTGCTCTGCTCAAGGCAAGCTATTAACCTTGCAAGCTAACACTTGCAATTTAGCAAGATTAAAAAGATATTGTGCAAGCCAATACTTCCAAGCCTTACTAATCAAGTTGACCTATGCAAGCTACTACTTGCTTGCTACCATGCCACTATATGCCTTAAAGCATATATGATCATAACCCCTTGATAAACCAATCCTAGTTTTATTTGCAAGTTTATTACTTTATTTTTTTATCAAAGATCTTACTTAGAGTTTACTGGAATAAATGGTAGATACTAGAAGGATAATTGAAGGTTGCATAAAGAGCATAAAATTTGGCCTAAGCTAGATAATCTTGATGTCATCCTAAGGCATGAGATTAAACTTAGTCAAACACCACTAGTGTACCACCCCTCATTAGTACTCACCCCCATTTGTAGATGCTAGTGCGAAGCATAAAACTTGATCAACTTTAGATGGGAATACTTGGTGAAAATGGTTATGAAAACCTTAGAATGATGGATCATTCTACTGAGATGTTTTGACATGTGTTTCTGAACACCAGATGATTTTGGTGATGAAAATGTTGAGGCATGAGCCTTAGCCCTTTATAAAACTGATGGTTGTCTGGATGCGATACCATTCCAATTTTATCCTACAACCACAATACCCGAAGATTGGGTAGGGCTTGACTGGAAACTTATGTACCTTAGTATTAGTTCCCTCACAGCCAAGGTCTGAGCTGAGGCTACCTTGTGAAGATTGTCCACCTGTGCAGTACCCAAGATGACAGTTGGTCATGGTTGGGAGGACAAACTCACAGGAGAGGTGCTTATACTAGGGCATGTAATTGAAAGGTTAGGATTGATTATCCGCATACTGAGTATCGTGAATTCAGGATTTGTTCCTGACGGATGTATCGAATGTTGTGGGGACGGTGTACAATCTCTGCAGTGTCAAACTATTCGAATAGCCGTGTCATGATTATGGACAGTTGAGGGCATCTTGTTCCCCCGTCAGACTTTTCCAAAATGACTTGTGAAATGAATTGAGACTTTGACTTGACCACAACAGGGATGTGGCATGAGATACAAGTTACCACTTAGGTGTTATAAAACTTTAACTAGCATTCGTTGCATCCAAACTTAGTAGAGATAAATCTGGCTTTTGCAAAACAACCCTAGAGCCTAGTGTCCTATTATCCAAAAACCCTTTTACTTGTTAGTATTAGTTTGCGAGTACTTAAAGAGTACTCATGGCTTTGTCCCTGGCTATTCCCATGGCCAGACTATGAAGAGGAGTACCTGGAAGATGGACCCCAGGAAGGTTACGACAACTAGGATCATCTCCCATCGTCAGCATTGCCTGTGACCCCAAAGATGGAGCTTCGCCTATGCTACCGTTATTATTACGTATTCCACTGCTTGAAGTTGTATTAAGAACTGGATCATGAGATCCCTATTTGTGTAAGAACTTATGTACGTTTTGTAATGGATGATGTACTGTGGTATCCAATTCTGTTATGTCTCGCAAAAATGGTAATCCTGGGATTGCGATGTATGGCATAACAGGAATCTAGGATTAAAAATCCGGGTGTTGACAATAGTTATCCGACTAGATGCTCCAAGTACACTAAACAGCTTTAAATTTTCTTTCCACAGAATGAGAATGCTCGGAGAGGCGTGGCCAACGAGAAGTTCCAGAAGATGCATGCGGATTTGGAAGCCAAAAAGGGTAAAATTGCCTTCTTGAAGGATCCAATCACCAAGAGCAAGAGTCTGTTTTTCCTTTCGTTTTCGTATTCCGACTTGGTCTTGTGCCAACATTCTCCGAGTACTCACCATGTACTGTTATTTCGCCGACTTACAGAAGCCATTGCCAAGGCCAAGGATATTGTTGAGCAATCCAAGCACATTGAGTTGCTGGATAGCGAAAACAAGATCCTTAAGCAGGAGAGGAAGGATATGCTGAAGATGCACGGGGACTCCATGAAGATTTTGCAGGAATCCGCTAACACGGAGATGAACCGCTTGAAGGAGGAGATTGCGATGCTGAAAGAGCAGAAGAAAGCTGCCAATGAGAAAAATCAGTGCAATCTTGAAGCATACAAGATCCTCCGACAAGAACGGGACTCCATGGCAGATACCCTCCAGCAAGCTGAGATTAGCATCTTTAGTAAGTGATTCTCTGTCTTGTACTTCTGTAAGTTAGATACTATGAAATTTTTGGGTTATTGAACTCATGCGTTCCCTTGTCGGACTTTTGCAGCTCCTATTGGTTTGACCCAGTCGCCTCCTCCTCCAAAAGAATGCATGGTCCTTGCCGGCAACTTTATCAACACCGCCATCAAGCAGGCCAAGGAGATAGCCAAGCACCTCCAGATCAACATCAAAGTGGTGGATTCCATGATGAAATCCTCGGAGATCTTGCGCCAAGCCCCCGAGCGTATTGTAAGCTGGAAAGCTTCATGTACCCAGGCTGGCGCGAGGATGGCGCTGTCAATGGTCAAGGCGCACTACGAAAATGCTGACATCGACAAGGTGACCTCCGGTATCCCTGACGTGGACGACGATGGCCAAAAAATAGATCACAAAGCTATCTTGGCGTGGCCCGCGGGTTATGATACCAGAGTCTCCGAATTGGTCGATCCTAACGTCTTCGTGCCCATGGAGGTTATTGACGACGACAACCAAAGCTCCTCCAAGTCCCTCAAAACCGCCGACTTCGAGGAGGATGGCTCTCCTACTGCTGATGATGCTGCATCCAAGTCGCCTGCGCTAGAGCAATGAAAAAACAATATGTAATATTTGTTTCCTCTGGAATTTGTATGCGGAAAAAACTACTTGTTAACTTAAGGCGGAAAAACAATGGTTGTTCTTTCCTGCTATTCAAGAACTGGTTCCAACATGTATATATTTTTAAGCAAGTGCTGGCTTATCCATTACTCTGGTTTTTATGCTTGACTTTTCGTGAGTCGGAAGACTCGTTTCGGAACTATGCGTTCAGGCGATGATGCCCAATGGCACCGTCAATAACCTAAGCACAAAATCGCCAACAATAAGAGCCAAAAGTCACTACTCCAGAATCTACATAAAAAACGACAAAGAACGTGTAGACTAGAAAACTTAAGCTAATGCCCGTAGGCGTAATTTTCACAAGTGCAATCGCAAAGCTTATGCATAAAGGTTTTATATGATCCAAAAATGAACACTAAAGATGGTAAAAGACTCAGAAATATGAGTGAACCAGAGAGTTTTATTTCATTGATCATATAAGAGGTACACAATAGATAAAAATGCAAAGTGTAGAAAGGACGTAGCTGTGCTATGTTCCATGGCCTATCAAGCTCCGGGTAGTCATCATCATCCGGGTCATGTCGCTTACGCTTATGATCCTCGTTGGGTCTATCCTTCAGCTCATGATTGTCAACGAGGTAGTAAGACCCATTGAGTAGCGCCTTTCTTATGATGAACGGTCCTTCCCATGGCGGGGATAATTTGTGTGACTTCTTCTGCTTAAGTCGGAGCACTAGGTCCCCCTCCTTAACCGAGCGATGCCAAACGCGGTGACTATGATAGTTGCGTAGCTTCTGCTGGTAGAAGGCGGATCTTTGGCATGCCAATACGCGCTCTTCCTCGAGAAGGTCCACATCTAGGCGTCTGGATTCTTCAGCATCATCTTCGTCGTAGGCGTAAACTCTTGGTGAATCGTGAAGGATGTCAGAAGGTAGGATGGCTTCTGCTCCATACACCATGAAATAAGGGGTGTAGCCGGTAGATCTATTGGGTGTAGTTCGTAAACTCCACAACACAAATGGTAACTCCTCCGCCCAAGCTCCAGCTGCTCTATGCAACGGTGCTTCTAGACGTGGCTTGATTCCTTGCAGAATTAATCCATTGGCTCGCTCAACCTGACCATTGGACTGTGGGTGTGCCACAGATGCAAGGTCAAGTCGGATGCCCTTCTCCCAACAATAAGCTTCCACTTCTACGAGTAACAAGTTGCTGCTGTTGTCGGTGATAATGCTATGTGGGAGGCAAAATCTCACCACTAGATCCCGAACAAACCTAAGGGCAGTTGCCCCATCGAGCTTTCTAATTGATTTATCTTCTATCCATTTGGTGAATTTATCAACTGCTACTAGCAGATGCGTAAACCCACATGGTGTTGTTTGCAACAGACCAACCATGTCCAGCCCACAAACTGCAAACGGCCAAGTTATTGGTATTGTTCGCAATTCTTCAGCTGGAACATGTGGTTGTCGGGCATAATACTGGCATCCCATGCATGTCTTAACCAGCTTGTCGGCGTCCACCTTCGCGGTCAGCCAGTAGAATCCTTGCCGGAAGGCTTTAGCGACCAACGATCAAGGAGCGGCGTGATGCCCGCAATATCCGAGATGGATTTTGCGGAGGATTTACCTTATTGCTAGGAAACACACTTAAGGTATACACCAGTGGTGCTTCTTTTGTAGAGCTGTCCATTGATTATGGTATAGCCCTTTGCTCGACGTACTATTTGCCGTCTTTCGACTTCATCGTCGGGCAAAGTTCCGTGTACGAGATATTCCATGAACGGTTTTGTCCAAGCTGGAGGGACCTTTGTTACCATGTGAAAGTCAACTCTGTCCGGGTTGTCTATGTCTGCTCCCTTAACGGATGGTGTCTGTAAATGCTCCAGAAAATGCCAGGCGGAATTCATTTGCGTCCTGATCCAAGCTTAGACAGCAGATCAGCCGCCTTGTTTTGCTCCCTAGGTACATACTTGACCTCGTAGCCCAAGAAGCTCTTGGCTATCTCGTCCACTTAGTCTCGATATGCCGCCATCATAGGGTTCCGCGCGTTCTAGGTTCCAGCCACCTGCTGGGCAACCAAGTTGGAATCTCCACAGAAAACTATGCGCTTGATGCCAATATCCTTGGCTACGCGTAGTCCATGAATGAGTGCTTCATACTCCGCCATGTTATTCGTAGCCTCGAAGTGGATCTATAGAACATAGTGTAGCTTCTCCCCGGTTGGTGACTGTAGCAGTAAACCATCCCCGAGCCATTGAGTAGCTTTGATCTGTCAAAGTGCATCACCTAGTATTCTAGCTCTGGTATAGGGGTAGCATCAGGCATATCCGTCCAGTCTGCGATAAAATCCGCCAAGGCTTGTGATTTGATAGCGTCGCGTCTCTTGTACGTGATCTCGAAGGCGACAAGTTTAATGCCCCAATTTGCGATCCTTCCTGTAGCGTCGCTGTTGTTGATGATGTCGGACAGTGGAGCTTTGCTCACAACTATGATGGGATGCTCCTGGAAGTAGTGCCCCAGCTTCCGAGAAGCAAGGAACACTCCATAAGCTAGCTTCTGGTAGTACGGGTAACACTTCTTGGACTCCGTCAAGACCTCGCTTACATAGTAAACTGTTCGTTGAACTCCGTACCCATGCCCTGTTTCCTTCCGCTCTACAACGACGATGATGCTGATTACCCGGTTGGTGGCTGCCATGTAAATTAACATGGGCTCCCCAAGCTCAGGTGCTGCAAGGATAGGCGCTGAGGAAAGTATCTCCTTGAGCTACTTCAATGCTGCATCGGCCTTGTCCGTCCACGTGAATTTTTCCACCTTCTTCAGCAACTTGTACAGCGATAGAGCCTTCTCTCCAAGTCGGCTGACGAACCGACTAACTGCTGCAACGCAACTTGCTAGCCGTTGTATGTCCTTTAGGCATGTCAGACGGTTTATGTTTAAGATGGCCTTGATTTTCTCTGAGTTGACCTCGATTCTACGCTGGGAAACGATAAAGCCCAACAATTTGCAGGCTGGAACCCCGAAGACGCACTTCTTAGGGTTAAGCATCATGTTGTATTTTTGGAGATTATCAAAGGTTTCTTTTAAGTCGGAGATTAAGTCGTTTGATCTTTTAGACATCACCACTATATCGTCCATGTAGGCGTGAACGTTCTGACCAATTTGATCGTGTATGCAATGCTGCATTGTCCGCTGGTACGTAGCACCTGCGTTTTCAGCCCAAAGGGCATCGTGACGTAGCAAAACGTGTCATAGGGTGTAGTGAACGAAGTGGCCAATTGGTCCGACTTCCTCATCTTGATCTGGTGGTATCCTGAGTATGCATCGAGAAAACACAAAAGCTCTGAGCCAGCCGTCGAGTCAATGACTTGGTCAATGTGAGGCAAAGCAAACGAATCTTTGGGGCATGCTTTGTTCAAGCCAGTGTAATCAACACACATTATTAATTCTTTGGTTCCCTTTTTGGGGACAAGTACATGATTGGCCACCCATCGGGTGTGAAGGACTTCTCGGATAAAACTAGCCTTAAGTAACCTAGCTATCTCTTTGCCTATGGCGCGTCTCTTCTCGTCTCCAAAGCATCGTAGAGGTTATTTTACTGGTTTACATTTTGGATCAATATTCTAGTTGTGCTCGGCAAGTTCCCTAGGTACACCTTTCATGTCGGCAGGTTGCCAGGCAAACATGTCCCTGTTCTCACGGAGGAACTCGACGAGCGCGCTTTCCTATTTAGGGTCCAGGTTCGTCCCAATGGCGGTGGTCTTGGAGGCATCGCCTACAACAAGTTCCACCCGCTTGGTCTCGATGGCGGCCTTGAATGCTGGGGCGGAGTCAGAAATTTGTTTCTTCGACGCGGGCATCTCCGAGGCATCGACCTTGCTCTAGATCTCCTTGAATTCTTCGCTGTAGAGGACAGCTTCTACAAAGGCTGCTTCTCCAATCTCGCAGTCCATTGCCTTGGTAAAGCTTCTGGATACGGTAATGACACCGTTTGGTCCGGGTATCTTGAGCTTGTTGTAGACGAAGCATGGCTTGGCCATGAAGGTGTGGAATATGTCACGGCCGAATATGACGTGGTACACGCTCTTGAAGGGGGTCACCTCAAAGGTCATGCGTTCTTGGCGGTAATTATTAACATCGCCAAAATCGACCTGAAGTGTGATGCACCCAAGGGACCGAGCCTCCCGACCAGGAACTACGCCATGGAAGATGGTGCTGGTCCGCCTTAGGTTTGCCTCCGTCAAGTTCATCTTTTGCAGTGTATCCAGGTACATGATGTTGATGCTGCTTCCACTATCCACCATACATTTGGTGAACTCATTCCCGTCAATCAGGGGGTTGATGATCATGGCGTATTGGTTCTCCGTAGGGATGAGGTCTGGGTGATCCTTCCTGTCCCAAGTAATTGGAATCTCCGACCAGCGCATGTATTGGGGAACTGGGGGTAGAGTGGCCATCAGTATCCTCATGGAGGTCTTCTGTTGTCGGACGGTGTGGGTGCCAAGGAAAGTGTGGAAAACTGCTGCCTTCTTCTCGAAGGGGTTTTTGCCCTTGTCGTCACTCTTGGTGGCGTGCTTGGGGTATACGTCCTCATCCATATCGCTTGAATTCTTGGACTCCTCCTCCTCCTTCTTCCCCTTGCCCTTGCCTCGCGGTCTGTTCTTCTGACTTTGCTTGTAGCCGGACTTCGGGTCCTCCTTGAGGTCGTTGACAAACTTGCAATGGCGATTGGTGTGTGTGGCTTTGCCACTGGCGTCGAGGTGTACGAGGCACGGCATATCGTGGTACTCCTCGTAGGTTTGGGGAACACGGAGCGCTGCCGAGGTTGTTTCACTACCTCGCTGCTGCCCACGACCAGCCCCCCGTCCTCAGCCACGCTGTCCACTATCACCTCGTCCTGCAAAAGTCATGGTGACCATGTTAGAGGTTTGTTTTTCTTCTGGCGGGATCTTCCGCTTGGTGCTGCTATTCCTTCGAGCTTGAGTTGGAACGGCCGTTGCCGGCAGGGAGCCGCAAGCATCGTCGTCGGCAGCTGCGAACTCACTAGCCAGTTGGATCATCTGGTTGAGATCTAGCTGGTGGTTGTCCTACAGGCGCTTCAACGTATGTCGGATCAACGTACCCCTTTCCAACCCATCAATGAAGGCGGACATGGCGGTCTGGGAGTGTACTCCTGCGCAGGAATTCTTCATATCCAGCCAGCGGGAGAGGTAGGCACGAGATGACTCGTCTTTCTCCTGCATGCATCGCTGTAGGTCGCCAACAGTACAAAGATGTTTGTACGTACCCTCGAAGTTCTTGGTGAATGCTTCTTGCATGACCAGCCAGTTGCAGATAGATTTCTCCGGCAAGTCATCGATCCATTGTCGGGTCGTGCCCGCTAGCATCAATGGGAGGTACTTGACGGAAACGTTGGGGTTTCCCCCGGCGATCTCCACCGTGTTGCCGTAATCCTGCAACCATGTAGTTGGATTGTCGGTGCCGTCATAGGGTTTGATGGTCTTGTCAATCCGGAAACCCTTGGGGTAAGTTGCGGTCCGTATTATACGTCCAAAGCAGCGTGGTCCTAGGTATGCTCCATCCCGGGCCTCGTGGATCTTGTCCAGACATGATCGTGCGTCGTATGGCTCCGGGCTTCTTTTCTTCTTCTTGCCATCAGGGGATGGGCTGCGTGAACGACGCGGGCCTCCTCCGCCATGGTGGCTGCTAGGTGGCGACGGAGGCGGAGGTGGCGGTGGGTTAGCCTTCTTGCTGTTACCCTCCTACGATGCCTCACGCTTGTCACGGTTGTTTTTTGGACGCGTAGGGTCATGACGCGACCTGCTCTTGTGTCCTTGGCTGCGCTCCCCATCATGACGGGCCTGCTCCGGGTTGTCGCGGATGACGATGCCGTGTTGCTTAGGCGGAGGCATGTCCGTACGATGGTGAGCCTTGGGGTATTCGCGATGTTAGGGAGATCGGGGCGGTGGAGATGGGCGACGAGGATGAGCTTTGCCTCCATGGTCGGAGGATATGGGGATAGCATCCCTCCGTCTTCATTCTGACGAACCCGTCTGGGACCCGACATCATGAGATCTATCCCTTGGCTGCTTATGCTGGCTAGACTGGCAAAACGCTGGTTCAGACTCAAGCCTCTAAGAGGTGGCCTTTTCCTGCTGTTTCACCGCCTTGGCCACTAGGTCATAGACCTGGTTCACCGCTTCGGGTGATCTATCCTGCTCCAGAAGGGTCTTGGCGATGGCGAGGTTGAGGAGAGGAGTGGGCATCACCTGTCTGCCTTCACTGTCAATGTATGGCTTGGCCTGTGCCGGCTTCGAGGGAGCCCATCCTAGGTTTCGCCGTACACCAGGATCATTGATGATGCGAGCCGGAGCTTTCTTAGCCTTCTGCTGATGTAGCAGAGTCTTGTACTCGACCTCCATTGCTCTAGATTTTTCTATTGACTTATGCGCGTTGGCCAGATCTCAATCTAGCTTAGCGCCTTGCTCCGCGATGGCCTGCGCTTCCTCCAGCAGTTGCTGGCGCTTCTCGTCAAGATGGACTACATTGCGGATATGAGCTACGATCATGGGCTCGACGAGGAGATTACCATACATCACTCTATCAGCTGGAGTGACTTGGGCAGCCGCAGACATAGTTGCCAGAGGCGGCGGGTTTGCGGTGTTATTGTTGCTCGGACCGGTGCCGAGTTCCTGCGGCTGCTGCACTAGGTTAGGCGGAGGAGGCATGAACTTTGCGCGATCATTGTTGGCACCAACAGGTGGTGCCTTCCCTTTGTCCAGCGCTGTAGGCGGAGCTCGTCCGGGCTGATCTTCATCCATCACCGTCCCAATGGTGACGAACACCTCTGGGGACGTGACGGTGTTGTTAGCCTGCTCGTCGCTCTTGTAATCCTCCTCCATCTCCTGCATAGCAAAGTCTAGCTCCTCCGGGCTGAAGTCTATCTCCTCCGAATCTGCGCTGATGTTGGCGTAGAGCACGTCAAGCACGGAGTCGGAGGGTGCCCGAGCTTCCTTGATGACGGGGGCCGGGGGGAGGTGCAACAACAGCGACGATGACTGGAGGTGGTGGCGCAACTGCGGCGATGACGACCGGAGCTGGTGGCGCAACTGCGGTGATGACGACCAGAGGCGGTGGCGGCTGTGGATGAGGCGGAGGGGCTCCACCAACGAGCATGATTTCTATCTGAGCTTCCTCCTCAGCCTCCGCATAGCTGTTGACGGTGTTCACCATGCTTTCGAAAGTGAGGCGTCCTGAAGCTTGCTGCCTCCTTAGCGTATGTCGGAGAAGCGTACCTTGGTCCAGTCCTTCCACAAAGTGATACATAGCATCATCATTTGGGTAATGAGCCAGGTCGGCCCGTATACGGAGCCACCTGGCAAGGTAATCGTGAGGGTTTTCGCCCTCTCTCTGAACGCAGCGCGCTAGATCGAAGATGGTAACCACACCGATGAACTTGGATCTCTGCTGTCCAGACGCACAGGCGAAGCCGACAGACTTGGAGCGATCTTCCACCGTTATATCCAACGTCGGGGCGGTTTGGGTGGGCCTTGAATTTTTTCTATCTTTGCCGGCAAACTCTGAGGAGAGATCCAACATCGATCCTTCCGCGAACGTATCCTGCCCGTAGGCGGTCCGTGCGGGTCTTGATGCTCCTCCGACTCCCAGAGAACTAGTGCCCGAGTCGGTTTCGCAGATGCAGAGGTGGATATCTCCGATGGGGATGATCGATCACCGCGTAGGGTTCGTCTTCGCCGGGATCCAGAACTCGTCGAGAGGGACAATTGGAACTTTGCCGGAGAAGAGAACGCGACCGATGGCTACGGTTTCGCCGATTCCCGCGAAGATCTGGGTCCTCGCTCGCTGAAGAGCCTGAAGCGCCTCTTGCCCCACGGTGGGCGCCAATTGTTGTGGTATTGCCGACGAGTACGCCATGGAGGGGTCCTCACAATGTGTGTTTAGAGACGTGGGGGAAGGCGGACGGTTGACAGGTACGAGGTTACACAGCTTACCCAGGTTCAGATCCCACAACGGTGGCGGAATCCTACTCCTGCTATAAATCACTATAAGGGCAATACACCGAGTTACAGAGATTGGTTCGCTATACGAGGTGACTAGAGAATCTAAGTTATTGTGCCCTGAAGTCTCCCATAGGTCCGACTTATATAGTCGCCAGGTCCTAGGGTTACAGGTAAAAGTCCTAGCCAGACAGGTTATAGAGTCCTACACTGCTTACATCTAGTCTAGCGTGTCTTGCACTCCAAGGCTCCGGGTACTTCGGTGACTCCTCCGTAGCCTTACTTTATCCGTCATGGTCCTCCCTTCTGGATCCATCTAACTGGGCCGTCCAGCAAGCCATGTGCCATGCTACCAACTATGGGACACCCGGGTTATCTGGATAGGAGACATGCTATGAGGATACCCATATAGCATATCCCCAACAATGGTATTATTGGTTAGCTCAAAATCTTGTTTCCGTAACTTCTCAATCCAAAGAGATTCTATTCGATACAAAATTCATAATGATGTGCACTATTTCCTACCACTATGAATGTTATACTACTTCATACTCTGTAAGTGTGACAATGTTAGGTTCATTTGCACGAGCATGGAAGCAAAGGACGAAGCACATGGTGCGCGAAGATCCAAGTTAGACAAGGTTGAAGCATGGAGTAGAAGGAAGAAGAAGAGAAGGAAGGTCTAGGGTTCTACTCTACCAGCTCTGGAGTCAGTACAACCGGACCTCTCCTAGGTCCGGTACAATTGTAGGATCAGTCGGACGAATACCTCCGGGTGACGTCGCTCTCGGCACAATCCTATTAGAAGTTTGGTAAAGTACAAGTACTACCGCCTATCAAGTGCCTACCAGCTATTACCGACGTAATCGCCAATACAACCACCGATGGTTGCTGCACTAACTCAATCACGTTATGCCATGTGTCCGGTACTATCGGCACCCATAGCAGTACTTCCACATGTCTGCATGGTTAGGTTTAGCCCATGTAACCTTATCTAGTCCGCACAACTTACTCGTTCACCCCCTTAGCTTATAAATAGCCCCATATGGCTCAAATATGAGATTAGACTTATTGGTATCTTGTCTCTCCCCTACCCCCACCTCTACAGATTGAATATACAAGTTGTACAAGGTTCTCCATCGAGTGATTGTGGTTGAGTTCTCTAGATCCCCTTCGAGCATTCATCCTTTTATGGTTGGGATCCGAAGGAGCGTCATTCCCAATCTCTCCCGAGGGGATTTTGTGAATCGGTGGCCACCGGCGAGAGCAATCATCCTTGTGTTGTTGTGTTCATGAGTCCACCGTGTTCATCGCATTGAGTTCGTCATGTTCTTCCCGTTTCCTCCTCTTTATCCACGCCAATCCATGTAGATTCGGGGCATCCCTAGGGCTTGGACTTTAACACCTTGTCTTTTTCTTCTCCATGTTTTGTGGCCATGCTGCAATTGAGCGGCTTCTCTTCGAGCGTGCACATATCTGGCGCCGCTTGTCGAGATTGTGACGATACTCATAGTCATCGGCGGTAGGATCTCGTCGCTAGTATGCATTAATGATACTCTATCTCTACATAGTACAAGCTGTGAACATCATCCATTAATTTCACCATACATTTGTCCATGTCATCCGCGGTACCATTAATAAATTGGCTATCTATACATGCAAACTACCCACATCATACATTATTTTATAACCATTAAATTATCGACAACACCATTTTTTTATCGCTCATATGCATAACCATTTCACATAAATTAAATTTAGTAACTGGACTATTGTGACCAGTCAAACATGTATGTTCCTATTTACGTTTTATACCATTTCGTTTACAAAATAGAGTTATTAAAGAGATTCAGTTACAATGTCCGGTATGCTTCTAGTAACTCCCAAGAACCAAGTTATACATGTTTTTTTGAAACAAGGTAAAAGATTTGCCATTTTTATTAATAAAGCAGAAGTATAGAGACAGCCAGTTTAATAGCGGGAAAACCGGCTGAAAACCAACACAAGCACCCTCGATGAACGTCAGGGAACACGACCGTCGCGAGGGGCACACTCAACCACCCTCGCTACCCACAAAAGCTACGGCATATGCCAAACAGATGGCTCCTCGAGAAGAAGTCGGCAGCTCCGATTCGAAAGACGAGCTCCGAAGAGGAGATGCGCAAGGCCGGCACCGAAGAAGACCTTCACCGCTTGACCGCCTCTTGTAGGTCATCATACGCCGCCCAACTGATGCACTGAAGGGCATGGCAGCTTCGACTTCACATCGAGAGGAGACCAACATGAAGACACTCGGACATGCCAGAACAGAGCCGATACCATGGCCTCGCCGCTACCAGACCATTGCTCCTCACCCTTGTCGTTGACACACTAGCTTCCACTTGGAAAACTCGCTTTGCCGGTTGACCTCGTGCCAACCTCGATGTCGTGTATGTCCAGCCCAGCGGAGTGCGTGAAGGGGATCCCCAACTTCAAGACGACACCCACAAGAGGGGAAGCAGCAGAGGACCGACACCGTCTCCCGATCCTGCAAGGCAAGATCTAGGTTTTCACCTGAAGACGTGAACCCGAGGGAGATGGAAGGTTGGAGAGCTCCTCGACGCCCCTAGGAAGGACCGCGACATCCACAGACATCGCGCCGTCAGACTTTTGCCTGGAGCAGACCAGCCTCCACAACCCCACACAACCGGACAGGATGACGAAGACCACGACACCACCGGCCCACGCTCCATTGGCCCACACGTCGACAGCGCCACCGGCGCACAGCAGCCACCACAACCACAACCACCACAACCACCACAACCTTACCGGAGAGCTTCGCGAGCACCGCCGCCACCAACCGTGCCTCGCAGAGAAGATAGGCCAAGCTGCACCAGAATGGAGGTATGACCACCATTGTGCTACCCAGTGTCTCCCACAATCTACAAATATATGATTACATCAAAATGGTTTCAATGGTGATGACAGTTAGTAGTACTATTTTATTTGTTGAAAGTTGTATCAGAGTGACAATCGTAACCAAAATAAAAATGTATTTGGTTTACGCAACAAAAAGGCGAAGAGAAAGAACTGCCGGACAAGGAACACCTTATGCTAAATCGTTCAGCACATGTACAACTGTTCAAACATAAAAGGCTGCATTGAGCAGAAAAATACAACACATAATCGGATGCTTTGAATTGAAGAGCCTTCGATTGCTAGCCATAAGACTCCCAGTAGTTGCAGGCTTACAACTCACTGCCCCCTAGGTTGAAGGACAACATGATTTTTTTCGAGAATCCTCAAGGACAACATGCTGCAAAGCATTGCAAGTGTACTCTTTAAGAAAATGCGCTAACTGATAGAAGTACTGTTGCTAGAAAATAAGACTAGAGTTTTTTTATGCATCAGAGGAATTACCTTAATCTGCGTCCGGTTGTATGTGTATGTAACATGTACGAGCTCATCCATGGTCTGGATTACCGCAGGATATGAAAATTCCATACCTTTGGTGTCCTCTAGTGTCATTACTTCGTCCCATGAATCACCGTCATCCACGGAGACTGCAATTTTAAGTGTGCCCCTGGAGAAGGTGTTGTAAGCCAGTACTACTCTTCCATCCTTCATCTTAACTCCATCAATACCTTGAGGTGTGAATTCGAGTGGAGAAAAAAGAGTTATCAAACATTGTAAACAGAAATCATCTATTGATGCGCTCCCACGGAATGTGGTCTCCGGAGAGTACTAAAAAAAATTGCAATACAAAAAAGGGCATTGAAGCAAAGAGAAAGATAATATAGGCAAACAGGTTTAGAACAAACCAGAGTTTGGATTAGGAAGCCCAGTCTTATGGGCGTAACTCCATGTCACGCCTCCATCAGCAGAATCAGCCAAGCAGACATGGCCAATTGTGTCAAAAGATCGCAAAAGCATCCGAATTGTCCCATTGGCAGTTTGGTATGGAACTGGCTGAATCACCCCAAGTGTTTCACCTTCTATGTATATAGGACCATATTTCCGCCACGTTCGGCCAGCGTCTTTTGTGACCTAAGTTGTTAAGAGGACTTGTTAGAACCACAATGCAAGATGTGATAAGCACTTGATGTCAGTTACTACATTATTCCTACAAATATAGAGTGTATGTTACCTCAAGCCATGCACCCCATGAGTTCCAGCTTTCTACCGATGACCCACACAGTAGGCGACCATCTTCAAGCAGGAAAGGCTGCATTAGAAAAGTTGACATGAGGAACCAATTTACTCAATTTCTGCATTAAACATAGCATCACTTTATATAAAAAATTAAACATAGCATCATGCTGAAAAAGAACACTAAGCACTAAACTACTACTGACATGCTAAAGAGCTTAGTAGTCGTGCTGTTAAATGTAAACCACTGCTTATGGTACAGAAGATTATGTGAGGCAGTGAACGCCAAAAATTTAGACATGCCTTGTTCTTGATAGGGCCAAGTATACCAGGCGGCAGCTGCTGTCTCTGTGACCAAGATATGCCTCCATCCAACGATCTTTTCATGGCACCACTCCACCTGAACAAGTGGAGTTTATCACCGAGTCACCGGATACAATTATATCATTCTTTTTCATTTTGCATCATCTAATTGCTCTATCCTGAGCTTCTCTTGCCATTTCAATCAACCATTCAAGGCCGAAGAATGTAAAATTTCTTACTTCTGAACTTCTTGACCAATCTTGTAGAAGAGGAGGAGCTCGCGAGAAGGGAGCTGAAATAATACAGGATTCCACATGGGCACCCCATCTTGTTCATCAGCCACTTGTGGAGGGTGCCAGTAACCATCCTACAGATGCAAGACTTTCAGGAGGAACTGAATTATAATCCTAAGAAACACAGTTACAAGTGCTCTGGATGGATTGAACCTACGCTGTATCTCTGCAACCATATTTTGACATCCGGAGCACCTTCCCTGGATCCACCAAAATAAGCCACCAAAAAGTTGTCTTTCTCGATCTAACAAGACAAAATTTCACCCTATAAGTTTTTATTTACAGTATTTCCTTTCAGAAAATGCTGCTGCATCCAGAAAACCATGTACCTCTACAATAGTGGAAGCATGACAGCTATTGAAAGGGGCACTTCCAGCTAAATATGTCAACTCCTCCTTCACAATGCTCCACCCAGATGTCGCATTCGCGGTCGTGTTGGTGATGTTACTAGTGCTGTCTTCCATCTGTCGTCCCGTTCCCACCTTACTGAAGATCAAGTTAGCGACAACCTCCAAGGATATGAACTTTGAAGCCTAATTAAGCATAAAAATCTGCAAATACACTAGAAAAAACTATAGTGTTTCAGAAGATTACGGAAGGGCAAAACATAACTCACTCGTGAGCAGGCCTAGAATTGGAGTCGATCTCAAGCAATGATCTAGAGGAGGCTACGGTGATGTGGAAAGTCCTCTTGTTCGCAATGACCGTTTGGGGGGAGTAAAATGTGAAGAAGAGCAGGGCAAACAGTGCAAGTTGTTTTTTGCTGCAACTGTGCATGGTAAGCATCCCCTTCTTCAGTAGTGTTCCTGGGGTAACATAATTAGTGCAGAGGATGAGTTAGGGCCATACATTGGTTAGGGTCCGGTTACAGCTCATCCGAATCAAGAAAATGGAGCAAGAAAAATGTACAGAAGGGGGACACTGCGCACAAAATGAAGCATCAAAATGAAGATGGCTGATTAGCTGAATATCATGAACTAGTCAAATAAATTCCAGTACAGTACTTGTGTTTGGTTAGAAGGAGGAATCTAGTCAGAAGCAATCAGTAATTTAGTATGCATTGCCTGCTGGGTATACCATGCCGAGAATCAGTCAAGCCCGTTAGAAACACATCCTGACCATTCCATTACCCATACCAAGAATTCCTCAACGGGTGGGGGCTTCTCTTCTTCTACTACTACTAGCACAGAGAGGGTAAAATTCCTGGATGATTAATTAAGTGAAAAAGGCACTAAATCCACCTAGAAATCTCGATAGAGGTGGGCGCGCATTGCCAAGGGAGAAGAATCAAGCGAAACGGAAAAAGGTTGAACAGAAGCATGTCGTAGGAAGAAGCATGTGCATCTGTGGCGCGGACTCACTGACCTGTGGGCGGCCGCGCGCGTCCACGCGCGGAGAATGCGAGTTCTCTGCCAGCGATCCAGACAGCGCCGGACGGGAAGAAAATAATCGCAGATGGATCGAGGACTGACAAACGGGTTGGCCTTGTGCTCGGCGGCGGTTGCTGCTTTCCTTTCAGTGGGGCGTGCGGAGGGTCCCGCTTGCCAGGGGGATAGGAAGGCGGGTCGACGCGGAACAGAAACCTATCGGATCATTGACGCAGCTAGAAGAACATGGGCGCGTGGTGTTATTTTTCAAAACAACGAGTGCAGCGTGCATTCCCGTGCAAATTTAAGATTCGCTAGGTCAGCGACTCAGTGTTCGAAGAAAGTATTCTCAAGATAACGTTATCTCCCAACCGAAATGATACTAGCTCCGATCCTAAATAAGTGTCGCCATTTTAAACTAAAGTTAGTTTAAAACCGTGACACTTATTTAGAATTGGAGAGTAATTTTCTTATACTCCCTCCGTCCGCAAATAAGTGTACTTCTAGTCTTGTTCTAAGTCAAGCGTAGTAAAGTTTGACTAACTTTTTAGGATAACGTATCAACATTTATGACATTGAATTGTTAACATTAGATTTATTTTTAAATATAGTTTCATAATATGTCAATTTGATGTAATATATGTTTCTATATTTCTCTAAAAAGTTGGTCAAATTTGGTTATGTTTAGTTAGGCAAAAGCTAGATGTACACTTATTTGCGGACGGAAGGAGTAGGCGAGATTGTATATAAAAGTGCCAAATCTTGGTCGTGAGCGCCGATAAGATAATGGTCCAAGGACTTTTTTTGCGAAAAGGGTACAAGGACCTTGGCGAGTGACTCAGCCTATGATTTCATAGTACCCACTCCGTTCGGAAAAAGTGATTTGATTTTTTTCTAAATTCTTATATATCTAGATATGTTTAATGTTTATATGCACGCAAATTTTAAAAAGTTTATGTTATTAGAGTACATATATGTGTATATGCTAGAGATAGACTAAGACTCTACATCTTATACTCCAAGTCTCCACCTACCCTCATGTAACTCTATATATAGCATCATAAAGGTTATTGCAATACAACACAATGTAGAGTCCTAATCTATCTCTAGCCTATACACGGATACGTACTCTAACACAAGTCACTCGTTTCGGGACAAAGAGAGTAGTAGATTCTTTATGTTTATGCGACTTTATAAGTACTTTCTCTGTTTTAAAATATAAGATGTTTTAGCTCCGAGCGAATCTACACACTAATAGATATTACTTCCTTGAATTCATATTAATGGTTTCAACTTTTGTGATACAAAAACATCTAGTCTAAATATTTAACTAGATACCCCTCCGTTCTAAAAAGAATGTCGTAAATTTGTCTAAGTTTGAATTAGCGTAGATATATTTTAATATGCAAATACATCCAAATTTTATCAAATCTGAGACATATTTTTTAGGATGGAGAGAGTACATAGTTGATCCGCGTTGGCACGAAAACTGGCAAAGATGAGGAAGTCGTCGTCTACTTAAGGGCTTAAGGCCTCTTTGGTTAAAATATTTTTTTTTAAGCAGGATTCTATTTCAGAGGAATTTTTTGAGTACTTTTATGGTATCTCATTTAAATATGGGCCGTACATTCTCATGGATCTAATGGTCCATGTTATTTTGTACTACTAATCAAAACATGAGTAGTATGGATTGTACTTGTGATGACAGCTGACGTCTGAGTGTCTGATAGTGTGTGGCACAACGGCGACGAACACCTAATACGTCAATGACAGCGACGTCATACCTACTTCCACACACTGTAGGATGTAAGCACGACGGAAGCAACCAACCTGTACCCAAAAAGTTTTGCGACCTAACTGACCTGGGTTTCATTGGAGATATTTTTACCTGGAGAAACCATAGTCATTGCCACGACCGCTATCTTTTTTTTTTTTTTGAACAAGGGAAGGGACCGGAAGGTCCCAGAACTGGCATTAGAATAACAAAAGCGACAGTACACTGCAGAAAGGACCTGAAAGATAAAAGAAAATACAAATGTGTCCTTCCATTCTGAAAAGACCCCGAAAAGAACATAGAAAAGCAATCGGATCCTTGCAATCCTCGACCTACGGCGATGCAATTGCCACCATCGCCACAGCGTCCTTGCCGTCGAGCAAGGTTGAGAGGGCTCTCGCCAGAGGTTGAAGGAGGGGCATCGGAACAATTCCAAGAGAGCACAAGGCGTAGGAGAACCACCCTAGCCACCCAAGAGCAAAGCTGGAAAACAGATCTTTGGTACCCAAGCTCCAGCAGAAGATGAGATCGATGCGCGGAGGAAGATAATCTGGTCGTCCAAGCCGGTTCCAGCTACCAAACGACTTCCAGCGAACCATGGACGGCGGCATCTCCGTTCTCTCCTCTACACCACGCAGCGGAGAGCGGGGAAAGAGTATGCTGCTTGCTCGAGAAGTCACCAGACGCCAAGCCCCCACCGCAGGGCACGACCACCGATCGAAGACCAGCCGCCACGCCAGCCATCCCCTCGCCTCCACGGCCGGCCAGGACTTCACCGACGCGTCACAAGACACCGCCCCCTCGCCACCACAGCGGGCAGGGACCGAGCTCACAGCGGATCTTCAAAAGGAGGACAACAACGCCAATATTATTAACCGTGCGGTGGTCTTCTCCTGCTTCCCACTCCGACCACCGAGGAGGACCAAAGGAGGAAGAACCCTAGAGCTAGCAGGATCTGGGCGCCAAGATCCGCAGCCACGCATCCACTACCGGCAACCGCCCACACCGAACATCGACCAACACTACAACTAAACCTATCTACTCCGGCTTCCCACCATCTCCGGTAGGGTGAGCCGGAGATGGCTTGGGGAAGGCCCGGTCTCTGGGAGTGGACTCTCAAGGGAAGGGGGGCAGAGGGGAGAGCGGGTGAGGAAGAAGACTGCGTGACCACCGCTATATCAAAGAGTGCCTTGACCGTGCAGTTGCCAATAATGAATGGCGTTATATCTATCAAGTTGTGAAGATCACTAACGGCGAGCCCCGCCCACCGCCTAGTGATCCTTGACACCAGCTCTACACCGGCGCCTACACCCATATTTGATATTCCTTTTCGGTTTGAGGCGGCATGGCTCCAAGAGGATAGGTGTGCACACCTTGTGAAAGAGTCATGGAATGATGTTTATGGTTCTGGTTCAGTGAGTGATAGAATAAAGAAAGTTGCAATGAAGTTTCAACATTGGAATCAAAATGTTCTAGGAGACCTTGAGAAGAGCATCAAGAAAACAAAGAAGGAATTAAATCGATGCCTTAATGGTGCAGTTTTTTAAGGAATCGGTCCGCCATGAACACGTTTTGAGATACAAACTGGAACGCCTTGAGGATCAGCCAGACATGTATTGGAGACAGCGTGCTCATGTTGATTAGTTCAAATATGGAGACCGGAACACTCTTTTTTTCCATAGTTGTTGCTCCGAAAGAAAGTGAAGGAATACAATCAAGAAACTAAATAAAATAAAATGGTGAAATCATTGAGAGGCAGGAAGAGTTAAAACAACATATAACTAATTACTAGATGCCCGTGCGCTGCCACGGGTCCTAATTTTTTTTTCTCACCAACACATGTAAATACTATTTCCGGAGACTCTCCCCGCTCTCCGCATTGATCAATTGCACCATAATTCGCCCCACCTTAAAATGAGTAGGATATCCCATGGTTGATCCTCTCTTCAAACAATTAATGGCAATACAGGATCCTTTTGAATCAAAGCAAAAAATCTCATGGTTCAGCCTAGCCTTTGAAATGAACAAAACAATTAGTCTTTAAGATTCATCTACCAACATATCGACTTGCTCTTACCAAGGGTATGTGGTGGGGCTCTTTTTTTTTGCCATCCAACAGCTTTTTGCACCTAGACGAGACCCTAGTTTTTTTGTTTCATTTTGAGCACATATACAAACTCATATGAACTTCAAAGTGTACTACTTAGACTTGCTAATTCAAATCTGTCAAATTCTAATATGCGGGAAACAATGTAGGACTGCACTCCATCGAAGAAACTCCTGTTGTACTACAGAAGAACCCTTGAAAGTTGTGTACATGAGCCTCCTGCCTATGAATAGCGCCGATGCCATAATCTTGTTTGGGGCTTCTTGTGATGAAGTGTGCAACATTTGGCAATTGGGTAGTGTTGCCGATGTACCTGGCTGTCGACTTCCTTTCAGCGACCTCTGCAGTCCTCGCCATTACCTGCTCCATCTCCCTGTCCTTGTCGACGGCACACTCCTTCTTTCTCCAACATATTATTGTAGCAAGAAAAAGATATTGATCAACCCAAGGACACATTTCAGTGTAATTCATGTAGCCGGTACAAATCATACAAATGCAAGTACTCTTTTCGGTAGAAGCATTCAGTTCATTTAACACTTACTCAATATATAAATATAAGGTCCCAAAAGCTCCTTAGGCGTTGCCTCACTCGTTGTGCCAGTGCACCGGGATGCCGAAGAAGTACCTCAAAGAAGAGTCGCCTTACCTGCGCCAAAGTCCTCGCATCACCGGTGCCCTTGGAAAGTTGCAAAGTCTGCCTGCTTGCCGCGAGACAGCTCCCCTGGTGATCATGGATTGCCGCATCTACCCTCATACAACTGGAAACTGACTGAAAAGCAACATCCATGTTCAGCACAACCAGATCATCAAGGGATACACGACATGTAGAAGAGCCAGATGTGATCGACATCAGATGTGATGTCTAATTCGTGAGATTCAGCTTGACCCCATACACGAATTTTATGGCACCCCAGATTTCAGTCGCAAACTGACATTGCAATGATGCATGTTCCACCGGCTCCTCCTTGCTAGCTTGAACGAAAACAATAACTTATTATTAGTGCCATGAGAAAAGCCGATTAGAATATTCAGATTGTATTAGATACAAAATATAACAATGATTGTATCACAATCTATATCCCTGCCCGGTAATCCCAAGAACTTTTTCAGCGGAGAGTACCTGGGAAGTTGGAGATGCTGGTGGCCATGAACTGGTCGGTAATGGCAACGTCCACGGCGAAAGAGGTCGAGTTTCAACACTGCCAAAGCGGCCGTGACGGAGACATCGGTGAGGATGAGGAAGGAGGCCCACTTGAAGGGGAGGAGCTGGGTGATGGCGGCGGTTCCGCAGTGGAGCGCGATTTGCGGCAGGGGCGGCGCACGCAGCCTCCGCCGCCCTAGTTCCTCCACTTGTGTAGACTCCTGCACAGCCCGCCTTGCGCCGACTACCTATACTCCAGCGCCGCGATCCCGGTCTCCGTGGTCAAGCTCCTGCAGTCGGAGGCGTGGTCAAGATTCTGCAGTCCGATGGTATGGTCCAGCCCATGGTCGTCGCATCGGGCTCCGGCGACGCCGCCCCACCAGATATTCGCCTCTCTAAGTCCTTGCCGTGCGGGCGAGAGCAACGTATACACCGCGAACACCTCGCCGCCGTCGTCCTTGGTGTTTGGTTGTAGATGTTGCACCCTCGATCTGGTGTCGCCGCCACATTGGGTTTGTTTGGGATGGTAAGAAGAAAGCTGTGAGCCTATGAGGCTAGGTTCGTTTGGGTTCATGAGAAAAAAAAACTACATAACCGGTCGGTTTCCTCTAGGAATAGGAATAGGAACGGAGCGATCAAACGTATGCATAAGGGACACCGGACCAAGGGAGAGACGCGACGGACGAAAAACGGCTGCGACGAAAACCACCTCTAGACAAATTATATAGTAGAGATTACCTGTAACTCTTCACCGCCCGGGCAGCAACTAATCTCGCTAAACTCTTACAACACGTGCAGCCACATGTCACAAAGGATATAAATAACTCACTATGTTCACGTTTTACCGAAGATGAAGTCTTTGAGGTCTTGCAGATGACTTGAAAGCACCTGGACTAGACAGTATGTCGGTAGTTTTCTACAAAATATTCCGGGAGGTGTTCAGTGATTGTGTCAAGAATGAGGTCTTGCAAATCCATAACGGTGGTCCTCTGCCAGTTGATTGGAATAATACAACTGTGGTTCTAATATCCAAAGGTAAGAACTCAGAGTGCATCAAGGATTTTAGACCAATCAATCTTTGCAATGTCATCTACAAAATTGTCTCAAAGGTTCTTACAAATAGACTTAAAGTGAATAGTCTCTCAAAACCAGAGTGCCTTCGTTCCTGGCCGGCTCATCACCGACAATGTGTTTATTTCTTATGAAATGACATATTTTATAAAGAACAAACGCAATGGAGATGGCTATATAGCAATCAAGCTAGATATGAGTAATGCTCATGACAGGGTGGAATGGAATTTCCTTGAAGCGATGCTTATCAAACTTGGATTTCATTCGAGTTGGGTGTCTCTCCTAATGAAGTGTGTCCGATCTCTGACCTATAGGATAAAGGTAAATGGAGAGTTGTCCCATGTCATTCACCCACAACATGATCACTTATCTCTTTTTAATTGTTGATGAAGGGTTTTCATCACTTCTCCACTCTGTCGTACAACAAGGCCTCATCGAGGCTATCAAAATATGTTCCAATGCACCAAGTGTTTCACATCTCCTCTTTGCGGATGACTCCTTGATTTTGCTTAAAGCTGACTGTAACAATGCCATGGAGTTGCAATGCATTTTGGACAAATATGAAGCTTGCTCAGGTCAAATCATTAATAGAGAGAAAAGCACAACCTTTTTCGGTCCAAAGTGCAATGCTATTCAGAAATCTAAGATTCTTGGCTGTCTTAATATGACAGGTGAAGGAACAAATGAGAAATATCTTGGCCTTCCTGTCTATATTGGGAGGGCAAGGAAGAAAATGTTTTAATACTCGAAAGGTAAGATTTGGGGAAGGATGGAAAAAAAATTCTTTCTAAGGCCGGGAAGAAAATTCTTATCAAGGCAGTAGTGCAAGCGATCCCAACCTATGCAATGTTATGCTTTGACTTGACTAAGGAGTTGTGTGATGCAATCTCTACCATGATTTGGAAATTCTGGTGGAGTCAAATGGATGGGGAAAGCGGGTCCGGATTTGTTTGTAGTTTGATATCTATGTCATGTTTATTGTCTGTCTTCAGAAAAACACAAGATTGTGTCATGAAAAAAGAAGAGTTTGAAGACTTGAAAGATTTGCTTATTTTTTCTTAAATTTTATTTTGTAATCGATGGAGTCAGCTTTTGTATCTCTGTCGTATGCTACTCGATATTATAATATATCATGTTATTGATTGTCAAAAGAACACATGAATAAAATGCTATGAGTGGAATTCTACATGAATTGTTTGTAGCAAAACTGGGTCATGCCTAAAAGGGCATAAAAAACTGTATTTTGTTGGTGCATTGATGATGCGTGTCAGCGTGTGGGTTTGACACCGGAAAAGCTAAACTTACAGAAAAAGTCTTACGGAAAAATCCTACGGGCAGACGTGCGTGCGTCCACCCGGTTGGCTCATTTGTTTTTCTCTCCCCTGATTTTAAAACTGTAAACCTATGACGTTGTTCCACGTCTGTCCGTAAGTTTGTTTCCGTAAGAAAACATCCGTAGATGTAGCGTTACTGGTTTGACACCAGTGACCGTTGATTGCAAAACGAAAAAAAAACATGTGGCCGTTTCCGCTGTGACCAATCGCAAATTTCGAATGGAGTTTTGGATGAAGTTTGACGCAACTTGGTGGCTGCCGCTCGCGCCAATCACATTGGATTCTCCCAAGACTCTTATCGAGCTGACAGACCGAGTAGCCGCCCGACAGCCTGAGCGCGGCAATGCTGCTCGCCAGGTGCGTCCTCGCGGTGCCGCCACGAGCCCGGCCGCCGCCCGTCGCGTGTCGCGCGCGGCGTGGCAGCCCGGGGACCTCGAAAGCCCTCACCGCTTAACGACACGAGCTTAAAAAGGAGGCTGAGCACACAGCGCCATGTATGTACGTCCACATTTCTCTTCAAGAACTCGATCACTTCACTCGATCCCCGGCGAGAAGATGGCCTCTGTACAAGCGCAGCGCAAGGTTAATCTGCCACCGTGTTCTTCCCTGTCTGAATGGCTCCCCATAATTTCACCTGCACGCGTGCTGCTGCTGATCGATGGTGCATTCGTCTGTTGCTAGGTCGGAATCCAAGAGGACGGCCTCCATGGCGCGGAGCGGGAGGCGGTGCGCGCGACGGGGAGAGGCAAGAGCAAGGCGTCGGCGCGGAAGGTGACCTACGGCTACCACCTGGTGGAGGGCAAGATGGCGCACGGTATGGAGGACCGCCACGTGGCCGAGTTCCGGCGCCTGGACGACGGCAACGAGGTGGGCCTCTTCGGCGTCTTCGACGGCCACTCCGGCGCCGACGTCGCGGCCTACCTCCGGAACCACCTCTTCGACAGCATCCTGGGCGAGCCGGACTTCTGGGAGGACACCATGGGCGCGATACGGCGCGCCTACCACCGCACGGACCGCAAGGTGCTCAGGAAGAAGAAGGCGACCGTGCACGGCGAGGAGAGGCCGCGCCGTGGCGGGTCGACGGCCGTCACGGTGATCCTGCTCAACGGAGAAACACTTGTGGTGGCTAACGTGGGCGACTCCCGCGCCGTCGTGTGCGAGGCCGGGAAGGCGAGGCAGCTGTCCGTGGACCACGAGCCGCTCCGGGAGCGCGACGCCATCGAGAGCAGGGGAGGCTTCGTCACCCAGATGCACGGTACTGAGCATAACTCGTAGTACAACTTTGGAGTCTGTAGTCTCCATGGGCACTGGTGGAATTCGTGCTGATGCTGTTGCGCTCTGCGTGCGAGCATAAATTGGTTGATCAGGGGACGTGCCTCGTGTGGACGCGTCGCTGGCGATGTCGCGGGCGTTCGGGGACCGGAAGCTCAAGGAGCACATCAGCTCCGACCCGGACGTGGCCATCGAGGACGTCGGCGACGACACCGAGTTCGTCGTCCTCGCCAGCGACGGGCTCTGGAAGGTGATGTCCAACCAGGAGGCGGTGGACGAGGTCAGCGACACCAGGGACGCCCGGAAGGCGGCCGTGAAGCTCGTCGACGAGGCCGTCGAGCGCGGAAGCAAGGACGACATCGCCTGCGTCGTCGTGCGAATCCACTGAAATTGGTATATACTGATGCTCTGGATATACTGCCAACGATGCTATCACAGTGCTCGAAATGGAGGTCACGTACTAGTAGTCGCGAATCGCTTTTACTAGGATGTTATCACGCACGTCACTTTGTCAACACAGTTGTAAAATTATTGCTCGATTTCAAATTCCTCTGTTTCAAACAAATATGTTTGCGGAATACTCTTCTTACAGCATCTCCAACCATATGGCACGTGGAAACTGTTTTATGGCACGTAGTTAAAACCATATACTCTCTCTGTTCTAAAATAGATGTCTTAAATTTGTCAAAATTTAGATGAATCTAGACATTATTTAGTACTCCCTCCTAGACACTATTTAGTACTCCCTCTGATCCATATTAGTTGACTTCAATTTGGATATATCTAGACAAGTTTTTGTGATAGATACTTCCAAATTGGAGTCAACTAATATGGACCGGAGGGAGTACATAGATTTATCCAAAATTTAAAAAATCTAAGACATTTATTCTTGGACGGAGGGAGTATCAAATAATGCAAAATAGAGCTTTGGCTAGATTTACGGTGCAAAATAGGAAATCAACCAACACATTCAAACAAAGAAATTTCGACACATTCAAACAAAGACCATCCTAGTTCGATGATCTTTCGACGCATTCAAACATACAAGCTACGTCCGAGGGCCTCCCAATCAATACCAATACCCTCATCTTCCTCGCACAGTCAACCGCCGGCTATAAGCCATGTTCATATTATCTAGAGTTAACTATATAATTAATATATACAATAGCTAGAGATAAAAAATATAATATTTTATTAATATATATTTTACTTTGCATTTTATATAGTCTTGCTAAGAGCTCACTCCTCTTCTCTCATCCAAATAAACATAAATATACCATTTTAAATTCTATACTTCTGCTTTTACTTCTGCTTGAGTGTTGTCGAGGGTCAACCTCGTCTTTCTCCTTCTCCTCGACTTTCTTCTTCTTCGTGGTGTCTCTCGCTGCACGGTCTCCGGATGCACCTGCCTCTACCTCACTATGGCCACCTCATCATATGTTGAAGATGCTCAAGTTTCCAAAACACGGTTTACTCTGTCTTGGAAGTCATGGGTTTTGCTCCGACTTTTTTTTGGAAGTTTCAAAATGATCTAGTTGACATTTTCTTTGGCAAAATGGTTTGATTTTGCTGCTGAACTAGCATTGCTAGGGAAAAACCTATAGGAGACATGCTTATAGGAGGCGCATCCCTTAAACATGCGCCACCATTAAATATACAAGGTACATGTCTAAACAATGTGACTCCTATATATTAATATTAGACGCGCATTCTTGAGGGATGTGTCTCCTATATAGCATGTACGGACCAGCCGCCGAATACTTGATGCGCATCTGGTCCATATGCGCCTAGCTCAACTACTTGAGGCGCATATGGAGCAGATGCGCCTCAAGTAAGGTGGGTGGGCTCAGTGGTGATAGGTTCCACAATATAGGATGCGCACCGGCAGATATGCGCCTCGAGTATTTTTTTCAATATCGGAGGCGCATCATTGTGACATGCGTCTCGAGTAAGTGATGTGGGCCTAGGGGTGGCAGACGCTAGACACTCCAGACACATCTACCAGATATGTGTCTTGGGTATTTTATGTATACAAGCGCATATCTAATGGGATGCGTGTCGTGTAAACAGATCCCACCCCACCCCACCCCCGGTGGATCACTTTTTAAGTTTTTTAAAAGATAAACAAAAATGATAAAAACTTTTAAAAAATAATTCCTTTTAGATGTAGTTATATTTTAGGGTATATTTATAGACAAAATTGAAAAACATGAATTTCAATGTATTTTGCAAAAATAGGTCATGGAACGGTAAAACGGTCATAACTTTTGCATACAATGTAAAAAAAAGTTTAATATATCAAAATGATTGTCTCGAAATTTCCTACTTAAATTCAACCGCTAAAAGCCGTTTGAAGATTTTATAGATTTCCAAAATTCAAAAAGAGTAAAAAGTTATGACAGAAAGAAGTTTTTTCTGCAAAAAAAATAAAAAAGGGGGAGAATATTTGAATCCCGCCGCCTTTACTCCTCTTCCTCTCCTCCACACTTCTCCTTCCTCCACTTCTTCTCTCCTCCTCCCCTTCTTCCTCACCTTCTCCTCCCTCTTCCTTTTCCTCCACTTGGTGAACTCCTCCCTCCTCCTCCTCCACCCCGGTGATCTCCTCCCTCCTCCTCCTCCTCCTCCTCTACCCCGGTGAGCTCCTCCCTCCTCCTCCTCCTCCTCCACCCCGGTGAGCTCCTCCTCCTCCTCTACCCCGGTGAGCTCCTCCTCCGACGATGATGACGACGACCACCCCGGTGACATCCTCCAGATACCCCGTCCTCCTCCGATGAGCCTCCTTGTCCACCCACCTTCGGCCTAGCCTAGCCCTCCTCCGACGACCCCCACCTCCGGCCAGATTTGTCCAGCTTTTTTTTTTAAATTCGAAATTGCTATTTGAGACGCATCTATAAACTTACTAGAGTCGCATTACATATGTACCTTGTATGTAGCTTATACAAGGCGCATGCAAGATGCGACTCACATAACAAATATTTGAGTCGCGGCGTTCGAGGCGCATCTCTAATGCGACTCTAATGGCTTTCCATATGCGACTCGGGTAGGCTTTTCCCTAGTAGTGTAGGGAATGACTCGACCATAGACGAAGTGCATAATCTCTCCGCTTTGCATTCATTTAGTCAAAGTTTCTCTTCTTAATCAATAAAATAGCCTAAACTTTTATCTCGGTTAAAAAAACTACTCCCTTCGTCTCAAAATAGATGTCGTGGATTTATCAAAATTTGGACTAATCTAGATACTAAAGTATCTAGATTCATCCAAATTTTAACAAGCACGTGACATCTATTTTAAGATGGAGGGAGTACCAAATATCTAGAAAATTATAGCATTCATAATACTAAATTCATATAATATAAAAATATAATGGATCTGATACCCTACTTGTTATAATATAGTGCATATAAGTTTTATGAAAAGTTAAACTTCATTATCTTTGATCAAATTTATTGAGAAAATTATCTATATCTAGAATATCAAATTTATACCATGAAAACATACATCATGATGAATGTAATAACATTTATTTGATACTCTATATGTTGATATTTTATTATACATACTCGATTTGACTTAATCTTATGTGCACTACATTTTGGAAATTTTGGCAAGGAGGGAGTACTTATATTATATGATAGATGATGATATTTTCTATGTACTTGGTTAAAAGTTAAAAATTCCAACTCTGATTAAAATCAGAACCCAAGTGTCGTGTTCCACACCTCATCCACCCTGTATAATCTCCTGGCGGAAGCCTAGATCCAAACGTTGGATCGAATGAGACGGAGTCCTTGACGTCGTAACCTCCATGGAGGCGTTGTATTGGAGTCATTTACCATTCATTGTTTGCTCGACGTCTAGGGTGGGAGTGCGGTTTGCTGGTACGAGGTTTGTGGTTGTGATTGGTGGTAGAAGGTATGGTGGTGCTTGATCATTATTGTCGCCCTCAGCGTCCTTCTTGCTAAGGTGTGTTCATTGGTCTTGCGAGTCGACCAAGTTGTGGAAGTGACTGATGCTCTAATTTGAAGAATTCGGGTTACAGAGTTTGCAGTCTATCTTTGATTGCCTCATTCCGTTCCTATTTGACATCCCTCACAACTATACGATCAATCTCATAGCACCTCAGCCTTTCTTGATCAGATAGAAATTGAGGTTGAGGTCCTCCTCCATGTTGGCTATGTCATGCAATGTGGTTGCATTCTTTGGTGTATAACTCAGGTTGTTCCCCTTCCCTCTTGTTGTAGCTTCTCTTCGGTGGATTCTTTCACCTCTTTTTTTTCAGCTTTGAGTTCTTTGTACTGTTTTACTCCTCTACAAAATCTATACTAATACTGCTTTCTGTGGAACATGGAAATCTAATAGAGGAAACCTAGGATCATTGAACAGGGACACTTGGGAATGGACTATTGATCCGCTGATTCATTCTTGTACTCCCTCCTATCCAAAACAGTTGTCGCAATTTTAAGTGAAATGTCCTAAAAAAATTCTAGATTCAAGAAATATGCGACAGGTAATTTTTTTTGTTAAAATGGACACTTTATTCCTTAAAAGGTTTAAGTATTACACCCATCCTTTGTATTACTAAGATGCAAATAGGCAACAACATGTCAGATCAAAAAAAGAGAAAAAAGGCGAAATGCATGAAATCATCAGATACTACATAAGGCTTAAGGAGATTGAGGTTCAATCCTATGATCACGCTGTCATCCACATCGGGTAAAAACATCTCTCGTCGTATCATCCAATTTTGTACATACATCCGTAAACATGTCACAAAACTCAACACATTCTAGATATGAACATGAACTTAGCGTAGCATGCTTCAATACATAACCTACAAAGGACAAGACATTTTATCATTAAAAACCTTGTTATTTTTGCAGAGCCATAGAGATCAAATAACGACGAGAGCTCCCGCCCTAAGAAGGATTCTAAACTTGTAGTCGATCCCATGTAGCCAATTTTCAAATATGTTGGCAACACTACGATGACGATACAACCCAGAAGCTGATTGGATGACTGACCATATAGAACGAGAAAATTTGCACTATAAAAATAGATGCTTAATTGTATCATCGTGGCAAAAAATACGCATTGATTACTTCCATGCCAATTCCTTTAAAAAGGTTGTCTTTTGCAAGAATCATCCCATGACGTAGGTACCATGCAAATATTTTTGTCTTTAGTGGTACCTTCATCTTCCAGATTTTCTTGTTATTATTGAATGGAAGATCAGGACTAGTGATCCATACATGGAATGTACGAAGAATTTTCCACTCTCATGTAAATTCCATCAAAACTCATCAGGACCATCTGACAATTGCACAGTGGTTAAATGTTGAAGTATGGGACCAATTAGGTTCCCATGAGCATCACGTTTGGAGGAAATGATTCTAGTACCGTGGCAATAGTGTCCCCCTTGTGACGAATAATGATGTATAAACCTAGATATTGTTCCGGGAGTGTAGCATTTATAAACCACTTATCCTCCCAGAAACTAATCTACGAGCCATCCTTAATGGAAAATATGCCAAAGCGGAAAAGGTGCCTGTTCATTGCCATCTGTCTAGCCCAAAACTATGAGTCTCGTGGCTTTCAAAGTACTTGAGATACCGCCTTCAAGACAACATATTTCTTCCTTAGGAGATTTTCCCATATACCATTCTCAATAAGCAGCTTGAAAATCCATTTACCCAGCAAAACGGTATTCTTGACCTCAAGGTCATGAAGCCTTAATACACCTTGGTCTTGGAGGAAATATGCCCTAGAGTCAAATAATAATATGGATTATTATCATATTTCATGAAGTTTATGAATTATTTTTTGTATCATGCTATAACTCTATTGAATAGAAATGTCAATACATGTGTGATATGTAAACCACTTGTTGTTCACGGTGAATCTCTAGTCACTGGTTCATTGGTCAACGCATGATCAAGGTTTTCTGATCATGTGGTGCTTTACACTAGTTGACAATGGAGTCACCTCATTAGAGAACGAGATGATGAACATACCCTATCTAAGCATCGTAACACGATCATGTCACAAAGTTCAAGTTGCGATAATTAGGAAATATAGTGACTTGTTTCTTAGACCATGAGACCATATTTAATCACTATCACCCAAGAGTACCTTGAGAGCATCTAACGTCACTCGATGGAACGGTGATCATAAGGGTGCGATTGAGTATTCAAAGAGGCAGGTTGAGGCGTATGTGTCAAGAGAGGGATCTGTTCATCCACGCGATGGAAGATACTCTGGGCCCACTCGGATATATCCACAAGCTGTGCGCCCTGTGACTAGGTCACGAGAATATTACTTATTGGACCGAGTAAAGTAGCAATTGTCGGTAACGAGGTTTATCCCGACATGGTGATGTCATTGATCACATCTCGGATGATGCAAGTATCATAGAGATAATGAATAGGACACCACGTTGATGGTTTAACGATAAGTTTCGTGGAATACACAGGTGGTCATTATGAGCATCCAGATCCCTCTAATGATCATTGCTTCGACAGGGGTCTCGACCATGTCTAGAGTGTTCCTGAACCATAGGGTAGCATGCTTAAGGGTTTGACGAAGCTTGGAGATTGTTTTAGTATCATCAGAATCACCGAAGAAAAGAGAGGGAGAAGCCGGAAGGGTTTCAGGAAGGTTCGAAGGATGTCCGGAGTAGGATGGAAGGAGTTCCATAGCCATGGAAATTAAATAATATGTAATAAATGTTAAATAGTGATTTAATTATTTATTTATATTTATTTAATAAAATAAAAGGATTGAAATCCCTTAACATGGGAAAAGGCCCATGAGGGAAATAAACAAAAGAGAGAAAGGGAGGAGGTGGCCGCATGGACCCCTAGGCTCCCACGTCGGGCCCAAGGGAGCCCTGGTCGGTGACAACCCCTGCTCTCTCTCCCCTCTTTGTTTAGTACCACATGGCTAGGCCAAGGGGTTTGGGTCCCCTTCCCTCCTATATAAGAAGAGGCATAGGAGGCAATTAAATAACAGAAAAATAAATAAGAGCTTCCTAGCTTTGGGAATTGCTTCCAGTTCTCTCTCTCTCTCTCTCATGACCACGACCCCATTGCTAGGGATGCACGAATGAGGACTTCCTCAATGCAGAGTACCGTTGCGCTACGGGATTCGGAATCCAGGAGATCTACTTCCGTAATATTGGCTGGATCAGAGAGAAGAAGGAGTCGTTGTCAAGCATCGTATGTGTGTGACTCTCTCGAGCGGTGCTGCACTTGTGGCACTAGGAGTTATCGTAGCCGTTGGACTTCGAAACGACCTTGAGGTCGGTGTCGGTACGACTACATCATCCACGTTCCCCGCGGATCGTTAACCATGCTCGGTATTCAAACGTATGAATATTGTATACCCTGTTGTTACTGCATTACTAAAAGATAGATCCTGGCATTAGGGTTGCATGCGCAGATTTTTTTTTGTTTTCTGGCACTAAACCCCAACAGTGGTATCAGAGCTAGATCTATGCGTAGTACTGCTAGTATGGATAGAACACACGAGTTGTATCATGTGGACGTTGATTTTATAATTGTTACCCTCCCATGTGTACTTGTGTATACCACAATAATGCGTGATAAAGCATCCCAACTGACTTTACGCGTTAATTCGCGAGACTCGTCCACGCTTGACGTACGGCTTGCACCGTATAAGTGGCTTTTGGGGTGTCTCTCTCGTACATTAGTTAGTATGCCATTTACAACGGAGGGACCTGAGAGGGATGTAGTAGAGACTATTATATAATCAACGTTGTGGTTGAAGTTTGTAGGTAAGAAACGTTTTTTGCGCGAAAGCTCTGACAACCATGTAAAACATGTAAAGATAAAGTAGATGCGTCTCACTTTATTTTGCAGGGACGTTGTGGTGTGATATGGTCATAGTTAAGGTAAAGTATTTTATTTTCTGTTGCTAAGTGGTAGTAACGGTCATCATGATGGTGGATTACAAATCGGAGGCGCCAGTACCCTGGAGCCGGACCCGGAAGTGCAGGTTGGAGATCACGGCGCAAAGAACCATATCGCATCACACTTACATTTGATGTTTATTGTTTGTGCATCTTGTTATGTGCTAGTATTAGATACTCGACAGTAGCATTAATAAGATGATCCCTAAAACATAATACCAATGAAAGTGTTCTCCCTTAGTGTGCACCACCAAGAAAATTCTATGTTATGAGGCACATCGTGATGATCAGGTGTCATGCATAGAACGCCATCCAAATGCAAATATGACTAGAAATCCACCTTCAGGTTATCATCCGAACCCCCTCCAGTATTAAGTTGCAAGCAACAGACAACTGCTTGAAGCAAAGTGTGGAAGGTAAACAGTCCACATGTTCCATGAACAAGAGACCGTTGTTTTCTCCCTAGTAGCAGTAGCACATCTACAACTGAAGAGATTATTGTCACTTCCCTTGGAAACTACAGGCATGGACCCACTATCGAGCATAAATAACCCCTCTTGGAGTCACTAGCAACTACTTGGCCAAGATAACCACTAGCAACAGAGAGCATGCAAGATCATAAACAGCACAGACATGATAGAATCATAAAGACAAAACCATTAATCCAACCAACATAATAATCTCAATATCTATCGGATCCCCGCAAACACAACATGCATGATTACAAATAGATTAGATCTTGATCATGAACGGAGCTCGCAAGATCTATACATAAAAGCACAAAGGAGGAGATACAACCATATAGCTACTACATGGACCCATAGTCCAAGGTGGAACTACTCACGCGTCATATCGGAGAGAAGGCCTCTGGGATGATCTCCCCTCCGGCAAGGTGTCGGGAAGAACTTCAAATCCCTCCCGATCTAGGGATGATGGTGGCGGCGGCTACAGACGGTTTCGTGGATTTCTGATCGTGTACTCAGGTTTTCTGCATCGGGGGCTTTAATAGGCGAAGGGGGAGACCGAGGCGGCCGCCAGGGCTGGCAAACCCTAGCTAGGCGCGGGCTAGGGCCCACCCGCGCCTGGGGTGGGTCTGGCTCCCCTGGCTGGCCCCTCTGGCTCTCCTCTGGACTTCTTGTTCTCCACGGAAAGTAATTTACTTTGTCCTTTGTCCCGTCCAATTCCGAGAATATTTCTTTACTAACTTTTTTGAAACCAAAAACAGCAGAAACAGGCATCTGACACTGTTGCAACTTGTTAGTAGGTTAGTACTAGAAAACATGTAAAAAGCACCTCAAAGGGTGGACAAGTAAAGCAAAATAGATACTAAACAAGCATGGAGCATAAAAAATATAGATACGTTTCCAACGTATCAACATCCCCAAGCTTAACTCCTACTCGTCCTCGAGTAGGTAAGTGATAAACAGAATAATTTTTTAGGTGACATGCACCCTCACAATAAAGATCCAACCATTTGCAAGCATTGAAAGCTGGGATCAAAGAACTCTAAACATGTGCATGAAAGATGGAGTTCTAACAATAGGACATAGTAACTATGCATGCAACATAACAAGCTACAAAGAAAGATCATGAATAACATGCATTGAAAAACGTTTGTTTGTTTCACATGCAGAAAACATAGCATAGTGGAAATCAGATTGTCTCTCATAGAGTAGCAAATAGATTCATAGGACACCTGCAAAGTTCACAAGGGTGACTAGAAACAAATAGCACAATAGCAAGTAATAACACAATATGCATCAATTAATAGGCTTTGGAACACTGCACACAGAATGACAACTATGCTCTCTTAATGGTGCCTAAAGGTAGAAGGTGGAGACTCAATAGTGGTGGAAGAAAGGCATTTTTTGTAAAGGAAGCAGAGATTACAAGTTTCAAAAAGAGCTTCCAAAAATTATGGTACTTGTTAGCTTTCATCCCTCATTGCCCCTATCATAAGCATCTTGAAGTGGTTAAGGTTAAAGTGGCAAAGTTGGAGTATATGCTTGACGAAGTATAAGTTGGCAATCTCAAGTCCCTTGAGTACGAGGGCCACACCTCATGCATACTCAACTTTGGCTCCAGGTAAGTTCTTGTCATTGTAAGTATTTGCATATCATTGAGAACCGCCAACGGGGTACCCCTTGCACATGGTACAGGAGCTTTCCTATAACCAAAATGACAAGGCAAGCAGACAATGAGCATCTCAGCAATCTTTTTATTTACCATATGCATAGCTTTTTATTGAGGATGATTCATAGATAGCTCATTATGGTGATGTTGCAAGTTTCCACCATGATTAGGCATGGCTTAGGCTAGCGGCCCAGGCGTTTCTCTAACACATAATACAAACTCCATGGACTTACAAGTCCCCTCTTTATTTCACACCGGTGACATCCATAGACAAAAGAACATGATATCAACTGAGTACAACAAGGTACACTTGCAATGTTGAAAACGTTCCCCGTGACATCACGGTTCTGCTAACTCCAACTTATAAGTGCAAGCATATACAACAAAGTTGTCACAATGGTTCAAGTTTATTAGGGGCAAAGAATAAAGTATGCCATCAAGTTCGTGAGGGACTTAATCACTAAGTTTTCACATAACAAAATAGTTTTTAATTGGAAGATAGTTGAAAACAAAAATATACTTGGAATGGTGTAACACACCATGCATAGGAGTTTATAGTGGACACTTTGGAATAACTTGGTTTCTTGGGAGTTGGAAGCATGAGTAGAACTTACTCATACAAGTAGAGGCTAGCAAAAGACTGGGAGCAACCAACTAAGAGAGCATAATGGCCATAATCATGCAATGCAACAAAGCATACTAATCAAAGCAAATAGTGGTACTACAAGTCAATGACTAAATGATCATATAGGCTAATGGTGACTTGTCATAGTCATAACATGGTGTAAGCATGTGCCAAGTCAACCCAAGCAAAGCATCAAAGGAGAATACCACAATATTATGCCTTTGCATGCTAAAACAACGCATAATTTCTTCAAGGCACACTAAGCAATCCCAATTGTTTGGAACATACATGCTACAGCAATAATCACTAAGCATAAGGTTAAAACAACACCTAGCATGTCATGCTAAAGTCTAAGTCACAGTCAATGCAAGCTCCTCTTGCACTTCAAGCAAGAACTTACTACTCCTTTCCAACACCAAGAAAACTTATTTGCGGAACAACATAGCGAGAACGGGGGTCCAAACTACTGAACAAAACTAAAAAAACTAAGCAAAACAAACGAAAACTAAGACGCTCCAAGAACAACACAACTGTGCATGAAACAATAAAAACAAAGTGTCTAGACAGACCTAAGCTTTTTATTGATGAGGAAGGGGATGTCTTGGGCATCCCCCAAGCTTTGACACTTGTACCTCTTGGATATTTCTTGGGGTGACACCATGGTAGCATCCCCAAGCTTGAGCTTTTGTCCATTCTTCATCTCATTGCATCATTCTCTCTCTACACCTGAAATTTTTCCTTCATACAAAACTTCACACAATCTTCATTAGTAACATTAATGCATTCAAAAGATATTAGACCACTGGCAAAGCTTTGGAACAACAAGGATTTTCACTAAAAACACAAGCTACTGTAGTAACTCCTTAAAAAATCTCAATTTACCTGAAGAGAGCTCAAAAAGGAATCAATAAGAAGCAAATGCAAATAATGGCAAAAATCTGTCAAAACAAATCAGAAGGTAGAAACTGATTTTTTCGAACATATTCTGTTGCTCAAATCAAACATTTCTGAACTAAGAAAGTTAGCTAACATACTGGGGGATTTATTCGTAAATTTTGAGCTCAATCCGAGTTACAGAGCCTTCTCACGAATTTTTTTGGTTGAGTACAGAAATCTGTTTCGGGACAACATCTCCCCAAATCTTACTTCCCTCTCATTAGAGGTCATTCTTGGCATAAAAAACAAACAAAAAGGATAAGGAGAGTTCATTACTGAAGTAATAACTTCCAAGACTTAAGGAAAATCTTGGTTTATCTCCCAACAAGTACTTTTCTTTAACGCCTTTAAGTTAGGCACGAGAAGCAAGAAGAATCAGGTATTTTCAAATGAAGAAGCATTAACATCAAATCTTGCTTTCAAAGGAGGAGCAAAAAGCAACTTATCTCTCCTCATAGGTAAGTGTTCAATACCTTTCTTGAATGGAAAATGATATTTAATGGTGCCTTCTTTCATATCAATGGTGGCACCAACTGTTCTAAGAAAAGGTCTTCCCAAAGTAATAGGACAAGAAGCATTGTATTCAACATCCAAAACATAGAAATCCATAGGGACATAAGCATTGTTAACCATGATTATAACATCATTAATATTATCCGTGAGTTTCTTGTTAGTATTATCATTGAGTGGGACATCCAAATAACAATCTTCCAAAGGTGGTAAATCAAGCATTTCATAAATCTTCCTAGGCATAATAGAGACATATAACCAAGATCACATGAATCTTTGAGATCAAAGTCATTCACTTGCATATTAATAATGGGTTCCCAACTATCTTCTACTTTCCTAGGAATATAAGCTTTGTGTTTTAGCTTCTCTTCCTTAATCTTAACAAGAGCATCTGTAATGTATTTGGTAAAGGCAACATGCATGTCACTAGCATCAGGACTTCTAGAAAGCTTTTGCAATAACATAATCACTTCAGAAATATTGCAACCATCAATATCAAAGTCAAACTTGGCATCACTAGTAGTAGGCTCAATAGGCTTAGGCATAGTAGGAGTAGGATTAGGGACTACTTGTGATTTAGTGGCGATAGTGCACACACTATTGTTTCTATCAATTTCAGCTTCCCTTTCCCACTTAGCAAGAAGTTGAGCTAATAGCCTAACATTTTCATCAATAGTAACTTGTATGGCATGAGCAGTAGCAAAGTTGTTTTCCATAGTTTCAGGTTTAGCAGCCATTTTATTAATCAAGGAAGACTGAGCTTCAGACAAAGAGGAAATATTTTTCTCAACAGTTAAAAGCTTTTCCTCTATAGTCTTATTGAAATTGTTTTCTTTACTAATAAAGTCCTTGATCATGACTTCAAGTTCAGAGGGGGCACTTCTAGCATTATTGTAAGAGCTTCCATAGGAATTGCCATTATTAGGAGGATAAGGCCTATAATTGTTGTTGCTACCAAAATTATTCCTATAGGCATTGTTGTTGAAATTGTTGTTTCTAATGAAGTTCACATCAACTTGCTCTTCTTGAGCAACCAAAGAGGCTAAGGGAACACTATTAGGATCTAGAGGAGCTTTCCCATGAACAAGCATAGCCATAATAACATCAATATTTTCACTCAAAGAGGAAGTTTCCTCAACAGAATTGTAACATCCCAAAAATACTAAACTTGGATCATCAAACTCTAATCATCAAATTAGGGTTAACAAAAACTTTTCAAATTAAAAATATGAAAGCATGCATAAGAAAAGCATTTCAATTTGGATTCTTTTGAATTGCCATGCTTGTGTGTTTCTTTGCTTGTAAAATGATTCTTAGGTGATATAAACATCATCTAAACAATTCCCACACTTTTCCCAAAGACAAATAAATCAAAACAAAGAAAATAAGTGAATGGTCACTTTGGCCAATTTAACTCCCATGCCTACTTTGGCTATCTCTAACTTTCAGAACTTAACAGAAACTTGTTTGGATCTTTGCACCCCTTGATAGTACTCATAACAAAGTACCAAGGCCCACTTTGTGATCATCCAAAAACATTCAAATGCAGAGTTTAAAGGACAGTTTAAAATTGAATCTATATCTTATGGAAAGATCCCACTTTTTCAAAAACCACTCAAACAAGCTAAACTTTCAAAACCCAAGAATCCATAGACTCACCAGCACATGCCTAGCACACCCACCAAAAATCTTTTCAAAATTCAAAACTTGAATTCTTGCGGCCATTTCATAAAACACCTTGCAGATTCAAATCAAACAAAATCAAAACACTATAGTGTGCAGTGATTCTGGCCTAACTTGTTCCCTCTCTGGGCACCACTAGCCTTAGTAGATTATCTAACAACCTTAACTAATCTCTAGCACCACTGTAAGCTAGCCATTGTCATCAATGGTGAACAACCCGAAAGCACCATGGTCACCCTAGTGTGGACAGCAAGCTACAAGAAGCACTAGCCTCGCCAACATTGTCTGGGAGCAAGCTAGCACCCCACCGCCACTCCCTGTCCCAGTCGTGAGCGATGCCAGCCCCTGGACCACACGCACAGACCATGCCAAGCTGCTCAACAACCATGCCGAGAGTGCGCCCCATGCTCCACGCTCGACAGACGCCCACAGACCGCGCGCCGCCCTCGCCGCATGCATACGTGATCACCGTCCGGCCCGCAGAACCGCCCGTTGCTGCCGCGCGCTGACTTTTCACCATTAAAACTCCCGTCGGGCACGCGCAGAGCACCGCAGCATTCCGACCGATCAGCACCGCCCCACGCCTCGCCACCACGCCGTTGAGCTCCGCCAGGAGCAAGACCGCTTCTCACGCCGCCACGCCGATATCCTCTGTCTTTGTCGACCACGACAAGCTCACTTGCCCGTCGGTCCCCTCGCCACTATAAATAGAGCCCTCCCGCTCGAATCCTTCACCATTCCACTCCTCTCACCCGAACCACCCACCTCGGTCCGTAGCAAAGCGAGCATCGCCGCGCCGAATTTGGCTTCAGCTGCTGGAGAAGAAGGAAGCCATCGATTGGAGCCGCCCCAGGAGGAGTTGCCGATACCAGGAGGTTCGCCGTCGTCGACTTCGTCATTCGCCCGCATCGCCGACCTTCGCCTGAGCCCCGGTGAGCCTCCCACGACCCCCACCAGCCGCGTTAGGGTTCTGTCTCGCCAGCGCTGCCCGACGTGGACGGTGAACCAGAGCCGTTAGATTAGAACGAGATCCCACGGTCCACGTTGCCCCGTACCGCTTCGCACCCCCCGTCTCACTGACGTGTGGGGACAACCACTTAACCAGCCCGCGTAAGCACTGTGCGTAGCAGGCCGGCCCATTATCGTCTCCCGCGCGACCCAGCCGTTTGAATTTAGATTTTTCTATTTTCATTCAAACACAGTTCTATGCCTAGTTTCAAAAATCAACCCAGCTCGATTCAGTGAACCAAATTGAATGAAACCAATTTTGTTAGAAAGGTCTTGAAATGCTTAATCCAAGCCCGTTGGATTCAAACCATTTGGATCTGTAGATCACCCTTGGTAAAAATAACAAGGCAGAAGCTTTTCTGCATTCAAACATTTTTCAAATTTAAACCACAATATCTTTTGAGTTGATTCCAACTCTCAAAAATCACATTTGATCATACCTTTCAGAATATATAAAAACATATAGGTTTACTTACAGAAATAATGTTCAAGTAATAAAAGAATGCCACATAGGCATTTCTAGTCACTTGTTTTATTTAAAATAAAAGGTTAAACCTTATTAAATTGTGACACCACTTTAAATCACATTCCCATGTACTGAAATATGTGGTGATGACATGTGTCAACATGATCCCATGTTTGGTTTGGAGAATATTAAATCTTAAGTAGTTTTTCAATGAGTAGAAATTACTTTTCTAAAAAAAATCATTAAGTCAAATGCTTTAGTCTTGTAATGTTAGTGATGATGCTAGATCATCTATAGAACCCCTTTGTGTGATGATTGAAAGTAGTTAAGTATTGTTTGGTGATTGTGTACCTCGTATATATTTATAGACGCTAGTACCGACCAAGGATACGAGGAGGAAGGAGGATACTACGAAGAAGAAGCCGAGGAGAACTTCAACCACTGCTCTGCACAAGGCAAGCCAATACTTGCAAGCTATTAACTTAGAAAGCTTATGCTGATACTTATGTAAGCCTTACTACAAAAGTTGACCTATGCAAGCCAATACTTGCAAGCTATTAACTTAGCAAGCTTATACTGATACTTATGCAAGCCTCATACTACTAGTTGATTGATCAAGCTAACACTTGCAAGATGTTCCACTTTAGCAAGCCTTACTATGCCAACCATATGCCTTAAGCATATGTGATCATCCCACTTGATAACCCACTCCTAGTTTTACTTGCAAGCTTCTACTTTATTTTATTTATCAAAGCTTTTACTTAGGGTTTACTGAAGTAAATTGTAGATACTAGAAAGATAACTAAAGGTTGCATAACGAGCATATAATTTGGCCTAAGTTAGATAATATTGATGTCATCCTAAGGCATCACATGGTACTTAGTTGAAACTCCACTTGTTTACCACCCCTCATTAGTACTCACTCCCACTTGTAGATGCTAGTGCTAAGCCTAAAACTTGATCAACTTTAGATGTGAATACTTGGTGAAAATGGTTATGAAAACCTTAAAATGATGGATCATTCTACTGAGATGTTTTGACATGTGTTTCCGAACACCAGATGATTTTGGTGATGAAAATGTTAAGGCATGAGCCTTAACCCTTTATAAAACTGATGGTTGTCTGGATGCGATACCATTCCAATTTTACCGTACAACCACAATACCCAAAATTTGGGTAGGGCTTGACTGGAAACTTATATACCTTAGTATTGGTTCCCTCACGTCCAAGGTCTGAGCTGAGGCTACCTTGTGAAGATTGTCCACCTGTGCAGTACCCAAGATGACAGTTGGTCATGGTTGGGAGGCCAAACTCACATGAGAGGTGCCTATACTAGGACGTGTAATTGAAAGGTTATGATTGATTATCCGCATACTGAGTATGGTGAATTCAGGATTTGTTCCTGACGGATATATCGAATGTTGTGGTGAAAGTGTATAATCTCTACAGAGTGTCAAACTATTCGAATAGCCGCGCCCGCGGTTATGGACAGTTGGAGTGGCCATATTGTTCCCCCGTCAGATGTTTTCAAAATGACTTGTGAATTGAATTGAGAATTTTACTTGACCACAACAGAGTTGTCGCATGAGATACAAGTTCCCACTTAGGTGTTATAAAAATGGACTAGCTTTCTCTTGCTCCTGAACTTAGTAGAGGTAAATCTGGCTTTTGGCAAAACAACCCTAGAGCTTAGTGTCCTATTACCAAAAACCCCCCTTCACTTGTTAGTATTAGTTTGCGAGTACTTAAAGAGTACTCATGGCTTTGTCCCTGGATATTCCCGTGGCCAAACTATGAAGAGCAGTACCAGGATGATGGACCCCAGGAATGTTACGACAACTAGGATCATCTCCCATCGTCAGCATTGCCTGTGACCCCGAAGATGGAGCTTCGCCTACGCTACCTTTATTATTACATATTTCCGTTGCTTGAGTTTTATTAAGAACTGGATCATGAGATCCTTATTTGTGTAAGACCTTATGTATGGTTTGTAATGGATCATGTACTGTGGTATCCAATTCTGTTATGTCTCGCAAAAATGGTAATCCTGGGATTGCGATGTATGGCATAACAGGCATATGGGATTTAAAATCGAACCAGAAGGAGGAAGGAAACGTCACACAGGTGTTGCAAGCAACACGGAGACCTGGACAACACAAACTCAAGACTTTGTCCCAATGAAACAGTGAGGTTGTCAAGCTCACCGGTTTGCTGTAACAAAGGATTAAACGTATGGTGTGGAAGGTAATGGTTTGCAGCAGGTAAACAAGTAACAGTGGAAGATGTATTGATGGTAAAGATTGGATCGGGGTCCATAGTTCACTAGAGGTGCTCTCCTTAGATAAACAACATGGCATGAAGTGTAAACAAATTACAGCAGGGCAATTGACAGGAACTGAGCAAGGCATAACAATGCAATTACTAAGAAACAGTCCACATGTTCCATGAATAAGAGAACGCTGTTTTGTCCCTAGTAGCAACAACACATCTACAACCGAAGATACTATTGTCACTTCCCTTGGAAACTAGAGGCATGAACCCACTATCGAGCATAAATACCCCCTCTTGGAGTCACTAGAAACTACTTGGCCAAGATAACCACTAGCAACGGAGAGCATGCAAGATCACAAACAACACAGACATGATAGAATCATAAAGACAAAACCATTAATCCAACCAACATAATAATCTCAATATCTGTAACATCCCAGCACTTAGGAACCAACAAAGGGTAGATTTAGGAATATGTGCAATTGCATGCATTCATCTATATAGAAATGTGGGTTAATTTTTCGCCAAATAAAAACTTAAAGTGTTCAAAGTTTCTTTCACTCTTTAAGTTTAGGAATAGCCTTGGAGAATGATTGTTATAAACTTTGACATGATCTTTATGGATTAGTGTATTTTGGGGAAAAGAATTTGAATTCAAACTTACGATTTGGATTTATATTTTTAAAAGGATTAAGATTATGTGTGAGAATATTACTTAATCAAGAAATAATATTTAGTAATTCAAACTTTAAATAATATAACATAATTGAGTAAATGAATATTTATTTCATATATTTATTCAATGAATATGTTACAAAATGTAACTTATGAAGATAATAAAGAAACAATATATAGTAACCAGAAACTCTATAAAAGATTGACAATTAAATAAATGAATATACATTTCATTTAATCAATTCATCAATAAGTTACAAAATGAAAATTATAAAACTAATAAAGAACCTTTACAAGAGTAGAATTTCATCCTTATTTATCTAGTAAATTTTATTTACAAAAGAATAAAATAAATATTACAAGGGGACTATTCTATAAAGAAAAAGAAAAACCTAATCTAAATCTTGAATCTTCAAGTCTTGTATCTGCAAAACAGAGAACAAACAAAAAAGAAATAAAGTAAAGGTTAAGATAGTTCTTTTACTCTCAGTAGTGACAGTGAGATGCACTGTTCCACTTTACATCATTGAGTAAATATTTAGGGGCAAGTTTCACCAATATGAAAGAATTAAATCTTTCATAATCCATAAGCCACAAGTCAAATAACTTCAATCAGTAAGAGGGAAAGTTTCACCAGGCAGATAAGTAGTAAACAGATAAAAAGGTAACTTCCTTTCCAGAGCATATCCACAAGGGTGTAGCAGACATACAAGCAGCTTACACACCTAAATGCATGGTGTGTGCTGTCATCACAGCTACTACAGTCCACACAAGTAAAACAGCTCAACACAGCCGTGGGAAAGCACCACAACATCATTTCCTTGTTCATACACATCAAGCACCAGCAGTCTAGCCATATCCAAACCAAATCAAAACCACAACACACATTAGATCAACCCAGTACTCACCAAGATGGTGACATAAGGAGGGGGTGGATCAGGTGGATAGCAAGGCCAAGGCCAAGCTACCAGGAACCAGAAGGTGGATAGCAAGATCAAGGACAAGTTCCAGGAGCTGGAAGTAGCAGGAGATTAACCAGATCAGGCCAGCAACACAACCAACAAGATCAACCACGAACCACAACAACAACCCACTGCTGTGGTGAGTTATATAAAACCATCACATGATCTGTTTATCATATCAATATAAAAGATTCATGTGTTGTTCTATATCTAACTTCTCAGTATTCATCCAAGTGGGATGAATCCATCCTAGAAGATTTTGAATAATAAAGTCATAGCCACAAGATAACCATACAAGTAAAACCAGGATCTCAAACCAACATCACTGATCCTGGATACAAAAGCCAAATCTTATACTCCAATATAGTCAAAGTCAAGATTATGAAATCTGGGCACATCTCTTAAAAGAGTAGCACCTCGGAATCCATAAATCTTATGGATCCATGCAAAACCATTAGCACACCCATTATTTTCCCAACTATGACTCAAGAATTAGCAGCTGGTATTACTGCCAGAACATTTATATCAGGGACAACAAATTAGGAAACTAGTTCCTATGCCTTAGACCAACATCATAGGCAAGGAGATTAAAAGATGCTTTCATCTTATCTTTGCGATTAATTTCAATCGCTTGAGCTAAGCTCAGTAATAGGACCCAACTACTTGTGTGCCATTCTATGATGGTATCACAAGGACATGTCCTAATAAGCCAACCACAATCATTACTTAGCTTTCACAAATAAGAAAGTGGTAAGCCACTAAATATCATTTTCCTGGAATTAAATGCCAGGAATCAGCATCAAGCTCATTTATACATCTACAGAACATCACTAATTTGTAATGATTAATTTTATTCTGTATATCAGCATACAAGCCAACAATTACAGATGCAGTTAACAATCACTGACAGAACTACTATCAATACTAACATTTTGACAGTAGAAAGTTCCTAGGTCAACAACATTCACAAGTAATGATTCCATAGAAGCACTATCATTTGAATCATATCAAATTACCATTGGAATTAGTCTGGTAAGCCACTAGCATCACCAAAGCCAACTATAAGCAGTAATCCACATCAAACAACCATTCATCTTGCTCAAAGATCATCACTACTTGATCCAAATCATCATCTATAATATCAACAGAGGGATATGAACCCTAATCAGGAATATGAACTCTAATCAGGATAAGAACCCTAATTATAACATGGACACTAGCCAGGGGCACTAGAAACACATAGGACAGAGTGGCAGAGTATAGAGCACGAGTGAGAAGAGGAAAGAAACTTACTAGAGGTTGTTGCTGTGGGCGAGAAGAGGAAGCAGAGGGTGTCGACGAGCACAGATGCACGGGGAGCACCCCAAGGGGGAGCTGCAACCCGCACCACGCCGAGGTGGTGACCACAACCACACTTGAGGGATAACAACACCACCACAGCACCACAGGAGCAGCGGCGGCAGCAGCACCAGCACCACCCCAAACCCTAGGTTTCGGGACGAAGCCGGTCTGGCCACAGGAGGGCCCCAAGTCCAAATCGAGATGGACTGGAAGGAGGAGCGGGGTCAACAACCACACCATGCATCACGGCGGCGGCCGGGGAGGAGCACGACGGCATGGATTGGCCGGTAGTGGCATCGGTGACCACGGGGTCGAGAGAGAAGGAGAGAAGGGGACGTGGGAGATGGACAAGGGTGTGGGCTGAGAGGGCCAACCCTTCGGGGAGCATTTTGGTTCTGCCCACTTGGGCCAGAACGACCCAATAAGCCCAACAAGGTCTAACATCCCAAAAAAATTCCTATTTTGGAATGTTATAAATAAAAATCAATAGCTTGATTGATTGTTTGACTTTGTTGAAAATTTTCAAAGAGAAGAAACTTTTTGAATAGAAAATACTCTCAACCTTGAATTCAAAATCTTATATTCATTTGTTACGACCTAAGTAGCCATATAAGCAAAAGGGCATGGATTGATTATGGATTGTAGAATTGGTGTGCAAGATTTCAAAATGAAAATCATGAAGCATTCATAAGCATTTCATTACATCCATGCAAAGTTCTCACAAACTGAATCCAAATCCTGGTATCTAAATCCTCGCCCAAATGTTCCTAAAGGTAATTAAATTGAATTTATAAAACCCACTGTTGCTAAGGCATAAATTATTGATAATTATAGCCTAGAGAGATTCAATTAATATTATAAAATTTTAGAAAGAAAATTGAGCTCATTTGGGGCTAGTATTAGAAAGTTATGGAATAAATACAAATAAATAAAGATATAAATAAAATGGAATATACAAGGATTTATAAACCCACTACTTGCAAACTAGTAAAAAGATTACAAATATGATCCTACAATAATCTATTCGATTTTATAAAATTTTAGAAACAAGAATCGTGTCATTTGGAGTTCGTATGCAAAAGATATGAGGAAAACAAGTAAATAGAAAAAAAGAAAAAGAAAAAAACAACTAGGCCGGCCGAGCCAGTCGGCGGCCCATCTACTGGGCCGGCTCACTGTAGCCGACCGGACCAGCCAGGCCAGATCGATCGCTTAGATGCTTTAATTTCCGTGCAAAATCTGTTTTATTAAACCTATCTCTGTTCAAACTCTCATAACTTTTTATCTACAACTTCGAATCGACTTCCGTTTGTTTCTACTTGTTCCCTACTCCAAGGCCTATCTCTACACCATCCTAAATCTCCATATAAACTCGTGGAGCCACAGCTGTACGAGTTTCTATTCTCTAAATCCCGAATCTACACATGCCCGAATCTTATTTCGCTTTTTGACCCATCTAGACTTCGTTGTTTGCCTTCGGCCAAAAAACGAAAGTTGTATAACTCGTCGAAATCTTTCAATCCCGATAAACCTCACCTCTTTTCATCCACCACAGCCGGAGAATTTCGCATCGCGATATTTTAGATCTGACGATGTAAATCCAAGATGTACTCGCGCTCGATTCTTCAAATCCAAATTCCTTTGGTGAGAAGGTACGACTAATGATTCCCCACAACTTTCGTGTTCTAAGTTTTTCAATTTGACCTATGGATTTGTCTCTCTAACCCAGATCTATTTCTTGTCTATTCTGAGCCAAAATCGGGTCAATCTCCTCTCCTAACCAGTGGATCTCATCCCAACGGCCAGGATTAGATCGATTCCTCGAAGGGGTACGAGCCAACCGTATATCGCCACATGTCAATGTCAGGTCAGCATCTAATCCCAGTCAGCATGCAAAGTCAACCTGTCCAGTCAGCGGAATATTCTCTGGAATATTCCGTTCGAATTTAAAATTGCACATTATAGATCTAACTTGTAAAATTCATTAGAAATTCATACCACGTCCAAAAATTGCGTATAATATATCAAATTGAAGATAATTTTACGTAGAATCATCTTATCAGAATAGATCCAACTTTTACTGTACGTGGTTACTGCAGTAATTTAATTAGATTTAATGGTCTTTTAGGTTAATAAATTCATAGGAAATTATCTGTAACTCCGAAAAATATGAACAATATATCAAATTGAAGCTACTGTAATGTAGATTAATAATATTTGGTTGGATCCAGCATTTGCTGATTATTTACCCCATAGTGATTTAATTAGTTTTAATGGCTTTAGAAATCATTAAATTCATAGCCAATTATTTGCATATCACAAAAATATAAATAATATACTGATAGAAAGCTGGTTCCATGTAGATCATCAATATGCAATTAGTTCAGCCTTTGACTGTAAGGTTTTGCCGTGAAGATTTAAATGTTTTAATGGCCTATTTAGAATAATAAATTCATAAGAAAATAAATACTGCTCAGAAAATTACAAATAATATGTCCCTGGAATCACAATTCCGTGGAGATTACAAATATAATTTTAGTTTGATTTTTAGGCAATAGAAACTGTATGAATCATTTAAAACCCATTAAACACTATTTAAATCATACAAAAAGATCTATAACTCCGATTAGGGTGAATCAAACGCCTACTGGTTCGTATTAACGTCGTATATCCAGTAAATCCAAGAAAAAAATTTAATTTGACAGTTAGAACATGCGTTACAACAGAACTATTAAAACCCCTATATTGGCAAGTAATTATTAATAACAAGTACTCCATTGCTTTAATTGATCTCATACATGTATCATATGATCTATTAATGCTCAGAGAACTAAATGTAAGCATTATAACATATTAAACCATCATGCATGTTTTTGATCATCCTTGTTGTGCTTGCTATGTTTGCAATTGTTTTGATTGGAACTACCTTGTCCTCGTATTAGATTGTTCGGAGAGTGCGATTGCTGTGGAGAAATACAATCATCACCCATATTATCAACATAAGGCAAGTTACACCACTTGTTCATAATTTTTGTCTCAGTTTTGATTCTATGCATGTGATCTTCGAAATTCTGTAGTATGCATGTGTAGGATGTTCTAGTAGAATTTTTCCTTAGTATTATTTTGCAAGTGTGATGATTTTGTAGTATGCCATGAGTAGCTCTATACTTAGGATTTACCCTCCTAATAGGTTACCCCTGTTTTTGCTAAGTATTGCTTGCTATGCTACATATACAAAGTACCGTTGGGGGGGTTCGAAAGACAAAGAATTTTTCTAAGTATAAAGGCTCTCTAGAGCAAACTTTTCTTCTCAAATCCACTTCAAACTTAAACTAAGTTTTCTTCTAGGCGGAATGGTTGTCGGGTCAACGAGTGAGATTTTGGTGGAGGACGGTCGCCCAGGAATCAAAGAAGTCTGCCATGTTTCAGAATTCAGAAGCTTCCAGTGCAACCACAATACATATGGGCTCTGTCTTGGCCTAGTACTTAGTGGGAAACCTCAACATTTGGAGGTTCTTGGCACGGTTGGATCCAGAAGGTAGAGGGGCTACTAAGGGAAAGCCTTTCCATGGTCTTGTTTGTAAAAGGACTTGATCGTGGATTGTGGGTAAAGTGCACAAACTCTCGAGAGTATGCAATCTGATCGATTAGCCGTGTTCACGGAAACAGAACAACATTGAGCATCTGAAGGATGGAGCCTCTAAAGGATCTTACTCTCTCTTTTCTGAAGGATCTTATGTAACACCCTCCGAATCGGACCTATGCAAGTTTTAGCGAAACCCGCCAAACCCGCATAGAAACGATTCAAAGGTGCCCACCAGGCACTTTCGTGTGGGTGGAAAACGAAGTAATAACATTACACAACAGTCCTCGATGGGACCCACAGAACAGATATATATATAACAGCGACTCAATGAGTCAAGAATACATATATACAATACAAAGATCCAAATCACCTTGAAATTGATAGAACGTCCGACTACGGACAAGATGCAAATGGGGCTAAGAGCCCTGAAGAATAACCAATGGCGTCCATAACCCTGCCCAGGCCAAGCCGGAAGGGTAACCCTGCTAACGACGTCGATCTCAAACCTGCTTAAACAAAAGGGGTGCCGACAAAGGCAAAGGAAAAAGAGGAGCGTCGATCTTGAGGCCAAGACAGCGAGGCTAGAATTCGCGGTCCTCGCCTACATAGGTATGGTGGATCGAAAGGCGGCAAAGATGCACTAACAACCTATAGAGACTCGATACAACTGGCGACTATCAGAGAGGGATAAGAAAGACCTATTCGGATCCAACCTGATGCTACCATCAAACAAACCCATCCTGGCGTTTCCCCCTCGCGACCAAACGAGGAAGTCAACCGAGGGACTCACACAGTTGGCAGTTTTAGTTATTCGGTTGTCGTTGCAGCAATTACTAGTCAAGTATAGATAATCATCCTGATAAAATAAGCAGTGGGCACTTTTATTTAATTAATCCGTTGTAGTTGCGACACTTACTAATCAGATACAATTAGCATGAGATAACCCAAAAACCCAGCAGTTGTTGGTACTTTTATTTAGCCATTCTGTTGTAGTTGCAATACTTACTAGTCAGGTACAATGGTCGCAAGCGACAACCCAAACAAGCAATTGTTGGCAGTTTTAATTAGCCATTCCATTATAGTGAAGCTGATTACTAGTCATTATAAAGTCAAATTTATAGCACTACTTTAGTTATGCTTGTCTATGATCGAGATACTGTGCTCCAAGTCGTCCATAACCGCGGAAACGGCTTTCAGAAAGTTTTAACCTGGCCGGGGTGCACCAATAGCAACACACGCTCGATCGACCTCGGAAAAACCAAATCAAAACCCAACGAGGCCTTCACGACAAAGCAATCACAGGATTCAGAAATATTTCAGGGGGCCACCCCATTAAGCTACCCGCAACGAAGTTAGCTGACTCCGAAACGGACTCAAGGTTTGGGTAGACGGCTGTGAACGACTGGGAACCCAAAACTGGGCTTGTCGACACCGCGGAATCGTGTCTCGATCCTAAATAGTACAGGTGCTATCTGTCGCACAATTTAATTAAAGCAGTAAAGCATGGCATAAGTACATGATAGTAAATAAAACCTCAAACTAGTTTGTGGCCCCAAGAAATAAGAATGAATCATGCTCTGGCTCAGGGGGGTCCCATAATCCTCCCGGATGTGGATAGTGTGATAAATCAAGGAACAGGTATCAAGTACTCGGGGTCCTACGGGACACAAGTGGGCGTTCGGAAACCAAATATTATCTATCACCCACCGATGCCTCTGCTTACTTCAATTTTAGTTGTTAGACAGGAATTAAAGTGAACGATAAGTAAAGCCATGATCATCTCCAACATCAAACATGCGTCATTACTCCAACAACTGTGGCACTTGGCGACACGCAACAGCACTTGAGCAAGCGACTACGACGCGCAAGTCCAACTATCTACCAAACAGCAGGTAATAGGATGTGGCCAAGGCAATATAAGGCTGCAAGGGATATCACGGGTACGGAAAACTAGTGCATCGCAACACAGATAGCAATAGATCAACAGGAGGGAATAAATACTATTAAAGTAAGATAGGTAGAAAGGGGGAGATGCTCGCCTGAAACATTGCCGAAGGTTCAACCGAAGATCGGGGCGAAGCTCACATCAACTCAACGGCCTTATCCGCGAAGAAGCAAAACACTAGAATAAACACCGGATGCACTATTTAATACAACGGCAGAAGATCGGGCATGATGCATGTATGATGCATGACAAGGCAAAGGTGCGATGCAATTAGGTCATGTTGAGCGTAACCGGGGTCCCGACATTACTTAGATGGTTCAAGTTGTTTAGCTACCCCGCAATTTAAATGTTGTCTTAACATGGCAGAAGATAGCACCGGGTTCGCTACACAAATTTAAATGAGGCCAATATAAGGCTAGATTTGCCCGCATATGGGCCCCATATTTAATTATTAGGTGAATCGGCATAAGGCCCCCAAACCACATGACAAGGATGCATGCATGAACAATTAATATGCGACAAGTTGTCTTATATTATAAAATAGGGTTTCGGAAAAGGGGTTCACACATTAGAGGGTCTCGACGAACTTGGGGTTCCGGGGTTCGGGGTCGGTCTCAGGTTCAGGGTTCGACGGAAACGACGGAAGCGGATACAAGACGGAGAACTTGTGGCCAAGCGGTCGATCCTGCCGCTCTCGACGAACTTGAGCGGACCGGGTACCGGGGTCTTGGAGTCCGTGGAGTAGATCTTGTCGCACTGTATCCGCTAGGCAGCTCTTGTCGTTCTGCGCGAATCTTGTCGTCACGAGGATCTTGTCGGGCCCTCGGATCAGATCGATCTTGGCGTCCGCGAGGAAGTACTTGGTGAATCCGTGGAGAAGATCATGTCGGTCCACGGGGTTCGGTCTTCGGGGTTCGACGGATGTCTTGGCGTCCCATGAAGGAGAGCTTGGCGTCCGAGGGCAGTTCATGTCGTTCCGTGACGGTCTTGTTGACGGTACTGAGACGGCAATGAATGCCTAGTCACAGACACGGTCCTGGGCAGTATCCTTCGGTGGCACCACACTACATCCACCGCAACTTCACCACAGCAGTGGAGCCCCACAAACGATTACAACAGAGAGCACATGAGCTGGGGAAAACGGCCACCACTCGACTGGGATGGTCTGAGGTAAACAAAACTATGCGGTCAGGGAACATAGAATACATGCTCATCGGCATGAAGGCGCAACAGCAACGAGGACAAAGAGCAAGCGGCGGAGGCCGTCAGGAACACACAGCTCGCGTGCGACTGCAAGGGCACGCATGCGAGGTCGTGGCCGGAGGATACAAACACGACAGGGCGATGGAGGCAGACGCGGTCGCGGCCGGAGAAGCTCGAGGCCGGCGACGGGGCCCTGCGGAGGAAGGGGCCGGCGAGGAGGACTGGAGAGGAGCGCCGGCGGGCTCCGGCGGCTCGGTAGGGGCAGAGTGGCACCTGATGCAGAGCCGGGACAGGGGCGGCGGAAGGTGGCGAGGGCGAGGCGGTGGGCGAGCGCGGCGGCCGGAGAAAGGGAGCGGCGATGGCGGCGGGCACACGAGGTGGAGGAAGGGCGGCGACGGTGAAGGCGCAGCGGATGGCGGCGAGGCTCGAGGAGGGGAGGGCGGGCGCGGGCCGGAGGCGCGGGAGACTGCCGCGGAGCGGCAGAGGAGGAGGAAGGCTGGCGAGCGGAGGGCGGAGGCGGGCGGCTTCGCCAGCGACAGGAGGCGCGCAGTGAGGTGAGGACACCGGAGGGAGGAGGGCGTCGGGTGCCTGGGGCGAGCCGGCAGAGGGGGAGAGGAGGAAGAAGACGGGGGAGGGAGCATGCGAGAGAGGAGGTGGGGGGAGGAGTGTGTGTGTGGCAGGAGGGATGGGTTGCGGGTGGGTCAGTTGTAGCATCCCGGTTGTTCAACCCGTAATGCTACTAAGTTTAATAATAAAATGGGCTACTTCCAACATATAATTGTTGCATCATCATCATATCATGCTCATGTCATCATGTCCCCTTGCATTTGAGCATCATATAAAACCTTTTCTTGTTTGCTTCTTATCTCATGTGCATGATTAATTGTAGTTGCTTCTTGATATTGTATTTGGTTCTTACTAAATTGTTATATGCCCAAGTTGAGTTGGGGGCATCTCTCTTTTGACTCCACCACCTTATCTTGCACCACCTTATAATTCCACCATCCAATAATATGGGCTTGGCTTTTATTGAGTTTCTCTAGCCCATGTTGCTGGTTGGATCCACTCCTAATCTATTTGCTTGGCCTTTGCCACCTTTTGTGCATGCAAGGAGTAAAGCCACATGGAATCATGTTGTTTTCACAATATATCCACTTGGCATTAATTGTCTTGCATGGGCCATGCAAGTATCCCTTTTTCCCTAGTTTTGGTTTTGCTTGTTTTCTATTTGGACCAATCCTTCTACCTTGCTTCTTTTGTTTGGTTAGTTCAAAACCCTAGCTCTCTCCCTCTCCTTTTTCCCCTTAAGTTAAAACCCTACCTCATGCCCCAAACCCCACATGTGCTAAGAGCATGCCCATCCAAACCACCCTTGCTTGGATTTTTGCTTGATCTTGTAAGAACATGCATGGTCCAAGATCCACATCCCCATGGCCATCTTCCTTCTCCTTTTTCTTGCTTAGTCTTGTGTTGAGCTTGGACTTGGTGCATGCTTGCCCAAGTTTAGTACCCCCACCTTCTCACCTTGCAAGCAAAAGAACCTAATTCAATCTATCCTAAAAACCAAAAACCTAAACCCTATTTTATCACTATCCTAAAACTAAACAATATTTTACATAAACCCAAAATAAATCCTATTCTACCCCTACCTCTAATCATAACCCCAAACTAAACCTACCCCTCCCCTTTCCTCTTCTCCCTAGCATGGGTACCATGCCCCTCTTCCTCTCTTTCTCTCCACTCAAACAACACCTAATCCCCTCTTCCTAAGCTAAACCCTAAGTACCCTCCTCCTATCTAGCTTGCCCCATGTCCCTCACCTAGCCAACCATGCCATGCGCCTACCACAGTCTGCAGGCCCCACACGACAGACATCCCCAGACACCCCATGCCCCCACACCCATGGCCACCAACCCTCCTAGCCCTAGCCGCCTTCCTCTTATCCTCCCCGTTTTGCCTCCCCTCCCGCCCACGCCATCGACCTTAGCCGTGCACGGCCATCCCGAACCACGCCACCCTGTGCGTTCCTCGCCGTGCAGCACGTGAAGGTGGCCAACGCCACCCCGCAGCTGTCCCTCCCTCACGCAACCACCGTTCCCTCCTTCTTATCTACCCCTTTTCCCTCTCGACCGCCAGACCCCCAGATCTACCCCTTCGCCTCTCCCCTTTCTTCGCCACCACGCCGACGCCGCTGCACCACCGCTGCGCTAGCGGAGGGAGCCGAGGTGTCGAGGAGGACCAGCGCCCAAAGATCGCCAAGACCCGAGGAGGAGACGCGCCAGCACGCCTGCACCAGCGACGCCGCCAAACCCTAGATCGACGGAGCGCCCGGCCGGAGATCGCTTACGCCTGCCCGTTTCAAGCACCGCTCACGCCTGAACCCCCTGCATAAGGTCCTGCTGTTGATCGCTTCTGGTTGCACGTCTCACCGCCGAACACACTCGCGCCGTGGTTGCCAACGTCGCGCTCGATTGCTCACCTTACCTAGCCGCCTAGCCCCTTCCTAGCACCTAGCCTAGCCTCCGCCGCGCCAGAACGCCAGTTCGAATCTGCGCAGCCAAAGCGAGGTTCAAAGGGGAAGATCCACGACACGGGCGACGCTTTTCGTGAACCCCTGCTTTTCTCGCATCCGCCCCTCGAGGCCCCACCCGCCAGCGACCGTGCAATTTTTACAAAAAGGCTCCCCGCAGAAGCGTGAACCAACCCGCAGTCCACCCCCTGGCCCGCGTGAGCGTTTTGCAGGAGGCCCCCTGTCCTTTGCAAACCTCAACCCATGTCCTTCGCCTCATTGTCAACTTTGCAAAAGGGTCCTTGTTCCGTGGAATCAACCCGCGGTCCAATACTGGCTCAGACGCTGCCCTGTGGGCCAGAGATGACCCCAGGCCCACCTGTCTGCGGCTCAGGATAGCTGTGGCCAGGTGTAAAACGCTTCAGGGCTGTTTTCAAATTCAAATCTGATTAAATAAATTCAAATTTCAAATTGATTTCAGATTTTAAATAACTTTTGCATACTTTATCCAAATTAGGCAAATGATATATGTATTTGATTCAGAAAAATGAGAGGAATTCAAATATGCCATCTGTTTAGTGTTTTGCACAAGTTAAATTCCAAGTTTGTTCAAATTACTTCAATTGCCACTATAATTTCACAATTAAATAACTTTTGATTGGAAAATCCAAATTAAGCAAATGAGTAGTCTAAAATGATCAGCTCGACGAGACCTTTCTGTTTATGCTATCCTTGACTTCAATTGCAGCATGCATCATATAAATATATTGCAAACAACAAATGTTATGACAACAAAATGAGGTTCTAAAACCCATTAAATGTTACTTTCTTGTTCTTCACACCTCACCATGCCATGCTACCTTTCTTGCCATGTAAATTGTGCATCATTCATCATGGCATGATTGTTTGCTTGACGCATCTTATTCATATGCTTGTGCTCTATATTTATGTTGGCCTTGTTTGTTTGGTTTTTCTGAGACAGAAAGGGGGTTGTATCAAGAGAACCAGAGCACTACCAGTCTCCCTTGCTTCAACAGAGATACCGTGCAAGCACTACCACATGCTTGCATACATACAGTACCTATTGCCTCTATCTTATTCTTGCATCATTGAGTCGCGATTGCATTAAATTGAATCCCAAGTATGCATCACCTTTACTTTTCCACTCCACCAAGCTTGTATCCTCCATCCCATGAGCCACTACTATAGGAGTTGCTTGAGCCATGCGAGTCGTAGAACAGCATGTGTAGGGTTTGTGAGAGTCGGGTGAATAACGAGGTACTTAAACAACTTAACCTGAGTAGTTCTGGGATAACTAAAGAAAGTGGCACCGGTGAGCAATATCTGCTATTTGGTTTTTCCTGCTCACTTGTGTCCCGTAAGACCCCGAGTACTTGATTCCTGTTCCTTGATTTATCGCGCTATCCACATCCGGGAGGTATATGGGACCCCCCTGGACCAGAGCTTGATTCCGTCTTATTTCTTGGGGCCACAAACTAGTTTGAGGTTTTACTACTATCCTGTACTTATGCCATGTTTTATTGCTTTAATTACGATTGTGCGAGGTAATGCACACTGTACTGTTTTGGAAGCGGGATGTTTACGCGGTATCGACAAGCCCACCACACTTTCGGTTCCCGTTTGACCATCGACGCAGACCTTGAGGCCGTCTCGAGCTTGCCTACTCGCTATGGTTCTACTCAAAGGGTGGCCTCAAATATTTCAATCTTGTGATTGTTCAATGTGAAAGCCTCGTTGGGTTTTGATTTGGTTTTTCCGAGGCTGATCGAGCGTGTGTTGCTATTGGTGCACCCCGGCCGGGTAAAACTTTCTGAAAGCCGTGTCCGCGGTTATGGACGACTTGGAGCACAGTTTCTTGATCATAGACAAGCATAACTAAAGTACCGCCTTAATTTGACTAAGTAACTTGACTAGTAAACAGTGCAATACTCACGGAATGGTTAATAAAATTGCCAACGGAAGGGGGGGTTGTTCGTCCGCTTCCCTGTTGGTAAGTAGGGAGGAGGATGGATCGGATGAGATTACCATTATAACTGTTGTATTTAAATTCACGGACATCCGTCTATCATTGGTTAGGCGGATGGTTAGCGCTTATTCTGTAGAATTGCTAGGGTTTATCTTTTGCTGCAATTGCGTCACCCCAGGTTGTGTCCCCTTTAGAGGCATTAAGTCTTGCTGAGTACCCTTAGGGTCTCACACGATAAATTCTTGATTCGATGAACAGTACCTTCTCGTGACGGATCTTTGGGTGGAAGAAGCCGATGATGTGGGCAACGTATGGTGTAGAGATTCCGCACGGGATCCGTGAGACCTGTAGTTGGGATGTGCTTATTTTCTCCGCATCTTATGCCTATTTGCTTCTTATCCGCACGGATCTTGTTTGCCGCCCGCATGATACTGATGTGTCTTGTATGAGGAGTTATCCTAAATTATAGATGTATCTAGGTCATTTGAATCTTGCCGTATGGCGTTGGTATATTTCCTTTCTTTTTAGATGGTGTGGCTCGATGTACTCTTGTATGGTGGCTTGCGTACATACCCACTTGTGTACGTAGTTGATCCTTCGCCGACTCACGCCGTCAGTCCCGTTGAGAGGTTAGCGGTTGGGACGTCTGAAAGGACTACCGGTGAGTGGCTTTGGGGCCCCGCCACTATTTCAACCGCTATCTCTCATCCAGGCTTGTATCTAGGAGCGTAGTTCACGAGGTAGTTACAATTGGTATCGAGCCATCCCGACCTTCAGGGTTTCAGCCAAACGGTAGATGTCAGTCTAGCAAATCTTTTAGTAGTTATGTATATAGGGAAAAACATGGCGCGAGAGTAGGACTGCTTCCACTTTTCTTCTTACCCTCCCACCCACCCTTTTACGGTAAGGAAGTGTATCGCTTTCAATTCTCTTCTCAAAGTTCAAACTAGGATTCACGTGTTCGGGTTTCCGTAGTACCATAGGATGTGTGTGTGTGTGTGTGTGTAGTCCTTGTCTATCTGTTGCATCCAAGTTGTTATCTTATCGCCTTTGGTTATCAACTGTTGGTACATTCCATTGCTTTTGTAAACCGACGCAATCTATCTTCCTTTGTATCCGACGCTATCTTGTTTGGGGTGTTCGTTTCCGTAGTACCAATCTTAGGTTTCGTCGTGAGAAGAAGGATTAGGATATGTGTTCCACTTGTTCATGTCTTGAGTAATGATTTGAGTGCGGGATGGAGTCGCGACCATACCACTACTTGTATCATTTGCTTTTGTATATTGGATCGGTAGAGTCACTAATCTTGATTCGTTAAGTAATTTTAGCATCTATTGGTATTTTAATGCGAAATTTGTGGAAAATTTTTCTTTGATATGTTGTGTACCACACTCCTTTTCGATCGTGTGCGATATGCTTAATATCTTTGAGGTGCTATGAACTTTGTTGATATTTTCATATCATCTCGATAAATTGTATCCTTTAATCTTGATTAATTCCATCTTGGTACTATTTTGGATTATTATCATCTTCCATTATAATCTTGACTTGAGTTTACATCAATGACAGGATGGCTCCCCCACGGATCGAGGAGGACATTCCTCGAGGCGGCTCTGTCAAGCATAGCTACTGCTTTGGCAGCCATGCAAGAGAACCACCGCGCTTTGAGGAGAGCGTCCGAAGAACGAGTTCACTCCACTTCCTCCACCTCCCAAGCGTGGTGACATCAAGAGCTTCCTCAAGTTCAGTCCTCGGCGGTTTGACGTGTCTCGACCTCTTGATCTTGATGATTGGCTCGTGAGATCTCAAGGCTGTTGGAGGCTGATGTGCGAGCAGGAATGGGTAAAGTGTGCTACTCACTTGCTCAAGGGAGGCAGCTCTATGGTGGGAAAACTACAAGGCTAGCTGCTGGCCCAGGCCTACTTGGGAGAGGTTCACCGCGCTTTCAAGGAGCAGTTTCTCTCAGAGATTGTGATGGAACGGATGAAGGATGCTTTCCTCAACTTGAAGCAGGGCAATGATAACGTCAACACCTACATCAGGAATTTCATGAACTTGTCTCGCTATGGAGGTGATGAGGTATCTGATGACAAGAAAAAGCAGAAGCGATTCAGGCAAGGGCTCAACGTCGATCAAGTATGCACTCACGCATGCAAGACCAACCTTCACTGGGCTGCAGATATGGCACTACAAGAGGAGGCTAGTAGGCGGATGTTCGAGAGTCCAAGAAACATAGCAGGATGCATCAAGTTCGCAACAATGGCAACTCCTGCTAGCGGCGTGTCCGGGTTCCTAACACCACCGTCGCTCCGGCTCCACCAAGTTCTGAACGTCTGGCTAAGGCCACCAAACTTCACCACTGCGGCTCCCAGGGGCTACAACAACCCTTACCCTGGAGCGCCTGGCGGAGTCCCTGGCTTCTCTGCTCCACGTCCAGCTGGTGCTTGCTACACATGTGGAGATCATGGTCATCCCGCATGGAACTGCCCAATGAAGAACAAAGCTCTCCCTCAACCCCCGCCAAGATCTGCAACAAGCTCTCCCTCGGTTCGTGCACCACCGCCTCGGGCTCTCAACATCAACACTAAGCCCGGGTCTGCGGTTGTTCGCGCCAACTGCGTCAACGCCTCTCAAGCTGAGCTCGCACCTGGAGTTGTCATGGGTATGCTATCAGTTAACTCAGTTCCTGCACGAGTTCTCTTTGATTCTGGTGCATCGCATTCATTTGTGTCTCACAAGTTTGCAAATGAGAACGAGTTAGTCCTGGGTCCTCTTCAAAAGAAGTTGATGGTTCTTTCTCCTGGAGCAAATATGATGGCAACTAAGATCAGCCATGGCAACAAAGTGGAGATTGGTGGTTCTACATTCTTGGCTTCTTTGATCGTTCTGGGCAACTCTGACATTGATGTCATCCTGGGCATGGATTGGTTGACAGCAAATGCAGCTGTGATCGATTGTGCTGAACGCTCAGTGTCTCTGAAGATCCCTGAAGGCCATCTAGTCTTTTCTCCAAGTCTGACTCCTGATGTCCAGCTCTATTCCTTGGCTGCTCTGAATGATGATGCTATGGAAGCTATTCAGAAAGTACCAGTGGTCTGTGAGTTTCCGGATGTTTTTCCTGAAGAGTTGCCAGGTATGCCTCCGGATCGCGAGGTTGAGTTCGTGATCGAGCTTGAACCTGGAACGGCTCCTATCTCCAAGAGGCCATACAAGATGGGTCCTTCGAATGGTGAACTCAAACGACAACTTGAGGAACAAGAGAAGTTGGGTTTCATTCAGCATAGCACTTCTTCTTGGGGTAGTCCAACAATCTTCGTGAAGAAGCGTGACAGAACCGATAGGCTCTGTGTTGACTACCGGGCTCTAAATGCTAAAACCATCAAGAACAAATATCCTCTCCCGGATAAATGATCATTTGACCAGCTAGCAGTGGTGTTCTCTAAGCTGGATTTGAGAAGCGGTTATCACCAAATCAAAATTCGCAAGGAGGATGTGCCCAAAACAGCTTTCACCACTCGCTATGGCCTGTATGAGTACGGTCATGTCTTCGGTCTCACTGCTTTTGCTACCTTCTCGAGGCTGATGAACTCCGTTTTCATGGAGTACTGGACAAGTTTGTGGTGGTATATGGATGATATTCTCGTCTATTCCAAGTCCAAGGAGGAGCATGAAGAGCATCTCGAGGTGTGTCTGAACAAGCTTCGTGAGAACCGCTTGTATGCCAAGTTCTCAAAGTGTGAGTTGTTGCTGAAGTAACCTATCTGGGCCATGTTATCTCTGCCAAGGGCATTGCAGTCAACCCGGAAACCGTTAAGACAATAGTTGAATGGCTTCCTCCTGCTAATGTCAAGGAAGTGCGGAGTTTTCTCGGCTTGGCTAGCTATTGTCGCCTTTTTGCGTAACTTCTCAAGATAGCAAAGCCTCTTACCGATCTCCTCAAGAAAGGCAAGAAGTACTGTGGACACACCTTGCCAAGAGAGCTTTGAGACACTAAAAGCAGCTCACTTCCACACCGTCTTGGTTCCTCCGGATACATCCAAGCCTTTCCAGATCTTCTGCGATGCCTCTTTGCACGGATTGGGTGCGGTCCTTATGCAAGAGAGCAGTGGTTGCTTATGCCTCTCGTCAGTTGAAGACGCATGAGGTCAACTATCCCACATGACCTGGAGCTAGCAGCGGTGGTCTTTGCCTTGAAGCTGTGGAGGCACTACTTGCCGGGTAACCGCTGTGAGATCTTCTCGGACCACAAGAGTTTGAAGTATATCTTCACTCAACGGATCTCAATCTTCGCAAAGGAGATGGATTGAAGCCATCAATGACGATGTGACAATCAACTACACTCCCGGAAAAGCAAACGTCATGGCGGATGCGCTTAGTAAAAGCTTATGTCAACAACCTCATGGTGGAAGAGCAGCAGCCTCTCTTGTGCGAGGAATTCCGTCAGCTGAACTTGGAGATTGTGGAACAAGGACATCTCCTGAACCTTCTGGCTACTCCTCTCTTGGAAGAACAGATTCGTTCTCGTCAACGTGGTGATCCGCACACCAAGAAGCTCATCGCTAAGCTTGGCACTCCGAAGTATGAATCCTTCCATGTTGATGATCAGGGCACGCTCTTCTTTGATCACCGGATGTTTGTTCCAAACTACCCGGGTCTGAGAGATCAATTGCTCAAGGAGGCACATGATTCGGTCCTTTCTATCCATCCTGGCAGCACAAAGATGTACATGGACTTGAAAACACAATCTTGGTGGCCAGGTTGAAAAGGTATTGTGCCCAAGACGTCTCGAATGTGATGTGCCGCAGAGTCAAGGCTGTCATCGAAACCATTTGGTCTTCTACAGCCTTTGAAGCCTCAGTGGAAGTGGGAGAAAGTTGAGATGGACTTCATCACGGGCTTTCCTAGGTCGCGAAGGGCAACAATGCAATTTTGTTGTCATCGACAAAGCTTTCCAAAGTGGCACACTTCTTCGATCAAAGAAACAATTTACGGGCTTCGGTTGGTGAGCTCTATATCAACAGGATTGTCTCTTTGTATGGGGTTCCACTTGAAATCAGTTCGATCGTGGGAGCATCTTCACCTCAAAGTTCGGAGAGTTTCCAAAAGCTTTGGGAACGGTTGAACTTCAGACTGCTACCACCCTCGGTCGCAAGGACAAGTGGAGAGGATCAATCAGATTCTCGAGGACATGCTTAGAGCTTAGTGCCATCTCGTTTGGCATGAAGTGGGAAGAATGTCTTCCATATGCTGAATTCTCCTACAACAACGACTTCCGGAAGAGTGCGAAGATGGCACCATTCGAGGCTCTCTATGGTCGCAAGTGCAGAACTCCCATTGGTTGGTCAAGTGTGCGGAGAAAGAATCTGGTTTGGCCCGACATTGTAACTCAGCGAGGAGAAGGTGCATATCATTCGAGAACTCAAGATTGCTCAAAGTCGTCAGAAGCGCAACTATGACAGGAAGCACACAAATATGGTATATGCCCCTGGTGATCTCGTCTACCTTCGTGTCACTCCCATGAGAGGAACACACCGCTTCGGTATCAAAGGAAAGTTGGCGCCTAGATACATCGGTCCTTTCAAGATACGTGGTAGAAGAGAAGTTGCTTATGCACTGGAGCTTCCGGAAAAACTCAAAGTCCATGATGTTTTCCACATCTCTCAGCTCAAGGAGTGCTTCAAAGATCCCGGCAGGACCGTGGACCATGAGCTAATCGACCTCCAAGAAGATCTCTCTTATCGAACACCCCATCAAAATTCTTGAGACCATGAGCGAAGGACTCGAACAAGTCCATCAAATTCTGCAAGGTGCAATGGTCACACCATTCGCTGATGAAGCAACTTGGGAGCGTGAAGATGAACTCCGTGCCAACCATCCTTCTCTCTTTGTGTCTTCTTCTTCTTCTTCCTAGAATCTCGGGCAGATTCCTGTTTAGTGGGGAGAGTTGTAGCATCCCGGTTGTCTAACCACGTAATGCTACTAAGTTTAATAATAAAATGGGCTACTTCCAACATATAATTGTTGCATCATCATCATATCATGCTCATGTCATCATGTCCCTTGCATTTGAGCATCATATAAAACCTTTTCTTGTTTGCTTCTTATCTCATGTGCATGATTAATTGTAGTTGCTTCTTGATATTGTATTTGGTTCTTACTAAATTGTTATATGCCCAAGTTGAGTTGGGGCATCTCTTTGACTCCACCACCTTATCTTGCACCACCTTATAATTCCACCATCCAATAATATGGGCTTGGCTTTTATTGAGTTTCTAGCCCATGTTGCTGGTTGGATCCACTCTAATCTATTTGCTTGGCCTTTGCCACCTTTTGTGCATGCAAGGAGTAAAGCCACATGGAATCATGTTGTTTTCACAATATATCCACTTGGCATTAATTGTCTTGCATGGGCCATGCAAGTATCCCTTTTCCTAGTTTTGGTTTTGCTTGTTTTCTATTTGGACCAATCCTTCTACCTTGCTTCTTTTGTTTGGTTAGTTCAAACCCTAGCTCTCCCTCTCTTTTTCCCTTAAGTTAAAACCCTACCTCATGCCCCAAACCCCACATGTGCTAAGAGCATGCCCATCCAAACCACCCTTGCTTGGATTTTTGCTTGATCTTGTAAGAACATGCATGGTCCAAGATCCACATCCCCATGGCCATCTTCCTTCTCCTTTTCTTGCTTAGTCTTGTGTTGAGCTTGGACTTGGTGCATGCTTGCCCAAGTTTAGTACCCCACCTTCTCACCTTGCAAGCAAAAGAACCTAATTCAATCTATCCTAAAAACCAAAAACCTAAACCCTATTTTATCACTATCCTAAAACTAAACAATATTTTACATAAACCCAAAATAAATCCTATTCTACCCCTACCTCTAATCATAACCCCAAACTAAACCTACCCTCCCTTTCCTCTTCTCCCTAGCATGGGTACCATGCCCTCTTCCTCTCTTTCTCCACTCAAACAACACCTAATCTCCCCTCTTCCCTAAGCTAAACCCTAAGTACCTCTCCTCCTATCTAGCTTGCCCCCATGTCCCTCTCACCTAGCCAACCATGCCATGCGCCTACCACAGCTGCAGGCCACACGACTGTGACATCCCCAGACACCCCATGCGCCCCACACGGCATGGCCACCAACCTCCTAGCCCTAGCCCGAGCGGCCTTCCTCTTATCCTCCCCTCGGTTTTGCCTCTCCTCCACCTGCCATCGACCTTAGCCGTGCCTGCCCCACCTGTCGGCCATCCCCAGCAACCACGCCACCCTGCCGTGCCCTCCTCGCCGTGCCTGGCACGTGACCAGTAAAGGTGGCCAACGCCACCCCGCAGCTGTCCCCTCCCCTCACGCAACCACCGTGCCCCCTCCTTCTTATCTACCCCTTTTCCCCTCTCTGACCTCGCCCAGGACCCCCCAGATCTACCCCTTCGCCTGCCTCTCCCCCTTTCTTCCCCCTCGCCACCACGTCGCTCACCACCGCCTGCGCTAGCGAGAAGGAGCAGCGAGGCGTCGAGGAGGACCAGCGCCAAAGATCGCCCAAGACCGCCAGAGGAGGAGACGCCAGCACCAGCGACGCCGCCAAACCCTAGATCGACGGCGCCACGCCGAGATCGCCACGCCCTGCTTCAAGCACACCGTCACGCCTGAACCCCTGCATAAGGTCCTGCTGTTGATCGCTTCCTGGTTGCACGAGTCTCACGTCGAACACACTCGGCCGGTGGTTGTCGTCAACGTCGCCTGCTCCAGCGCTGCTGTCACCTTACCTAGCCGCCTAGCCCCTTCCTAGCACCTAGCCTAGCCGCTTCAAGACGCCAAGAACGCCTGGTTCGAACCTCATGCGCACGCGACAGAGCCAGGCGAGGTTCAGAAACAGGGGGAAGATCCACAGTACACGGGCGACGTTTTGCGTGAACCCCCCCTGTTTCTTTTCTGCATCCGCCCGCAGCCCTCGAGGCCCCACCCGCCAGCGACCGTGCAATTTTTACAAAAAGGCTCCCCGCAGAAGCGTGAACCAACCCGCAGTCCACCCCCCCTGGCCCGCGTGAGCGCTGGTGAGGCCCTGTCCTTTACAAACCCTCAACCCGCGGTCCTTCGTGACCTCATCGGCTCTGCAACTTTGCAAAAAGGGTCCTGTTGTTCCGTGGAATCAACCCGCGGTCCAATACTGGCTCAGACGCTGCCCTGTGGGCCAGAGATGACCCCAGGCCCACCTGTCTGCGGCTCAGGATAGCTGTGGCCAGGTGTAAAACGCTTCAGGGCTGTTTTCAAATTCAAATCTGATTAAATAAATTCAAATTTCAAATTGATTTCAGATTTTAAATAACTTTTGCATACTTTATCCAAATTAGGCAAATGATATATGTATTTGATTCAGAAAAATGAGAGGAATTCAAATATGCCATCTGTTTAGTGTTTTGCACAAGTTAAATTCCAAGTTTGTTCAAATTACTTCAATTGCCACTATAATTTCACAATTAAATAACTTTTGATTGGAAAATCCAAATTAAGCAAATGAGTAGTCTAAAATGATCAGCTCGACGAGACCTTTCTGTTTATGCTATCCTTGACTTCAATTGCAGCATGCATCATATAAATATATTGCAAACAACAAATGTTATGACAACAAAATGAGGTTCTAAAACCCATTAAATGTTACTTTCTTGTTCTTCACACCTCACCATGCCATGCTACCTTTCTTGCCATGTAAATTGTGCATCATTCATCATGGCATGATTGTTTGCTTGACGCATCTTATTCATATGCTTGTGCTCTATATTTATGTTGGCCTTGTTTGTTTGGTTTTTCTCTGACAGATAGACGAAAGGTGGGTTGTATCAAGAGAACCAGGAGCACTACCCAGTACCGTCCCTTGCTTCAACAGAGATACCAGGCAAGCACTACCACATGCTTGCATACATACAGTACCTATTGCCTCTATCTTATTCTTGCATCATTGAGTCGCGATTGCATTAAATTGAATCCCAAGTATGCATCACCTTTACTTTTCCACTCCACCAAGCTTGTATCCTCCATCCCATGAGCCACTACTATAGGAGTTGCTTGAGCCATGCGAGTCGTAGAACAGCATGTGTAGGGTTTGTGAGAGTCGGGTGAATAACGAGGTACTTAAACAACTTAACCTGAGTAGTTCTGGGATAACTAAAGAAAGTGGCACCGGTGAGCAATATCTGCTATTTGGTTTTTCCTGCTCACTTGTGTCCCGTAAGACCCCGAGTACTTGATTCCTGTTCCTTGATTTATCGCTATCCACATCCGGAGGTATATGGGACCCCCGACCGTAGCTTGATTCCGTCTTATTTCTTGGGGCCACAAACTAGTTTGAGGTTTTACTACTATCCTGTACTTATGCCATGTTTTATTGCTTTAATTACGACAGCGAGGTAATGCACTGCATCGCTTAAGCGGGATGTTTACGCTGTATCGACAAGCCCACCACACTTTCGGTTCCCAAATACGTTTCCCCATCGACGCAGACCTTGAGGCCGTCTCGAGCTTGCCTACCCGCTATGGGTTCTACTCAAAGGTGGCCCCTCAAATATTTCAATCTTGTGATTGTTCAATGAAAGCCTCGTGGTTTTGATTTGGTTTTTCCGAGGCTGATCGAGCGTGTGTTGCTATTGGTGCACCCGGTAAAACTTTCTCAAAGCCGTGTCCGCGGTTATGGACGACTTGGAGCAGCTTGATCATAGACAAGCATAACTAAAGTACCTTAATTTGACTAAGTAACTTGACTAGTAAACAAGGCAATACTCACGGAATGGTTAATAAAATTGCCAACGGAAGGGGTTGTTCGTCCGCCCCTGGTAAGTAGGGAGGAGGATGGATCGGATGAGATTACCATTATAACTGTTGTATTTAATTCACGGACATCCGCCTATCATTGGTTAGGCGGATGGTTAGCGCTATTCTGTAGAATTGCTAGGGTTTATCTTTGCTGCAATTCGCCACCCCGTGTTGTGTCCCTTTAGAGGCATTAAGTCTTGCTGAGTACCCTTAGGGTCTCACACGATAAATTCTTGATTCAGATGAACAGTACCTTCTCGTGACGGATACCGGGTGGAAGAAGCCGCGATGTGGGCAACGGCGATGGTGTAGAGATTCCGCACGGGATCCGTGAGACCTGTAGTTGGGATGTGCTTATTTTCTCCGGCATCTTATGCCTATTTGCTTCTTATCCGCATCGGATCTTGTTTGCCGCCGCATGATACTGATGTGTCTGATGAGGAGTTATCCTAAATTATAGATGTATCTAGGTCATTTGAATCTTGCCGTATGGCTGGTATATTTCCTTTCTTTTTAGATGGTGTGGCTCGATGTACTCTTGTATGGTGGCTTATGCATACCCACTTGTGTCGTAGTTGATCCTTCGCTTGCCGACCACGCCTGCAGGTCCCGTTGAGAGGTTAGCGGTTGGGACGTCTGAAAGGACTACCAGTGAGTGGCTTTTGGGGCCCCGCCGTACTATTTCAACCGCTATCTCTCATCCAGGCTTGTATCTAGGAGCGTAGTTCACCGAGGTAGTTACAGGGGTGGACCTGGTCCAGGGGTAGGTGACTGGGTGGGAGAGGGAGCTGGGTTGGTGGGACCCGGGGGCAGCGGTTGACTGGGTCTGTGGGGCCAGGGGAGGCAGGGGAGAGAGGGTAGGATGGTGAGGGTGAAAAGGAGAGAGGGCTGGTGGATCGGTGAGGTGGCAGGGGGGTAGAGATTGGGTGAGAGGGTGAGGTGGCGGCCTGCGGTTGGTGGGTAGGATAGATTTGGGTGGGGATAGGATTTGGGTGGGGCTGGTTTGGTGGACCGTTTTAATTTCTGGGTGGTCGTCGGTTAATCGCCCGCTCGATCGCCTACTAAAATAATTAAATATTTTATTTGTTTCAAACACGGCGTTTGCAAACCGATAGCAGACAAAACAAAATAATCCGGAGACCCGGGTTTTGCGTTTGAACAAAGACGGGGCGTTTAGAAAACACAAACAGGTTTTTCTGCAAATAGTTTTATGCAAGCAAATGCAAGATGATGACGATGCTCAAATGCAATGTGTCATGATGACATGAGCATGCGGTCATGACGATGCAATGCACAAAACAACGCGATTTTCTAGTAGTGGTTTTGCAGGATGCCACAATTCGAAACCACTAACAATGGATCTCGCCCTCGAGATCCGCCTCATGGTACCGGGAAGAAGGTCGGCGATCTGCGTCTTCTCGCTTTGTGTAGATCCTCGCGACACCACTAACAATGGTTCATCCTCCATCTTGAGATCGGCGACACCACCAACAAAGGGTCGTTGTTCCTGATCGTCGAGAGAACACTCCGGAGAAACAAAGGACGAAGGTAGAGGTATCAAACGATAATGCCACCTCTAACTTCCATTAGAAGAGGAAAAGTTACATTGATCCACCAGTTCGATGTACAGAGCGAACGGTAAGAGTCGGGTAGGGTGATCAATCCATCCCGTACCCAAACTATCAACTCTATACATGAATAGGAAAATCAGGCAACTCAACTCTCGAGATTTTAGAATGAAGATCTTCACAAGCGGTATTCGGAACAAAGGGATGATGCCAGCTCTGCGTTGGATCTGAGGTAGATGAGGTCATCACATCGGAAAAAACCGTAAGATACAACAGAACTCGTATGAAAGACACAATGATTAGGTTCCGCGATGGTTCCATTGGCATGAACAACACATGCTCAAGGTATACTCCAACTTCACCAATGCTCGTCCTTCTCATATGTTTTTCAACGACACGGATATCCAGCAAGGAACACATATAGATAAAGAGCCCAAGAACAAAAGATTGGGTGGAGGGTACAACAGACAAGTTGTAGATTGATGATCGTAGCACCTCTGTTACAAAAGGGGGAAATCGAAACCCTGAAGGTACGACGGAAACCCAACCACGAGAAATCCTGGACTCTAAGAGAGAGAAGAGAGCGGATTCAAAACACGTAGAGGTAAGAGAGGAATAGCAAAGGGGTAAGGAGTAAAATCAGACCTAATCAGAACTATCCAACCGATTTTGCAAAAATAGTTTTGACACTACTGGCCGTTAGCTAGGTTATCCTACAGTGGACATGTGGGTATCGCAACTGCTGAGCTATGATACCACTCAGTAACCCTCGAATCGGACCTATGCAAGTTTTAGCGAAACCCGCCAAACCCGCATAGAAACGATTCAAAGGTGCTCACCAGCACTTTCGCAGGTGGAAAACGGTAATAACATTACACAACAGTCCTTGATGGGACCCACGTAATATATATATATAACAGCGACTCAATGAGTCAAGAATACAGATATACAATACAAAGATCCAAATCACCTTGAAATTGATAGAACGTCCGACTACGGACAAGATGCAAATGGGGCTAAGAGCCCTGAAGAATAATCAATGGCGTCCATAACCCTGCCCAGGCCAAGCCGGAAGGGTAACCCTGCTAACGACGTCGATCTCAAACCTGCTTAAACAAAAGGGGTGCCGACAAAGGCAAAGGAAAAAGAGGAGCCAAGATCGAGGCCAAGACACGCGAGGCTAGAATTCGGCGGTCCTCGCCTACATAGGTATGGTGGACTGAGCGGCAGCGACAGCATGCACTAACAACCTATAGAGACTCGATACAACTGGCGACTATCAGAGAGGGATAAGAAAGAACTATTCGGATCCAACCTGATGCTACCATCAAACAAACCCATCCTGGCGTTTCCCCCTCGCGACCAAACGAGGAAGTCAACCGAGGGACTCACACAGTTGGCAGTTTTAGTTATTCGGTTGTCGTTGCAGCAATTACTAGTCAAGTATAGATAATCATCCTGATAAAATAAGCAGTGGGCACTTTTATTTAATTAATCCGCTAGAAGTAGTTACACTTACTAATCAGATACAATTAGCATGAGATAACCCAAAAACCCAGCAGTTGTTGGTACTTTTATTTAGCCATTCTGTTGTAGTTGCAATACTTACTAGTCAGGTACAATGGTCGCAAGCGACAACCCAAACAAGCAATTGTTGGCAGTTTTAATTAGCCATTCCATTATAGTGAAGCTGATTACTAGTCATTATAAAGTCAAATTTATAGCACTACTTTAGTTATGCTTGTCTATGATCGAGATACTGTGCTCCAAGTCGTCCATAACCGCGGACACGGCTTTCAGAAAGTTTTAACCCGGCCGGGGTGCACCAATAGCAACACACGCTCGATCGACCTCGGAAAAACCAAATCAAAACCCAACGAGGCCTTCACGACAAAGCAATCACAGGATTCAGAAATATTTCAGGGGGCCACCCCATTAAGCTACCCGCAACGAAGTTAGCTGACTCCGAAACGGACTCAAGGTTTGGGTAGACGGCTGTGAACGACTGGGAACCCAAAACTGGGCTTGTCAACACCGCGGAATCGTGTCCCGATCCTAAATAGTACAGGTGCTATCTGTCGCACAATTTAATTAAAGCAGTAAAGCATGGCATAAGTACAGGATAGTAAATAAAACCTCAAACTAGTTTGTGGCCCCAAGAAATAAGAATGAATCATGCTCTGGCTCAGGGGGGTCCCATAATCCTCCCGGATGTGGATAGTGCGATAAATCAAGGAACAGGTATCAAGTACTCAGGGTCCTACGGGACACAAGTGGGCGTTCGGAAACCAAATATTATCTATCACCCACCGATGCCTCTGCTTACTTCAATTTTAGTTGTTATACAGGAATTAAAGTGAACGATAAGTAAAGCCATGATCATCTCCAACATCAAACATGCGGCATTACTCCAACAACTGTGGCACTTGGCGACACGCAACATCACTTGATCAAGCGACTACGACGCGCAAGTCCAACTATCTACCAAACAGCAGGTAATAGGATGTGTCCAAGGCAATATAAGGCTGCAAGGGATATCACGGGTACGGAAAACTAGTGCATCGCAACACAGATAGCAATAGACCAACAGGAGGGAATAAATACTAGTAAAGTAAGATAGGTAGAAAGGGGGAGATGCTCGCCTGAAACATTGCCGAAGGTTCAATCGAAGATCGGGGCGAAGCTCACATCAACTCAACGGCCTTATCCGCGAAGAAGCAAAACACTAGAATAAACACCGGATGCACTATTTAATACAACGGCAGAAGATCGGGCATGATGCATGTATGATGCATGACAAGGCAAAGGTGCGATGCAATTAGGTCATGTTGAGCGGAACCGGGGTCCCGACATTACTTAGATGGTTCAAGTTGTTTAGCTACCCCGCAATTTAAATGTTGTCTTAACATGGCAGAAGATAGCACCGGGTTCGCTACACAAATTTAAATGAGGCCAATATAAGGCTAGATTTGCCCGCATATGGGCCCCATATTTAATTATTAGGTGAATCGGCATAAGGCCCCCAAACCACATGACAAGGATGCATGCATGAACAATTAATATGCGACAAGTTGTCTTATATTATAAAATAGGGTTTCGGAAAAGGGTTCACACATTAGAGGGTCTCGGCGAACTTGGGGTTACGGGGTTCGGGTCGGTCTCGTGTTCGTGGTTCGACGAGCGGAAGCGGATACAAGACGGAGAACTTGTGGCCGGTCGATCCTGCCGCTCTCGGCGAACTTGAGGACCGGGTGCGGGTCTTGGAGTCCGTGGAGTAGATCTTGTCGCATCAGATCCGCTAGGCAGCTCTTGTCGCTCGCTGCCGAATCTTGTCGCCACGAGGATCTTGTCGGCCTCGGATCAGATCGATCTTGGCGTCCGCGAGGAAGTACTTGGTGAATCCGTGGAGAAGATCATGTCGGTCCACGGGGTTCGGTCTTCGGGGTTCGACGGATGTCTTGGCGTCCCATGAAAGAGAGCTTGGCGTCGAGGCGCTTCATGTCGTTCGTGACGGTCTTGTTGACGATCGGGACGGCAATGAACGCCTTTGTCCTGCACATGGTCTGGCAAGATCCTTGGTGGCACCACACTACATCCACCGCAACTTCACCACAGCAGTGGAGCCCCACAACCGATTACAACAGAGAGCACATGAGCTGGGGAAAACGGCCACCACTCGACTGGGATGGTCTGAGGTAAACAAAACTATGCGGTCAGGGAACATAGAATACATGCTCATCGGCATGAAGGCGCAGCAGCAACGAGGACAAAGAGCAAGCGGCGGAGGCCGTCAGGAACACACAGCTCGCGCGCGAATGCAAGGGCACGCATGCGAGGTCGTGGCCGGAGGATACGAACACGACAGGGCGATGGAGGCAGACGCGGTCGCGGCGGAAGCTCGAGGCGGCGGGCCCTGCGGAGGAGGGCAGCGAGGAGGAGCGAGAGGCGGCTCCCGGCTCGGCAGGGCAGTGGCACCTGATGCAGAGCCGGGCAAGGCGGAAGGTGGCGAGGCGGCGGTGGGCGGCGGCGGCGGAGGAAGGGAGCGGCGGCGGCGAGCGGCCTGCCGGCGAGGTGGAGGAAGGCGAAAGCAACGTGAAGGCGCAAGGTGGCGAGGGAGCTCGAGGAGGAGGAGGCGGGCGGGCGCGGGCCGGAGGCGGCAGGAGAGCGGGCCTTGAGAGGAGGAGGGGCGGCGGTTGGCGGGCGCGGAGGCGGGGCGGCTCGCCGGCGACGGGAGGAGGCGCGGCGGGGCGCGGTGGAGGGTGAGGACACCGGAGAGGGAGGAGGGGCGGCGCGCGCGTCGGGTGCCTGGGGACGGTGGGGCGAGCCGGCAGAGGGGGAGAGGAGGAAGAAGACGGGGGAGGGAGCATGCGAGAGAGGAGGTGGGGGAAGGAGGGCTGCGTGGGGCGCGTGGGGGCGGGGCCGCGCGGGGCGTGTGTGGCCAGGGAGGGGATGGGCTGCGGGTGGGGTCGGGGGTGGACCTGGTCCAGGGGTAGGTGACTGGGTGGGAGAGGGAGCTGGGTCGGTGGGACCCGGGCGTGGTTGACTGGTCAGTGGGGCCAGGGAGGCCCGGGAACAGGGAGAGAGGGTAGGATGGTGAGGGTGAGAAAAGGAGAGAGGGTGGGCTGGTGGATCGGTGAGGTGGCATGGGGGTAGAGATTGGGTGAGAGGGTGAGGTGGCGGCCTGCGGTTGGTGGGTAGGATAGATTTGGGTGGGGATAGGATTTAGGTGGGGCTGGTTTGGTGGACCGTTTTAATTTCTGGGGGTGGTCGTTCGGGTCGAATCGGCCCGTTCGACTGCCCCTACTAAAATAATTAAATATTTTATTTGTTTCAAACACGGCGTTTGCAAACCGATAGCAGACAAAACAAAATAATCCGGAGACCCGGGTTTTGCGTTTGAACAAAGACGGGGCGTTTAGAAAAAACAAACAGGTTTTTCTGCAAATAGTTTTATACAAGCAAATGCAAGATGATGACGATGCTCAAATGCAATGTGGCATGATGACATGAGCATGCGGTCATGACGATGCAATGCACAAAACAACGCGATTTTCTAGTAGTGGTTTTGCGGGATGCCACATCTTAGGTATCATCCTAAGTAATGATATGATGGAGCAATAGAACTTAGGGTTCTATTTGCAATAATGATGAACAATTAGGGATTAAGAACCCATGACATCAGTGATTCTAGCGCCGTATATTACGCGTTAACCATGAGATTTGGAATGGGACGGAGAAGTCAGATGTATCCTTTTCCTTTCGTATGGAGGCAAGACTACCTTAACGTGACGTTGTGATTCCTTGTGCGGATCCAACATATGGGTGGGCACCCTTAGGCCCCACGTTTTTGGTGTCTAGATTATCTATGAGTGGCTACCGGGGGTTTAGCCGGACCTATAAGGTACTTACCTGGGCATCACCAGCTCATAGAGTCTTCGGGACTCATCAGGGTTTTAGCCTGCCCGGAAGGGGGCTTAACGGAGGTGAGCCAGCCCCGAAGGATCATGCAGACATATGGGGTTACGGAGAGGGCAGTGATTGGCTTGCACCAACTACTGGGCCCCACATCATGGAATTGTGGATGGGAAAGTACGCCCGGTTGTGCAACAAGGAAGTTGATATCTCATGGGTAAAGTAACACACCTCTGCAGAGTTTAAGAACTGTAACTTGTTACTCCCTGTTCCGGGAAGGAGCTACGAACGCGGCAGGGAAGGAACGAAAGTTCTGGTCAACCTGTGAAGGCTGATGGTCATAGAGTTTCATAATAAAATCAATCTTTGAAGAAAGATTTACGAAAACTGCATAGTGCCAAGTACTTATAGTCCAAAGTGGTAGATAGAGCATCAAACTTGCCACCTTGCATATAATGAACTTGCTGGGTAACGTTGTTACTCACCCTTTCCTTCGAATCCTTGCTTAGACTCTGAGGATCCCGAAGAGACTCCAATGTATGCAACTAAGAGCCAAGAGGAGGTCTTCTATGAAGAGCCCAATTTGTATTGAGCCGTAGAAGGGGAGGACTACGATATCGTCTACGGAGGAGAGTACCAAGAGTAAGAATAATTACTATAGTTCTAGGAGCCACTTGAGCCGAGCAACATGAACAATATATAGCAATAAGTTGTTGAGCTCAATTTGGAGTTTACGTTTTCACTTTGAAACTTCCGCTGAAACACTTACATTTTGGTTTGTAAGCTGAATCTTTTGGAAGTCTTACAATAATAATAATGTGTGTATGTTTGTAATATGGACCCGCAATGTTTCTGTTGTACCACTCTGAGGGATGTGATATTTACGGAACGGTGTTTTGTGGATGTCATATCAACGACTATAGTGTACTACACATGCAATGGTTTGCTGGGTCACCGCAGTTGGTATCAGAGCAACTTGCTTTGACCTTAGGTTGGAAACCTAGTAAAGGGTATTACCTGTAGGAGTGTGTAGCAACAATAAAGAATTCTCTAAAAGAAATACAATGGGTATTCGAATGAGAATATTCTGTTATATGTTTTAGTGCGATAATTCTTTGTTATGATGCAATATATTATTGCTTACTAATAAAAAATATTATTTTTACATATAGAGTTATGGCACCAAAGTTTCCAAAACAGACTTTGGTAAGGAAAGAGGAGAGTCTCGATGATTACCAAGGATCATTTACGGACCAACTTTGTCAACTTTTAAAGATTTTTAGTTGTCCAACTAGAATTCCAGTGAACACCATAACCTATTATGATGGCCGGATGTTATCCAAGTATCGTGTGAGTATTCAACTCATAGAGGAGCTTGGATTATATCATGATCTGCCTTTAGGTGAAGGTAGAAGTCACTTAGAAACATATCATGTTGTTGTTGTGGAGGCGATAGCTAATATCCGAGAGCATAAAGCCAAGGAGTTAGAAGGTAGCATATTTTTTGTGATTCCTCATGATTCTATACACTCGGAGCCTGTACCAGATCATCTTACTTTGGTTAAGAAGCATCCTAAGTTAGCTTCCAAGTTTATGGATAGATACCGAACACTTGTTGCGTCTTTCTATAAGACACATCAAGTTATTGTCGAAGATAAAAATGACATGTTAGAGGATCTAACTGATCCGGAAAGGAGGAAACAGTTAGCATTCCAGTTGGAGAAGGAAGCAAGTAGTAGTACAAAATCCAACTTTAAGGATATACCTATAGATCCTGAATCTTTTACACCATATCCTTATACACCAAGGCCTGAACCTATATATGATCCTACTTTAGATATGAGGTATGCAGTACCACAGGGTTCAGAGGACGGTTTTGATTCAGAACTTCCTATTGAGAATTCTGATGTCTGGAGAATGGGATCATCTGAAGGATCCCAGGAACACCAGATGTCCATAGATAGTTCTGACAGAAATGTTGGACAATCTAGCTGGATGAGTGCAATAATTAACCCTAGTAACAGTAGCAGAAATACCATATTCATAGATAATCAGGATGAAGAAGAAGATCCTGAGGAGAGAGTGTTTGAATCATCAACACCTTCTCAAAATCCAGGGAATATACAATATCCGGTGTTTAACTATCTTGCCCAATAGAGCACCTGGGGAGCAGCAGAATATGCGTATTCTGTTGACGACTCAAGGAATGAAGCTCAGGAGATGCAAGTGGGTGATAATGTTGAACATGTTTCTGAAGACTTTTCAGCTGAGATGGAGGGAGTCAATGCGCTCAGGTGAGTAATGACTCAAGTCCCGAAACTTCAGATACTGAGTATGTTCCTTCTGGAAGGCCATTTGTTCCACAAACTTTGCGACGAACGTCACGTCATCATGGTTGGACATCAGATATGTATGATGAGCGTAGGAGTTACTAGAAGCAGGCGGCTATTTAGGAAGTATTGGGTATTGTAATCCGAGAAAATAAGGTAGTGATGTGATTATACCTATATGGTCTATGTTCTAATGACTTTGTATTATTAAGATGTTGTAATGTATAATATGTGAAAATGCATATTTGGATTTTATTTGGATTTTCATTGTGTGACTAGTTCTGTGTGTAAAGTCGAGCTCATAACACATATGCATGATGTAATTATGAGTATTCGCTTTATGTTGCAGGACTAGGGGGGTCATGGATACGAGTGTAGAGACCGGATCTGAACAACAGCGGATGGAACGTGAGGCCAAGGAGAAGGCCGATGCAGAGGCAGGAAATCAGGGAACATTACCACCACCACCAATGAGGCCGTTAATGGAGCAGAACTTTATGCAGTGTATGCAAAGGATGTAAGAGACCCAGAACAAGTTCATGGAAGAGTTGCTGGGAAAAGATGGGAATCAGAGAGCACCTGATGGTGGAGGAGTGAGTCTTTCTGACTTCCAGAATGCAAGGCCGTTACCGTTTGCATTATCCCCTAAACCAATGGATGCATAAGATTGGCTAGCAGATACAGAAAGAAAGCTGAAAACTGTAGATTGTAATGATGAGGAGAAATTGAGGTATGCAACTCATCTTCTGACAGGACCTGCAACATCATGGTGGGAAAATCAGTTAGCCATGCAACAGCCAGGAAGGGAGTACACTTGGGAAGAGTTCAAACAGAGATTCCATGAATATCATGTTTCGAAGAGTGTTATGGAGTTGAAGCGGAGAGAATTTGAGGAGCTGTAGCAGGGATATACTAGTGTTATGAAGTATATTGGGGAGTTTAGTCAACTATCTCGTTATGCGGAGGAAGAAGTTAATACGAAAGAAAATAGGAAGAAGCGTTTCCTGTGAGGGTTAAATCCATTTGTGAGGATGCAGTTAAGGTTGGATAATAAGCAAACTTATCAGCATTTGCTGGATGCAACCATCACTTTCAAAGATGAATACAAGAATGTCCAAGAGGATAGAAGGAAGAGAGCTAAGAAGGAAACAAAGAGGATACAGGCAAGTAAACCCAAGCCCAATCTGGAATTCAAACCAAGGAATAGACCATATAACAACAACAATTCCAACCGGAGTGTAAATCCAAATGTAAAGAATATTATATGTCACAATTGCAAACTTCCAGGGCATATAAGCAGGGATTGCCCGAAACCAGCAATTGTGTGCCATGCTTGTGGTCAGAGAGGTCACATAAAGCCAAATTTTCCAAGCAAACCACAAGGAGGTTGGCCAGTTAGAGATGGAAGGCAAGCTAGTGGAGGCTATGGGCAGCCAAATAAAGGAGGGAATAATGTCAAGAACAACAATGGCAAGAGGAACAGACCTACCGGAAAGCTGAATTGTGCAACCCTAGAGGAGGTGGATAACTCGGAGCATGCAGTGATAGGTACACTCAATATCCTTACCAATCCCGGCAAAGTTATATTTGATACTGGTGCAACTACTTCATTCATTTATGAAGAATTCTGTGATAAATTCGGGATTAGAAGGGCAACGTTAAAAACCCCTATGACTACGGCAGGGGGAAATGTGACTTTACGCCACATTAAACAAGATCAGGTTATTTCGATCTATGGTTGTACATACTTTGTGAACCTTTATGTGATTCCTTTAAAGGGAATTGCAGTAGTGCTAGGAATGGACTGGATGACCGAACATGGGGCTCAGATAAATTGTGAGAAGAAAACAGTCTCAATCAAAACTCCAAGAGGAGCAAGAATAGTTTATCAAGCAGATAGGCACAATCATATCATGGTGGATCTTCAGTTGAACTCAATGAAGGAGGTCAAGTTGGAAGATATTCATGTAGTAAATGATTTCCAAGATGTTATTACAGCAGAGCTACCTGGAATGCCACCAGATCGGGAAATAGAGTTCACTAATTCCAGGTACAACACCAATAGCCCAAGCACCATGCAAGATGGGACCAAAAGAATTAAAAGAACTCAAGGAGCAAATTGATGAGTTAGCCAGGAAAGGATTTATTCAGGAAAGTGTATCCCCATGGGGAACACCGGTGATATTTGTGGATAAAAGGGATGGTGGAAGAAGGATGTGTGGGGATTACAGAAATCTGAACAATGTTACCATAAAGAATAAGTCTCCCTTACCAAGAATTCAAGATCTGTTTGATCAAGTAAAAGGAACTGGAGTGTTTTCTAAGGTTGATCTAAGATCTCTATACCATCAAATAAAAATCAAACCATAGGATGTGCCAAAGACAGCATTCGTCTCAAGATATGGACACCACGAGTATCTGGTAGTACCATTTGTTTTTACCAATGCAACAACAATATTCATGAATCTGATGAACAAAATCTTCATGCCATATTTGGATAAGTTCGTCATAGTCTTCATTGATGATATTCTGATCTATTCCAAGGATAAAGAATAGCATGCATATCATTTGAGAATAGCATTGCAAACCCTAAGGTAACATAAACTTTATGCTAAGTTCAATAAGTGTGAATTCTGGTTAGATGAGGTAGAATTCCTTGGTCATGTGATCAGTAAAGATGTAATTGCTGTAAATCCATCCATAGTTCAATCAGTACTAGTATGGACTGCACCAACCAATGTGAAACAAATTCGAGGTTTCTTAGGGATGGATGGTTATTACCGGAGGTTCATTGAAGGTTTCTCAAAAACAGTTGTACCAATGACTAAATTATTAAGGAAGAATACCCCCATTCAATTGGGATGAGAAGTGTGAAGCAAGTTTCCAGGAATTGAAGACCAGGTTAACTACCGCTCCAGTTCTAGAAGTTCCAGAAACAGGGAAGGACTTTACAATATACTGTGATGCATCTAAAGAAGGTCTGGGTTGTGTGTTAATGCAAGATCGGTAAGTGATTGCTTATGGATCAAGACAACTGAAACCACAAGAAGTCAACTATCCAACTCATGATTTAGAGTTAGCAGCAACAGTCTTTGCTCTGAAGGGATGGTGGCATTTTTTTTATGGAGCCAGATGTGAGTTATACACTGACCATAAAAGTCTCAAATATTTATTTACTCAAAAGGAATTCAATATGAGACAAAAGCGTTGGTTGGAACTAATCAAATATTATGATTTAATAATCAACTATACCCTGGGAAAAGTAAATGTTGTAGCAGATGCCTTAAGTCGTAAAAGTGCAGATATTCAACCTAGCAATCGGGAACTACCAAAAGAGTTACAGATGGACTTGGAAATATTAGAGCTTCAATTCATTCGAACAAAGATTCTTGGAGGATTAGCTACTATGCAGGTAGTTGTAGAGCAGGACAATTATCTTAAGCACAAAATTTTTAGACATCAAGTAGAAGATCCTTTCATTGCTGAAGAAATTCGGAGGATATCTCAAGGGCAAACATCAGTTTTTCGCCTAGGAGATTATGGGTCTTTATGGTTCCAAGATTGGCTTTGTCTTCCGGATGTGAGTGAGATTCGTGAATTCATACTGCGAGAAGCACATGAAACACCATATTCTATACATCCAGGAAGTACTAAGATGTACATGGATCTGAAAGAATTATTCTGGTGGAATAACATGAAAAGAGACATTTCTAAGTATGTATCAGAATGCCATATTTGCCAAAGGGTGAAGTATGAACATCAAAGTCCAGCAAGACCATTGCAACCTTTCGAAATTCCGGAATGGAAGTGGGAGGAAATAGGTATGGATTTCATCACAGGATTGCCCAAGACACCTAAACGGAAGGATATGATATGGGTGATTGTGGATAGACTCACTAAAAGTGCACATTTTATTCCGGTAAATTAGAAGGATAATGCCGAGAAGTTAGTAGAAGTTTACATCAAAGAAATAGTAAGTAAGCACGGAGTGCCCAAAAAGATCGTAACTGATAGGGGATCAGTGTTTACTTCAGCATTTTGGAAGCAATTACATGAAGCACTTGGTTCAAAGTTAGATTTTAGCATAGCTTATCATCCAGAGACAGGGGGTCAAACGGAAAGAACCAATCAGATACTGGAGGACATGTTAAGGGCTTGTGCATTAGATTTTGGAGGTTCATGGGAAGATCATCTACCATTAGCAGAATTTTCCTACAACAATAGCTATCAGAGTAGTCTGAAGGCAGCTCCATATCAGGTTCTGTATGGAAGGAAATGTAGATCACCAATATGTTGGTATGAGCCTAGAAGTAGCAAAGAATTTGTGCCAGACTATATCAAGGAAAAACAAGATATCATTGAGAAAATCAAAGGCAGATTGAAATTAGCTCAAAGTAGGCAGAAAAGTTATGCCGATCAAAGTCGAAGATCATGGCATCCTGAAGTGGGAGACATGATATATTTGAAGGTAAGCCTAATGAAAGGAGTTAAAAGGTTCGGAGTTAAAGGAAAATTGAGTCCAAGATATATTGGGCCATTTAAGATACTGAGTCAAAACAGGACTATAGCTTATGCTCTAGAGTTACCCTCAAGATTGGCTCTAGTTCATAATGTTTTCCATGTGTCACAACTCCGGAAATGTCTTAAAGTTCCTGATGATGCAATCACACATCAAGAGATAGAATTACAAGCAGACTTGACCTATGTTGAAAAACCCTGTAAAATTTTGGAAGAAAACTAGAAAAGGTTGAGGAACAGGGCAATCAAGTATTGCAAGGTACAGTGGGAACATCACCCTGAAAGGGAAGCCACTTGGGAGAAACAGGATGATTTAAGAAAAGCCTATCCAGAACTGTTCAGGTACACTTCACCAAACTTCGGGATGAAGTTTAATTTAAGGGGGGAAGTCTGTAACATCCCAGCATTTAGGAACCAACGAAGGGCAGATTTAGAAATATGTGCAATTGCATGCATTCATCTATAAAGAAATGTGGGTAAATTTTTTGCCAAATAAAAACTTAAAGTGATCAAAGTTTCTTTCACTCTTTAAGTTTAGGAATAGCCTTGGAGAATGATTGTTATAAACTTTGACATGATCTTTATGGATTAGTGTATTTTGGGGAAAAGAATTTGAATTCAAACTTAAGATTTGGATTTATATTTTTAAAAGGATTAAGATTATGTGTGAGAATATTACTTAATCAAGAAATAATATTTAGTAACTCAAACTTTAAATAATATAACATAATTGAGTAAATGAATATTTATTTCATATACTTATTCAATGAATAAGTTACAAAATGTAACTTATGAAGATAATAAAGAAACAATATATAGTAACTAGAAACTCTATATAAGATTGACAATTAAATAAATGAATATACATTTCATTTAATCAATTCATCAAAAAGTTACAAAATGAAAATGACAAAACTAATAAAGAATCTTTACAAGAGTAGAATTACATCCTTATTTATCTAGTACATTTTATTTACAAAAGAACAAAATAAATATCATAAGGGGACTATTCTATAAAGAAAAAGAAAAACCTAATCTATATCTTGAATCTTCAAGTCTTGTATCTGCAAAACAGAGAACAAACAAAAAAGAAAGAAAGTAAAGGTTAAGATATTTCTTTTACTCTCAGTAGTGATAGTGAGATGCACTGTTCCACTTTACATTATTGAGTAAATCTTTAGGGGAAAGTTTCACCAATATGAAAGAATTAAATCTTTCATAATCCATAAGCCACAAGTAAAATAACTTCAATCAGTAAGAGGGAAAGTTTCACTAGGCAGATAAGTAGTAAACAGATAAAAAAGTAACTTCCTTTCCAGAGCATATCCACAAGGGTGTAGCAGACATACAAGCAGCTTACACACCTAAATGCATGGTGTGTGCTGTCAACACAGCTACAACAGTCCACACAAGTAAAACATCTCAACACAGCCGTGGGCAAGCACCACAACATCATTTCCTTGATCATACACATCAAGCACTAGCAGTCTAGCCATAGCCAAACCAAATCAAAACCACAACACACATCAGATCAACCCAGTACTCACCAAGATGGTGACATAAGGAGGGGGTGGATCAGGTGGATAGCAAGGTCAACGCCAAGCTACCAGGAACCATAAGGTGGATAGCAAGATCAAGGACAAGTTCCAGGAGCTAGAAGTAGCAGGAGCGGCCTCAGGAGATTAACCAGATCAGACCAGCAACACAACCAACAAGATCAACTACCAACCACAACAACAATCCACTGTTGTGGTGAGTTATATAAAACCATCACATGATATGTTTATCATATCAATATAAAATATTCATGTGTTGTTCTATATCTAACTTCTCAGTATTCATCCAAGTGGGATGAATCCATCCTAGAAGATTTTGAATAATAAAGTCATAGCCACAAGATAACCATACAAGTAAAACCAGGATCTCAAACCAACATCACTGATCCTGGATACAAAAGCCAAATCTTATACTCCAATATAGTCAAAGTCAAGATTATGAAATCTGGGCACATCTCTTAAAAGAGTAGCACCTCGGAATCCGTAAATCTTATGGATCCATGAAAACCATTAGCACACCCATTATTTTCCCAACTATGACTCAAGAATTAGCAGCTGGTATTACTACCAGAACATTTATATCAGGGACAACAAATTAGGAAACTAGTTCCTATGCCTTAGACCAACATCATAGGCAGGGAGATTAAAAGATGCTTTCATCTTATCTTTGCCAGTACTAATTTCAAGCACTGTCGGAGCTAAGCTCGGTAATAGGACCCAACTACTTGTGTGCCATTCTATGATGGTATCACAAGGACATGTCCTAATAAGCCAACCACAATCATTACTTAGCTTTCACAAATAAGAAAGTGGCAAGCCACTAAATATCATTTTCCTGGAATCAAATGCCAGGAATCAGCATCAAGCTCATTTATACATCTACAGAACATCACTAATCTGTAATGATTAAATTCATTCTGTATATCAGCATACAAGACAACAATTACAGATGTAGTTAACAATCACTGACAGAACTACCATCAATACTAACATTTTGACAGTAGAAAGTTCCCAGGTCAACAACATTCACAAGTAATGATTCCATAGAAGCACTATCATTTGAATCATATCAAATTACCACTGGAATTAGTCTAGTAAGCCACTAGCATCACCAAAGCCAACAATAAGCAGTAATCCACATAAAACAACCATTCATCATGCTCAAGGATCATCACTACTTGATCTAAATCATCATCTATAATATCAACACAGGGATATGAACCCTAATCAGGAATATGAACTCTAATCAGGATATGAACCCTAATTAGAACATGGACACTAGCCAGGGGTAGCCACTAGAAACACATAGGACAGAGTGGCAGAGTATAGAGCACGAGTGAGAAGAGGAAACAAACTTACTAGAGGTTGTTGATGTGGGCGAGAAGAGGAAGCAGAGGGTGTCGACAAGCACGGCGACACAGGGAGCACCCCAAGGGGGCGCTGCAACCCGCACCACGCCGAGGTGGTGACCACAACCACACTTGAGGGATAGCGACACCACCACATCACCATAGGAGCAGCGGTGGCGGCAGCACCAGCACCACCCCAAACCCTAGGTCAAGAGAGAAGAAGGAGAGAAGGGGACGAGGGAGATGGACAGGGGTGTGGGATGAGAGGGCCAACCCTTCGGGGAGCCTTTTGGTTCTGCCCACTTGGGCCAGAACGGCCCAATAAGCCCAACAAGGCTAGCCCAATCACCCAAGAAAAATTTTAATAATTAAGAAAAGACCAAAATGCCCCTGAATTTAAATAAATTCTAGAAAATCAAATAAAAAGCCAAAAAATATAAATAAAATATTTTTGGATTCAAAATAAATCAATATATCTAAATAAATTAAGAATTAAAATTTTAGGCATATAACTTTTATCAAGAATTTTATAATATATATATTCCTTATGGAATTTTATAAAATTAATGAAGATGATAAAAATAAATAAAAATCACTTTCATTATATATTAATATCTTAGTATTTTAGAAAAATACTAAATAAATATTTAATATCATTTTTTTGTATTTAAATGATAATTCTTAAAGGAATTATTAAATAAATAAAATTCAAATAAAAATAAAAGAATACAATATTCAATTAATATTAAAAAATAATATTTATAAATTCTTTATTACTAAAAATAATTTTTGTGATTTAAATAATGGGGGAGAACATACAAAAATAAATAATGCATTACATTACTTTGCATAATCATTTTGCTTCTTTAAATATTGTCCTTACTAGGCAATAATGATGTTTTATAGACATAGAAGCTCAAGGTCTAGTGCAAGCATCCGACTTCACTACCTTGAAATCACAAGGCAAGTTCATCACTTGCTCATGCCCTTTGGAGAGTCTTTATCAAAGTATTTGCAAATTGTGTGTTATCATCTATATTCCAGAGAAAGAAAATATTATTTTCTCAAAATAAATAAATCTTAGGTATCATCCTAAGTAATGATATGATGGAGCAATAGAACTTAGGGTTCTATTTGCAATAATGATGAACAATTAGGGATTAAGAACCCATGACATCAGTGATTCTAGCGCCATATATTATGCGTTAACCATGAGATTTGAAATGGGACAGAGAAGTCAGCTGTATCCTTTTCCTTTCGTATGGAGGCAAGACTACCTTAACGTGACGTTGTGATTCCTTGTGCGGATCCAACATATAGGTGGGCACCCTTAGGCCCCGCGTTTTTGGTGTCTAGATTATCTATGAGTGGCTGCCGAGGGTTTAGCCGGACCTATAAGGTACTTACCTGGGCATCACCAGCTCATAGAGTCTTCGGGACTCATCAGGGTTTTAGCCTGCCCTAAAGGGGGCTTAACGGAGGTGAGCCAGTCCCCCAATGATCATGCAGACATATGGGGTCGCAGAGAGGGCCATGATTGGCTTGGACCAACTACTGGGCCCCACATCATAGAATTGTGGACGGGAAAGTACGCCCGGTTGTGCAACAAGGAAGTTGATCTCTCATGGGTAAAGTAACGCACCTCTGCAGAGTGTAAGAACTGTAACTTGTTACTCCCTGTTCTGGGAAGGAGCTACGAACACGGCAGGAAAGGAACTCCATGAAAGTTCTGGTCAACCTATGAAGGCTGATTGTCATAGATTTTCATAATAAAATCAATATTTGAAGAAAGATTTACAAAAATTGCATAGTGCCAAGGACTTATAGTCCGAGGTGGTAGATAGAGAATCAATCTTCCCACCTTGCATATAATGAACTTGCTGGGTAACGCTGTTACTCACCCTTTCCTTTGAATCCTTGCTTAGACTCTGAGGATCCCGAAGAGACTCCAATGTATGCAACTGAGAGCCAAGAGGAGGTCTTCTATTAAGAGCCCAATTTGTATGGAGTCGTAGAAGGGGAGGACTACGATATCGTCTACGGAGGAGAGTACCAAGAGTCAGAATAATTACTATAGTTCTAGGAGCCACTTGAGCCGAGCAACATGAACAATATATAGCAATAAGTTGTTGAGCTCAATTTGGAATTTACGTCTTCACTTTGAAACTTCCACCGAAACACTTACATTTTGGTTTGTAAGTTGAATCTTTTGGAAGTCTTGAACTTCTGGTATTGTGATAACAATAATGTGTGTATGTTTGTAATATGGACCCGCAATGTTTCTGTTGTACCACTCTGAGGGATGTAATATTTACAGAACGGTGTTCTGTGGATGTCATATCAACGACTATAGTGTACTACACATGCAGTGGTATGCTGGGTCACCGCAATATCCATCGGATCCCCGCAAACACAACATGCGTGATTATAAATAGATTAGATCTTGGTCATGAACGGATCTTACAAGATCTATACATAAAGCACAAAGGAGGAGATACAACCATCTAGCTACTACATGGACCCATAGTCCAAGGTGGAACTACTCACGCATCATACCAGAGAGAAGGCCTCCGGGATGATCTCCCCTCAGGCAGGGTTCCAGGAAGAACTTCAGATCCCCCCGATCTAGGGACGATGGTGGCGGCGGCTATAGACGGTTTCTTGGATTTCTGATCGGGTACTCAGGGTATCTACATCGGGGGCTTTTTATAGGCGAAGGGGGATACCGAGGCGGTCGCCAGGGCTGGCAAACCCTAGCCAGCGTGGGCTAGGGCCCACCCGCGCCTAGGGTGGGTCTGGCCTCCCTGGCTGGCCCCTTCGGCTCTCCGGTAGACTTCTTGTTCCCCACGGAAAGTAATTTACTTTGTCCTTTGTCCCGTCCAATTCCGAGAATATTTCTTTACCAACTTTTCTGAAACCAAAAACATCAGAAAACAGGCATCTGGCACTGTTGCAACTTGTTAGTAGGTTAGTACCAGAAAACATGTAAAAAGCACCTCAAAGTGTGGACAAGTAAAGAAAAGTAGATACTAAACAAGCATGGAGCATCAAAAATTATAGATACGTTTCCAATATATCAATGATGTGATCCACGTTTCAACGTCCACCTTTGCAACTATATCACCGGCCATGACGATCGGGGACGGTGTAGTGAATTGGTATCGTGTAATCACTAAAACCTTTTTGGGATAATAGTTTTAGTAGAGCTATTTTAACTCACATAATTATAAACTTAGTCTAAATCCTTTTGGAATTATAAATATAGAAAATGGTTCGCACCGAAGATTCTTTTAAGGTTGCTGATTGGGTAGCTGCTGAGAAGCTCAAACTAGATGGATCTAACTTCCATGATTGGCTAGTGTGTTTGAATATTCTATTTAGTGAGAATAGCGTGGTCGACTACATACGCTACCCGATGGATTTGTATGAGCCAATAGATTACATTGAGACCACACATCATTGGGAAGACCACTATCATCAGTAAGAGATGTCCACCTTCATACAAATGATCTTGCTCTATGGGATGGTAGACAGACTACATCCGCTCATGGGCGATCTTGACCCATATGTGATGGTGAATCAACTGAGAGCGGAGTTCCTAGACCATGTGTGCACATGGAAGCACGAGTTGCTTGGAGACTTATTTTCCATAAATATGGAGGAACACACTTACTTGGATAGTCACTTGGAGCGCATGCATGATGCATACATGAGACTGGTTCATTTCATCGACTACTAGATGACTGACTCCTTTGCAATAAGCATGTTACTTCGGTCGTTACCTCCTAGCTACCAAGGTTACGTCCGGACTTGCATCTTGAGAGGTGATGGGGAAACACATGATTTTCATGAGTTTATATCACATTCAGAAACATGAAGGTTAAACCCATTGCCGGAGAGGTCATCAATGATGAAGGTATATATGATATACAGTTTTATAAATGTCATAATTTTGCAAACACTTATTGCAGCATTGAAGTATCTGATACTTGTTTTCTTTTATGAAAATAGTCCCTACTACATGAGAGCTTCTTGCTGGAGAGGAGGTGACATTGCGTGTTGATGGCAAGCATAATGATGATGGCCGACGACACTCTCCCTCGACTTTTATCACTTAGTTTATCGTTTTTAGATAATTATTTGTGTGTCTTGCACTTCGCGAGATGGTTATTCATATGAGTTTGTAACAAAATTGTTTTTCTGCTTCTATGAATGATTTCTATTTGGGTTCATATGTTCTTGATTATGTGTGAATTATTCAAGTTGTGTAACTAATTGATAACGCATGAACATTTGTAAAACATTAAAATGCCTTAAAATACCCAACTAAATGATATATTCATTTTGAATGGAACCATTGTTTAAAGGTTATATTGATAGTATGTGATTTTGTTGATATTTGATCTCTTACCATATACACGCCAGGCTCATGTTCGACAAGATAACCAAAAACACCGCGTATTGTATAATACAAAGCATTTGATGAATTGTTGAAAGAAGATACATGTTCGATGTACCATATTTCGATGAGAGTGGTGATTGTCATTTGGTAATTTTTTATTTAAGTAAAAGAGTTTACCAAATGAAACATAAGCATGAAACTATTTGATTTGATCAAAGGTTTCGACATCAAAGGGTATTGAAAATCAAATAGAATCAAACTACTGCATTTGATCAACGGTAATGAAATTCGACGTTATTGGCATAAAGACTTGAAAAATAATATTTGATATTATGTGGGCAAGAGGCCATTAGTTAGAATTAGCAAATGCTCATTTAGAACAAAGTAAACCATCTAGAATTCGTGAAAGTTTTTGGAGTTATTTGATAAAACCAAAAAAATAGCAAACAAGTCCTTGTAGAGTATTCATTGGAAACTTTGAAACAAAAATTCTATAACTGGAACCAAAAGAAGGCAAAACTAGTATTGCTAAAGGTCTTGGTACGTTCTAGAGAAACACTACAAGGAATTTGGCTATATATGACCATCTATTTTTGTCATAGAATCGTCACAATAGTTCGTTTATGACGATTCTATGACGATTTTAAAATCGTCGAAAGCTGAGCATCGCAAATAAACTATAACAACGTTCTTTGTGAAATTGTCATAACCGTCTATGACGATATTGAATCGTCATAATGTCGTCATGGGAAAACTGGCCACGCTAGGTCAGATCCTACGTGGCCGATCCGACGTGGCATAAAATCAGCCTGATCCATATCAATAGTTCACAAGCCAAGCCCAATAATTCAGTCCACTAATATATTTCTGCCAAATCTCTTTTCTACTTCGGCCAAGCCTAATATTTTGCCTTTTTATTTTCAGGCCCACTCCCTTTTCACTCTACAGTTTCTTTCTATTATCAACCATTTTTTGGAATATTTTAGGCTGCTCGAGTCCAATATTTTTTGGGCCATGGCTATTTTAGAGCCCAACCAGCATTTGGTTCATTTCTAATGTACATGCATTAAATAAGAAATATATTGGTAAGCACAACCCAAATAACATTCAATAATGGTAATACTATATATTACAATTAGACATTTTACATAACCTAGGAATATAAAACTGTAAAAAAATACTATGTAGTATGTTACAACCATTTCATTGGCCAAATTACTCATGAACATACAACTGTCTATAGAAAAGATTTTTTCAACTCTTTGCTAGGTATGAAGCCAACTCTTTTGAACTCTTTGCTCAGTATGAAGCCTTTCGCTTCTTCCACTTTCATCCTGGAGCTCCTGTAAAAGATAAGAAAGCAACTTTGCTGGTTAAACTGGTGGTATACTCTGTGATTAACAAGCTTTGATATGTCTAGTGTAACGACAATGAACATGCATGATCATCATCATAAATCTGAATCGAAATATGTGATTATGAATAGTCTTGTTGGCCAAATTTGAACCATAATTTTTCAATCAAACAGCCTATACAAGTCTTCTCAACAAACAGATCATACCCTAGTCATTATTGTAATTACTATATGCTACAGTGTTTCTATTTCTAATAAACATCACAAGTCATTATGGACAGTTAAAAAAGTAAATACCAACAAGATGCAAGAAGTCAAACACTTGCTTGCTAACAAGTACAATGTTAATTCAAACTTGGGGTCTAGGAACACATCATGGAGGAAGCTAGACATCATCAAGAATGACCTTAATGCATCTAGTGAGAATTCTGATGTACCCAAGTCCAAATCAACAAATTACAGCAACATCGTTTATGAATGGCACTCAAATATAAACATATCCTAGTTCAGGAGATGCATGGATTGGACAAGATAAGCACAACTAATGTAGTGGCACAAAAATTATCATACATGCAACCACAATTTACAATCTTATTAATGGTAGAAAAGATGGTACCTATACAAGAACATGAAGGGTCAATTTCACCTCATCATCAACATAAATTTCCATTACCTACAGGGGAACAAGTGATATATGAATGAAATTATAATTCCATGCAATCTTCAGGTATATTCAGTTACCACAAGTAAAGGGATAGAATAGTGCAAGGTACATGCATGTTTAAAGAACCAAACATGGAAACTCTACCTGTGACAGTATGAGGCAATTAAACAAAACTGCACCTAATCTGATTTCACAGCCCATTGATAGCCATAAAAGCTAAAGTTTTGTAGGTATACATGCATGGAGCAAGTTAGAATATTCTGCACAAGTAAATTCTTATTCCATGGATTGTATGTATTGTATTAAAGCATTAGTCTCAGCAAACAGTATGTATTGTACAAAGATAATAAAAGATTATTGAGATGTAAGCATCGGGACAATATTTCTAGAAAGGAACACATATTAACTACTGATGATGAAAGATCTGAATTACAACAGGCTAATCAACTGTAATGCCTATTTATCTTTACCTGAGTTAGTAGCGGGTGTTGCACCATCATGTCAAGGTCCTCACGGCTCTCTTCATAAGATATACATCAATCAAAAGTGTCCAAGCATCATTGGTTTCCTTGCTCCAACCAGAGTAAATACCAACGACATGCCAAGATACCCGCGGTCCTGGCCGTGAAAATTTCCAAGGAATTAGCGCCTATCCAAAACGATGCAAATAAAAATACTAGGATTGACAGGGAACTAAGTGTAAAGGACAGGAAAGAAATCCTAGTTCTCGAGCTAAGCATCTGCATTGTAAATTCCCTAACATAGGCACACACAAAAAATATTTATAGTTGCCCACCTGAATCGAACATGCACACAAAAAATGACGAGTGTACATGCGAACATATATATTCTCAGTAGTACAAATTGAGTAGTAAGCATACAAAACATAGTCAAATATTCATATGTTGGAGCAAAGCAAACTGTTCTAGAGCATATCTCAAGTTACAGAACAACATGTATTAACCATCTCAAGTACATAGTCAAATATTCCACAAAAGGATGATCACTTATTAGCAAAACAAACATGAGTTTCTATTTTAAAGCATGCCTGTGAGAATTAGAGCAAATGTGCAGTAATATCTATAGATGTTAACTGCTGTATCGATGATACATCATTCATATACATGCTTGTGTTGTAGTTACTCTAGGCTATGGAGGAACTGGTAACATTATGTGCTCGGGAGCAGGCACTGGCAGATCGAGCACGAACCATACAATATCAAACATGAATCAAGAAAGGATTGCACTAGAGTGGGCGCCGTCGCAATTATAGGAGGCCGCCGTCAAAGGCGGGAGGTGCGGTTGTTGCTTGTGTAGATGCGACAACGAGTACCTTGAGGAAGCAGGCGAGGAGGGGAAGGACACATGCGCCAAAAAATGAGTTGGATCCACGCCTTGAAGACGTTGGGGAGGACTAGCCCTCCATGGACACCGTGCCAGTGGAGGTTGCCGACCATGAGGACAGGGGCGGCCTCTGGATGCACTCCATGGCCATCGATCCAGTGGGGATCGCCGACCTTGAGGACGAGGGATCTGCAGCGAGCGCCAAGACGCGTGATCCCACGATGGAGGAGACGAAGAGGATCCCCTCGAATAGTCGACGATGCCGTTGGTACGGGGCGGTTGTCCAGGCAGGAGGTGGTGGCGGAGACACGTATGGAGGAGGGCGCTAGGGTTTGGATGCAGGGTGTCGCGTGCCGGATGCAAGTAGAGGCTCTATGGGGGATATTGTTGGGAATATGCCCTAGAGGCAATCATGTATGATGAGATTTCCCATTGTATTCATAAAGATATTAAGTAGTCCTTGTATAAACATCTGATGTGTATCATTGAATATGTGATTCGGTTGTGGAACTATGCATTCATGTTGTTTGTACTAAATATCCTTGGTCATCGAAGTTGTGTGTCCAATTTGAAAGTTGGCTTGATGACTCGGTTCCACTTGTCATGAGCATGGATATGCTATTCCAACTTACACAGATTCGGCTAAAGAGTTTAGCGAGTCGGATTGAACCATATTGAGGTACAACGAACAAGTTGTCATTTGTATATCTCAATCAATGTAATCCTTAGACCTGAGGTTGTTGTATAGTCCGAGTTGAGGATCACCGACTTAGGTTCATCAACGCGTTGATCCGTGAATCGCGCTTATAAAGGCGTGGTTGGTCGATGAGAATCAAGCTGCGTGATGTGAATAACCAAGATGGGATTTTGCCCCTCCACTTGGAGAGATATTCTCTGGGCCCTCTTGTGAGATATGATTCGGAAAGCATGGCCATGCACGACTCGGTTAAGTGTTAACCGAGGCGATCGACTAAGAGTTAGTCGGGTGAATCACTTATCTCGGATCAAGAAGAGAGTCGGACTATTTAAGGGATGATAATTATTCTTCTATAGTCTGACAAGGTATATCGTGAGGCAAAAGGTACTCGGACGTAAGTCGCATTGGAAAGGCAAGTCGTCATGACTCTTTGGTACTTGGGAGTCAGCACGTTCTGCTAGGAGCCGCTACCGACTGATCAATTGAGAGTCGGACTCCAATCGTGTCCAAGTAGCCATGAGCCTGCAGGGTCACACACTTAAGAGCGGGAGCAAGTTTGGATTGGATCTGAACCTGTAATCTGGTTGGGTTGGACCTAAACCGGATTAGGACTGAGTTAGTGAGTTGGACTCACGGTGACTAGTGTTATATGGGCTTTAGTGAATGGGTCGCGCGAGAAGAGCCCACGTTCACTCCCTATATATAGTGGAGCACCGTAACCCATAAAGGTTAATCGTTGTTCGGTTAGGTCATTACATGTGCTGGAAACCCTAGCTCCACAGCATTCCTACCGTTGATACGAACCTAGCAGTTCGCCACCGGCGCTCCTCCTTGTACGTGTGGATACCAGCAGAGGTGTTGTGCGATCAGCACCGGGACGATCGGATCGTGAGGACTGCACTGCATCAACTGACGCTCTTCATCAGTAATCCACAACTACGCGTATAGTGGTAAAACTTGTGGCCTTCTACCTCAGCTAGATCTTGGGATCACCACGTTAGAGGATTTTTTTTGTTTTATCTCAGCGTGGCCCAACAGATATCAGCGACGCATGGCAAGAGAGAGGAGAGGAGGAGGAAGGTTGGGGTGGCGGCTCATCTAGAGAAACTGGCGGCCCTTCTCCTAGATCGAGAGAGAGGACAGGGGTGTTAAGTGCTGGGGCGGGCGGCGCAGTGAGGAGAGGTGGGTCGCGATGTGGAGCAAGGGGATTAGTGTTTGGGTCACGGTGAGGGGAGGAGGAGCGGCTGTCGAGCGAGAGAGAGGAAGAAGTGGCGGTGGGGTCTAGGTAGAGGAGCAAGGGGATTAGGGTTTGGGGGTAGTCCCTCTCGACCGTGTTCTGTCTGTGAGGGCGGTGTGCATGATATCCCAAAAGTACCCCTGAACACTTATGTGGTAAAGTATATGGGAACTATAGGGTGTTTTGGTCATTTCACGTACAAAGACAGTGGACATGAGGCGTGGGATGAAATTACGGGTGTTGGATGGAGGGCATGTAGACGGCTGAGATCAAATTCGGTGGGGTAATTCGTGGATACTCAGAATCTCTATTCCGATTGGCTAGCGCTATTTTTCCATTTTCCGAGCGCAGAAAACGGGGTGTTTTTTAAGCAACCACCAAATAAATTTTTATAAAAGCTACCACCCTATTTTTAAAAAATACTAGACCACCTTACATTTACAATGTCATGGTCAGGAGATATCAAACTTTTTTGTCCACCCCTGGCGAAAAAGAAAAATTCTTGCTGAATCGGCAGGAAGTGGGTCCGATTTGAACTATAGGTACATTATATGATGCTCATGATTTTTTGTAAAAATCATTTTTAGACTCACAAGATTCTATTTCTTCAGGGATCCAGTGCAAGTGTAGCGACGCTCATCCCCTAGCTAAGAACCTTCATGCCCGCCATTTTGACCATAGTTTGAAACGGGCATAAGAAACAAAAACAATGCGAACAATGTAAATCCTTCGCGTGGTGTCATATTATGTGACATAGTTGCAAGGAAAAATACCAAACTTGTTATATTGATTACATCTCGAAAAGTCCTTCTCAAAATGAGCTATCATGTTCGAGGTTTCATGGCTTTCGGTCCAAATAACCAATATTATGGCAAGAATCGTGGCATAGTTTGTGATAATGTGCCCATATTGTGTGTACATGTGCATCTTGGGATGGCAAACAATATTGTAGGAGAAAGTTTTCCCTTTCGTCACACGAAAGAGCATTTTCCATTTTTCGAGTGCAAAAAGGGGCGTTTTTTGAAATAACCACCAAATAAATATTTTAAAATGCTACCACACCATTTTTCAAAAATACTAGACCACCTTACATTGACAATGTCACCTGGGAGATCTCAAACTTTTCCATCCACCCCTGGCGAAAAAGAAAAATTCTTGCCTAATCGGTAGGAAGTGTGTCCGATTTGAACTACAGGTATATTATCTGATGCCCATGATTTTTTGCAAAAATCATTTTTAGACTCAGAATATGCTATTTCTTCACAGATCTAGTGAAAGTTTAGTGAGGCTCATCCCCTAGCTACGAACCTTCATGCCCATCGTTTTGAACATAGTTTGAAACGAGCATAAGAAATTCAAAGATGGTCCGAACAATGTAAATCATTTGCGTGGTGTCGTATTATCTGACATAGCTGCAAGAAAAAATACCAAACTTGGTATATTGATTACATCTCGAAATGTTCTTCTCAAAATGAGCTATCATGTTCGAGGTTTCATGCCTTTCAGTCCAAATGACCAATGTTATGGCAAGAATCGTGGCATATTTTGTGATAATATGCCCATATTGTGTGTGCATGTGCATCTTGCGATGGGAACCAATATTGTAGGAGAAAGTTTTCCCTTTTGTTGCACGGAAAAGCCATTTTCCATTTTCCCAGTGCAAAAAATGGGGCGTTTTTTGAAGCAACCACCAATTTTTTTTAAATGCTACCACCCCATTTTTCCAAAATACTAGACCACCTTATATTAACAATGTCATGACTGGGAGATCTCAAACTTTTCCATCCACCCCTGACGAAACAGACAAATTCTTGCTGAATCGGTAGGAAGTGGGTCCGATTTGAACTACAGGTACATTATATGATGTCCATGATTTTTTGAAAAAATCATTTTTAGACTTACAATATGCTATTTCTTTAGAGATCCAGTGCAAGTTTAGAGGCTCATGCCCTAGCTAAGAACCTTCATGTCCACAGTTTTGATCATAGTTTTAAACGGGCATAAGAAATTCAAAAATGGTCCGAACAATGTAAATCCTTCGCATAGTGTCATATCATGTGATATAGTTGCAAGGAAAAATACCAAACTTATTATATTGATTACATATCAAAAATTCCTTCTCAAAATGAGCTATCATGTTCGAGGTTTCATGGCTTCCGGTCTAAATAACCAATGTTATGGCAAAAATAGCGGCATAGTTTGTGATAATGTGCCCATATTGTGTGTACATGTTCATCTTGGGATGGTGAAAAATATTGTAGGAGAAAGTTTTCTCTTTCATCGCACGGAAGAGACATTTTCCATTTTCCGAGTGCAAAAAAGGGCGTTTTTAAAGCAACCACCAAATAAATATTTTAAAATGCTACCATCCCATTTTTCAAAAATACTAGACCACCTTACATTGACAATGTCACAACCGGGAGATCTCAAACTTTTTCGTCCACCCCTGGCAAAAAAGACAAATTCTTGTCGAATCGGTAGGAAGTAGGTCCGATTTGAACTACAGGTACATTATCTAATGCCCATGATTTTTTGCAAAAATCATTTTTAGACTCATAATATGCTATTTCTTTATATCCAGTGCAAGTTTAGCGAGGCTTATCCCCTAGCTAAGAACCTACATGCCCGTCGTTTTGACCATAGTTTGAAACGGGCATAAGAAATTCAAAAATGGCCCGAACAATGTAAATCCTCCGCGTGATGTCGTATTATGTGACATAGTTGCAAAATAAAATACCAAACTTGGTATATTGATTACATCTCGAAAAGTCCTTCTCAAAATAAGCTATCATGTTCGAGTTTCATGGCTTTCGGTCCAACTAACCAATATTATGGCAAGAATCGCGGCATAACTTGTGATAATATGTCCATATTATTTGTACATGTGCATCTTGGGATCGCAAACAATATTTTAGGAGAAAGTTTTCCCTTTCGTTGCACGGAAAAGCCATTTTCCATTTTCCGAGTGCAAAAAATAGGGCATTTTTTAAAGCATACACCAATTTTTTTAATGCTACCACCCCATTTTTAGAAAAATATTAGACCACCTTACATTGGCAATGCCACGACCAGGAGAGCTCAAACTTTTCCATCCACCCCTGGCGAAAAAATTAAATTCTTGCCAAATCTGCGGGAAGTGGGTCTGATTTGAACTACAGGTACATTATCTGATGTCCATGATTTTTGGCAAAAAGAAAAAAAAATTAGACTCACAATATGCTATTTCTTCAGATATCCAGTGCAAGTTTAGCAAGGCTCATCCCCTAGCTAAGAACCTTCATGCCCGTCATTTTGACCATAGTTTGAAACGGGCATAAGAAATTCAAAAACGTTCTGAACAATATAAATCCTTCGCGTACTGTTGTATCATGTGACATAGTTGCAAGGAAAAGTATTAAACTTGTTATATTGATTACATCTCGAAAATTTCTTCTTAAATGAGCTATCATATTTGAGGTTTCGTGGCTTTCGATCCAAATGACCAATTCTATGGCAAGAATCGCGGCATAGTTTGTGATAATGTGCCCATATTGTGTGTACATGTGCATCTTGGGATGGCGAACAATATTGTAGCAGAAATTTTTCCCTTTCGCGCACGAAAAAAGCCATTTTTCATTTTCCTAGTGCAAAAAAGGGGCGTGTTTTGAAGCAACCACCAAATAAATATTTTAAAATGCTATCACACCATTTTTCAAAAATACTATACCACCTTATATTGACAATGTCACGACCGGGAGATCTCAAACTTTTCTGTCCACCCCTGGCGAAAAAGAAAAATTCCTGCCGAATCGGTAGGAAGTGGGTCCGATTTGACCTACAGGTAAATTATCTCATGCCCATATTTTTTTCAAAAATCATTTTTAGAATCATAATATGCTATTTTCTTCGGAGATACAGGGCAAGTTTATCGAGGCTCATCCCCTATATAAGAACCTTCATGCCCGTCATTTTGACCATAGTTTGAAATGACACCACCTCATTTTTCAAAAAATACTAGACCATATTTCATGGACAATTTCCCAATCAGGGTATATTATACCTTTCCGTCAACCTTTCGTGAAAAAGACAAATTCCTATCGAATCAGTAGAAAGTTGGTCAGATTTGAACTATATGTACATGATCTAATGCTCGTGATTTTTTGAAAAAAAATCATTTTTAGGTTCACAATATTATGTTTCTTAAGAGATCTACTACAAGTTTATCGAGGATTAGCCCCTAGCTAAGAACTTTCATGCATGCCATTGGAGAAGGATGGCAAGACATTGGAGAAACATTAACAACATTAAATAATCATTTTCCATGCATAAAAATTCCGATTATTCAAGTTATCAATGATGCATGATGCAATTGCAATAATAGAATGCATGGTTAGAAAAGGGCTCATCTCTCTGATCAATTTAGACATATTATTTGTCCAATTTCGATTTAGGAAATTTAAGTATGAATTTATTAAGAAAATAATTTTGTATGCATTAAAAAAATTTCGAAACTTTAATTGTCAAAAAATTAGTTTGAGGGTCATATTATTAATCCTTGCATTTTTTATCAGAAAGCATATATCATTTGTTATTTTTGGATTAAGCAAAAAAAGATATGAATTATCTTACTTAAAACCTTTTTATTCATTTTTTGTACAAAAAGACAAGAAATTACCCCAATTGTCTCTATAGCAGGTCTTGAAAGTCATATGGGCCGTTGGCCCATTCGGCATGAAAAATCTTCAAGAAGGAAAAACGGAGCAAAATAGGGCTCTCGGTCCATAGAAGCCCAAGCCCAATAGACGAGCCTAAATTATATATATATATATATATATATATATATAGGTTAAGGTCACGGGTTCAAACCCCCTGGACTGGAATGGTCAATAGTCAAGGTGGACCCTGGAGGGTCAACGATTAAGACATTTATACATAAGAAAATATTGATACATAAATATGCCTTATAGGAAAAACTTAATAGTAGATACAAAAACCGACACATAGACACGTCACATAGACGCCACATAGACGAAATTGTCAAGCGGGCACTTACTTATTTGAACTCACTCAATTTTTAGACGTTGCGACCAATTTAATTTAAATCGTTGTAATGAACTAAAAAATGTCGTAGGCTACGTCTCCCATATTATGATGATTTTGGCTAGTCCAAATATGACATTTTTGAATCAAATCGTCATAATTTTTTAGGATCACTATTAGAAGGTCATAGAATAACAGATTCCTTATAGTTAAAGTGTGTTTCTCGACAATATTGTTAATGGAATAAAGTGAGAGCACAATGGATTTCTATGTCCCTACATCAGAGTGTTGAGAAGCGCAACAGAATGCGTCTGGAACATGACTCCACACATAAAAAAGAAATCAATGATAATGATCATTGTGTTTCAATCATGCTTTTACTAAAGAAGTGGAATTCGCAAATGCGCCTACACCTTGTGTGGAGACAGTTTGTAAATCACTTGTCATCCTATCCTATATCCTATATAACTAAGAAGATCATCCCCACTAACATATTTCTCTAAACATGCAGCTATGACACCTCAGCAATCTCACAATGTCAGCCACGTCACAACATTGCATGCATGCACAAAAGTGCGGCTGCCTCCCTGCGGTGATGCCTTCCTAGCTTCCGTACCCCATCGTTTCCCTGTTAATTGCTTTAATTGCTTTGACAGAAACGTCCCTATTGTGATTATATCAGCCCATGTCCTCTTCAACTCCGATCCAATCTCCTTTTTGGCAGCCTCTCGCTCCTCACAACTCGATTCATAAGGCTTAGCAGCCATCACTTTTCTTCACGAGCTGATTCCTCGGCTTCATGTTGTCACTGTAGGTCGATCCGATCTCCTCAAGGAAGATGACGCCCTTCACACTGAATTTGAGTACCCTCCATCGCAACCTTTCTCTTCACCATTGTTCAGGTTTGTGCCAATCTCGGTTATAATTTTTGAATTAAGTTTTTATTTTTTGTCTGATTCAACTGGAATAGATTTATTGAGTCTCGGTTAAGCAATTGGCTCATGTTTTAGTTCTGTTCGTTACCCCTGGCTGGCAGGGACGGAGCTGCCTTATGGGCATTGGGGTCAGCTGACCCCAGTAAAAACTAGCAAATCCTTTACTATTTTGTACTAATTGATATTTATTTATAGAAGATGACCCCAATGTAATTGAGAGTTTATAGAGTTGACCCCATCAACAATTTTTTCTAGCTTCGTCACTGCTGGCTGGTAACAGATGACCCTCTTTAGTCCTAATTCTGACCTTTTATTTTCCCCTCATATGGATTTTGTTTTCAGCTTCTACTTCCTGAATATGAGATCAGCGATATAATCGTTCAGACTCCAGATCACAGACTTACATATATCAGATCAGAGATCTGATCGCATAGACTCTACATAAATCAAATTCCTTGAAAATCTGACCTTATTTTCTCGACAATTCATATCTGCAGGGGATGTGCATAGGCGAGCCAGACAAAACCTTTGCACTTTATTTTCTGGTTCCCGTCAGTGAAATCTTCCAATGCAGTCTAATAAGATTTGAGCTCCTTTTTCCTTTTAATGTATCACACGTAGCAAGATTACCCTACATCTGGACCTGAACGTTCTCAATCTCACAGAAGCTATCCATCTAACGATGCTTATGGGACAAGAAAATGTACATGTTCATATGGTAAGAAAATTCAGAAATTCTGTAGTTCCGCATTTCAAAGTAAATGTCTGTTGAAATAGATACACATTGTTTCTTGAAGGTGGACATTTTCTACATTGTTCATTCAGGAAGCATATATTCAATAGTATGTTTCTTATCAGTTTGGTTGATATGGCAAAGTACAGTCCGAGTTACAGTTATATGTGGATATATTGAGCTATCCAATCTCTGTAACTCCAAGTGTTCTATGTTTTCTGTCCATTTCCATTTTCTGTTCTAGAGTGCTCAAAGTGTTCAATCAGGAACTCGAAGAACAATGGCCTGCATATAGAGGTTACGTAATTTAAAACAAAGATAAAATTTAGCTGCTCGGTTTATTAACATTTCCATTTTTAGGTAAGAATTGTGCATGTATACATCTGTAGATGCAATTCTAAGACTTCCGCAGCTTCTCATTTTGTTAACAGTTTTGAAAATTTGTGCTAAAACATATTCGCTAACCAGTGATTTTTATGTTATGCATGTCACGATGGAATCTATGCATAGTAGTGCTTGCATCAACCATTTCCTACTCCATTGTAAAGTTTCTACTTTCTAATCGTATGTAAATTTATTATTTTATAGTTTATAGTGACTCTTTTCTAACCTATCAAACCGATGATTGCTTACAGGATTATCAAATCTGATTAGTTCAGCAACCTTGAAGAAAGAAGACTGGATCATCAGCAAATATATTTATGGCTGTGACTTCTTGCACTTAGATATTTTGGCCATTATATCTTATGTCGTATTTTTTGTCCAGATCACTCTATACAATAATTATGTTTAGCTAAAATATATACCTTTTGTTCGTAATTGAGGGCAACACTATTTAGTGGGTCTGATAAAGCAACATGATTCTTTCTCAGTTGTCGTTTATTGGAAGTTTGTTCCTTATTAATATAACAAAATATTTTAAGAATGTTGGTATAATTGTACCATTGGGTGGTCTTACTGCTAGATTATAAACTTATGTTAAAAAATCTTTTTGCTAGGTAGGTACAATTACGTTGGAAACTATTGGCAATGTAAAATTATCTGATGTGCAATGACGATATTTCATAGCTACAATTTTAAAACCATTCCCGCAGCAACGCGCGGGGAATCATCTAGTGTTATTATAGCAAGGCATACCTACAAACTACAATGGAGTTGATGGTAAACGAAAATTATAAGAAATTCTAGAAGTACATTTCACTTAAGGTTAGAAAGTAAATTATTACTGAATCTTGTCAAGTAAAGTGTTGCTTGATATTTCCGAAGGACCGCAAAGACATATGGAAAAGTGGAATTCTTGAAAGACAAAGCATGATTCGCCAAAAGATGTCTTGGATGAATCAAATGAGTTTGATTCAAAAGTGTTGAAGTCTGGTGGATTTAATACTAGTAAAGTACTAGAGTCTTGTAAAAGAAATTGTCAATTTGATAATTGATCAAGAGTTTTTGAATTTGTTCGAAATATTGAGAAGATATGCAATTTGGATAAAATTGAGTGGGAGCTAGAGAGTCTTCCTAAAATAATATGTGAATGACATATTGTTGAGTGGGAGCAATATAAAGTTTCAGACTTATATATGTAAGTGACATATTTTGAGTGGGAGCTTGACATAATTCATATGTATATATGACACATTAAGATTAAGGACAAAAGAGCCAATAAATGTTGATTTGTAAGGGTAAAGTTGAAAGTATATTGGACATTGAAATCTTAGGAGATTGATAAATGCCATATAACATTATTTTGGAATAATTTCTTGAAAGAGATTCTAAAGAGTTCAGAATAGGAACTGATTAAGGAATAGTCCTAGATCGTTTGAATTAAGAAAATCATTAAGTATAACATCGATGGTTGAAATAAAGAATAAGGATGTACAAACATCCACTATGTTATGACATAGATGTTGTCTAAGATACCATGATGAATACTCGACATAATATGACCCATGTTCTTAGTAAGAAGAAAAGGTTCAGAAGTGATTAAGTATAAATCACTGAACAATGAGTTAAGCTTATCCACAATGTATAGTGAGAATTGTAGACGTGTTTCCAGATCTGTGAAGGATGACGTGTCTAAAGCATAAAATATTATGCCATAAGGATACATGTTAACCTTAAAAGATTGGAAATCCCTACAGTAATGGATTACCTTAAAATAGCTAAAGAGTGGTGATAAATTCTCAAATTAGCACATAGTGCATTTTGACTTTGAAATCTACATTTAAAATATAAGTATATGAATATTAATTGGTGATATGTATAAAGTTAAGGCTGAGAGAAAGTTTATCTTATCAGAGTGTATTTCAGTGCACAATTCCCATGAGAAAGTTCGTCGTGACTGATCTAACGTCACTTCTGGCAACTAAAACCGTAGACCTCACTTTGTTGCCAAAACTATTATACATACAAAAAATGTTACCATAGAGATGATAAAAAATATTAGTGTCATTTGAGATGACATTAATAAAGGTACAAATGATACAAGGGGGTGAAAACTCCATACCCTAGACTCAACCTCTTCCATGAGAAAGCATGATCAAAAGTGCCAAGTTGTCTGGTGCCGATGATTGGATAAAAAATGCAGCAAGTTTATTTGTACTCTAGTGCAAATGAGAGGCTGAAGGAAATATGTCCTAGAGACAAATTAATATGGATTATAATCATATTTCATGAAGTTTATGAATTAGGTTTTGTATCATGCTATAACTATATTGAATGGAACCGTTAATACACGTGTGATATGTAAACAACCAGTTGTTCCCGGTGAATCTCTAGTCACTTGTTCATTGGTCAACGAATGATCAAGGTTTCCTGACCATGTGGTGCTTTACGCCAGTTAACAATGGAGTCACCTCATTGGAGAATGAGATGATGAACATACCGTATCTAATAATCGTAACACGATCATGTCACAAAGTTCAAGTTGCGATAGTTAGGAAACGTAGTGACTTGTTCCTTAGACCGTGAGACCATATTTAATCACGGTCACCCAAGAGTACCTTGAGATCATCTAACATCACTCGGTGGAATGGTGATCATAAGGGTGTGATTGAGTGTTCAAAGGGGCAGGTTGAGACGTATGTGTCAAGAGCGGGATTTGTCCATCCGCGTAACGGAAGATACTCTTGGCCCACTCGGATAAGGTATATCCACAAGTTGCGCATCGTGTGATTAGGTCATGGGATATCACTTATTGGATCAAGTAGCAATTGTCAGTAACAAGGTTTAACCCGACATGGTGAGGTTGTTGATAAACCATAAAGGAAAAATTGTTGTTCCACCACAAAGGAATTGTTGTTCCACCACAAAGAAAAACATATCCGGTCTACGACTTGGATGTGTGCGGATCCGAAAGGTACCCAGCATCTGCATAGCCTACAACAGATAGGTCTTGGTTATTTTGATAAAATAGGCCAAGGTCGTTGGTCCCTTGTAGGTACCGAAAGATGTCCTTAACACCTTAACAATGTCTCTTGGTAGGCTCAGAACTATACCTAGCAAGCAGATTGATGGCGAATGCAATATCCGTCATGTACAATTTGCGAGGTACATAAGTGCACCAACTGCACTTAAGTAGGGGAATTCTGGTCCTAGAATTTCCTCCCCCTCTTCTTTAGGCCCGAATGGATCCTTGTCTTGCTGCAAAGATCTTTCGACCATCGGGGTATTAGAAGGATATGCTTTATCAAACCCAAACCGTTCCTACACCTTCTAGGTGTAGGCCGACTGGTGTACTAGAATCCCAGCACGGGAATGCTCAAGTTGCAGACCCAGGCAAAACTTAGCTTTGCCTAAGTCTTTCATCTCGAATTCTGACATCAGGTAGGAACTCGCTTTCTCAATATCGTCAGGTGTACCGATTATATTCAAATCGTCCATGTACACTAAGATAATACAGAAATCATTCTAGGATCTCCGTATAAAAACACATGGGCAATCTTCATTGCTCGTGTAGCCCTTCTGATGAAGGAAATCATTTAAACGATTATACCACATCCTACCTGACTACTTTAGTCCATAAAATGACTTCTTAATCTAAACACTTTATAAGCTCTTGTTTGATCTATCCTGGTTCAGGACAGGGATATCTTCTGGTACTTTCATGCATATGTCTGAATCCAAGTTACCATATAGGTAAGCGGTGACAACATCCATCAGTTTCATTTTTAAGTCGTGTTTACTGCCATTGAGATCAAGTATCTAAAGTTAATTCCATCCATGACCAGGGAGTAAGTTTCCTCAAAGTTGACACCTGGTCACTGAGTGAAACCTTGAGCAACGAACCTTGCTTTATACCTTACTACTTCATTATTCTCGTTTATCTTTCGAATAAAAACCCACTTATAGCCAACAGGGTGAATGTGGGGGAGTTAGACAAATAGGTCCAAGTACCTCTCTTTTGTTTAATGATAATAATTCAGCAGTTATTGCCTTCTGCCAATCTTTCCAATCCGACCTTTTCTTACAATCAGCGAGCGTGTTAGGCTCAGGGTCAAGAACTATGATTGAGGCAATTTTCTTGGCAAAATTAACGTCGATATTTTCCATGGCTCGGTTGTATGACTCGCACGAATTAACATAGTTAATGGCCATTTCGTCATGGAGTGCATCAGACACATCCTCTTGCTCCACAAGATTTCCCAATTCGGGGCTAGGTCCTTTAGCTTTCCTACTCCGATGTGTGTGCACACAAATTCGAGGGTATTTCCGATATAGGAAAATTCAAGTTCGGAATTTCGTGCACTGAAACGTTCGTACTTGTGCCAGGTCTCAATTGGCTCCCCTCAGAAGGGGTAGACTGTAATAAATCTCTCTTATCCTTTTTTCTTTGGGCATCCTCGGGTACTTGGGATTCTAGAAAGTGGATTCCTCATCCTCTTAGGCCTTAGGATGCGAGCGGGTATATCATCATTTTTCTTAGATATTTCAACCCTTTCCGGTGCATTGCATGCACATGCGACTTTGTCATAGTCTTTAAATCACTAAAATGATTAGGAAATTAATTCGCTAATGAATGCAAATCTGGTATCTTTTGGACTTCTCGATTAGACTCAATAGTGCGCGGGTCATAAGCATGGATCCTCGTGACTTGCCACGTAATTTCTCGACTTTTGTCATCCAGGGGTTGATTATCTCCCCTCCCCCCAAAGTTGAAAAAGGATCCTCGTCAAAAATGTAGTCAGCAAAACGGGATGTGTGACAATCGCCTGTCATGGGGTCCAAGAACCTAATTATGGACACGGTCTCATAACCAACGTATATCCCTGACTTACGGAGCGGTCCCATTTCTAATCGCCGGGGTGGTGGTATAGGTACATATACATGGCAGCCGAACCTACGTAAGTGGGAAATTTTTGGTGCCGACCCTTGCGCAAGTTAGATAGGAGAGTGGATGTTGTAGGCCGATGATCGAAAGTTGATAATATTAGCAACGTGTAACACCGTGTGACCCCAACATGTAGTTGGTAAATTACAACCCTGAAGGAGTGGTCGGGTGTAGCACCCCGGGTAAATCCACTACTAGAAAATCATTGTTGTTTTATTATGTGCATCATCGTGACGTCATCATGCATCATTTGCCTAAAACTTTCTAAAAGCCTATATTTCTTTTCTAGATATCCCGTGTCTTTTATCTCAAATCAAAATCGGACTCGTCCGATTATTTTGTTTTGTCTAAAAACTATTTAAAAAAACGTTAAAATAAACCTATAATATTTTGATAATAAAATATAAAATATTTTTAACCGGGGGAGGCAGCCAGCCCGTAGGCCAGGCCACCTATAACCCCGGTGTGGCCCAACCCAAAACAACCCCTACCCAAACCCTAGATCTAAGAGTTAATTGGATAAAACTACCACAATTGGGGCTATCAGGACGGGTCAGTACCACTTTTGGTAATTTTGGCATGTCAGTACCAATTTTGGGGTACAAGCGTTGCGAATCGGACTAATTCATGACTAAGAATACTTTGACACGCTTTCTGAAGGCTCCGGCCCAACTGTAAGTGCTAAGTTGGCGCCACGAAGCTGAGGTGGAAATTAGGCCCACCTGTCAGCCATATCTGATGTTATTTTTATTTTTCTTTCCAATTTTACTACTTACTGTCAGTGGGTCCCACCTGTCAGTCTCACTAATTTTTTCCCCACACACCTTATTCCTCCATCCCTCTGTCGTCGATGCGCACCTTGCAGCTGTCGTTGCAGTCCCTGCACATGACGAACCTTGCCCCCGCCGCCAACATCGGCGCAGCCCGTGCACCAGACCCGCGCCCGCGACATCCCATAGAGCAGCGCCTTGACCTTGCCTTCGTCCTCCATCTTGCTCACCTCAGCCGCGTCGCCGACGTGCTTGCCCCGGACGAACACGGCGGGCAAGCGCTAGAGGAAGCTGATTCGCCGGCCAAAAAGGCGTCCAAGACGGCCGCTGGTCTCCCACAAGGGTCCTCGCCCTGGCCCTGCCATCGCCCAGGAGGTCGTCAGCGAAGCGGTGGAACACGCCTGGGAAGGAGAACAACCCGCTGCAGCGCTGCTCTGGCAACAAAAGCAAGCCCAATGACGTCGCCGACGAGGACAGGGTGCTCCGACCCTACAACTCCATCAAAAACTCCAAGCTGTCCAGGGCATCCAAGAGGTTCTCGCCGGCAAGCGCCCGTGTCGCCCGGAAGCCCAGCGGCATGTCGTCGTCGTGTCGGAGCCTGAGCCCGTTGTTCGATCTGGAGCCTGAGCGCGAGCTCTCGGAGGAAGGGTCTGAGAATCCCAAGCTTCTTCCAATCGATTTGCCACATCAAGCGGGTCATTGGGTCCGAGAAGCCCAAGCAGCCCAAGGTGGTGCCTGCATCGTGGCCGAGGGCCGATGCCGAGCTCCATGGAGGCGGCGCCGACCATAAGCCGTCCCTCGTCAGCCCGCGCCCCAGCGGCAAGCCCCTCGTCATCGGGCAGTGGCAGGTCGTTGGCGGGAGCGTTGTCGGCCAGTTCGTTGTTGCGGAGTGATGGCGGGGGCAGGTCGTTGGCGGGGAGCTGGTGTGGCAGATCGATTAGAGGAAGAAGGTGTGGGAAAAAAATAGTGAGACTGACAGGTGGGACCCTGTAACATACCAACTTTTGGTGTAATATAAATAAGGACATGTTTGATCATTACATGCATGCATAACACTTGCACTTTGGTTTAATCGAGAAAGAACAAACAAAACCCTAAACCCTAACTCCCCTCTCTATTTGAAACCTTCATTTGGTTCTGAAAATATTTGGAAAACACAAAATGTATGGAGCCCAATAAGTACCAAGGGTCCCTGCAATATTTTGATACATTTTACAAAACCCTGATATTTTGAAAATATTCAAAACAGATTTGAATTCAAAATACAAATAGAAATCAGAAAACAGAAAAAGAAAAAAAAGTTTCTGGGAAAAAAATAACTAAACCTAGCTACTGGGCCGCAGCCCACTTCTCTCCCTCTCTCTCAGCCGCCAGTGTAGCCAGAAGCCAGCCCACCCGAGGCCCAAGCGCGGCCCAGCCCAACTTACCTCTTTGCGTCATCTTCCACCTCGCAGGCAGGCAGCTTGTTGTCGCTGCCTCCACCGCTCGCGATGCCCGCCGGCGCTGCGATTCGTGCCGCCGCCCGCCAGCATCTACAAGAACCCTGGCCGCAGCAGACAAACCCTAGCGCCCTCCCACTTCTCCTCTTTCTCTCTCTCACGGCAGCGCCATGGTCGAACCCTAGTTCGTCGGTACCCGCTCGTTCCCGCCGTCTCCGACCACCCCAGATCAAGCCGACGCCACCGCTAGACACTCCTCGCCGCCCTCGTCCTCCTACTCGAAGCACGCGATCCAAGACGACCTCCTCTGGCCGGAATCGAGCAAGAAGCGCCGTCGGCCGCCGCCGTCGTTACCGACGATTACTCATCCGTCCGAGCTCGCCTCTCCTCGCCACCACCACCATCATGCTCCTGGTGAGCTTATGGTGCTCAAGCACCCCTCCGTTCTCTTCCTCTCCCTCTGGATCTTCATCCTGCGAGAGCCCGACGCCGCCGCCGTTCATCGTCGCCCCGCCGTCTCCAGTGACCCCCTGCAAGCCGCACCGCCACTTTCTAGCTCAACAGATCAAGCTTCGATCTGAGAGCAAGTTCATCGATGATGTTAGCATGGCATCATCATGATGTCATATTTCCTTTTTAGTTTATTTTAATTATTTATGTAATAAGAAGTGTGTGACAGGTGGGCCCTGCCTGTTTTCTGTAAATATTTTTTGAAATGATTAAAAATCTGACATGTGGGCCCAAGTTGGAAATTATTTTAAATATTCCAAAAATGGTTTAAAATGAATTAAAATTGGATAAATTCATAACTAATTCATTTTAAATCAGAAAAAATACAAATAATATACCAAAATGTTCAGAAAGATGAAACCTATCTAACTAAGCTATAATCATACATTGTTAAACAACTTTGCTAGCAAGTTTAATTAGAAGAACCAATTGAACCCCATAGGTGATTCCGATGATCCCCCTGTTTTAGGGTTTGGACATCTCGAACCCCCTTTAAAGTGACCAAGCATGTTCTAGGGTTCATTTCAACACTATTCAACTTGTCATATCATCCATATTGTATGAGCATTGCATATGCCATGTGTTTAATGTTGCTTTCTCTTTTCTGGTGATTGGTTCTTGCGAATAGGAACCGAACCCGAAGCTAAAGTCAATGCCACCGAAGAGCAGTATCAGTCCAACAATGGACAAGGCAAGCGAAGACCCACTCATACATATGAATCCTATGTTTACAAAGTATTTCATTCTTGCCATATGCATTCGGTTCAATAGTCTTTTATCAGTAGGTATAGTAATCCTATCAGATGCATCTTTCCCTTTGTGAACTATATTACCTGATCCACCTCTCCTAGCATAACTTGGGTTTGGCTTATGAGCATCGCTAGTGCCATAGTTCAGTCAAGCTTAGCCATGCTTAGTGGTCCGATGTTGATCATTCATGTGATGCACCGGAGATGCGAATGAATCTAGTGTGGTAGGATGTGGTGATGTGATCAGAGATGGATGATAAACATGTTAAGGCTTGTATGGGAGGCCACGTGGGATGTGGTTTTTGTAGTCCCATACTTGCCACCCCTAGGACCCGATGTTCTTGCCTCTTGAACCAAGAAGAGCGTACAACCACACGGGGGCCTGGAAACCCCCTCGACCAACTAACTTGCCTAGTAGATTCCATGAGTCATATAGTTCGGGCTTTCCATTTGACATAGGCATCTTGGTTGTTCTTGAATGGAGGTCAAGGAGGTGCATTCATAACAGGTAGGTAAGCGTGGCCGGGAACAAGAGATGCTCAGCATCCGTAATCTTGAACCATGCGCACATCATTAGGGACTGCCTTCGATACTTGACCTGTTACGGCGGCATCTCCCTAGTGCGTCACTCATGGTATCGGCGAAAGCAGGGTAAAGGTCGTGGTCAACCACTCTCTGTCGGCCTTCCAAGGAAGAGGGCTAATAATTTGGCATTAAGAATCAGTTGGTACGTGTGGGTAAATTCGTGCACCCCTACAGGGTTATTAATCTTTTCGAAAAGCCGTGTCCACGGTTATGGACGACTTGGGAACGGACGTGAAGATCATAGAGAACTATAACCGAACGATAAAACTTGTCAACTAATGTGAGATCCGGAATACTTCCTCGGGTTTGTTTGAGGGGGTAGTCCGGGAAGAGAGGTTCAGTTGATGATACTTGGTGGATATCAAAGATGATTCTAAGAGCTAGAGTTGAAGTCTTCTTATCCCCTTTTGAAAATGATCTGACTAGACGAGTTTCTTCTCCCTCTTGTTTGGAAAACAAAAGATGGCTTTATGCAAAATAACTCCACTAGCCATAAGTCTTGCGGAGTACACCTTGTACTCAGCCTTTCTTCGTTGATGTTTTCTACAGATGAAGCTACTCCAACTGAAGGTGGTTTCTACGTCGAAGTCGATGAGTAGTCGGGGTTCCCGGGCAGCAGCCTAGGATCTATGGAAGGGTCGCTACTTCTATTTAAGGCCTCTTAGGCCCTTTGCTAAGTTTGTTGTTTAGAACAACTTGTTTGCTTCCGTTGTTTGATGTAATGATGGGTCTGTGACCCCTGGTTTGTATGACTGGTTTGTAACTCTTTTAAGAGTTTACCTTATTAATGTATGGTTTGTATGTTCTGTGATGTTACCGATCTTTCCCTGCGCGCTTCCGAATTTAGGTTATATCATATGAGGATCTGGTATTTGTCTAGCCCTGATCCCGGGTCATGACAGATTTTGGTATCAGAGCAGGACTGCTTGTAGGAAACCCTTCTAGCTGGTCGATGTTGAGTCTAGAGTTTGAGAAAACTATTTGAAAGCCAAAAACTATTTGCAAAACTCTGAATAGGACTCTTTTACTCCTTATCCAAGATTGTTCTATTGCTGAGTTATCTTACCAAGTTTGCTTTGCAAAGTTTTCACTTCTCGTCTATCATTTAAATTTTTTAGGATATACGGGTTTGGGTTGTTTTCCCTAGTACTCCGTACTTGGTCGCAAGACTCAGAGTTTCCAAGATATATCTGTGCACCTGAGCATTGTTTTTCTACTTTTATAAGGATGCCTATAATCCCGCTCTCTATTCTTTTGTGACTTGTTGGTATCATATCATGCTCGCATTCCATTGTTATGGTTTGTATCTAAGTTGGTAGCGTATACGTTTTGTATGCTTTTTCTACTGCCATACTTAATGCATTGATATAACTTTAATCCACATGTTCACCTCTACCATGATCTTTTGATATGGTTTTTGCCATTCTCCGGTGTACCCTTTTTGGTGAATCTATTCTCATGGTTTCTGTTTTCTCCTCAGGATGTTGTCTGGTACTCGTGGTTCTGTTGGCCGTCGAACAAACAACAATGCTGATCAGGAACTTCCGCCACCTCCCACAATGGCTGAGGTTCTCAACAACATTGAGACCAACCGTCTGAGGAATGAACGCCTTCTGGAGCGTGTGGCGCAGAACACTAAACTTCGTCCTGATGACTGTGTCACACTTGGAGATTTCATCCGCTCTTTTCCTCCAATCTTCACCCACTCCAAGGAGACCCTTGAAGCTGATGATTGGCTCTGCACCATAGAGCGCAAGTTCAGTGCTCTTCATGTCCGTCCTGCTGATCATGTCAACTTCGTCACCTATCAACTAGAAGGTGAGGCTGGTGTTTGGTGGGAAGGTTTTCTGAATCTGCAAGCTCAAGGACATGTTGTTACCTGGGAAGAGTTTGTTGTAGCATTCTGTGCCTCTTATATCCCTAAGACCGTCATGGATCTCAAAAGGAGGGAGTTTATGGATCTGACTCAGGGGAGCAAGGATATTGAAACCTATGGGCGTGAGTTTACTCGCCTGGCTCGTTATGCAATCAGGGATGTGACCAATGATGAAGATAATAAAGAGCTGTTTCGTAAGGGAATTAACCATGCACTTTGCTATGAGTTGCTGCCCTTCAATTTCCAGTCTTTCCAGGACTTGCACAACCGGGATCTTACCTTGGAGCATGGGAGGAAGGACATGGAAGTCTCTCAGAAGCGTGAAGAAGGAAATTCTAGTGCTTCTTCCTCTGGTAACAAGAAGCGTCGTGTCTTTGTTCCATACAGTGATGTGCCTCGTGCTCCTTATGCACCCAAGTCCTTTGGCAATGCTTCTCGTCAGCCATAGTCAAATACTGGTGGAGCAAACTATCATCCTCCTCCTGGTTCTCACACTGGAGTTACCTGTTACTCCTGTGGTCAGCCTGGTCACTACTCAAGCAAGTGTTCTCAAAGGGTTGTTGGACACAATGATCAACAGACAAAGAAGAATGATAAATCTTAAGGTGCTGGACGTGGTCGTCTGACCCATGTCACTGTTGAGGAAGCTCAGGAAGATCCACGCGTCATTCTGGGTATGCTCCATGTCAATTCAATTCTCGCAATAGTCTTGTTTGATTCTGGAGCATTGCATACATTCATATCACAAGAGTTTGCACAGGAGCATGGTATACCTTTTGAAGCAATGTATTCCCCTCTAGAGATTAGTACTCCTGGGTCTCGTTGGCAGACCATCTGGGTTACTCATGGGGTTGAGATAGATGTAGCATATCAGAAGTTTCCCACTTCCCTAATTGCACTCAAGTCAACTGACATAGATGTCATTCTGGGCATGGACTGGTTAACCAAGTATCAAGCCGTCATTGACTGTGCACTTAGAACAGTTTCTGTGACCTCTCCTGCTGGCATAACTGTCAAGTATTGGACTGATGGTTCAAAGTCTCCATCAGCATTACTTAAACCTTTCTCGGAGTTGTATGCCATGGATGTTTTACCTACTCTCAATGTCCAAGATGTCCATGTAGTCTATGATTTTCTGGATGTCTTTCCTGAAGATTTGCCTGGCATGCCACCTGATCGAAGTGTGGAGTTTGTCATAGAGCTAGTTCCTGGAACTGCTCCTATCTCCAAAAGACCTTATCGCATGCCTCCTCATGAGTTGGTTGAGTTGAAGAAGCAACTTGAAGAGTTAGAGGGTCTAGGATACATCCAACCTAGCACATCCTCTTGGGGTTTCCCTACCATCTTTGTCAAGAAGCGGGATACAAATATTCCAAGATTGGTGGTTGATTACCGTCCACTCAACGCGGTGACAATCAAGAATAAGTACCCACTTCCTTGGATAAATGACCTCTTTGATCAATTAAGTGGTGCCACTGTCTTTTCCAAAATGGATTTAAGGTCAGGGTATCATCAAATCAAGATCAGAAAGGATGATATCCCAAAGACCGCATTCACAGCTCGTTATGGTCTTTATGAGTATACAGTGATGTCCTTCGGGTTAACCAATGCCCCAGCCACATTTATGAGGATCATGAACTCCGTCTTCATGGAATATCTCGACAAGTTCGTTGTAGTATACATTGATGACATTCTAATCTACTCCAAGACCAAAGAAGAGCATGCCGAACATTTACGTTTGGTATTAACTAAACTTCGTGAACATCGCCTCTACGCCAAGTTTTCCAAATGTGAGTTCTGGTTACAAGAGCTCATCTTCCTTGGCCATGTTGTGTCTGCAAGTGGTGTTGCTATCATACCGGATAAGGTTCAGACCATTCTGGAATGGAAGTCACCTACTTCAGTCAAGGAAGTCCGAAGTTTTCTGGAATGGTTGGATATTACCGCCGATTCATCGAGAACTTCTCCAAGATAGCCAAGCCTATGACTGATCTTATTAAGAAAGATAAGAAGTTTGAATGGTTAGAAACGGCAGAAGAAAGCTTCCAAGCTTTGAAAACTCAGATAACCACCGCCCATGTGCTTGCCCTTACGGATACAAGCAAGGATTTCGTCATCTATTGTGACGCTTCTCTTCAAGGGCCCGGTTGTGTGTTGATGCAAGATGGTCATGTAGTGGCCTATGCCTCTCGGCAGTTGAAGCCACATGAGAACAATTATCCAACCCATGATCTCGAGCTCACTGCTAATGTTCATGCTCTTAAGCAATGGTGACATTACCTCATCGGTAACAGTTGCGAACTTTACTCGGATCATCAAAGCCTGAAATACCTTTTCACCCAGCCAGATCTGAATCTCAGGCAAAGATGATGGTTGGAACTCATCAAAGATTATGATTTGGGTCTCAACTATCAACCCGGCAAAGCCAACGTCGTTGTTGATGTGCTAAGTCGGAAGTCTTATTGCAATAATCTGATTATTTCACAAGCCCAACCTGCTCTCTACGAGCAAATCAAGTGTCTTAACCTTGAAGTAGTTCCTTGTGGATTCCTTGCTAACCTTGAAATAAAATCTTCTCTTGAGGACCAAATCAAGGAAGCTCAAAAGCAAGATGATGAAGTTACCAAGATCAAAGAACGTGTTGCAAGCGGTGAAGCTAAATGTTTCTCCTTCAATGAGGTATCCTATACTTTAGTAACCGGCTAGTGGTTCCAAACAGTCGGAAAATCAAAGATCTAATCCTATTGGAAGCTCATGAATCCCCTCTGTCTATCTATCCTGGTCATACCAAGATGTACCAAGATCTCCGTCAAAGATTCTGGTGGAGTGGAATGAAACCAGAAATCGCTCGCTTTGTTGCAGAGTGCAACGTTTGCCGTCGTGTGAAGGCTGAACACCAAAGGCATGCTGGACTTCTGCAGCCATTGAAAATTCCTGAGTGTAAATGGGATGAAATTGGAATGGGTTTTATCACTGGACTCCCAAGAACACAAGCAGTAAATGATGCTATATGGGTAATAGTTGATCGGCTATCCAAAGTTGCTCATTTCCTTCCAGTTCGTGAAACTATCCGTGCTAGTCAAATGGCTGACCTATACATCTCTCGGATCGTTGTTCTTCATGGTGTTCCCAAGAAGATCATCTCTGATCGTGGAAGTTTGTTTACTTCCAAATTCTGGCAAAGTTTCTAAGAAGCAATGGGAACTCATGTCTCCTTCAGCACAGCCTATCATCCTAAAACCGGTGGTCAAACTGAAAGAGTGAATCAAATTCTTGAAGACATGCTTAGAGCGTGTGTCATATCCTTTGGAAATAACTGGGATAAATGTCTTCCTTTTGCGGAGTTCTCTTATAACAACAATTTTCAATCTAGTTTGGGCATGGCACCTTTCCAATTCCTGTATGGGAGAACATGTCGAACACCGCTGAACTGGACAGAAACTGGCGAAAGACAATTCTTTGGTCCAGGCATGATCCAAGAAGCAGAAGATCAAGTTTGCATAATTCGAGAGCGTCTGAAGGCCGCTCAATCCCGTGAGAAGACCAACTACGATCGTCATCATCTTGATGTTCATTATGAAGTTGGTGATCAAGTTTACCTCCGGGTCACTCCTTTGAAGGGTGTCCATCGATTCGGTATCAAAGGCAAATTGGCTCCTCGCTATGTTGGTCCCTTTCGCATTCTCCCCAAGCGGGGTGAGCTTGCCTACAAATTGGATCTACCTTCAACTTTTCCAGAGGTTCATGATGTATTTCATGTGTCTCAACTCAAGCATTGCTTCAAGGATCCTATTCGTGGTGTGGACCATGAAACTTTGGATCTCCAAGATGATCAAACCTACCGAGAATACCCTGTTCGTATTCTTGATGAAACCGAGCGCAAGACTTGTCGTTAAACCATCAAGTTCCTGAAAGTTCAATGGTATCATCACTCTGAGTCAGAAGCAACTTGGGAACGCAAAAATCGTCTTTGATCTGAGTACCCTGCCTTCTTTTCTAAAACCTAGGAATCTCGGGTCGAGATTCTTGTAAGTGGGGTAGAGCTGTAACATACCAACTTTTGGTGTAATATAAATAACGACATGTTTGAACATTGCATGCATGCATAACACTTGCACTTTGGCTTAATCAAGAAAGAATAAACAAAACCCTAAACCCTAACTCCCCTCTCTATTTGAAACCTTCATTTGGTTCTGAAAATATTTGGAAAACACAAAATGTATGGAGCCCAATCAGTACCAAGGGTCCCTACAATATTTTGATACATTTTACAAAACCCTGATATTTTGAAAATATTCAAAACAGATTTGAATTCAAAATACAAACAGAAATCAGAAAACTGAAAAATAAAAAAACAGTTTCTGGAAAAAAACTAAACCTAGCTACTGGGCCACATCCCACTTCTCTCCCTCTCTCTCTACCACCAGCCAGAAGCCAGCCCACCCGGGGCCCAAGCGCGTCCTAGCCCAACTTACCTCTCCACGTCGTCTTCCACCTCACAGGCAGGCAGCTCGGTGTCGCTGCCTCCGCCTCTCGCGATGCCTGCCGGCGCTGTGATTCGCGTCGTCGCCCGCCAACGTCTACAAGAACCCTGGCTGCCACAGACGAACCCTAGCGCCCTCCCGCTTCTCCTCTTTCTCTCTCTCTCATGGCGGCGCCATGTCCTAACCCTAGTTCGTCGGCACCCGCTCGTTCCCGCCGTCTCCGACCACCTCAGCTCAAGCCGACGCCACCATTGGACGCGTCTTGCCGCTCTCTTCCTCCTACTCGAAGCACGCTAGCCGGGACGACCTCCTCTAGCCGGAATCGAGCAAGAAGCGTTGTCGGCCACCGCCGTCTTCACCGACGATTACTCCTTCGTCCGAGCTCGCCTCGCCTCGCCACCACCACCATCGTGATCCTGGTGAGCTTGTGGTGCTCAAGCACCCCTCCGTTCTCTTCCTCTCCCTCTGGATCTTCATCCCCGCGAGAGCCCGACGCCGACGCCGTTCGTCGTTGCCCCGCCGTCTCCAGTGATCCCCTGCACGCTGCGCCGCCACTTTCTGGCTCAGCGCACCTGGCTCGCGTCCCTGCGCGTGCTCGATCCACAGATCAAGCTTCGATCTGAGAGCAAGTTCATCGATGATGTCAGCATGACATCAGCATGATGTCATATTTCCTTTTTTAGTTTATTTTAATTATTTCTATAATAAGAAATGTATGACAGGTGGGCCCTGCCTGTCAGGGTTTTAATATTTTATGTAAATATTTTCTGAAATGATAGAAAATCTAACATGTGGGCCCAAGTTGGAAATTATTTTAAATATTCCAAAAATGATTTAAAATGAATTAAAATTGGATAAATTCATAACTAATTCATTTTAAATCAGAAAAACACAAATAATATACCAAAATGTTCAGAAAAATGAAACCTATCTAACTAAGCTATAATCATACATTGTTAAACAACTTTTATAGCAATTTTAATTAGAAGAACCAATTGAACCCCATAGGTGATTCTGATGATCCCCCTGTTTTAGGGTTTGGCCATCGTGAACCCCCTTTAAAGTGACCAAGCATGTTCTAGGGTTCATTTCAAAACTATTCAAATTGTCATATCATCCATATTGTATGAGCATTGCATATGCCATGTGTTGAATGTTGCTTTCTCTTTTCCAGAGATTGGTTCTTGTGAATAGGAACCACACCCAAAGTTGAAGTCAACGCCATCGAAGAGCAGTATCAGTCCAACAACGGACAAGGCAAGCGAAGCCCCACTCATACATATGAATCCTATGTTTACAATTATTTCATTCTCGCCATATGCATTTGGTTCAACAGTCTTTTATCAGTAGGTATAGTAATCCTATCAGATGCTTGTTTCCCTTTGTGAACTATATTACCTGATCCACCGCTCCTAGCATAACTAGGGTTTGGCTTATGAGCATCGCTAGTGCCACAGTTCGGTCAAGCTTAGCCATGCTTAGTGGTCCGATGCTGATCATTCATGTGATGCACCGGAGATGCGAATGAATCTAGTGTGGTAGGATGTGGTGATGTGATCAGAGATGGATGATAAACATGCTAAGTCTTGTATGGGAGGCCACGTGGGATGTGGTTTTTGTAGTCCCATACTTGCCACCCCTAGGACCTGATGTTCTTGCCTCTTGAAACAAGACGAGCGTACAACCACACGGGGGCCTGGAAACCCCCTCGACCAACTAACTTGCCTAGTAGATTCCATGCATCACATAGTTCGAGATTTCCATTCGACATACGCATCTTGGTTGTTCTTGAATGGAGGTGAAGGATGTGCATTCATAACAGCTAGGTAAGCGTGGCCAGGAACAAGAGATGTCCGACATCCGTAATATTGAACCCTGCGCACATCATTAGGGACCGGCTTCAGGACTTGACCCGTTACGGCGGCATCTCCCTAGTGTGTGACTCGTGGTCTCGGCGAAAGCAGGGTACATGTCGTGGTCAACCACTCTCTGCCGTCCTTCCAAGGAAGAGGGCTAATAATTTGGCATTAAGAATCAGTTGGTACGTGTGGGTAAGGTTGTGCACCCCTACAGGGTTATTAATATTTTCGAAAAGCCGTGTCCACAGTTATGGACGACTTGGGAACGGACATGAAGATCATAGAGAACTATAACCGAATGATAAAACTTGTCAACTAATGTGAGATCCGGAATACTTCCTCGGGTTTGTTTGAGGGGGTAGTCCGGGAAGAGAGGTTCAGTTGATGATACTTGGTGGATATCAAAGATGATTCTAAGAGCTAGAGTTGAAGTCTTCTTATCCCATTTTGAAAATGATCTGACTAGACAAGTTTCTTCTCCCTCTTGTTTGGAAAACAAAAGATGGCTTTATGCAAAATAACTCCACTAGCCATAAGTCTTGCGGAGTACACCTTGTACTCAGCCTTTCTTCGTTGATGTTTTCTAGAGATGAAGCGACTCCAACTGAAGGTGGTTTCTACGTCGAAGTCGATGAGTAGTCGGGGTTCCCGGGCAGCAGCCTAGGATCTATGGAAGGGTCGCTACTTCTGTTTAAGGCCTCTTAGGCCCTTTTCTAAGTTTGTTGTTTAGAACAACTTGTTTGCTTCCGTTGTTTGATGTAATGATGGGTCTGTGACCCCTAGTTTGTATGAATGGTTTGTAACTCTTTTAAGAGTTTACCTTATTAATGTATGGTTTGTATGTTCTGTGATGTTACCGATCTTTTCCTGCGCGCTTTGAAATTTAGTTTAGGCTTATATCAGATGAGGATCTGGTATTTGTCTAGCCCTGATCCCGGGTCGTGACAGACCCACTGACAGTAAGTAGTAAAATTGGAAAGAAAAATAAAAATAACATCAGATATGGCTGACAGGTGGGCCTGATTTCCACCTCAGCTTCTCCTAGACACGTGGCGCCAACTCAGCACTTATAGCTGGGCCCAAGCCGTCAGAAAGCGTGTCAAAGAGCTCTTAGTCATGAATTAGTCCGATTCGGTACGCTTGTACCCCAAAATTGGTACTGACATGCCTAAATTACCGAAAATGGTACTGACCCGTCCCGACAGCCCCAATTGTGGTAGTTTTATCCAATTAACTCAGATCTAATCTCCCCAACCTCTCAGCCGCCAACCCCCACCCAATTCTCTACCCCGCGCCAAGCCGCTCGCAAACCCCACCCACCCCTATCGAACCCTGGCCCCAGACCGGCCCCACTCCCCCTCGCTCTCGACGCAAACCATGCACGCGGCCGGCCCCATTGGAACCCCACCACGACCGCATCGTGCTCCACCCCGTGTCTCCCTCTCGCCCTGATTTCCCTACCTACCGCGACCTCCCCTCCTCCACGGCTCTACACCGCCACCGGCCACCTCACCTCCACCCTGTCGCTGCCAGCCGCCCTCTCGGCCTCCACCCGCAAGCGCGCGCTCCCCCGTGACCTCTCCCTTTCCCTCGACGCCTTACTCGTTGTCACCTCGCCTCTGCATCCTTGCACAGCCCGCCGCCAGGCACGCTAGCAGGTCACCCAGGACCTCCACCAATGCGGGTCCTGCCACTCGCCTCCTTGCGCCGCAGCACCGGCCATGGCTCCGTTCCCTTTTGCGCATCTCCGACCTCGCTGGACCGGCCTGCGTCGCCTCGTCCGCGAGCTGGCTCCGTCGCCGTCTTCCTCCAAGAACTGCTCCCCTTCGTCCTTGACCACCCACGCGAGCGCTGCCCCTAGCAACGTCTGCCTCCTCTCCGCCCTCTCGGCCACCTCCCGTCGTCCCTGCAGCCACGCGGTCCACCTTCTTCGAGCTCATCACCGGCCGTGTCGCCCCTCTCCAATGGCATGCACCTCGTGGCCACGTCCGCCAAGCCCGTCGCTGCTGTCCAATCTCGTCGTTTGGTCGGCTCCTTGCTTGCTTTGGCCCTGTCCAAGTGCTTGCCTCACGTGTGCTCCCGGTGTTTGGCAAATTCCTGTTGAGTTGTTGGTATAGGCAGCTACAGATCCTTGTGGATGTGATGTATGCGTTAAGTGATTCCTCTGCGTGACCCAAGGCCGTCGTTGTAATGTTTCTCCGATAAGAACTTCTATCGGATCCAGACCCGAGTCCTTCGACACGGAGCAACGAGACCACGGAACCACGATGCTCCAAGTTCGCCTTCTAGAACCACAAGATCCCCGACCCCGGAACCGAAGACCGATCCCACCAAAGACCGATCCCCCTCCGAACCTCCAAGATCATCGAAACCCCCATGTTGACCCCTATCTGACCCATATTTTTATAATTGCCATCTATGAACTTGTTGCATATTAAATATATTCATGCTTGCACACATATTACAATGTGGTTTGGGGGCATTATGCCGATTCACCTCATAATAAATATAGAGACCATATATGGGAGAATCTAGTCTTATATTGGCTCCATTTAAATTTGTGTAGCGAACCGGTGTTATATTTTGCCATGTTAAGACAACATTTAAATTGTGGGGTATCTAGACTACATCAACCACCTAATTAATTTTTGGGACCCAGGTTCCGCTTAATATGGCCTAATTTCATCGCATCTCTGCCATGTCATACATGCATCATGCTTGAATCTGATGTAGTATTAAATAGTGCATCTGATGTTTCTTCTAGTGCTTTGCGTGTCGACTTGATCTTCAGATGAATCTTCGGCAATGTTTTCCAGGCGAGCATTCTCCCCTATCTACCTACCTTATTTTTATAGTCTTTATTTACTCATGTTGATCTATTGCTATCTGTGTTGCGATTCTCTACTTTCTGTACCCGTGATATCCCTTGCAACCATTATATTGCCTTGGACACCTCTATTACCTGTTGTTTGGTAGATAGTTGGCCTTGGGTATCGTAGTCGCTTGCTCAAGTGTTGTTGTGTGTCGTCAAGTACCATAGTTGTTGGAAGGTAGCCTCATGATTTATGTTGGAGATGATCATGGCTTTAATTACCGTTTAATAACTAATATTTAAAGTAGGTAAATAATGTAAAGGCATAGGTGGGAAATAGATGTTATTTGGTTGTTAACTGTCCACTTGTGTCCCCTAGGACCCCGAGTACTTGATACATGTTCCTTGACTATTCGCACTATCCGCATGTGAGACCATGAATCCCCTTAGCAAGAGCTTGAGTCATATCTTATTTCTTGGGGCCACAAGGTAGTTTGGGGCTTACTACTATCTTGTACTTATGTCATCATTATGCAATGATTTACTGCTTTATTTACTATTGCGCGTGGAGCGCCTATACTGTTTAGGAACAAATGTGGAATGATTTCGTGGTATCGACAAGCCCAGTCACACTTTCGGGTTCCCAGTCGTTTACAACCATTGGCACAAACCTCTGGGTCCGTTTCAGAGCCGGCCAACTTCGTCGCGGGTAGCTTGGTGGGGTGTCCCCCTGAAATATTATATGAATCTTGCGATTTCTTTGTCATGATGCCTCGTTGGGTTTTCATTTGTTTTTTCGATGTTGATCGTGTGTGTGTTGCTATTTGTGCCCCCATGCAGGGTAAAAATTTCTGAAAGCTGTGTTCACGGTTATGGACGAATTGGAGCATAGTATCTCGATCATAGACAACTATAGCTAAAGTAGTGCTATAAATTTGACTTTGAAATGACTAGTAATCAGCTTCAGTACAATGGAATGGCTAAATAGAAGTACCAACAACTTCCGGGTTTTTGAATGCCTCATGCTATATGTATCTCACTAGTAAGTATTGCAACTATAACGGAATGGTTAACTAAAACAGCCCACTATTTATAATATCAAGATGACTCATGCTATCTATATCTGACTAGTAATTGCTGGAACTATAATGCAAGGAATAAAACTGTCAACCATGTGAGTTCCTCGGTTGACTTCCTCGTTGGTCTCGAGGGGGAAATACCAGGATGGGTATGTTTGGTCATAGTTTCAGGTTGGATCCGAATAGATATTTCTTATCCCCCTCTGATAGCCGACAGTAATATCGAGTCTCTATAGGTTGTTTAGTGCATGCCGCGCTGCCGCTTTAGTCCACCATACCTATGTAGGCGAGGACCGCCGAATTCTAATACTCGTCGTGTACTGGCCTCAGTACTGACCGCTCTTGTTTTCCTTTGCCCATTGTCGGCGCCCCTTTTGTTAAGCAAGTTTTGAGATCGACGTCGTTAGCAGGGTTATCCTTCCGGCTTGGCCTCGGCAGGGTTATGGACGCCATTGGTTATTATCCAGTGCTCTTAGCTCAATTTTCATCTTGTCCGTACTCTGACGTTGTAGCATTTTCAAAGTGATTTGGATCTTTGTATTGTATATATGTATTCTGGACTCATGGAGTCTTTGTTGTATATATATATATATATATATATATATATATATATATATATATATATGTTCTGTGGGTTCCATCATGGACTATTGTGTAATAATATTACTTTGTTTTCCACCCGCACAAAAGTGCCTGGTGGGCGCCTTTGAATCATTTCTATGCGGGTTTGGCGGGAAACGCTTAAACTTGCATAGGGTTGATCCTAGGGTGTTACATCGGGAAATGAATTTAATTCTTCTAATCAATGCCTCTGCAAGTCCATTTTGAGTGTGGACATGCGCTACATAATGCTCAAGTTTGATTCTTGTTAACATGCAATAATCATCGAATGCCTTTTGTAACACCCTCAGAATCGACCCTATGCGTCTCAGCGATTCCCGCCAAACCCGCATAGAAACGATTCAAAGGTGTCCATCAGGCACTTGCATGCAGGTGGAAAACGAAGTAATATCATTACACATTAGTCCACGATGGAACCCATAAAATAGATATATACAACAGCGACTCATCGAGTCAAGGTTACAATATACAGTGCAAAGATCCAAATCACCTTGAAAACGATACAACGTCCGAGTACGGACAAAATGCAAATTAGGCTAAGAGCCCTGAAGAATAACCAATGGCGTCCATAACCCTGCCCAGGCCAAGCCGGAAGGGTAACCCTGCTAATGACGTCGATCTCAAAACCTGCTTAAACAAGAGGGGTTCCGACAAAGGGCAAAGGAAAAAAGAGAGCGGTCAGTACTGAGGCCAGTACACGGCGAGACTAGAATTCGGCGGTCCTCGCCTACATAGGTATGATGGACTGAAGCGGTAGTGCAGCATGCACTAAACAACCTATAGAGACTCAATACAACTGGCGGCTATCAGATAGGGATAAGAAAGACCTATTCGGATCCCACCTGATTCTATCACCAAACATACCCATCCTGGTATTCCCCATCCTGGTATTCCCCCTCGATACCAACCGAGGAAGTCAATCGAGGAACTCACACAGTTGACAGTTTTATTCATTTCGTTATAGTTGCGGCAATTATTAGTCAGATATAAATAGCATGAGTCATCCTGATATAATAAGCAGTGGACAGTTTTAATTAACTATTCCGTTGTAGTTGTAGTACTTACTAGTCAGATACATATAGCATGAGGCATCCCAAAACCCAGCAGTTGTTGGCACTTTTATTTAGCCATTCCATTATAGTGAAGCTGATTACTAGTCATTATAAAGTCAAATTTATAGCTCTACTTTAGTTATAGTTGTCTATGATCGAGATATTGTGCTCCAAGTCGTTCATAACCGCGGACATGGCTTTCAGAAAGTTTTACCCTGCAGGGGGCACAAATAGCAACACATGCACGATCAACCTCGGGAAAAACCAAATGAAAACCCAACGAGGCATCACGACAGAGTAATTGCAAGATTCATATAATATTTCAGGGGGCCACCCCACTAAGCTACCCGCGACGAAGTTGGTCGGCTCCGAGACGGACCCAGAGGTATGTGTTGACGGCTGTAAACGACTGGGAACCCTAAAGTGTGACTGGGCTTGTCGATACCTCATAAACGTATTACAATTCCTAAACAATAATGGCGCTCCACACGCAATCGTAAATAAAGCAGTAAAGCATGGCATAAGTACAGGATAGTAATAAAGCCCCAAACTAGTTTGTGGCCCCAAGAAATAATATATGACTCAAGCTCTGGCTAGGGGGATTCATGGTCCCACATGCGGGTAGTGCGAGTATTCAAAGAACAGGTATCAAGTACTTGGGGTCCTACGAGACACAAGTGGACGGTTAAAAACCAAATAACATCTATTGCTCACCTGTGCCTCTACATTATTTACCTACTTTCAATTTTAGTTGTTAAACTGTAATTAAAGTCATGATCATCTCCAACATAAAGCATATGAAAGTCTTTCAACAACTGTGGTACTTGACGAGATGCAACAACATTTGAGCAAACGACTATGTCGCGCAAGTCCAACTATCTACCAAAAAACATGTAATAGGATGTGTCCAAGGCAATATAAGGCTGCAAGGGATATCACAAGTACGAAAACTAGAGCATCGCAACACAGATAGTAATAGATCAACAGGAGGAAATAAATACTATAAAAGTAAGATAGGTAAAAAGGGGGAGATTGCTCGCCTGGAAACATTGCCAAAGATTCATCTAAAGATCGGGGCGACACTCGCATCCACTCATCGGCCTTATCCGTGAAGAAGCAAAGCACTAGAAGAAACACCGGATGCACTATTTAATACTACGTCACAAGATCGGGCATGATGCATGTATGATGTATGACATGACAAAGATGCGATGCAATTAGTCGATATTAAGCGGAACCGGGGTCCTGACAATTATTAGGTTCATGTTGTTAGATATCCCGTAATTTTAAATGTTGTATTAACAAGGCAAAATATGTCACCGGTTAATTTAAATGGGGCCAATATTAGCTAGACTAGCTGAATGCACGTGTGTTGCCACGATTTACTATTATTATTTTTCTTGTTGCATATCTTTTTATATGCGTAACCACTTTTAACATTGAGAGACACACTTTGTAAAAATTGTACTTCCTCCAATCCATAATAACGGTCACAGTTTAGTTAAAAATGATGACACAGAGGTAGTTTTGTTAGGTAAGTAAAAATTATATTGTTTTATTATAGAAAATATGGCGTGCGACGCTATGGGTTAATTTTTATTTTAGCACAATACAATCTAGTTTGTCAGTGGCTCCTTAAAATACTCACTAAAAATTATATGAAAAACTAAACTTAACGAAGCCCGCCATGTCAATATTACATTGTTCTCTAGATAGATCTAATTTTATAGATGGAGCCTATCAGCACCGGACAAAAAAAATTGATCCATAGGAGGTAGACATTATTGTCTTCCTATCAAAATGCTAGTACTTATGAAATCCAAGAAAGAAATACTTTGTAATGAAAGTATTCTTATCTGATCCTCCAAAAGATGAAATGTAAACTGAGTAATTTCCAATTCAATTTTGCAAACAGTTTTTTATTTAGAAAATGACCTCAACCACCTGCAGTCCGTCATTTAAGTTCAGCAAGCTTGGGTACTACCACGTTGCCAAAGCAAGTAATTTCAAATTATTTTATCCAGAAAAAGGGCAAAACAGGAAAAGGAAATTCACTAACCTGATGTAGCTTAGTGCCAGGTTTCTGTCCTGCATAACAAATACATTTATCTTTTCTTTGTGTAATTTTCTTCATCAATGAAAACAAATAATTGTTCTCTCTTAGCAACTTAGTTATCACCGAACTAACTGTCTTCTTGCTTCAGAACATTAAACAACAACTAATTAGATGAAGGAAATTAGAAAACACATAGGTGCACACTGGGAAGACCCTGACCTTGAGGTTTGGGGTTAATGCCTCCAGTTCCTCTGTGTTCATGGCCCTTTCTAGGCACAGCCTTCTCCACACACACACAAAAAGCTAAATGCCTCAGCAAGCGCTACCAGCAAGCACTTCATATAACCTTAGACATCCATCTTCCATCTTGGCGTCATCCTTAATCAAATCAAACTTCAGAACTAATCAATACAAATTGCAAGATACGAGCAATATACATGATGGCCAAAGATGCGTATCTCTGGTACAAGAAAATAGCTGATGTTTCCATACAAAAAAACCATATCACCGATACATATGGAGAACATTGAGCTGGTGGTCGACGCCTCAACAACGTACGGCGACGGGATATATCAAGGCCAGGAACTCAGGACCATCGACCTAAGTATGTTGGTGAGACGCCATGGGACCAGGCCGGCCACGACGCTCATGGGAAGGATCGAGATGAGAAGGCCGGTGTAGGAGGTGACGGATCTGGGCTCGGACCAGCGGATATTGGAGTCGATCATAGGATATTTGCGACGTATTCTTATGTAGATTGCAGAAGTTGCAGCGAGAGGGACCTCGCCGTAACCTTGAAGACGCCGGGCGCGCCTGGGCGTGGTAATCTGGGAGACGACGGGGGAGTAACCGACCTTCAGCGATCGCGGCCACTATCTTTCTGCTGTCTGGCGAGGTAGACGCGGCGATGAGGATCTTGCGGACGTCGGTTGCCCAAAATTCAAATCTCGATCGGTTCCTTGATGAAAACCCTCACAAAGTCAGATCGATTCGTGATGTCGACAAGATTGTGCTGATCAAGTTGGTCGATGAGGATTTACATCGACCTGCAAACCGGAGCTGATACGTGAGTCCAAATCGTTTATGACGACGGATGGTAGTCTATCACTCGGGTGGACGGTCGAGTCCATCTCCTTTACGAGCCAGATAACTTACAACTAAAATAGAAGATCAAAACGGACGGCAGGCGCGTGCAACCAGGAACGACCCGACGCGGACGGCGGACGACGGACGAAAATTCTGCAGCGAGGAAAACCACCTCTAGACTTTTTATATAGTAGAGATTCGTCTATATATGGTCTCCATATTTAATTTAGGTGAATCGTCGACATAGCCCCAAACACTCATAATATGCATGCAAACATGTACAATTTATATGCAACAAGTATATAGTATTTAATAAAAATAAGGGCTCGGAAAAGGTTCACACATAGGGGGCTCGATGATCTTGGTTCGGGGTTTGGGCTTCGCCTCCGGAAGCGGGATTTCGGCGCCCATGAGGAAGATCATGTCGCGCAAAGGGGTTCGGTTTTCGGGACATGAAGGAGGTCTTGGTGGTCCGAGTAGAAGTACTTGATGCTCTGTGACGGAGTTCCCGGAGTTCGGCATCGATGGTCGTCTTGCCTTGATCTTCGGGTCCTCATCTCGTGTCGGTTGTGTTCTCTTGAATGGCTCTAGAGATCTTGATGTGTTGTGACATCTTGGTAAGTGCTTATCCATCTTGTTGTACTTGTACATCGGGAGGTAGCCGGAGTAGTTGTCTCAAAATATTCTCGCGGTGCCTCCTTGTCACCCTGAATATCCTTGTGTTGGGTAGCAGCAGGTCACTGCTCGGAAGAGAGCAAAACAGCTATTGTCAAGGAACCACCGTAGCAGCATCACTACACGCAGACAAAACAGGAGTGAGAAATAGCCCTGCCATGGAGACGCGCTAGATTAGACAAGTTGCGCGGATCGGCAGCGGCGCAGACGAGCAGGGGGGGAGAAGAGGATGTTGAGCTCGAGGTCGTGGCTGGGCTCGACGGCAGCAGGACGAGAGGAGCTGGTGGAGGAGGAGTAGTCGGGGCAGCGCTGCCAGCGATTGGAGGGCGCACTGGACGTCGGGGAAGGACGCGGTGCAGGGCTAGGCCCGCAGAGGCGTGGCGTCGGGTGAGCAAGCGCGGGGTTGAGGATCCCGACGCGGGCGAGAAGGCCAGAGAGGGGCGCGATGGCGTGAGGCCGACGGGCAGAGATAGGTTGGCGATGGAGGCCGACGTGGAGGCGGCGGCAGGCGGACGGCCAGATGCGGGCGAGGACGCGAGGGAGGCGGAGCTCGCCGGGGAAGGGCGACAGCGGGCACGGGGTCGATGGGGGGTCGCAGGCTACGGCGAGACGGGCCGGTGATGCGCTGTCGAGCGTGGGACGGCGGCGTCGCGCATATCGAGCGGAGGGAGAAGCTGGCGGCGGAGGGTGGAATCGGGGATGGGAGGGGAGAGGCGTGTACGCGAGGTGGGAGAGGAGAGGAGCGTGCGGGGCTGGCGGCAGGTGGGGCCAGGGTAATCGATCGGGGTGGGGTGCTAGCAGCGTGTAACGTACGCGGGGTGCGTGTGTGTTGAACGGGTCCAGACGGGGGTCGCACAGTGTTCATGTGTGGTGGGTGGCGGCGGGGTAGAGGAAAGCTATAGGTGGATTAGGGTTTAGGTCAGAGGTTTAGATAGAATAGGGTTTGGTGGTAGGGCTGGGTGGCTTTCGGTTGGGCTTACGGGCCTGGCCGGTTGCCTCCGGGGTTTTTAAAATAGTTTTATTTTATTTAGATTGTTGTTTGATAGTATATTTTATAAAAGGATTTTATAAATAGTTTTTCGACAAACAACATATCCGGAAGAGGCCGGGGTTTGTATTTGAAATAGAGAGGATTATTTTAGAAAACAACATAGGCTTTAGAAAATAGTTTTGGCAATTAATATGTCATGATGATGTACAAAGTATTTTTAACATGCGATTTTATATTACTGGTTTTCCCGGGGTGCTACACCTTTGAAGTAAATTCTCCGGCATTGACCATTCGAATAGACTTTAAACGATAATCAGGGAATTTATTCCGTATTTGTATGATCTGGGAGATCAACTTTGCAAAAGCATGGTTCCTTGTTGACAGCAGGCAAACATTAGACCATTTAGAGGAAGCATGAATGAGCACCATGAAGTACCAAAATGGCCCCAAGAGAGGCTGAATTGGACCACATATGCCCTCTTTATACATTCCAAGAACGCGGGATTTCATCCTTCACCTTTAGTGGGGATGGTCTAATGATCAATTTCCCCGTAGTGCATACAGAGCACACGAAATCATTGGGATTTTGAAAAAATTTCACATTAACATTATGACCATTCGATTTTTTAATTATATTTCTCATCATCTTAAGACCTGGGTGGCCTAACCTATCATGCCAAAGACAGAATAGTTCAGAGCTTCTAAAGACAGTCTTAAGGGTAGTGTAAATAGGTGATGCTACTATCTTAGTGTAGTACAACCTAGTAGCTAATGAAGGAAGTATTTTGACATATGTTTACCATTTTCATCGCTCTTGGTAATGAGTAGAAACTCCTTTTCATTCTCATCATCATCGGTCTCAACATAGAAACCATTTGCGCGGATGCTTCTAAAACTCAAGAGAGTACGAGTCGACTCCAGGTACAAAAATGCCTCTTCAATGATCAAAGTTGTTCTATTCGGGAGTATGATAGTTGCTCTTTGGAGCCAACTACATTCGGACCGCAGCCGGCAATCGTCATTATGTTACCGGGGTTTTTAGTAATAGACTCAAAGTACTTTGTTTCTCTCAAGATGATATTTGTGGTGCCGCTATCAGCAAGGCACGTTTCCTCCATTTGGTCGCCATACGTGTTCTAAAATAGTGTCTAACTAATATAATGGAGAGAGGAAGATGCTACATCAAGTAAGTAAACACATAAACATTTAAGAACATAACGGAACCATCTCATATTTAACTAATGGAATAAATGAATAAAATAAATGTCATCCAAACGCCGGAAACAAAATAAATGTTTTGCTCTCATAGAGCTTACAACCACATCGAAAGATTATATCACATTATTTGCCGAATGAAATTATGAAGTAAATAACAATAAAAATGAGCTCAGGTGGATTCTGCAAAGAAACCATCAATCTCAGTTGCTATCTCCAGCTCGATGAGCTTCTCTTCGTTGGCCATCATCATCGAGGCAGCGGTAATGTCCAGCTGGGGCGCAGGAGGGGCACGACGTGCTCAACCTCCATGGGCACAGTGGCGTTCGAGGGAACTGCCGAAGGTGCTGCCACATGTGCTATGTCATGCACCACTGCGGGCGCGACATTGTGCACGGGCGCTGCTCCGTGTTCTAGTGGTGCCTCAACCTGGACGAGGTGCGTCTCGCGCGCCTTCTTGTTAGCCTTGAACGCGTTCACGACGTGCTTGGGGGTCAAACACTGCCTAGAGAAGTGAGTCTTGGAGCCACAACGGAAGCGGTCCTGGGGCCTCCCCCCTTGCTCGCCTTGTGTTGCTTGGCCAAGTTGGAGGAGTTGGGGCCCTTCTTTCCCTTCTTGCCTCGCCTCTTGTGGATGGGCTTGTGCACCTTGTAGGCGTCAGCATTATCTTCATGACTTGGGCCCGCTGTGAAGGGTTGCGCGAAGAAGTTCTTTTTGTAGAACATTGTCCTGCACCTCGGCCACTTGGAGAGCATCAATGAGCGCTGCATATTCTGTAAATCCTTCGTGGCGGTAGTTCCGCGAGGACTGGATAGTGGAAGGGTGGAATGTGGAGAGAGTCTTGTCTATCTTCTACTGATCTGTGGTAGTAGTTACACACGGCTGAAGAATGGTACAAATCCGGTGTAATGTGGAGTTTTACTCTCCCACGGTATTGAAGTCTGCAAACCTCGGACAAATCCAATCTGCCTCCACCTGTGGCTGAATTGTGTACTTAAGCCTAGAGAACCGCTTGTTGAGGTCGGTCCAAAGGGCAGAAACACTCTGTTCTGCGATGTACTCATTTTTAAAAGTCTCGCACATGTGATGGTGGATAAAATGCAGTGCTTTGGCGTTGTCCGCCGGGATGGTGTTGGGGTCCGTCTGGGACCCCGCACTCAGCGCACCGTGATGCGTCAGCCCTCGAGGAAGATCTCCACGTCCTAGGCCCAAGTCCGGTAGTTCAGCCCATCCTGGGCCAACTCCGGGAACTCATGGCTCACGATTCTGGTCATCTGCAATTTATGCAAAGTGTTTAAAATTACAGCAAGTAATCGGTTGCATAAATGTGATAATCGATACAACTATTCAAATATAACCGCGTTCCAAAATTTAATGCGATAACGGTACAAGCTAACTATGAGATACGAAGTATTAAAAACATGCGATAATTAATAACTGCAGTAAATCATAGTACAAAATTATGTAAAAAAATGGTATTAAGGATGGGTTCTAAACGTAAAAAATGGTCTAAATAAAGATTCGCGCGGCTATTTTTAACACATTCTGCGTTCTTTTATATTTTTTGTAAGTATTAGCAGCACGACAAAAACAGACAAAAACAAAGGGGCCAGAAGCCCAACTGGATCTGCTACCGCACGCCCCCGCTCTTTTTTTCTTCACACTGCCTAGGTAGAAAGGAAACCCAATTGGGCCGGCCCACCCTAGATAGTCCCGACCCTATAAAGGGGGAGGAGCTAGGTTCCCCGGTCCCGACTGGGGCGGCAGAGGCGGCAGCGAGAATGGTAGGGTCTGCGCGCGGGCATGAAACAACGCATGCATAGGCAGCAAGCAGCAGCGGCGGCCGTCGGGCGGCGGCAAGCAAGATGCACGCTGGCGCGACGGCGGCAAAGCATCTTGTGAGCCGAGCGGCGGCAGCGACTAGCAAAGCAGCGCATGCGCATGGGCGTCGATAAGCGGAGGTCGGCAGCGCTGGCGCCCGGACGGCGGCGTGGCAAGGACGCGGCTAGCTGGGCAAGCCGCGACCACGGTGGCAAGCAACGGGCGCGGCCAGCCAGCTGGCGGCACTTCATGCGCAAGGGCGGCGGCGCTAGGCTAACGAGGCCTGCGCGCCGCGGCGCTCGCAGCTAGCAGGGCGGACAAGCGGCGGTAGGTGCGGCCAGTGTGTGTGCGCTGCTTCCTGGCCATCGGTGCCATGGCAATTTCACGGTCAACGGGGAAAAAGAAAATGTGTCATATGAACATGATCTGGTAATTAAATTGCCCAGATGGACACAACATGTGCTCAGGCACCGTAATCGGTCGAATCACGTGTGTACCGTGCTCCTATAGTACAATCAACAAGATCCTGATCTGAGAGTGAATAAATCGACATTGGTCGACGACAACAGATCAGCTCGACTCTCGGGGGAAAATCCGCACCTGTTATCGCCACATTTTGGCCAAAGGAGGACATGGGCCGTAATCAAGATGGGCTTGGAGGATACATATGTGCAACGTATTGCTGGATCAGCCTTGTGCGTGGATTTGGGCTAAATTGCCCGTGTATCTGTATATTATGGTAGGTTACGCTTCGGTTTAAGTAAGAGATAGAGTTGTTAGGGTTATTCCAAAGATAGAAAGTCTCCGGACTATAAATATGTACCTAAGGTTATTGAGAAAAGAGGATGATCACGTTCACAACAAACACAATCTCGGCGTATCGCCACCCCTTGTTTCTAGGGTTTCTTTCGGGTAAGTGTCATGCTGCCTAGATCGCATCTTGCGGTCTAGGCAGTATCTGCTTATGCGTTATTTAGTGTTACTCGTACTGAAGCCTTGTTGATGGCGAGTAATACTGTTATCATAGATTTGTTTGGGTTAGCATCGGTACCTTTTTGTTATGATCGCTTAGTTATGCTGCCTTTAGTTATCTCGCTGCCTTTGCACCTTTTTCGGGTGTAAGGGCAACATCTTGCTTGATCTTTATTCAGTTGATTTGATCTGTTATAGTTATGCCTTGTTTTCCAAGGTTTAGTTTGATATCCACATAGTCGTGCCTTGCAAAGCGGGTTGAACGATCCAAGAGTATGTAAGGATATGGTTTGCCAATTCGAGAGGAGTTGTTCCGGAATTGACTTTACGTCGGTTGTTAGGCCTTCTCTAGGGTTAGTTTTCTGTCATCTTTTGTATCTACCCGGCTCAATTACGTGTAGGATGTTACAATTATGTGGTGAAAACGTTAAACTGTCGTAGGTCGATTTAACTTGTATTGATGAAGCAAAACCCCATGTTATCGTAGATCTAATGCGTAACCATGGGATAATCGGCTCGAGCCGATTCACGATGAAACACAGGAGCCGTCGGCTCGAATTTCTGTATACTTGTTTGCCATGCAGAAACTAATCAAGCAATCCATCACCTTCGACCGGTATAGGTCAGTGGCACGCCTGCATCAGCCGGGGCGTGTGTCGGAGTTTTGGCCGTTGCCCGAGGGACCGAGCCCACCAGTTCCTGGAGCCTCCCGACTCTTCGTGTTGCTCGTTGCTGCTCGCCGGTGGGTTTTGACAGGCAACACATTCTGGCACGCCCGGTGGGACATTCAACAACATCTGCATCAACATCCGACGCTGCGATGGGGGACAGACCGGTCACGTACGACGATCTGCCTGATGAGCACAAGGCGAAGTATGATGATATCAAAGCTCTCTTCGAAGCCGATCTCATCGGCTCTTTTGAGAGGACCCGTAAGCATGGCATCAGGTGGAAAGGGTTCTCACCCGAAGGTGCTCTTGATGAGGTGGATCTGTCTGTTCCTTCAGAGGAGCGCACCAGAGCTCTGCGACAGGAAGTCAATTACATGGTGGCTCATTCTCTTCACCGCCATTCTGAGAGCCTAGTGAACGCTTTCGAGCGCGTCGCGGTTCGCGTAGTTCAGGAGATCATGAAACATCAGTACTCTCCGTCGGGGCCTACTCTAGGGACTCACCAGGGAGAAATACCGCTCAGAGCCACCGCCATTCACGCTTGCAGCTCCGGAGCCACCAGGGGCACCGGCGTACGTCGTCTACAAGGTTGGAGGTGACCCTGGCGATTGCCAATTCCTGTTTGAACCACCTAAAGAAATCCCACATGGATATGTGTGCACGTCTTGGACTGCAATAGCTGACGCATGAACCAGATTGCAACCGCAGGATTTGGGCAGGAGTTTCGGAGCAGGGCTTCGAGGCGGTATTTCGAGCAGGATGTCTCGATGGACGCCGATAAATGTGCATGGCTAGCCAAGTATGCCACCGGAACGAGTCATGAGAATTTAGCCCCTGCAGCTCAAACGGTGGAGCAAATCCATACCATCTTGAGAGACCAGTTCGGCTTCGTGCCGAAGAGAAGGACAATCGCCTATTCCAAGCCGTACCCCAACGAGTTTGATCTGATTCCGCTGCCACCCAAGTATCGGCTCCCTGAGTTCTCAAGGTTTAGCGGATCAGAAGGGTCGAGCTCGATCGAGCATGTGAGCCGATACATACGCTTAGGCATGATTTCAGATCGGATCGATTCTGTAAGGTTCTTTGCGCAATCTGACAGACCAGCTTTTGGGTGGTACACCTCGTTGCCACCGGATTCGATCCGGACACTGAAGCAACTGGAAGAGCAGTTCCACATTCAGTATCATTCAGAAGCTACCGAGGCTGGCATTGCGGATCTGGCGCAGGTGCGGCAAAAGCGGGGAGAAACGGTAGCCGAGTACATTCAGCGTTTCAGGACTGTCAAGAACCGATGTTATTCGGCTCGTTTAACTGAGAAAGAAGCAGTCGAGCTGGCAGTGTTGGGTCTCTCAGCACCTATCAAGGATCTGGCTTTCCAAGTAGAATACAATTCATTGGCGCACATGGCTCAGAAACTGACAATGTATGAACAGCGCCACCAGGTTGTACCAAGACAAGTTCAAGCGTCCGATAGGCCTGGTCGATCTGAAGAAGAGGATCCGTACAAGACCAGGAGGTGGCCGTGGCTCAATGGACTCGGGCAGATCCTGTGTCCTGCAAATGGGTAAAACAAGAAGGGCCTGCAAAAGGGTTCGACTTGATTTGAGCAAAGCGGATATTCGATTCTTTCGAAAGAAAAGCGGTGAAGTTACCGAAGGCCATAAAATCCCTACGGCTCAAGAGATGAACGGAGACCATCTCGCAAGTGGCATCACTCGTTCACCCACACCACCAATGATTGCATAGAGCTACGTCGCCAGATCCAAACGGCGATAGAACAGGGCCGTCTGATCCTTGGGCAATTCGCCATGAAAGTAGACACAAACCCGTTTCCCGGCGTCAACATGGTAGAACACAGCCACTCCACGAGGCGTCAGTTAGATTTCTCGTTCGATGTTAATATGACAGGGCCTGTGTACCACCATGGCACATATAAGGAGGAAGGCGGTCGCTCTCGGGGCAAAGAAAGAGAGGAGGCTGGTCCACGTGACCGGCCCCGTTATGATGACAGGCGGTATTTAACCGAGGAGCAAGTGAGAAGCGTGCGATATCAGAAGCCACACTCCACGCATCTCCTTAACAAGTATGAGCGTCAGTATGACCGACGTCGCCGACACGATAGAGATGACGAAGGATATGAGCACCTCGCTAGGGGAAAGTCAAAGGAAAAGGAAGGCGTGGATAAACATTGGGATTGTCCTTTCTTCAAGTATTGCTGGGATGCGGGAATGAGCCGATTGCCTACAATCGACAACTGCCCGAAATGTGGATAGCAGAAGGATGACACAGGTCCAGTTTCAGTGTTCAAGCGTCTAGGGCCTCTCCCGCCTCAGAACAGACAAGAGGAGTCATCTCGAGCAAAAGATCTCGAGGAGCCAAAGGGTGAAGAAGAAGAAGAAGACAGATATCACCGGCCAAGGTGGTGTCCCGATGGACTCAGACACACCCAAAAGCGTAGAGTTCAGCGACTGCGTAGCTTGGAGGAAGCCGAAGCGCAGTACCTCCACGCTTTAAGGAAAGCACGGCCCGATCTGGCCGTGAAAATTGACAAACCTTGGAAGCGAGGCTCGTCCGAAAAGGAAAGAGTGGCGCCTAAACCGAGAAAAGCCGATGCGAAGACATCGGGCCGGCACAAACATGGTGTTCATACTTCCGTCGAGTTTTGCGCTCCAAGAACCAAAGAACTACCGGTGTACGGTTTGATCGGCCCACGGCCGTTATCTTTGAAAAGCCACGAGAAGGGCTACAAACATCCAAAGCCACAGCCTGCGAGGTTATATCAATGGGCGCCTGTCGCAAGATGTTGGTTGACACCGGGCGGCGGTCAATATAATGCCATACTCCATGCTACGGCGTTTGGGGACGCCCACCGCAGACCGATCAAAACCAACGTCACGTTAAGCGACTTCAACGGCAAACTTGAAGCATAAGGCGTTACGAACGTGGATCGGCGTGGGCGGAAAAACCATCCCTACGCCATTCTTCATCGTTGGCGAAAAGCACCTCGTTGTCTTGCGGGAGGATTGATTCACGCTAATGCTGCATTCCATCCACGATGCACCAGGCCTAATACATGGGATGGAGATGAAGTGGAGGTCATTCATGCGAGATGATTCGATCGAGATCTCCATAGCTGGCATAAACATCCGGGAGGCGAAGACCAAGAGCCGATCTCCGGAATCGATCTAGACGGTGTGGCGCATTGAAGCTACAAAAAGGGTGAGGCTGGTCTTATCCATCGGCCCGACAGAGTAGCAAAGTCCACGATCGTGCGTGGTATGGCCGATCCTGCGATCGGCCACAAAAATAAGCGATAATCTTACGACAAACAGGTCATGCGATCGTAGTAGGAGATTCCCTGCCATTGTAGAGCACAAATAAGTTGTAAACCTTCCTTGACTAATGCAATCAAAAGGGGCGATTCCAATCGCCCAAATTATCTTTGTTATCCTCACCAACTGTTCGCCCGTGTTTAGCATCGATTTAGCGGTGTGACGGAAAGCTAGGGTATGGGTTTACCTCACGATGAGCTAGAGGAGATTGACATCGGTCCGGGATAAGCCGACCAACATTTATCGCCAGAAGTTAGATCCGAATCTGCGGGTCCGATGATAGCTTTGTTGAAAGAATATTCAGATTGCTTTGCACGACTATACAGAGATGCCCGGGTTAGACAGAGCATCATTGAGCATCGACTCCGCTTAAAAAGGGTTTCGCCATTCCAAAGCACGATGACGGATGAAGGCCAAAATTTTGGAAGAAGTCAAGAAAGAGATCGGAAAATGTTGACACTAGGTTAATCAGGCCATGCGGTATCCGAGTGGATTTCTAGTATCGCACCAGAGAGAAAAGGATGATACCGGCGTGTTGCCATAGATTTTCGGGATCTCAATAGAGCCACTCAAAGGATGAGTATCCGATGCCTAGTAGAGACATTAATCAACGCAAATGCTGGTCATAAGGTCTTGAGCTTCATGGATGGCAATGCCGTTACAACCAAATTTTTATGGCTCGGAAGATATACACAAGACCGCATTCGAGTCCTGTGGTGGGATTGTTTGAATATGTAGTCATGACGCGTTTGATCAAGAATGCCGGGCCACATACCAAAGAGCCATGAATTACATTTTCCATGATCGATCGGCAAGTGGTGGAAATTTATATCGATGACGTGGTGGTCAAGTCGCTTCAAGACAAGGACACTTGGACGATCTGCAACGTCTGGACCGAACAAGAAAATTCAGGCTACGGATGAATCCAAAGAAGTGTGCCTTCGGTGTGACGGCCGGTCAGTTCTTGGGTTTCTTGGTCCATGAACGCGGAATTGAGATCGGCCTGAAAAGTCAGGAGGCAGTGCGAACAATGAATCCACCTACCATGAAGAAAGAACTGCAGTCTCTCATCGACAAGATCAACTTCGTCAGAAGATTCATCTCCAATCTGTCAGGAAGAATAGAGCCGCTCATGGACCGGTGAAAATTAAATCGATGAGGAGTTCATTGGGGACGAACAACAATGAGCCTTGACGAGATCAAAGAATATCTAACGGCCGCCGGTGTTGGTTCCGCCACCGGATAGGCCGTTCTACATTTACTTGTCGATGGTCGACACGTCCATCGCCTCGGTGGTGGTGCAAGTTTATGATGGTCCGAGCGAGTTGTGTTTTACATCAGCGAAGGATCTTGGATGCGAGACAAGGTATCCGAGATCGATAAGTTGTGCCTCTGCACATTTTCACCGCACCAAGTTGCACCACATCTTGCTCTCGTGGAGATTATCATTATATGCAAATCAGGTGTCATAAAACATATGCCGCCGGCTCCTATGTTGAAAGGCCGACTCGGCAAATAGATGTTTGCATTATCGGAATTTCATATCCGGTATCCACCCGCGAAAGCGGTTAAGGGTCAGGCGTTGGCCGACCTTATTGCCGAAAGAATCAACGATATAGCAAAGACCGTCTATCTGCGTGGGCTATGTTTTTCGATGGATCGGTTTGTGATGATGGTTGCGGCATCGGCATTCTACTGTGTCGCCTGGGGCAACATATTCCTTCTCCATCAGGCTATCTACCCCTTGCACCAACAACGTCGCTGAGTATGAGGCGATACGCAAGGGAATGGAGTTGCTCATCGAAGCTAGAGCAGAAGCAGTGGAAATTTTTGGAGATTCCAAATTGGTGATTTCCCAACTCATGGAGGAATACAAGTGTGAGAGCGAGTCGCTCTTCCCATTATGGTTGCAATGCCGTGAGCTGATGGCACAGTTCCGGTACATAAACTTTAACTGGATCCCGCGATCGCAGAATACCGAGGCGAATGATCTCGCACAAATGGCTTCAGGCTACAAGGACGTAGCAGAGGGAGCTGATGTTCAGGTACAGTTCCTGGAGGCAGACGATTGGAGAGCCGATATCTTCAATTACTTGAAAGATTCGGCTCGGGGGGCACCTAAACGGATAAGGTACAAGTCCATGAAGTATGTGCTTATTGGGGACGACATGTTCTCTGAGGACTGGAAGGGTTACTGCTCAAATGTCTGGGGCCAACCGAGGCCAATCGGCTCCTACACGAGGTACACGAAGGCGCCTGTGGAACTCACCAATCGGCTCACAAGATGAAATGGTTGATCAGGCGATCAGGGTTTTATTGGCCCACCATGCTTGAGGACTGTTTTAAGTACTACAAAGGGTGTCAAGCATGTCAGAAATTTGGAAAATTCAGACGGTACCACGTCGATGAACCCCATCATCAAGCCTTGGCCATTCGAGGTTGGGGCATGGATATGATTGGCAAGATCAATCCTCCATCAAGCAAAGGCCACATGTGGATTTTGGCCATTACGGATTATTTCACTAAATGGGTGGAAGCGTCCCTATGAAGTCGATGAACTCAAGGATGTTATCGATTTTGTGAAAGAACATGTCATTCATAGATTCGATTCCCCAAACTATCACGACCGATGGAGGTTCGGTCTTCATTTCTCACGAGTTTAGATAGTTACGAGGACACGGAATTAAGCGATCCGATCATCTCCATACTATGCTCAAGCAAATGGGCAAGTCAAGCGTCCAACGAGCCTTATCAAGCTGATCAAGAGGAAAGTCGATGAGCACCCTAGGCGTTGCACGAGGTTTTGTCGAGGCTTTATGGTCTTATCGCATGTCATGTCATGGAGCGATAAAAACCTCGCCATACCATCTAGTCTATGGACAAGAAGTCGATTGCCACAGGAGATTACGGTTGGATCGACGTGTCACTTTTGTAACGATCTAACAACTGAAGAATATGCGTACGATGAGTGGCGGACAATGTTGAGGATTTAACTGAGCTTAGGCTGTGGTCGCTTGAGAAAATCAAAGAGAACAAGGCCAAGGTAGCTCGTGCATATAATAAGAAGGTGAGACCAAAGGAGTTCCACGTTGGCGATCTGGTATGGGAAGCTGTATTGCCATTGGGGACTAAGGATGCAGCATATGGTAAATGGTCTCCAAATTGGCACGGGCCATACAGGGTCGATCAAGTTTTAAGGGGGAACGCGTACATGCTTGAGGAGCTGGACGGCGTGAAATTCCCAGTGGCTGTCAACGGTCAGCATCTCAAGAAATATTTCCCAAGCATGTGGGATGATGGACAGTGAAATATGGGGGCCGATACATGAAATCGGCCAATAAAAAAAATATAGCCGATGCACAGCCATCGACTCTAGAGGTTCAAACTGTTACGAGCAGGTGTCAGTTTACATGAATAAGCTACTGAAGGAATGCCTCGAAGGCGTGGAGGGCGTCAGCGCGGACACGATCCACCTCGGCGATCTCGGCTTCGTCATCTTCGTCCTTGCCCATCACTAGCTGCTTGTTCAGGGCACGTATTTCCGCCAGATCAGTCTTCAGTTGAGCTTTGAGGCCTTCTGCTTCGTCTTGGGAGCGGGCGATGAATGCTTCCTTGTCACGAATGAGCTGTTTAGTCGCCCGGACCTTCTCTTCAAGATCTCCCAATTCCTTTTTCAAGGATGCAAGCTCGGCGGTGCTGACAGAGGTGTCAGTTTTGGCATCCAGAGACGCCTTTTTCTCATTGAGCCGCTGACATTTGTCTGCAATATTGGCCTTCAGCGGGAGTTGGGCGCGGCGCAGATTAATCCTCTCACGAGCCAACTTCACCCTTGACCCGTAGAAAGACAGAGTTACAACTGGCCAAAGCTTCACCTGCAATGCTACTGGGAGTTGGTCCTTGATTTTGGCAAGAACACTCTTCACCTCTTCAGAACCCTCGATCAACTTCTCGATCGGGGAGGACAGCAAGGCTTTGAGACGCTGGAATTGAGGTAGAATAGCCCTTGCTCGTGGTTCATCGTTGGCGACAGAGAGAGTTGGTTCGATGGATTCAGGTCGACGTCGCCAGCCCGAGATATCACAACCCTGGCAGGCCGAAATGGCGTCAGTATGCGTCCAACATGGAAGGATGAGCCGAACGAAGCGAACGTACCTCTCCTAAGATCAAGGGGATAGCAGATGACGAAACAATCGGTTTGTGTGTTGTTGCTGGGGGCTTGGACAAAGTGGTAACCGTATCATCTACACCTTCAGGGATTACTAGATCCAGCCTTGCGAAAGGCATCGGCACTTCCCCGGCTTTCCCACTAGAAGTGTCAGTCGTCTGCATGGAAGATGCTTAGCCGATGTAAATAGTGATGAATCGGCAGATAAAAAACAATTGGTAAGAGCATGGAGGGTGATGACTTTCGAAACCTCCTGGCTCGACGAAGAAGTTTGCAGTCCCTTGCGAGCCCTCTTGGGGCTCCACGGTAGCCCGCCTCGTGATGCTCGGGCGTGGGTTCGAGAACCGCCTTTTCACGGAGCCGATGGTGGCAAATCTGGCTGGCTCGGTGTGGTGGTCCTCTCAGAGTCTGTTGGGCCCGATTCTCCTCGATTGGATTGTGTGTCCCCACTGGAGGTGTCTTCGAAGGAAACCTATAAGAAAAGGAGAGCTAGTAAGCACAAGCATGTTTGCAAGGATGAAAGAGATCAACCAAGGCATGGATCAGCGTACATGCGAACTTTCTGGAGAAGGGCTCCGGCGCCTCAAAGTCTTCCTAGCAGCTACCTTCCTCACCACCGTTCTTGTTTTAGTTGTAACTCGAGAGGCGGCTGACCCAGAAGTTGCTTGGCTCTTGGAAGCCGATTGTGGTGATATCGGCTGGTTCTGCATCACGACCTTTTTCAAAGGTGGCGAGTTTTTTGCAGAAAAGGACCACAGGAGCTGGTGGGAAGAATTCGAAGGGGGAACCATCACCGTGTGTAGGTTCAGGACCATCTTGTTGCTGCAAGGAGACAGAGCGGGTTATTAGAAGAATCATTTGTGAGCTGCATCAAGAAAATTTACAAGTAGTGGTACCTGTTCTACGGGGATATCATATTCAGCATCGAGCTGTTCTAGCAACGGTCCCAGAGCTCTTCTGAAGGCATGAGTCTTCCACATCGACCACCAGTTCTCAAAACCATCGGTTGATGAAGCGAAGGTGAGGTTGTTAGGAATTGGGATGGTCAGAGCATCGAAGAAGGAATAACACCTTTGACTGGTGAGAGGATCGGGCGGTCACCGCTCTCGTAAGATGGTGGAGAAAGAAATGGGGAGGTACTTGTCCAAGGCCAAATTGCCGAGCCACTACGACACCGGGTAGAATTCGTATCGAGCTTGATTATTCATTGGATGTGCTCATGCCAACCGGAAGGAAGCGAGACGGATCACGGTGGAAAATAGCCGAGTCTTTGGTGTCATCGGCAAAGTTTTCTAGCTGAAGGAGATTGGATTTTCAAAATGTTCCGATTCTTCCGTGTAAGGAAAGAAGATAGGATTGTCCAGCCTTGAAGAAAATGTGAACCACTTGGATGCTTCTGAGGGATCGGTTTACTACCGCGTCTATCTGAGCTTGGCCGTAGCTGGTGCATCGGATCTGCTTCCCTTTGGCATCTGGAAAGCTGCAACTCGCCAAAAGGGGGAAGTTTGGGACATGGTTTTGAAAATACAGCTGAGACCATAGCTGAATGAACCACCAAGGACCTCCTGTTTTGACTGCTATGCCGGAGAATAGTTTGACAGACATCAACTGGAGATATCGATAGACTTCTCCAAGGAACAGTTTGTCGATGCCAAGTTGGGTGCCTCTGGCAAGTTCGTAGGCAAAGGAGAGATAATTCTTGGTTGGGGCAAGGGAAGGGCCACAGAATATGAAATGTTCCAGGCAAAAGTTGAGGAAAGCCGTGTGTTCTTTCTCTGTGACAGGGCCTTTAGTTTTCATGTGGCTTTGAAGATAGGCACCCCAGTTCGTGAAGTCTGTTTTGGAAGAAAGCTTGTAGGGGACCTTTGTCAGCTTAAAAGCAGAGGGGTTGGGTGATGTAATGTAACGTCGGACCGGTAATCATCACCACGTCTAATGAGTTGGTGTCATGGGGCCATGACCGAACATGAAGCGATTCAGAGCATCGGACCGAAATAGCGATGGTTTTAGAAGATTTTCATGTTTCTCAAGGGAGACAATGACAAATACAAGGCATCGGCTATTCCGTGGTTTCCCATTGGGATTGGTAAGTTTTGGCTACCTATTTGTACCAAGAGACCCAATGTTCGGAGGATTAGGCCAGCTCATAGCGATCGGCCCAAGAATTAAAATCTAGGTTTTGGCTTACGAAGGGATTACATTTGCCTCGCAAGAGATCGGATGGGCGGGACTAGATTACGTACGGGGCCAAGACAGAGAGAATTTGGGAGAGAAGGATGCGGCGTAATGTACGAAACCTAAAAATTTAACGGAATAAAGCATTAATTCGGTGTTTGCTATTAATTCTAGCACCGTGTTCGGGAGGAAAGCGTACCTTGAACCGAGAGACCGTTGTGTTGGTATTGGACGATTCCGCCATCTAGTTTGCCGGCGGAGATGGATCTATCGATTGGGGATCGAGGGTTCTTGTCGTAAGCTCGATCTATTCGGTGAGGCAATTGGAGATCTGGGTTAGCCTTTTTGAAGAGGGTCATGAGCTACCGCTTGAAATTGGAAAGTGGCGCTCGATTTATCTAAATATGCGACCAAATTTGACCTTGTCAACGTTTGTGGGGAAAGTCGATGTGTTACCATCGGCTCTTTGGGCTTTGACTTGGTTGACCATATGAGCGTAGTATGGTGAAAGCCGATACATTACTATCGGCTCTGGAACGTTGACCTATTTTGACTATCGGCAAAATCGAATTGGGAAAGCAATCTTTGTTGATTCAAAAGACGGTTGTTTACAATGAAGCCGATTGCTTACAAATGGAAATCTACTACTAGTACTACTACTACTCGTTCCTAATCTAGAAAGGTGTCGTCGCTTGTTGTCTTCGCCGTCGTCGTCATTGTCATCGGCTTGCGGCGTAGTCTTCGCTTCTTCTTTGAAGTTGTCGTGAGGGCCTCCTCGTCCTCGTCGTCGTCGGTGTCCTCATTTGGACCCGGAAGCGCTTCACCGACGGGTATTCGTCGGAGGAGGTGTCCTCCTCCGCTTCCTCCTCCTCGTCGCAGGATTCGACGTCCTCGCCCTAGGACACGGCGTCGTCGGCGCTCTCCGCCTCCAGTTCCCCGTCGACAAGGAACTGGAGGCCCTCCTCCGTCGGTCGGGGACTCGTCGTCTCGACCCGGCGAAGTCGATCCCTCTCATCCCACCATTGTGGGGCGAGAGCCTCGTACGCCGCCATTGGCAGGTGCTCCGGCTTCGGCTCCCGGTCACTCATTGTGTTGGAGGATTGGAAGGAAAGGCCGGATGATTTGGAGGAAGAAGAGGAGGCCATGGCGGAGGAAGAGGGTTTTTTGGCTAATGGAAGAGGATGGGGGTGCAAACTGCTCAGATGAATTTAAATAAGGGGAATAGTGGGAGGTGGTTCAATGCCATAGCGGTTTTCCAGAATGTGGTGCCAAAACTGTCAAATCATGCACTGCGGAGAAGTTGAGAAGACAAGGCGTCATGATGAGGGGGCGGCGTGACGATTCTGCTCTGCAACGCGTAACCCGATAAAAAAACAAAAAAAAAACAGAGTGGTTTTGGAATTATTATTGCCAAAACCAGGGGGCATGTGTTATCGCCACATTTTGGCCAAAGGAGGAGATGGGCCGTAATCAAGATGGGCTTGGAGGATACATATATGCAACGTATTGCTGGATCAGCCTTGTGCGTGGATTTGGGCTAAATTGCCCGTGTATCTGTATATTATGGTAGGTTACGCTTCAGTTTAAGTAAGAGATAGAGTTGTTAGGGTTATTCCAAAGATAGAAAGTCTCCGGACTATAAATATGTACCTAAGGTTATTGAGAAAAGAGGACGATCACGTTCACAACAAACACAATCTCGGCGCATCGCCACCCCTTGTTTCTAGGGTTTCTTTCGGGTAAGTGTCATGCTGCCTAGATCGCATCTTGCGGTCTAGGCAGTATCTGCTTATGTGTTATTTAGTGTTACTCGTACTGAAGCCTTGTTGATGGCGAGTAATACTGTTATCATAGATTTGTTTGGGTTAGCATCGGTACCTTTTTGTTATGATCGCTTAGTTATGCTGCCTTTAGTTATCTCGCTGCCTTTGCACCTTTTTCGGGTGTAAGGGCAACATCTTGCTTGATCTTTATTCAGTTGATTTGATCTGTTATAGTTATGCCTTGTTTTCCAAGGTTTAGTTTGATATCCACATAGTCGTGCCTTGCAAAGCGGGTTGAACGATCGATGGTATGTAAGGATATGGTTTGCCAATTCGAGAGGAGTTGTTAGGAATTGACTTTCGTCGGTTGTTAGGCCTTCTCTAGGGTTAGTTTTCTATCATCTTTGTATCTACCGGGCTCAATTACGTGTAGGATGTTCCAATTATGTGGTGAAAAGCGTTAAAGCGTCATAGATCGATTTAACTTGTATTGATGAAGCAAAACCCCATGTTATCGTAGATCTAATGCAGAACCATGGGATAATCGGCTCCAGGAGCCGATTCACAGGGAAACCTGGGAGCCGGTCGCGGCTCGAATTTTACGTATACTTGTTTGCCATGCAGGAAACTAATCGAAGCAATCCATCACCTTCCTGACCGGTATAGGTCGGTGGCACGCCTGCATCGGCCGGGGCGTGTCTTGAGTTTCGCGGGCGTTGCCGAGGGACCAGGCCCACCAGTTACAGGAGCCTCCCGGCTCTTCGTGTTGCTCGTTGCTGCTCGCCGGTGGGTTTTGACAGGCAACAACACCATAGATGAGATCTAAAATACCTGGTGAACGCAAAAATTGAAAGGAAATCGAACAACGAATCCATTTTTGCGGTCAATTTCGGATTACCTTCAACGAAAGCCTGTGTAATGCAAGCTCAACAATAACATGACGGAGGCTTGACGGAGAGACATGTGCTGATAACGTGTTTCGCAACCCATGGCCGGTCCCAAGGCTGCTCCACAACCAAAGAACAAAACTCTAGTAGAAGGCACACAAGAATCACACAATAAATTGACACATGAAATAAGGGAGGCTCTTTATTGATATCTCTGAATTACTCCTCTATTTATAAATTAAAGGGGATAAGAATACCCACATAGACTAACCGTAGGTAGAGGCCATACCGAATGGACGCCTGCCGGCCCAGTTTCCCAACAGTTTCTATGCTCCATTGGCCTGAGACCGGCACAGCGTTGCCAGTACGCATGTCACCCGCCGGGTTTGGGGACGGGTCCGACCCCCCATACCCGCACCCGCACCTCTTCCCTGCCACCGCGACCCGCCCTCGGGTCTAATTTTTCTCCAGACCCGCGACCCGGCCGGGTACGGGGACCCGACGGGTACCTGCGAAATCAGAGCTTGATGGGGCATCTCCCATGGTGCTGGTGGCGGCCAGAGATGCTCCCATCCTCGAATAGCTCCCTGTCGCGGGCCTAGTCCCCCAACTCGACGTTGTTCAGGCAGCAGCATCCCAGGCAAAGAGGAGGGTGATATCTGGGGGCTGGCGAGATCTGAGAGGGGGGCGAGATCTCCAGGAGGCGGCGGCTGCCAACCCGCCGACGTTGGAGTCGTTGTGCCTCAGCTGCGCGACGGATGGCGCTGGCGCATGAGAGAGAGGACGGCAGTGGCGCTCAGGCGGAGGAAGCAGAGAGACTGAGAGAGAGGGGCGGCGATGGCGTTGCAGGTGAGAGAGAGGCAGAAACCAGAGAAGGATCGATGCGTAGGGAGTGCGGGCAGGTGGCGCACGTGTTGTGTCGCGTGCGTGCGGTGCGGTGTGCGTGCGTGGAGGTGTGTAGGGTTAGGTCACTTAGGTGGGGCCATGGGCCACATGCCAGTTGTCACAAACGGGTCTATGGGTACGGGTCTAGCACCCTCATACCCGCCCCCACTAGACCCGGCGGGTATAGATTTTTACCAATAAGCTGCCCCATGGGTTTTTTATTTACCAAACCCTCCATGTTTAAGACCAAGTTCTTTTGGTGGTTTCTCCCAGAAGCTGCCCTACCCCAACTTCCTGGGGAAGCCGGTTTAAAAAATTTACGAGGCTTCCATATTTGTTTAATCTTAATAATTTTGGAAGTCTCAAATAAGCCGGGAGAGGGCGGCTTCTTGAAGAAGCATAAAAAATGGAAAACGCTCTGTTTCCTCCGAAGGATACGACACAAAGCCTCCTCCGCTTCCTTAGCACGACACACGTCCATCCTATGGGCAAAAAAAAAACAAGTGGACCGGGTCCACGAAACTGCAACCTTATCTCTTCATACGCCTTCTTCTCCAGACCTCTGTTAGCCCTTTTCCGTTCCTTGCTTTCTCCTGTGATTCTGCGTCAACAAGAGCCATGGCTAGAGCGAGCTCTTGCTCCATCAGCCACCATCCCAGCCTAGCCCCATCGTACCACGCCCCTCCACTCTCTTTTCCCTTCTCCATCGATTCCATCCAAGTCTCTATTGCCCTTCAACACCAAACCTTCTTTCCCTTAGATTGGTCGTCGCAAAATCAGGCAGCATCATCGTCGGGACAATTGACGCTACTACGAGGATGTGGTCGTGCTGCCAAGTGACGACGGCCTTGCTACCAAGAGACGGCAGGGGTGCTACCAAGGACCGGCGGCCTTGCTACCTTGGGACGGCGACCTTGCTACCACCGGCCGGCGGCCTTGCTACATTGGACCAGCAGGGTTGCTACCTTTGGCCGGCGACCTTGCTACCACTGGCCGGCGGCTTGCTACATTGGGCCAGCAGGGTTGCTACCTTCGGCCGGCGACCTTGCTACCACTGGCCGACGGCCTTGCTACATTTAGGCCAGCAGGGTTGCTACCTTCGGCCGGGCGGTTGTGCTACCACCGACCAGTGGTCTTGCTACATTGGCCTAGCAGGGTTGCTACCACTACATTGGGCTGGCAGGGTTGCTACCATCGGCTGGTGGCCGTGCTACGAAGCGCCAGAGCGGCATGCGGCCATGCTACCAAGGGACGTGACCTTGCTACCTTGGGCTAGCAACCGTGCTACCAGCAACCGATGGAACTACTACCTTGGCATGGTTGCTACCACCGGACGGCGGCCGTGCTAACTTGGGCCGGCAAGGGCGCTGCAAGAGTCTGCGGTCATGCTACCAGCGGCGGGCAAGCAGGCTACTAACGGCCAGGGGACGTGCTACTAGCGGCCTGCTGTCATGCTATGAGTGTGGTCGACGGCGGTGTGAGCTAGTGAGTTTTCTCACCGGAGCCAATCAATACAGATGAATATGAGTAGTAGGAGTTGCCCCGGTTCGGTGGGATTCGATTTTTCTCTGCCCACTGTTTTTTCTATGCCGCGGGGTCTCTGGGTTGCACGGGCGCTGCAGTGCCAGCAATGAGAAAAAAAGAAAAAAACGACACGTGTCGCGTACGAGAGGATCGGGAGTTCCGTTCCTCCGCTCCGGAGGACGCTCAGCACGCTGCAAAAAAAAAATAGATTTTTTTTTTTTTAACGGAAAAGGGTCCGAAGACCCCAGAAGCTGCTCGCATTAACCAAAGCGGTGGCTACATTTTACATCAAAGCCCCTAAAAGTTAGGGGTTTAATGGATAAGGACTGAACTCTTACAAAGAAGACCCTAGAAAAGATTGGTAAAAAGCAATCGGGTCCTCATGAAACTCTGCGCTGGCGGACCTCGCCGTCGAATTGCTCCGCCACATAGAGGACGGCGGCCGGGACGAACCACTTGGTCGGCGTCGTGGCGGAGCGGAAGGTCTTCCTCTGGAAGAGGCAGGCTCGAGCTCATCCGAGCACAAGGCCTGGACTCTCTTGGCGCGGATAGCTTCGTCGGAGCGAAGCTTGGAATCACCTAACGCAGCTTCACGAACTCGGCCAGCGGAAGCAACAAACCGCGTTGCTCTTCCACCACCTCCGTGGCTGGGACAAAGCAGCGGTTGGGTGCTGACGCCATGGACAAGACCTCCAAAAGCTTGCGAAGACATGAAGAAGAGGCACCTCCCTCGCCACCACGGCGGTCGGGAAGTAGTGCCGCGCCTTGTCATAAGCCTCTCCTCGCCACGCCACGGTAGGCGGAAGAACGGCGACACCCTGAAAAGAAGGCTCCTCACGAGCTTATTTATATCGGGGAGGAAGAAGCCCTTGCTGCTCGCCTTGGCTCCTTCCACAGAGCACCACGAGCAATGCCGCCACTTTGTCGCCGAAAAGCCGGAGAGCTCACAACCCCGCGGCATCACGCCCGCCACGTGGGGCGAACAGACCTAAGCAACTACTATACATAGGAGAGGGTCGGCCTCCTCTCCCCCGTCGTCTCCGTCCGGCTGGGCCGCCGGAGAGTAGGGGGAGAGGAGTCGAGGCGGAGCAGACGACTCTCAAGGGTAAAAAAAAAAAAAAGATCAGAAAGCGTAAACTAAGATCATCCGCCATCATCACACTTAAAAATAAGATAATCACCAGCGTTGCGGTTTCACGACAAATCCCATCCCACTCCCATCCAAAGAGCAGAGCCATCCCCAATCCTTTCCCCCCTCCAGTTCAGTGCTCGTGGTTGGTGGAGTAGGGTTTTAGCCATGGCATGGAGCGCCGCCGCCGCCGTTTCCAGGTTCGCCGCCTCGCCGGCCGCTGAGATCCGCCTGCCTCTCTCAGCAGCAGCCGCCGCCTCCGTGTCCTTCGCTGGGCGCCGCCGCTTCGGCCCCATCGCCGCGTCCCTCGCTACCTCCGCCGCAGGTACGCTCCTCATTTCCCTGCTTGTTCCCTACTGCTTCTAGATTGTCAGATGCTTATTTCGTTAAACACAGAGGAAATTGCAGTGTAACTGTACAACCAAACAATTTTATCGGGCTTCTGATTAGCTGGATTAGATATGCGTCGGATTGCAGCAGTAGCAAACGTGATTTAGTTCTTCTTTCCAAAAGAGAAAATGGAAGTTCTGTTGTTAAGATTATTGTTATCCCGTGAAGATTAAGTGTACAACACAAAAGAAATTGTCTGCTAAAAGCCTAAAAAGAACGGGAATTTGTCCAAGGAACTATACTCTCAACTGTAGGGTACATGGTTTTGCCAAAACAGCTGCTCCACTCACAAAATTAAAATTAGAAGGGAGGTCAGGTACTAAAATGGGCCTAAGGATGAACATATACTCCCCAAGTTTATTAAATTTGTTCATCAGTCTAGTGCAGTTTTACATACTCTGGCTCTCAGCAGTCAAACTTATTAAGTTTCTACCATGATATTATACAGTATAATTTATGTTTTCCAAATACTCTGACCAGTTACAAAAGAGGCTGTTCAAACTGAGAAGGCACCAGCAGCATTAGGCCCCTATTCTCAGGCCATCAAAGCAAACAATCTTGTATTTCTCTCTGGGGTTCTTGGCCTAAACCCTGAGGTTTGCTCCTCCAACTTTTCTTCTTTCATCCTTGTTCGTGTGTTCTGCACATTCACGTTTAATCAGTAGTTTTTACTATTTTGTGGTGCCGGTATAACTTATGTGGAGTATCTTTTATTTTCAGACAGGGAAGTTTGTCTCTGAAGGTGTAGAGGAGCAAACTGAGCAGGTGAATACCTTCATGTTTCTTATTATGCTTATAGTTTTAACTACGAGAATGCTGTTTTCATATTTGGCTTGAACTACAATGTGCCCAATTTAAAGATATACACAGTTTAGTCTCTGAATTCTCCCTAGTGCACACCGTTTCCTTGTCATAGTACTATGTATTGTTGTAAGCCTTCCATATACTATTACTGTTTGGAATCTGCTATTGAATTTGTTCGTGGTGCATCAAATGTTGTTACTTTCGGAAATCTCTGCACTAAGTGTTGGTATATGTAGTTAGTGCTACATGAAAGTATGTGTGGTTACATGCTCATACTGAGTCTGCACCAGGCAAAGAAATAATAACGCTTCTTCCCCTGAATGACTTTCCATACCTGCCTTTGCATTGGTTGCAACTTGCTGGATCCTTTTCTCTGAGGATGTTTTGTGTTCTTCCTCTTCTGTAATAGGTTATGAAGAACATCGGTGAAATATTGAAAGCAAGTGGTGCTAGCTATGCTTCAGTTGTCAAGACAACAATCATGTATGTACAGCATGTTTTTTACATGAAATTTTGGTTTGCTCTAAGGTATTGTGATATCTGGGAGTAATTCCGCTCATTTACCTGCAGGTTAGCCGATCTACAGGATTTCAAGAAAGTGAATGAGATCTATGCAAAATGTAAGCTTCCCGTTTCTACTCCCCTTGTTGCCATTATATATCTGATTACACGTGTGTCTGATTCTGTGAATGGCTTTAAAATTCGGCAGTAAAATTCCTTTTACCTTGTTTCTGAAGTTGTTCACCTTTTCTCCTCTGCAGATTTTCCATCTCCTGCACCAGCACGCTCAACTTACCAAGTGGCAGCTCTGCCACTGAACGCCAGGATCGAGATCGAGTGCATTGCTGCTCTCTAGTTACCTTGAGGCTACCCATCGAAACCTCAATAAGCATTCGATGCCATTGCAGTTGGCCAGTGTTCTTTAGCAACCAACATGTCAGTGTGATCTTGTTGTACCAATTAAGCTCTTGAACTGCATACAATAAAACTTGGTTATCCACAAGAAATGGATGGCATGAACAGTGAGTCGCTTACATGGTCGACTTGGGGCTCCACTTATTTAGAGGGAGCATATGTAGCGTATAAATAACCACTAGTCATACAAATTTGGGTTCATCTCTGGAGCGCAAGAATATCCTAGCAACCAAGGCATCGAGCTAACCATTCACTCAATCAGAAAGAATACTCACTAATATTAAGTACACATATTTGTTCAAAGAAGTATTTTTGTTGCAAGGGAGCTACCAGGTAGAGATGCATATTTGTGACCCTTATGGTAGTTTGCAACCCTTTATAGTTCAAGTAAATTAACTAGTTTCTCAAAATTATTTAATATGTACTAGTTGAATGTCCGTGCGTTGCCACGGGTCGAGCAGGACCAGCTTGGAGCACCAAAGGCGATCCTTGTTGAGAGGAATGCTGGGGCCTCTCTAGTTCACCTCCGCCACCGGATGCCACCAGTAGAGCGAGGTGAAGCAGAAGAAGCTCAAGGAGCGGTGGTTCTGGTCACCAGAGCCCACCGACCTACCCTTAGACGCCATATAAGCAGACATCACCTACCCTTAGACGCCATATAAGCAGACATCACCAGGGCCCAAACCAAAACCACTCTACCCTACCCTAGATCTACAGTTGTACATGGGGCACAACCCTCACCCTATCTCGTTGCCGGCAGCCGCTGGAGAGGAGGGGAGGGGCCAAGAGGCTCAGACGAGAGAGAAACCCAGGAGATGGGAGGTTTTTTGGACCTGCTATTCTGTCTTATGCGATAACCTCTGATTCAATCTGGGAAAGTGTGGCTGTGAGTTTAGGCTATTTATATAATCTTACTTTTTTTGACTATATTCTTACTTTGACCACCCTTTTGTATAACTGCAAGGTGATTGAGTTTCTAAAATATATGTATTGTTCTTGCACTTTCATATTTCTGGTTGTCGTCTAATCTAATTTGAATGATGGTGTATTTGTGCATGTTCATGCAAGAACATTGTGCCGTGGACATCAAGTTACATGTATGCTAACCTTACCACACTTCAATAGTTACATGCATGATTACCTTAAAAAAAAGCAAGGCAGAAATCTATTTATGTTTTGAAGAAAAACCGCTACGCCATGTTACTATCCTAAAAAAAAGCATGAACTTCTGATAACCATTCTTTGATATGTATTGACAAAAGAATCAGAAACCCTCTAAAATCTAATATATATATTTGATAATATCCACCAAAATATAACCTAGCGTGTGCGCTCTAACAGCTCACCAGTAATACATAAGAGAATATCAGCATACGATTACAAAGAAGACAGATAGGCATAGCCGAATCCTAAACATTTCACTTGTTAAGGGAAATGACGCGTATTCGCTGCTCCAGCTTTTCCATCTTAAGAATTCCTACTTTTTTTTTCTTTAACACCGCCATGGACAGAATGGCCAATTGGTTTCCATATCTTTGCTCATTTGTTTCGTTTTCAAGGTTCTCTTCATCTGTTTAAATGCCTGCTCCACCTGGGCATGAGCATCAATTTCGCAATCCTCTTGGACATCATTTGGACAACACAATCAACAGTGGTACTAAACATTTTTTACAAGAATTTAGTAGCATTGTTCTTCTTCGTTCAAATGAAGTATATATCAGAATATCACTATGTCACTTAATCTAAGCAGACTACAGATGTATCAATACTTGCTCTCAAAGTCAGAGGTGCACCAATCTATCTAGCCCATAAAGTGCAGAAGAAGTTCAGTCCATCAGAAGAATGGAGTAAACATTGTGTATTTAGCATGTACTACTGTAGTCATAAGGGGAACAGACTATAGTGGTAGAACATAGTATGGGGAGTTTTGTTCTCCTCCCCATTATCTGAAAAAGATCGGAATATTTCCTCTTTCTCCAGAACTGCATCGCAGCCAAGTCAGCAAGTTTAGTTTCTCATCCCATGATGTCTTACGTGACCATAAATTCAGATTACGGATAGCTTGTGTGCTTCGGCTACCACACCAGGCAAGGAAACGAACACATAAAATTTTCCTGTCGGCCATGGACAGAAGGTGGTACCTTTTGGCATCCAGGCACCGCAACAACGAATTTTAGAAGTAAAATATTTACCAAAAAACGCGTAGTAGAGCGCGTGGGATCACCAATCTAGCGACATCGAGCTCCTAAAAGCACCGCCTAATCCACCGGAATGGCCAGATACTCACGAAATCCGTCTTTTGGTGCAGGATTTCAGGATATAATTGAGGGGAAAGGGGAGGGCGGGACCTTGCTTACCTGCGGATCCATGTCGGGAAAGAAGAAGTGGAGCTGCTGCTGGAGCGCCTCCTGGCTCTCGCCGTTGGCGGATCTCCTTCCACTCCAAACGTCAGCGAGGTCCTCCTCGAGGCAGTCCGTAGGCGCAGGCACAGGGCTACGAAATCTAGAGAGGCTGGTGAAAGAAGACGGACACCGGCCGACGGAGGGCCATCGGTGGCAAGGAGGAAGCTTTGGCCGGCGGAGCGTCGGGGAAGAGGGCAACGCGTCGGCGAGGACGCGAGGTTGTGATGAGCTGGAGCCGCAAGAGTTCACTGACTTCTTCACTTTGCGGTGGCAGAGTCTGTTATTTCTCCGAACCGCCAGGGGCAAAAAGGTCAATCAACGGCAGACGGATTTTGAGGGTGACGAACGGTCCAATCTTTTTAATAGTATAGACTTATTATGCACAGATTTAGTTTTTTTGATTGAACTAAAGATACCCTAAAGATAACCCATCTGCATCCCTACTACCAGTCGACTATGTGAAAGTGTATGAATTAGTCCACATCTTTTTTGGGTAGTGTCTGCGACTTTATGTTTGATCGTTGCCTTCTATACATTTTATTTTATTTTTGAGCAATTGATCCGATTTAATCAAATGGTTGAGGAGGACACGTGTTGTTTTGAAACTATTGCTACCCACTCGTTTACAACTCTTGTCATGGTTGTAGTTCAAATCTGAACTCAAACCACAACAAGAATCATGAACAGAGGGAGTACTAAATTTGGTGTATCACCGTCCATACTTTTCTAGCTAGCTAGCTCTTGCTCAATTTCTTGTTGACGGTTGCAGTCTCGTTGTTTTTAGGTGAAATAAAAGTAGACGCAAGCGCGTGCGACAAATGGACAATGCCACAATGGATATACAGATGCCTGACTTTTTTTAATTGCCAAGTCAGGGTCATTCCGTTCAAGAAGTCATGGCTTGTGAAAACCCATGTGCCGCACGTGTACAGTCCATTTGAAAACAAGAACTCGGGACTGGAAGTAATCGAACAATGTTGATATTAACAGCTCATTACATATACGCTTAAGTCTAAACTTCAGCATATTTTCTTGAGAAATTGGAACCTTAAAAAACTCCCACTAGGAATTGATAATTCGTGACTATACATTAATTCCAGTGCTTCGATTTGTTGAACATGGAATCTCCGCGGTATTCTTATTTTAATCTTATATCTTTTTTTTGAAAGATCCAACAATTGTCGGCTTCCGATTTTTGATAGAAGGTAGAATAATTACATGTTGGTATTACACCAAAGGGATAAACAAAAAGAAAGAGTAAGAGGACTAAAAACAAGGACTAGAGAAGCAGAAAAATTCAGGGTAGCTCCCAGATCAGCCTTTTGAGCTTTTTTTTTCGCGGTGAAAGGAGTTGATATTAGTTCGGAAAAATTACAGAGAGGCCACTATAAGAAAACAAAATTACAAACCAGCCTAATTGTAACACGACTACGCTGGCGACACCATAGTGTTGTCGGTGGCGCGCCGCTGCTCCTACTCCCCTAGAAGCCATGGTGTAACACCCTCAGAATCGGACCTATGCAAGTTTTAGCGAAATCCGCCAAACCCGCATAGAAACGATTCAAAGGTGCCCACCAGGCACTTCCGTGCGGGTGGAAAACAAAGTAATAACATTACACAACAGTCTTCGATGGGACCCACAGAACAGATATATATAACAGCGACTCAATGAGTCAAGAATACATATATAATATACAAAGATCCAAATCACCTTGAAAATGTTGGAGCGTCCGACTACGGACAAGATGCAAATGGGGCTAAGAGCCCTGAAGAATAACCAATGGCGTCCATAACCCTGCCCAGGCCAAGCCGGAAGGGTAACCACCTAACGCCGATCTCAAACCCTTAAACAAAAGGGGTGCCGACAAAGGGCAAAGGAAAAAGAGGGCGTCGATCGAGGCCGATTGCAGCGAGGCTAGAATTGGCGGTCCTCGCCTACATAGGTATAGGGTGAGCGGCGGCAGCATGCACTAAACAACCTATAGAGACTCGATACAACTGACGGCTATTAGAGAGGGGTAAGAAAGACCTATTCGGATCCAACCTGATGCTATCATCAAACAAACCCATCCTGGTATTTTCCCCTCGAGACCAAACGAGGAAGTCCACCGAGGAACTCACACAGTTGGCAGTTTTACTTATTTAGTTATCGTTGCAGCAATTACTAGTCAGGTAGGGGTAATCGTCCTGATAAAATAAGCAGTGGGCACTTTAGTTAACCATTCCGTTGTAGTTGCAACACTTACTAGTCAGATACAATTAGAATGAGATAACCCAAAACCCAGCAGTTGTTGGTACTTTTATTTAGCCATTCCGTTGTAGTTGCAATACTTACTAGTCAGGTACAATGGTCGCAAGCGACACTCCAAACAAGCAATTGTGGGCAGTATTATTTAGCCATTCCATTATAGTGAAGCTGATTACTAGCCATTATAAAGTCAAATTTATAGCACTACTTTAGTTATGCTTGTCTATGATCGAGATACTGTGCTCCAAGTCGTCCATAACCGCGGACACGGCTTTCAGAAAGTTTTACCCGGCCGGGGTGCACAAATAGCAACACACACTCGATCAACCTCGGAAAAACCAAATCAAAACCCAACGAGGCTTTCACGACAAAGCAATCACAGGATTCAGAAATATTTCAGGGGGCCACCCCATTGAGTAGACCCGCAACGAAGCCAGCTGACTCCGAGACGGACTAAAGGTTTGCGTCAATGGCTGTAAACGACCAGGAACCCAAAACTGGGCTTGTCGATACCGCGAAAACATTCCGCTTACCTAAACAGTACAGTGTGCTCCTCGCACAATTTAAATAAAGCAGTAGCATGGCATAAGTACAGGATCGTAAATAAAACCTCAAACTAGTTTGTGGCCCCAAGAAATAAGACTGAATCAAGCTACGCTCGGGGGTCCCATAATCCTCCCGGATGTGGATAGCGCGATAAATCAAGGAACAGGTATCAAGTACTCGGGGTCCTACGGGACACAAGTGGGCGGTCGGAAACCAAATATTATCTATCACCCACCGATGCCTCTGCTTACTTACTTCAATTTTAGTTGTTAAACAGGAATTAAAGTGAGCGATAAGTAAATCCATGATCATCTCCAACATCAAACATGCGGCAATACACCAACAACTGTGGTACTTGACGACACACAACAGCACTTGAGCAAGCGACTACGACGCGCAAGTCCAACTATCTACCAATCAACAGGTAACAGGATGTGTCCAAGGCAATATAAGGTTACGAGGGATATCACGGTTACGAAAACTAGAGCATCGCGACACAGATAGCAATAGATCAGAGGAGGAATAAATACTATAAAAGTAAGATAGGTAGAAAGGGGAGATGCTGCTGAAAATATTGCAAGGTTCAACCAAGATCGGTGAGCTCACATCAACTCAACGGCCTTATCCGCGAAGAAGCAAAACACTAGAAGAAACACCGGATGCACTATTTAATACTACGGCAAAAGATCGGGCATGATGCATGTATGATGTATGACATGGCAAAGGTGCGATGCAATTAGGTCATATTAGGTGGAACCGGGGTCCCGATAATTAATTAAACGGTTCAAGTTAATTATCTACCCCGCAAATTAAATGTTGTCTTAACATGGCAGAAGATAGTACCGGTTCGCTACACAAATTTAAATGAGGCCAATATGAGACTAGATTTGCCCGCATATGGGCCCCATATTTAATTATATGGTGAATCGGCATAAGGCCCCCAAACCACGCAAATATGCATGCGAGATGAATGATTAATATGCAACAGGTTTTATATTTAGCATTTATAAAATAGGGGCTCGGGAAAAGGTTCACACATCGGGGTCGAAGATCTTGGTTAGGGTTCGACGGGGTTTGGGGTCGGTCTCAGGGTTCAGGGTTCGACGGGATCGGTCTCGGACAACAGAAGTAGATCTTGTCGCATCCGCGGTGGTCGGGCCATGTTGTCGGTCTTGTCGTCTCACGCGGAGATCTTGGCGTTCCGGGAGGGAGTACTTGGTCTGGCGTCGGGGCATCGGACTCGCCCTGGTTGCTGTCGTTCTTGTCGTCGATGGCGAACTTGAGTGGATCGGGTACAAATTTTCGAGTCCGTGGGAGATCTTGAGCGCCCGCTTCACCAGTCCGATGGGAGTTCTTGTCGTTCCATGTAGAATACCTTCGGGTTCGGGGCTTCGGATCCGCGAAGGAGGCCTCGACGTTCCGGACTTCGATGGTCGATGGAGAACTTGGGTTACCCGTTGGTGCGGTTTTCGAGTGGCACCGATGGTCTTCAAGTGGTATCATGTATTTCTTCAATCTCCGGAGCAGAAGTGGTCGAGGGGTCATCCGAGCATCACTGATAACATTGACCAAACTTGGCACTTGTTCAGCAAGCACTTGATCGCAACACATGTATATCACGCCAGCGATACCACGGCTGCCCGTATCACTGCACCTCGGACTCAAACACCGAGGCCAGCGAGGCGGCGGCAGACCGGAAGTACGGCGGTGGCCCGAGGCGGCACGGGCGTTGCGGACGGCGAAGGCGAGGACGCGGCGGTCTGGCAGCGGGCGGCCGCGACGAGGAGCCCAGCGAGGAGGACCAGCGGGCGGCCGCGCCACAGAGAGGGTTACGCGGTGGCGGGCGGCGCAGAGGATGGACGGCGGCTCGGCGAGCGGCCGGGCCGGGAAGGCGGCGAGGCGGAGGTCGCCGAGGTGGCGGAACGGGAAGGCGAGAGTCGGTGGCGGGCGCCAGGGGGAGGCGGGGTCGTCGGGCGGTCGGAGGCGCCGGCTCGGCAGCCTTCTCACTGGCCGGCCGGGCCAGGGGACGGCGGCAGGAAGGGAGTGGCAGCTGTGGCGTCTTGGGATGAAGAGAGAGGAGGAGGCGAGAGAGAGAACCGCGAGCTGGGAAGAAGGGAGAGGAGCGGGGGCGCAGGTCGCGTGCGAGAGAGATGGGGAGTGTTGGGGCCGGGGGAATCCCGATGCGGGGGTTGTCGCGTGGGGGAGGGTCGGCGACAGGACGAGGTGGAAAGCGTGCGTTGGGTGCGTGTGTGGGCCGCTGCGGGGTGGGGTCGGGGCGTGGGGCCGCGCGTGGGTATCGGCGGGTGTGGGTGCGGTGTGCGTGTGTGTGTTTGGTGTGTTTGGCAGGTGTGGGGGAACCGGTCTGGGGTAGGTGGGACCCGCGGGCAGGTGGGAGAGGGAGGGAGAGATGGGTGGTGAGGTGGCTGCATGGGGTTGGGTAGAGGGGAGGGAGAGTGTGAGGTGGCAGCCAGGGATTGGGTGGGGTGAGGTGGAGGCAGGGTGGGTAGATTAGGTTGGGTAGTTTTAGGATTTTAGGTGGACCGTTTTATTCTAGGGGTGGTCGTTCGGGTCGATTCGGCCCGTTCGACTGCCCCACTAAAATTAATTAAATATTTTGTTGGTTTAAAACAAAGCTTTTGCAACTCGATAGCAACAAAATAAAAATAATCCGATGATCCGGGTTTTGCGGTTGAACGAAGACGGGGCGTTTAGAAAACACAAACAAGTTTTTCCGAAATAGTTTTATGCAAGCAAATGCAAGATGATGATGATGCTCAAATGCAATGTGGCATGATGACATGAGCATGCGGTCATGATGATGCAATGCACAAAATCAACGCGATTTTCTAGTAGTGGTTTTGCGGGATGCCACACATGGATCGGGAGCATCCCCAAGCCAGCGGGAAGTCACCGAGCACCGATCCCGGGGGATCTACACCGGAGGCTGTCGTCGTCGCGTCGCCGAACATCATCAACATATTTCAGAACTTCGAACGCCAGATCCACCGTCCCGTGGCAACCGGCGACGGGGAAGACGACCCAGGCGGCACCACAGCACCACCAGGTCAACGAGGTAGAAGATCGATGCCCGAACTCCTCCGAGCTCCACCGTCGCTGGGAGAGTCCACCACCTGCAAAACTAATCCGGACGCGCCGCCTCCCTCCCGATGCCGCCGGCTGGGACCCTAAGCCAACTCACACTATATGCACGACGCAAATCGGGTTCCCCCGTCCTCCCGTCGTCGTCATCGTGTCGCCGAACATCATCAACATCTTCTAGAACTTCGAACGTCGGATCCACCGTCCCGCGGCAACCGGTGATGGGGAAGACGACCCAGGCAGCACCACAACACCACCAGGTCGACGAGGTAGAAGATCGACGCCCGAACTCCTCCGAGCTCCATAGTCGAAGGGAGAGTCCACCACCTGCAAAACCAATCCGGACGTGCCGCCTCCACCCCGATGCCGCCGGCTGGGACCCCTAAGCCAACTCACACTATATACACGACGCAAATCGGGTTCCCACGTCCTCCCGCCGCCGGAGCGGCCGGCGGAAGGCGAGGGAACCGACGATTCAACGCCGGCGAGGCGGTTCGCCCATGGGTGCTCACAAATCGCCCTTCTGTACTACAGACGGGGGAAGGGATGAGGTCCACGATCCTAGCCTTTTGAGCTTCTTTGCTCTGGCAAAGACCCAGCTTTGGGCCTCATCGCAAACGAGCTGGACTAGGCGGCGCATCGATGATGACTTATCCTTAAAGACGTGGTTGTTGTGCTCCTTCCAGAGCTCCCATGACACTAATATGATCGAGGAGCGAAAACCTTCCTTGTGCTCGCCGTTAGTGGCGGCGATCATTGCTTCCCATGCATCCGGGAGGGATGAGTGCATGCTCCAGGAGCACGAAGCCAGACCCGAGCAGTGAGGCCACGCCGCAATGGCAGCCCAAAGGATGCGAGCGAAAGGGCAGTCGAGGAACATGTGCTTTGTAGTCTCCAGATGGCAGATGCACATCGGGCAAAAATATCAGTTAGGCCATTCCCTCATCATGAGGCGGTCAGCACACCAGAGCCGGTTCTGCGGGAGTAGCCATGCAAACATCTTGCACTTTGCCGGCGCCCAGGCATCCTAAACTAGGCTTGGCATGACACTGAGCTGCCGCCCTTCCATCTAGATGATGTAAGCCGATTTTGCGGAGTACACTCTGTCGGTTGTGAGAAGCCATCGGATAGAGTCATGTTGGTTGGCAGCGGAAGTCGCCTCGCAGTTGCGCAGGAAGCACCAAATAAGAATGAAATCACCTAGAATGAGCTGCACAAGTGCGCGTCGGAGGTCAAGGACCCAGCGGTTGCTTAGGAGCGCGTCAGCGATGGAGCGGTGCTTGCGAGTCGGGTGCTTGTAGAGCAGAGGGAAGCGAGATCTAAGTATACAGGAGCCTAACCACGTTGACCACCAAAAGGATGCCGTCCGGCCATCTCCAATCGCGACTCTACTGGCTACGGCGAAAAGCTCGTGTGTCGCATGTGGTGCCTAGACTGGACTATGGCTGGTCGGGAAAATGCCACTTGAGCCATAGCCAACGCAACCGCAAGGCACGCGCAACTTGATCCTTGTTGTCTTGCACATATTTTCCAAATTAATTGAAACAACTTTCTTTAGATACGAATATATCTACAAACCGAAATGTCTCTGTATACATGCATAGATAAAGCCGTGTCAGTTAATTTAGAACGGAGGTACATTAAGTTTTGGCCGTTGATGTTGAGAGTCCATACCTTAATTAATCCCACTAGGAATTGAAAATTCATCTGACTACGTAATTTCTGGAGTACTTCTTTTAGTCCAACATGGAATCTCTGTATATAATTATCCCTACACTATAGAAAATCCTTTGTGGTAGCATGCATTATGCTTGTTGAGAAAGTTGATCTTCAAGCTTGAGGCACCGGAAGCTTAGCCTCCCCGGATGGGTTTTATATTTCTTAGTTGTATATATTTTCTTTTCTTTAGGATTTTTTTAGGGTAACATGAGCTTTACTATCATTTTTTTTTTTGAACGGGAAAGGGTCCGAAGACCCGAGAAGCTGCATTAAAATATCAGGTGGTGGGTACATTTTACACAAAGGCCCCTCAAAGAGGAGAACGGAGAAAGCGGGACATAAAATATTGCAAAAAACACCCTAGGACTAAAAATGAAAAAGCAATCAGGTCCTATGGTGTCTTCTCCACCGCAGCCGTCGACGAGCTCCTTGCGCCACCACAGGCGACTCGAGGGACGAACCACTTGGCGTCGCTTGGGGAGCTCCGCGAGGTGCTCGAAAGGGCCTCCGAACTGGAGGTTTGAAGAGGCGCAAAAAGCGCATCAAGGTCGCCTTCGCCGAGGAAGAGCAGCCCCGCGGCGCCGCCACCATGATGGGCTGCGGATGAGCATCGAGAGGAGAAGATCCCCATCGGTCGCAGCTTCAAAGCGAGCAGAATAGACCAGAGGAGGTAGATCTCTTCAAGCCAAACTCCACCACCTCGATGTCGTTGACGAAGAAGGAGAACCAACCTCCATGGAAGCTCCAGCTCAAGGTACCAGCTCCCGAGCAAAGATATGGTTGCAGCCCAGCTGCCCCACGCCACGGCCACGGCCAGAGTGGATCCACTCGCCACGCCGCCGATGCACCCATCCCCTCGCCTCCACGGCCGGCGGGGCAGGCGTCTCGTCACCACCTCTCGGCGGAAGCACGCGGCGAAGCTTTATTCAAGCGGAGCGGCTGCTCCTTCCTTCCTCAACTCCGACCATCGGCACAAGGGAGACCAGAGAAGCCCTAGGAGCTCATGGATCCATCGCCAAGATCTAGAGCACGCTACCCTCTTGGGCAAACGCCCACAACCGGCACAAGGCCAAACACCCTACTACCTACTACTACTCCGGCGACCCCCCGCCACCACTTCCCACCGGCTAGCCCGGCGAGAAGGGCGCGGGCGAGCCCCGGTCTCTCGAGGACGACTCTCAAGAGCTTTACTATCATGAAACAATGTTATATTATAACCTCATATCGAGAATTATTCTACGGTGAGTGCCCACCACCAAACAGGTATATCCGCATGAACTCTGAGATTGCCTGTTCAAAGTGAACCACGGACTTGGATACCACCAGCATATCCTGTTACGTTTACTTATCCGGTGAGATCTCTCTTTGCACTTGCATATATTGCACGCTTTAATTAGACACATCTTACGGGGCTAGCTAGCTAGCTAGCTCCCAAAAGGATGACAACATCTGGGGCGACTAAAAGAAGATCAAACCCATCCTGACGAGTCCACGAACCAAAAGCACCCAAAAATAACAGAGAGCTTACGAAAGCAAAACCCAGCCAATAGAGTAATTAGCATCCATATCTTATCAGTAGCTTTTCCAGGCGATGTACTCCGTACCAGCGGATATTCCTGGTCGTGAAAGCGAGGGATATGCCTCCAGGGAGACAAAGATGACTCGGAGACACTCTGGTAGCTAGCTAGTGCGCAGTCCAAATAAGCAACAAAAGGACTGATGTGCTACTATGATTGTGCTTTCCTACTTTATGCCTATCGAGTTCGTTTCATTTTCGTCCAATAGGGAAAAGTTGACATGGAAAAGGAGGATATGCGTGTCTGCATATATAAACACTAGCGTTGCAATCAGCTGCCATCTTACGCATATGCTCATCATGAGATCATTATCCAACAACCCTGTTATATGTATCAATCAATCAAACCGTGAGATCATCATCCAATATCGGTTTGTACCCAAATAAGAGCATCTCTAGAACTTGCGGACTTCAGGCTCATTTACGCTCAAAACACGGGTTTCAGGCTCATTTACGCTCGCGCGGAACAGAGCCGCATTTTGCGTCTATAAAACAGAATATTTTGTTTTACGAGTGCAGAATGCAGATTCTATACCATGTAAGAGCAAAACTAAACCACAAACGCTGACTTCATAGTTTATCAAACATGTGAAGACAATAGATGCGATAGTTCATAGTTTTACATCACTGTTTGCAATGATTCGAGCCACCAAAAAATGCACCCACATCACATCAAATCAGAGAACATGTCATCAAGTAATACCGGTGTCACCGAGCTCACCGGAGGCACCATCATCGCCACCACCACTAGCCGATCCGCCACCATGTAGAAGAGCTTGCTTTCTTCTTTTCAATATATCCAATTTTGCTAGCTTCCACCACTCTAATTGGTGCGAATCTAATTTGCTTGGATCCATCATCATGGTCTTGTTTTCTTTGGCAATGAGCTCCTTCATTGCCTTATTCTCCTCGAGTTTGACTCTCCTCTCCCCCAAGTCCGCCTTGCTCTTGGGATCTTCACGGATTGCTTGCTACTTGTCTTGTTTCAATTCTTGTTTCTCGCTTGCAAACATCACTTTGGCTTTCAATGTCTTGTTCATCAACATCTCCTTGGATTTCATCATTTCATCTATTTTATCCCTCAGACTTGATGCTTCGGCCACGTTTCACTTCTCCTTTGCCTTCTTATTTTCATCGGGCTTGTTCTTGTTCCTTCCACCCTCACCGCTCTCATTGTTATCCAATTGGATCATGACCCCTTTATTGGGGGAGGGGTGCTTCTTGCTCCCGCAACCTCCACTTGTCCCTCTTTTTAAGAAACTTGAAGCAATGGTGAAGTGCGAAGGGTTTCTTCTTTGATGTTGCCATGTCTATCGGGGTTATACTTTATGAGTATACCCACGGCAGGCAATTATACTCGGAGACCAGGGTGGCCCACCAAGATTAGAGCCTATGTCTCCACGGGCGGCCCAGCGAACGAGATAGATGGAGACCCATCGACTATGAAAAATCCCAGAAGGATTACCAACTTGGGCCCGATGCTAGGATACTTGGACTAAAAGATGTAGTAGTTACTGATTATGTTGTAATCTGTAATATAGCCAGATAGGATTCCTCCCTATAAACCCTATGTCGGATGACTGCATAGGCTAGCATGCTGGCAACCCTTAGGGGTAGAACGATTCACAACAACTCGCAAATGCGAACGCTAGTCAAAACCCTCTGTAACCTCCGGCCTTGCAAATTATAGTGGATTGATTGCAGGAGTAGGATCCGACCAACGCAGTCGGATCTGAAATTGAATAAAATTGTATGCTCCCCGTCCCGGACATCCTCACGTTTCACACCCCCTCTCTTTCCACGCATCGACGACCCCCTCATGGCATACATGTCATCAATACGACGATAATTTCGTTGTACCTTTCTTGTGCTATTTTGTCCTACATAAACAATGCATAGAATATACGTGAGCAATATGATCATTCACTAGTGGTTAGTTGAGATGCAAAAAAAAGAACTCACATAGTCATCAATATTGACACACTTGGTGGTGCACCATGCACTTGCTCCAAACATCCATTCCAACGGCTACACCAAGCTTTGATGGCATCACAACTGTCTTGGAGTGATCGGTACGTGCGAGGAGTTAGGTTGGCAAGTTGAGACATGACTTAGAAGAACTTATCTTCAATCCTATGTCAATATCTCTTTCCGGTTTGGTCATTGCAGGAGACCGCATCGAGGGACACTAGCTACCATGCCTACACCAAGGTGAAATCCTCAATTTCCGAGTAATTCACCGCCCTTGGTCTTTTCTTCCCTTGAGAGGCTTCATAGACCCCCTCCTCTATCTCCTCCACCTCCTCACCTTCATCATCACCCTTGGCACCCTCATCACCCTCAACATCGTACCCTCCATCATCCTCACCATTGAATGCTGCAAGTGGCGTCTCCGATATGTCAACCGAATTCGTATTCAACATATTTGTGAACGAGGTCGTAACATCATGCAAATTGAAACTACAATGAGAAGAACGTTACAATTGGCGAATGAAAGAAAATCATGGGCGGCAGATCAGTTCAATACCTTGCAGGTGTTTCTTCAAACACATCGCAGGTAGTAGCGGGCCCATTGGGGCACGAGGCGGTGGGCAAGGCTGAAGTAGGGGGATGCAGGCTGCGGCGGCTGGTGACCTTCTTCTTCAGCGTGAGGAGCCCCTTCGGGCATGGTTGCTTCCTGAACTTCTTTGGCTAAGCGTGGGTGATGATGCTCATTTCCGCACAGGCGAGGAGGCGGAGGCGGACGCTAAGGCCGCGTCTCCTCCCTTGTCGATGTGCTAGCCGGCTCGCTTGCGCTTCATGCTAGCGGAGTCCGGCTTGACCAGCCCAACGGCATGTGCACGCACCGATGGAGGTGGAGGGGTCGATTGTGCCTGCACGGCATCTCTGGTGATCGGCGGGAGGTCGGAAGGGTCCATTGGGGACGAATGCAAGACGCGGCGAGGTCGGACGGTGACTTGAGCGTTAGAACTACGTCGATGGAAGAGGGGAGACATGAAACGTTAGAGGTGAAATGTCCCTCCCACCAAACTACCAACGCGTCTACAAGCCCCGATTAGTTTGGCCGTGTCACCTAGCCATATAGGGGTTCTGGGTGCAACTTCTTGGTATGCCAAAAAAGTTTTCAGGCCAGGCCAATTATACGGAATCTGTTCATGTAACTTTTTTTTATGCGAAAACGAGAAGAATTAGTGGTTATTTTTTATTCAGGCTGATTATTAAGCAGGTCACCTCGATGAATCAACCAAACAGTTTGATACGGTATCTGGTTGTCTGGAGGGCACGTACGTAAACGGTTGAATCCCCACCAACCACGTACCTGAGATCGGATAGTAGTGCTCCATAGCAACACGGAACATAAGAGCATCAGCTATGGGGGCAGTGGCATGGTGTTGCTCCATAATTTAATCTAGAAAAAAATATTTAGAGCAGTCGTTGAGTGAATCAAATATCCAATGGAGGCAGCATCTCTTGGGACCCAGCCTTTCATTTTTTTTTCTCTCTTTTCTTCTGCAGACTACCGCTTTTCTCTGCAAGCAAGGTGATTAGTATTTTGGAACCATTCCGAACCTATGTGGATAGCTAGGGAAATAGTCCTAGTCGTTGGCCATGCCCTAAGTTTCCGCCGAGACTGAGAGCCTGAGACCATCAAACAAATCCCATCGCGTTTAATTATTGGCGAGAAAACCCGTGTCACCGGCGTCGTGCGAAGTCGCTGAACAAATCCAGCAACGTGCATGTGTATGGCCCGGATTGTGGCATTCCGGGAGTAGTAGACACGAGCAACAGCGCCACAACCCCAAGAGTGCAAAAATGAGTACCTGGCGCTGCGAATTCGCGCTCCTACCAACAGCATGCATGACGGACGGAGCCAAACCCACTTGCGTCAGTGTGCACATCGCGCTCCAGGTTGCTTGCTACTAGGTCCCTACCACACCACACCCTCAGCCTCGCCGGACTAGCCTTACTCAACACTACAAAAGAAATCGCACAACACGCCTGCATCCGTTGCACCGCCACCGGAACCGGGTCACACTTGTCTGCTGGTTGCTTGGCTGGACCGACCGGCCGGGCCAAGCAAAGCAATGATCGGTAATCCAGTATCCTGATAAGGTGCGCACGCACACGCCGACGCGCGTCCCCGGCCCGGCCCCGAGGCCAGCGACGGAAAACAGAAGCGTACAGCACTGGTTCACGTCTGCGTCGTGTCGTCCATCCATGGACCGGAGGTCCGGAACGGGCCCGCCGCGTGCGTCCCTCTCCCGCAAAAAGGCACCGCGAGAAAAGAGGCGGACGCACGCGCGCACGTCCCTGTTGCCTTCTCCGCCCCCTTGCTTCCACCCTCCTTCCCGCGCGCTAGCCGCTAGCACTAGCAGCCTAGCTAGCTCGTGGAGCCGTGTGTTTGAAGTGCTTGTACTGTTGTGGACTTGCGTGGTGATACGTCTTGCTACGGCTCCTTAACTCGAACATCATCATCATGGCTTAGCGTAGTACAGTTTGTACTATGTGCCCAATAATCAATCGGTCATTGGCGTAGGGTTAAACAAAGTAAATACACACTCAAGTCGATCTCTCCAAGGGTGTTAAGTAGAATCCTACCAAAATCCCACTTCTAATTCATTTGCTAAAATTTAGTGTAAAATTTTGTTTAAAATTTAAGCTAGATTTTGACAAACGAATTAGAAGTGCAATTTTGATTCCACTTGACACCCTAATCTTCCAAGACTACGAGCGTTATACACGTCTATGTATTCCTTAACTAAAATTAATCGTAATCGACCGATCGACTACTCGTTGTCGCCAAACCAGTGTCAAATCGAGGATTTTACGACCAAGGGTGCCAACGCTTAATACTCACGGTTAAAATTTATTAATAAACATCACAAATTTAAGTCAAATGTAATCTTTTTGAATTTACAGTAGACACATGCTTTTTTTTCAATATAAAATGTCTACAAATATGTAGTACTATAGAGTGTCATGTGCAACACTGTCCTAAAGGCCTCAATGAACTTACTGCATGTTGGCCTTATTAGGTTAGTATATATTAATATCATAAAATACCAATTACACATAGTCTCTCCAATAACGTATTGTCCTAGCGGCCATACGGATGCACACGCAAAAAAAACCTAAATTCTTCCTAGCGCGCGGGCGCCAAACAAACATTCTGAGCGCACCCTCCATGAAAACGACGCATGTCCAGGGATATAACGGGTTGACCCTATCGTCCCCCACCTTCCTTCCGAACAGATCCGTCATGGTGTGCTCCCGCCACCCCTATTCTCCCCGCCGCCAACCACGTGCCATTCTCCTTTCTGCCACCTACGCTCTATTCCCCGACCCCGCGAAGTTCCCGTGCCATCTCCACAATATCCTGTCTCTATTCCTCCCAACCATCGTGAGGTGGTAGCCCTTGTGCTGATGTCGAGGGAGTCGAGAGCGTGAGGCGGTGCCGAGGCCGGGTAGCCGTTGCGAGGGGTCGCCGTGGTCGATGTCTTGGTCGGGAATGTCGGTGTCGATGTAGCCGCGGGAGCAAAGAGGGCGTCGTGGTGATGATGACGTAGACGCGTCGAGGGTCCACGGAGGCTTGCCGAGGGTCTGTGGAGGCGTGTCGAGGTTCCGCGGAGGCTTTCCTAGGATGCTTGCCAAGGGTCCGTGGAGGCTTGCTGAGGGTCGATGCAGTCCGAGCCGTCGACGACGAGGTGCAGCCATAGTTTTTCAAGAACTAGGCGAACGTCGGGGACGAATGCACACTCCGGTTTTGCCAAAACCGAGTATGCAAAGAAGAACTCGTAGGTGACGCGGTCGAGGCAGTCATAAAGGGGTCGATGCTGAAGAAGATGTTGTCGAAGCCGATGAAGACGAGGCGTCGATCCGAGTTTGCTAGACTCGGGAACGCGTCGGGGACGAAGGCACTTAACCGGCGTTGCCAGTACCAGGCGTGCGAGGGACATGGACCATCATGAACTTGTCACCATGTCAGAGAGACTAGCAGAGGAGGCCTCCAGAGCGGTTTCGAGGCGTAGAGCAGTGAAGGAGAGATGTCGATACTGTCCGTGGTTGTCAGAGTAGAGTAACAGGTGGTGTAATCGGGGACGAGGCGGTGCCGAGGTCAGGGTAGCCGTTGCGAGGGGTCATTGTGGTCGATGTCTTGGTCATGGATGCCGGTGTCGAGGTAGTCGCACGTGAAGCCGCGCGCAAAGAGGGTGTCGTGGTGATGGTGACACAGACGCGTCGAGGGTCTGCGGAGGCTTGCCAAGGGTTCATGGAGGCGTGCCGAGGATCTACGGAGGCTTGCCTAGGATGCTTGCCGAGGGTCTGTGGAGGCTTGCCGAGGGTCGATGTAGTTCGAGCCGTCGAGGACGAGGTGCAGCCATAGTTTTGCTAGAGCTAGGCGCACGTCGGGGACAAACACACGCTTCAGTTTTGCCAAAACCGAGTATGAAAAGAATAACTCGTCGGTGACGCGGTCGAGGTAGTCATAAAGAGGTCGATGCCGAAGAAGACTCTGTCAAATCCGATGAAGACGAGGCGCCGATCCGAGTTTTCCAGACCGGGACGAAGGCACTCCCGGTGTTGCTAGTACCAGGAGTACGAGGGGCAGGGACCATCATGAACTTGTCGCCATGTTAGAGAGACTAGCAGAGGAGGCCTCCATAGCGGTTGCGAGGCGCATAGCGGCGAAGGGAGAGATGTCGATGCTGTCCGCGGTTATCAGAGTAGAGTAGCAGGTGGTGTAGTTGGGGACGAGGCGATGAAGCTGACGACGAAGTTGTAGTGGACGAAGACATAGAGGGAAGAAAAAACGACGGTGATCTGGGGTGGTCATGCTGGATATCCTAGAGTGGTGATGGGGTAGTCGGCGGGACTTGCGACAGCGAGAAGTTGCCCTACAGGTTACCTTGTAAAGTGTGGAGGTGGTACTTGAAGTAGGCAAGGAAGAACCCAACGGCGTGACGAAGACCATGCGCAAACGGCGGTGATCCACGCCGTAGGATATGGCGCGGTGGAAACCGAGAACGTCGGGGCGCGGGGACATCGAATTAGACTGCGTGCAGCGACGCTACGACCCGAGGGGGCAACATAGCTGCATGGCGCAAATTGGTGCAGTGGCTGGGAGACCACCAGCGACGTACACGCCAAGAAAGGCGCGTTGGAAGTCGATAGGGTGGACCAAAGACAGCGGCGCTACGGTCCAAAGGGGCAGCACAACGACAACTCATAGCTCGATCGGTGGTAGGCGCATGCTCAGGGACATGCTTGGCGTAGGCAGGCGCGGCAACGGAGAGGGCAAACACATAGACGTGATATAGATCGTCGATGCCGATGTTCGGAGTAGAGGTGCGGCGATGACGATGGCGATGGGCGACTCAATCCGATCTAAGATCGGTAAACCAAAAAAACCGATCAAGAGATCAGAAAAAGAGACTTACATGGCAGCCAATCACGGAACGGCGGACGAACCCTGTGTACAGGTTGCGCAGCCCCAACGGTGATCATGGAGATAAATCTTCCCGGGAGCGGCGCGGCGGAAGCGTGTTGCTCGGCTAGCGCGGCGCCATAGGAGAGGACAACGCAAGGTTGGAGAGAGGTGACGACGGTGCTAGGGTTTTGGCGACGGCTCTAGGATAGGATTAAATTTAGCTCTGATACCATGTAGAAAGATAGAAAGGGATTGATGGAATATAATGAATGTATTATTGAGGCTCATAGGTGAGTATATATAGACGTACATGGATTATCTTAGAGTGCAAGATAAGACAAGAGATATATCTCTATCCTAGATTACCTGTAATATACACTAGCAGTTTAAGTAATCTGACCAATCCCTTGCCAATTACAGTAGATACTGAATTCCTTATCAAGCGCATACTGCACACGAGAAATATGCAGAAGTTTGTACCTCACTAGGTTGAGATAGTTACTTCCATTCTTTGGTTCGTCACACGTCCTAACTCTTATATTTCTCCTTTCTGAACATGTAACATAATATTATGGAAAACGATAGGGTTCTCCGGGTCGCTTCATAACACGAGTCCATTTTTGGGCCCGTCGGTACTGCTTCCTCTCATTACTTTTCCAAGTACTGCTTCCTCTCGTTACTTTCCCAAATCAACGCAAGTACAGAGCCGCTCACGAGTCCGTTTTTGGGCCCGTCGGTACTGCTTCCTCTCATTACTTTCCCAAGTACTGCTTCCTCTCGTTACTTTCCCAAATCAACGCAAGTACAGAGCCGCTCGCCATGGGTGTTGCAAATTGCGCCACTTGCTCGCTTCCTTCCGCCCCTGAGGTTCCGCTGCCCGCTGCCCGAGTCCGTAGCCGCCTCGCTGCCGCGCCACTCCCTCCAGTGTCGCCGCCATCGCCACGCTGCCTCTGCTCACCGCCATGCCCTCGGCGGCTCTCCGGCGGCGTCGAGGACAACACTCTCTTCGTTCAGCAGGCTATGGTCGTCCTTGATATGTCGGAAACATATCTATAATTTTTTAGACTCCATGCTTGTTTAATATCTACTTTGCTTTGCTTTGCTTTGTCTATATTTTAAGGTGTTTTTATATTTTTTGGAACTAACCTATTAACAAGTTGCCATGGTGCCAGTTGCCTGTTTTCTTCTGTTTTTGGTTTCAGAAAGGCAGAAAATCAATATTCTCGGAATTGGACGGGACAAAAGCCAAAGTCAATATTTTACCATGGGAGACACGAAGTCCAGAGGAGAGACGGAGAGGCGATCCAGGGCCGCCACACCCCTCCTAGGCGCGGGTGGGCCCACCCCGCGCCTGGGTAGGGTGTGAGCCCCCTGTCCGCCTCCCAGACTCGCCTATTTGCCTATAAGAATCCCCCGATGCACAAACCCTAGGCACCCCGATCAAAACTTCACGAAACCTTTTGTAGCCGCCGCCACCATCGTCCTTAGATCGGGGGGGGGATCTAAAGTTCTTCCTGGCACCCTGCCAGAGGGGAGATCATCCCGAAGGCCTTCTTCTTTATCATGCCAGCCTCCGGTATGAAACGTGAGTAGTTCCACCTTGGACTATGGGTCCATGTAGTAGCTAGATGGTTATATATCCTCCTTGTGCTTTCATATATAGATCTTGTGAGCTCCGTTCATGATCAGTATCTAATCTATTTGTAATTATGCATGTTGTGTTTTCGAGGATCCGATGGATATTAAGATTACTATGTCAGATTAATTAATGGTTTTGTCTATTTGATACTATCATGTATGTGTTGTTTGTGATCTTGCATGCTCTTTGTTGTTAGTAGCTATCTTGACCAAGTAGTTGCTAGTGACTCCAAGAGGGGGTACTTATGCTCGATAGTGGGTTCATGCCTCTAGTTTTCAAGGAAAGTGACAAAAATCTCTTCGGCTGTAGATGTGTTGTTGCCACTAGGAAGAAAACAACGGTCTCTTGTTCATAGAACAAGTGGATTATTTATCTTACACACTTTTCTTAAAGCAATTGTTTGTTGCTTGTAACTTAATACTAGAGGGGGTTCGGATGATAACCTGAAGGTGGACTTCTAGTCATAGATGCAGTTGGATGGCGAGCTATGTATATTGTTTTATTGCCCAATCGAATATCATAGGATCTTTTTATCTGGTATTGTATTATTATGCCTTGCTCAGTTCCTTGTAATTTGTTTACCCTTCATGCCATGTTATTTATCTAAGGAGAGCACCTCTAGTGAACTATGGACCCTGGTCTAATATTTACCATTGATATATCTTCTACTGTTACCTGTTTACTTGCTGCAAACCATTACCTTCCACATCGTACAGTTAATCCTTTGTTACAGCAACCGGTAAGATTGATAACCTCACTGTTAGTTGGGGCAAAGTCTTGAGTTTGTGTTGTGCAGGTTTTCACGTTGCTTGCAACACCTGTGTGACGTTTCCTTCCTCCTACTGGTTCGATAACCTCGGTTTTTTTCTGAGGAAAGACTTGCTGCTGTGCTGCTTCACACCTTGCTCTTGGGGTTTCCAACATGCTCCATATCAACTGATCCATCAGTCCTCTGCGTCTACATGAGCCTCGACTCCTCATCCTACAGCAGTCGGTTCCTCGCGCCGCCGCCTATGGCTGGAGCTCGCATCCTCGTCGACCTCCTTCTCCTGCCGCGTGCCCCTCCGAGCTCTGCTGACCTTGGGCTACCGTGCCCGCTCCAAGCCCCGCCGCTGAATCAGGGCCACCGTATTTTGCTACACTGCATGGTGCTACATAGGCACAACGACGATGCTACTGGGAGTGGTCATTGTTGCTACAGATGAAGGGTCGCGATGCTACCGAACAATAAATGGGTTTTGAGATTTTTCTACATGGCAATGCTACAATAGTAGTAATATTTTGCTATTTTATTCTATGTTTTTGCTAGAATAGCATAAATTATTTGCTATGATATTTTTTGACGAAAGTCAGTTTTGCTACCGCAGGCACCTGCGATTTCTCCGGCAAGGTCATTTTTTGCTACATTAGCAAAAAAAAGAATTGCTACCATCGTTTTGCGGTTTTGCTATAATAGTTTAAGGTTTTTGCTACATGGTATCCGGCTAGTCTCCGGTGAGATCGGGTTTGCTACATTAGCACAACTTTTTTGCTACACGATCGCCGGCGAGGTCTCCGGCGAGGTCCAGTCTGTTTTGTATTTTCTAGGCCGAACCATTTTTTCTACATGTAGCGAAAGCGAGTCTATTTGTAGCCAAAGTGGATATGTTTGTAGCAAAAGCGAGATTTTGAAAAAATTTTAGGAACACATGTCTGCCGGATGATTTTGGAGAACTATCCTCGGGTACACATAGTACGGCCCTAATATTATTGCGGATATACCTAGTGGATAAATAGAGCAAAACAAAAGTAGTTTCCCCTTGAAACACATTCGAGGAAGCATGCATGCGCCCAAAGGAATGTTCCTCCTAGGCTCGCTTCTATTCTAGTAGAATAATACTGCAATCCATCTGGACAGCAAGTGGCATCTTTTGACAATATACTTTTGGCCCACACTGCCCGTAACCACAAATCCACAATACAAAATTGCTGTGGAGCCGCACATGCGCAAATAGTAGTACTATTATACTTGTAGTACAAAAGTACACACAGCTCCTTAACCAGCAATGGAGGCAAACGCGTGTCCGCGGTTTGAACTTGAGGCTTTCTTTTACTTGAGTGCACAGCGATGGTGTTCCACTGAAATCAGAGGACAAAGCATATGCCAACTCTTGGAGTTCAAGGTAAAGCAAAACATATATGATCATGATTCATGTGATAGAATAAACAGGGGAAATAAGTAGGAGTACATGCCATTCAGCAAGATGCATTGTCTGTACTGTATCTGATACTAGTAGTACGAGTACTTTTTTCCAAGCAAAAACAAAACTAACAAAAGAATAAAATCAGAGTCCAACCACTTCGGTTGGAGCTACGTACGCACACAATCAACTATACTATTCAACCAATGTAGTACTAGTAGGCTACAACACACCACACGATTTTTCTTCGTCTTCTTCCCGCAAATTCTCTGCTTCTCGTTAAAACAAAAATCAAACAAGCCATATTACAAAATTTTGCGACAAAAAAAAAGGGAGACGGGGAAGAGTAAAATCAAGGGGATTTTTTCTAGAAACCGAACGGAGCAGTCCGGTTCAGGTCAGCCGGGGAATCCTGTACGGCTCCAGACGGCGTCGCGCACCCGCGAAGCGTCCCGGCCCTTGAGGGTGCGGCCGACGCCCTCGACCACCGACGCCCTGGCCTGGCGCCGCGCCAGGTACAGGTGCGGCGGCACCCACCCGTTCGCGTCCTCTTCGCAGGGCGCTGCGGGCTCCGGCTCCAGCTCGGCGAAGCGGCTGGGCCACGCCGGCACCTCTACCGGCGCAGACGCCACCACCTGCCGCCCGTCCGCGAACGCCCGGCTGAGGCCGCCCACGCGCCGCGGCGCCTCGCTCCTGTCCGTGGTTTCCCGGTCCCGATCGGCGGTGGGGGTCGTCGGCGCGTCCGACGACTGCGAGTACCAGATGTCCGATTCGACGAGGTCAGGCAGGTCGTCGTCGGGGAACGGTGCGACGGTGGCGGAGCCTGGGCGGCTGTGGAAGCCGAGGAAGCGCTCGGCGGTGGAGAACGCCGTCGGCTTGCGCGCCTTCGCCATCAGCAAAGCTACGGCCTTCGGCGCCGGCGTCACCGGGCGATCGGTCTGGCTTTCGCCGGTTGGGAGGAACGAGTTCGGGAGGCGCACGGGAGACTTGAGGTTGAGGTAAGAGGGTATTGTTGGTTAGAAGGTTTGGCGCTCGGGGCTACCTGGCGAGGTTTTATAGGCCACGAAGCGGGGGTAGTGGGCGGTGGGGCCCACCGCTGGAGCCCGAGTTGTTTGTCGTGACGGGCTCCCCGTAACAACCACCATCACATTATAGATTACGTGTCCACCCCGTATTCCCGGGTCCTTTCTGGCTTAAAGTTTTTGATTTTATTTTGTTTTGAACGTACTCCGTATATATACAATGGTCAATTCCAACCTAGTGATTTCTTTTCGCTTTCTACTACACACGGCTACAGCTGGATTAAGAGATGTACTATACGCTTGTGGCCTCCTTGGACTAAATAATACACTAATACACGTACTGTGTATGTATGAAAACGAGTGGATAACCTTTGTTAGCGCGACTTCTGTAATGCCAGCGAGATCAACGTCTTTTGGACGTCTTTTTACTGCTGTATAATACCTCGAAGCTTCCTGCGACTTTCAGTAACTACAATAGCATAGAAGCAAGCAATAGTGCATGCATACCTCGTGCGAGTGACAGCGGATTAGCACATCCAGATAAGGTGCGTGCGGGGCTAATCATGGTCTACGACAGACCGGGTCCACGGCGCAGGGATGGGGATCAGGATTCAGGCGGCTGCTGCTGCGCTGCGTGCACCCGCACTGCACGGCACGGCCACAGACGACGGAGGTGCAGGTGGGCCAGCCGTCCCCCACGTGGAGTGGGAGCTCGAGTGGCCGACACGAAAGCTTGTGCTACTGGCCAGTACGTGGGGCCCACGGGAGGCTTGGATGGCTGGACAGGGGCGCGCGTAGGTGCTGACGTCACCCTTTTGGCTCGGTGTTACAGGTAGCTAGGCTGGCCCCGTTCATGCACTCAATCGTGCTACCTAGCCCTTTCACGTGCGGCTTTCACCAGTTCGTACCCAGCACGAGAGTTAAACGTACTCCCGTGATTAGATTACGGGGTACTACGTAGCAATGAGAGAAAGCAAAAGTGCTCCACCTAATTTGGTTTGTTGTACCTGGACGGGTACCTGTGTAAGGTACTGGAACGGGTCATGGACTTGCGGCTGTGTCCCTTTTCTGCTGAGGTACAATATCCTTGTTTTTCTGTTTTCAAAATTCTCGTTGGTGAAGCCATTAGTTGACGGGAAGGTAAATTCGTTGAAGCCCGATGAATGCATGTTGGAAAAAAAAAATGGTCCAAGTTCTATGAACCTGCGGCGCGACTCCCTGAGACAAATTAATGCCAGCCGTTCATGCGGAACCATGCAAAAGGCCAAAACGTGAGCAGTGAACTTCTTGGCCCCCAAGTTTCTGATACGTACAGCTTTTTTTTTTTTTGAATGGGCGCATTTATTAACCAAATATTTGATTTCTTTACGCCTGCGTAAGATCTTGTACGCACACGAAAGACAAACTAAGACAATAATGAAAAAGCATTATAAAAGGCACTAAATTAAAGCACGGAAACTAAGATAGCTCAATCCTCGGATCACGGCATCCATGTATGGTAGAAAATATTCTCCAGTGTGTCCAATCGCGTACATCCGTCAGGAAATACGTCCGAAACTCCATACGTTGGAGAATATTCCATGATCGAAGGATAGCCGTGGCTCGATAAATAACCTGCAGGGAAGACACAATGTTATTAAAAATCTTGTCATTTCTACAAAGCCATAGCGACCATATAATGGCAAGCGCTCCCCACTAAACAAGGTTACGTACTTATCAACAATTCCATGTAACCAATTACCAAAACATTGGTTCTTGAGCGTGGGGAGATAAGCCGTAAGATATTTGGATGAATGACCATATAGACCGAGCAAATTTGCGTTGAAAGAATAAGTGTCGAATTGTCTCAACTTGATGACAAAAACACATTGTGTACTTCCATGCCAATTCCTCTTTACAAGATTATCCTTTGTCGAATTACCCTTTCCGTAGATACCATGCAAATATCTTCGTCTTAAGGGGTATTTTCATTTCAAATTTTACTATTATCATCGACTAGGAAATCGGGTTGGACCAAAGCTTTATATAATGAACCAACGGAAAAATTACCACTTTCCAAGATTTCCATTTGAACACATCAACACCGTCCGACAATTGTATCCTGGATAAGTAAAATGAGATTGTTCCAAGATAATAGTCTAGGACCGATGAGACTTCTTACGAAAGACACATTAGGAGGATAGTCCTCCATCCTTTGGAGATTGTATCTCCTTTATGTCTAACAATTGAATATAGAGTTGAGTCTTGTTACATGAAGAGTAGATTGGCCTAGCCATTTATCTTCCCAAAACCTAATTTGTGATCCATCCTTAATCTCAAAAGCACCAAAACGAAAGAAATGTTTCTTTGTGGCCATAAGACCTGCCCAAAAATGTGAATCCCCGGGCTTCCATACCACTTGAGACACACTTTGGAGCCCACATATTTCCTCCATAACATGGTTTGCCAAACGCCTTCCTCCGTAAGTAGCTTAAAAAGCCATTTCACCAGAAGCGCGGTGTTTTTGACATGCAAAGCGTGTATGCCTAGTCCACCAAACTCCTTCGGCCGGCAAACCACATTCCATCGGGCAGACGATATTTCTTTTCTCTATCCCTTGCCAAAAGAATCTTGAGCGGAAATAATCCACTTTGTTCAAAACCCTTTTGGCATTTGGAAAACGAGATCATATACTGATTACCATATTAGTAAGGACTGAATTTAGAAGTACTAGTCTTCCCCAAGAGATAACAATTTTCCTTTCCAACTATTAAGTCGTTTTGTATCCTTTCCTCAACGAGCTTCCATTCAAGAATTGTGAGGCGCCGATAATGAATCGGTATTCCCAAATAATTGATTGAAATCGACCAGGACCACAGAAAAGTTCGGCATATATATGGGCCTCGTTTTGGGCCTCGCCAAAACAATACAAATCGCTTTTATGGAAATTTATTTTAAGCCCGGATAAGAGCTCGAATGCGATAATATTAATTTGATTCTTAGCTTTCTCGGATCATGTTCCATAAAAGAATTGTATCGTCGGTATTGAAGAATAGAAAGTCCACCATCAACGAGATGTGGAACTACACCTTCAATTTGGCCGTCACCTTTGCTCTCTCAATAAGGATAGCCAACATATCAGCCACTATATTAAATAGTAAAGGCGATAATGGATCCCCTTGTCTCGATCCTTTCTTGGTCCGAAAGTATTTGCCAAGATCATCATTTACTTTAATGGCAACACTACCCCAGACACAAAAGGAATCAAAACACGCCACTCCTCGAAAAACCTTTCATACGGAGTGTTCTTTGGAGGAAAGACCGATTAACTTTGTCATAAGCCTTCTCAAAGTCAATCTTGAACAGACACCATTTAATTTTTTGAGTGCGTTCATGAATTGTTTCATCGTAATCACAACCCCATCTAGGATATTTCTTCCTTGCATGAACTTGATTTGAGACAGACTAACAACATTGTCGACAACCGAATTTAGTCTAATTGTAGCAACTTTAGTTAAAATTTTAAAGCTAACATTAAACAAGCGATTGACGATCTGTTGTATCCGTTACGCATTATTAACCTTAAGCGTAAAATTATGTTACCAAAGTTGAGTCTAAAGAGATCCAATTGTCCAACTCAGAAAACCCAAACAAATTCATCGTCCTCCTTGATAACGTCCCGAATTTTTGGTAAAATTCATTGGAATCCATCAGACACAGTGCTTTGTTATGTTCCATTTGGAAAACGCTTTCTTGACCTCTTCCTCGGAATATGAGGCGGATAGAAAACTATTTTCTTCATCCGAAACACAGGGAATATCGGACGTTTGGGACTCATCAAGAGAAAAGAATTCTCCTTTGTTGCCCCAAACAAGGATTTATAATAAGTAATATATGACTTCGGATGTTCTTGTCCCTCAATCATACCTTCATCCTGAATCAGAGAGTGAATAAGTTTCTTCTTATGCCTGCCATTGGCAACTGCATGGAAGTATCTAGTATTCGCATCTCCTTCCAGAATGAATTTAGCTTTAGAGCGTTGGTACCATTTGAGTTCCTCTTCGTGAAGAAGTCGGGCTATCTCGTATTCGATTGGCTTTTAAGCTCAATTTCTTGCGATTAATGGCCTTACCTCCATGAAGCCTCTAAGTCATCTATTATAAGTGTTAGGCGTAATTTTTCTTTTTTTAGGGTACCCGTTGTATGCCTGGCCCAACCCCGAAGGAACTTGCGTAAAGTACGCATTTTGTTATTCCATCGTAGGATAGGCGTTTGGCCATGTACCGGTTTCTCCCAATTAGCCTTAACCATCTCATAAAAACCATCACGAATCATCCAACCGAGTTCAAATTTAAACTCATTTGTAAACTTCCGTGGCGGTAGTCCAAACGAAATAAGTAAAGGGGCATGATCCGATAAAGCCTCAATACGCTCTAGAGCCCGAGCAGTTACCATAGGAATTTTGTTTCCCAATCGGTATCCATAAGCACTCTATCTAGTTTTTCGTATGTTGGCTCGGAAGACTATTAGCCCATGTGAATTGCCTTCCTAACATTGTAACCTCTCTCAAATCCGGTATCAATGACAAGATTGAGCGAAAAGGCCAATGTTCATCGAACCGCCCCGACTTTTCTCATGAGGAAATCGAGCAAATTAAAATCCCTCCTATAAGGATAGGATAAGGATTGTCCTTTGACAAATTCACAAGCTCACGTAAAAAGTCAGCCTTATAAACATCCTGGCGGCCCCGTATCTGGCGACCAAAGACCATGTGAAGTTGTCGACCTTGTTTGGATATGGATTTTTATAAAAAATCTCCCACCGAACTAGCTAAAACTTCCATAGTCTCATCTCGCCGCCTAACAGATCCCCGGATCGACCACGCTGGACGTGATATCCACGTAAAGTCCACTCCACCGAGGCGATTGAGTAGAGTTTGCGAAAAATCCGTCTACCGTCTCGAAATACCAAGAAAATCCAAATTATAATCCCTCACGCAACAAGAAAGAATAAATGTTTAGCCAAGTCCGAAGACCTGCTGTTTGAAAACATTCCATTCATTGAGAAACTATAGGAGATTGGATACGGGATCTCTTACGCAGGCCGGCTCTTGATTTTCGACGAAGCTTTCAGCTCATACATAGAAGCAAGCCCAGTCTCATCAAAGTCCACTTGACACTTCACCGACTAAGTGAGAGAGGAGTTGACCATCTACTGTGGCGTGCAACTCCTCCTCCTCAGTTAGTAAAGCATCAGGAAAAGCACTGACCTTAGGAGTAACCGTTAGACGGTCAACCTCCATATGTCTCAAAACATTAGAAGAAAAAGATACGTCCTGTACAGAGCTACCCAAACTAATGCCAACGTTGGCTAGTTTAGAAGAAATAACAGGAGTAGAAAATGACAAAAAAGACTTCGAATTACTCTTTATACCTGGCGAATCCAAGTTCCTCTCCGCCTTACGCCGCATGGCCTTGAGCATGGAGTCCTCATCATCACGGACGCCCGGAGGCATCGACTCCATGACGCATGCTCACTTTGAATGTAGTACCACTCCCTGCAGTGAGCGTCCCACAGAGAGGCACCCGGACCCTCCGGGTCCGGGCATCCCCAACGACCACCGAGGTCACCGCCCCACCAGCGTGGCGAGGCGTCCCAGGGTCCAACCCCACAGGTCGGACCAAGCGAAGCCAAACCACGAAGGCGGTGACAAGCGTCGCGGTGGTGACCCTCCTGGGCCGCTTCCGCGAACACACGAAGGAACAACCTCCTCAAGTACGAGTGGAAACAGGAATAGATCTGCCCAAAATATCGTCTGGACCTCGCGGTCTTGAGCAAGCTCGCAAGACCGGGATGGAAGCGAGCAGAGCCTCACAGCTGGGCGTGAAAGCGAGGTGCTAAAGTAGAACCCTTCCCACGAAGAGGGGAATCCAAAGGAAGAGCATCTAGTAGTTGTCGTCCCCGCGGAGTCACCGGATTAGCATTAAAGGGGGTGACAGCAAATGCCCTCTGCACCCATTTGGAAGATCAGGCCACAAGTACCGCACATCGGAGGAAGATCCATTCCGCCTCCACGAGTGGCGTGAAGCCTCAAGTATCCATAGCATCCTCAAACTGCTTCCCATTGGCATCATCATCTGCATCATCATCTCCTTTTCTCCACAAGAAAGGAACAAACTCTGGTTCCGGAATATAACCCTCAGGTTCAATCCGAAAACGAAACTCAAAAACCTTGTGTTTAACCACGATCGACAATAAAGTGTCCAAGGCGTCCTTCTCCTTGAGAAAGATCTTCGTGTCAAACATCTCCACGAGTATACGGACTACCCCGCTTCCAGATGAATAAATCAACATCAAGAGTGTTCCCCATGAGTCCTCCAACTGCCCACAAGCCACAGAAAGGATCGCGGAATATGGGGTACCCCCACATGTAACCAAACCTGCATCTCGAGCTTATGTGGCACCTCCTCCATCCTCAGATACCGAGAAGGTCACCAAGCGGTACTAAGTGGAACGCTGTCATCGAGATTCCATCGACCTGTCCAAATCCTCAAACGTCGGAAGCTCACTAAGAAGGCGAATCACCATGAGGCACCGCCTCCACTTCCAGAACATGCACTGACATCGCTGGCGATCGCCTCTGAACAACCTCTGCTGAAACCATCGGTCCGAAACACGTGCGAGCAATCGGTCATTGCGCTCAAGATAATCTCAGTCATTGCATCCGAATGAGTGAACAACGTCGTCACTGCCAATACCCGCCATATACGGTCAAGCGGCTGCCAAAGACCGGGCACCTCAATGTGGGATGTGCAGCGGAATCACAAATATAGCAATAATGAATGACCTTACAATCCTCGCATGAGTATTAACCGCACACTTCCAACAACGAACAAATTTTATTCTTCTTACCGACATCAGACCGCCGTACCCTCGAACTTGGTGCGGTGACAACCGATGGTCGACTCGGTGATGCTCTGTGGAATGATCTGCTGCGGAAAAGGAGGTACAAAACACCCGTGCACCTCATCCGTGGAACCCCATACCTTTGGAAACCTGTCAAGATGAAACCGCTGATCCGATTGTGCATTCAAAACATGTTGCTGAATCCCACTAGCTTGTGGCTGATGGATCGCTTTTATTCTTCTTCGTTAGGAGCAGAGAAGCCGCACGCCCGCTCCCACGAGAAAATTGTTGCGGGGTTGCGGCGGAACCACCGCTGATTACCATTGTGGCCCCATGGATCGGAGGGCAGGCGTCCTCGAAAGCGGCGACGGCTGACCGACAAACGGGTCGACGACCCACGATAAGGACGCCGCAAAGGCTGATGCGGGATAGCTTGCATCGCATTGAAATAAGCCATCGGAGGCTGAATCAACACCGGAGGGAACTGCGGTGACCGGAGTTAGGCTGGTACGTCCGACGAAGCTTGCATATTTCCGTCCGCCGGCGCATGCTGCATCGGAGTAGCCGATACCGTCAGAGGGCTTCAACAGAAGCAGCGTAGCTGCCCCAACGACCGCACAGAGCGGCGTGGTTCGCAGCACGAGGGCGGCCTCAGGGTTTGCCCCATTGCCTCTACCCGCCATCGCAGGAGTGGAGAGCACCGAGGCAAACGACCTCTCGGAGATGTTCAGGGCAGCGCTGGACCGAGGCGGCGACATGAGCGGGTTTGGTCGATGAAGACGGCGACCTGGTGAAGATCCGAGAGTCGGGGCGACTTGGCGGAAGAGCTGACGACGGGACGCTAGCGAACGTTTTCGGCGTCGAGGGAGAGGCTGACCGATACGGGACCGGCCGTTCCCAATCCGGCCCGTGAAAAAAACTGCCCCGTCCCGATCGAATCCGGACCCACCCCAGCGGCCACGTCCAACCTCCCGCGATCAAAGGGTGCCCGCTTGGAAACCGGATCGACCGCCGAGTCCCGCCCCCGAGCGAACGCCTCCGCCGCGAAATGAGCAAAATCGGAGGAGCGGAACGACGAGGAGGCAAGGACCTCGCCAGGCTTGATCTTACCCTGGACACTCTCATTCCCGGCGAAGAAACAAGCCCTCCGTGGCTTCCAGGCGAGGACGACCTGCGCCGCAGAACAGCGCACTCCGGCGATGGAGCGTCGCACGCCGGCGACGACGATCTTCTCTCCCAGAACCGAGACGCTGGAGTAGGAAATCCAATCTCCTCCCAAAATTCCTGCTTGAGTTGATCATCTGTCTTCCGCCGTCGTCGCGACACCGTCTTCCATCCGAGCTCCCCAGATTCATCCTCCAGCGCCTCCAGGGCCTCACGTATTGTCCCTGCCGGTTGAACGGACTCATCCGCGTCGGAATCAGACCCGAGGCAGAGAAACCTCGACCCAGACGCTCCTGGCGAGGTCGACGGCGACGAGAGGCCGCCAGGTGCCAGGGTGAGACGTCGCCTTGAGCCTCCCATCCGTTGTTGTTCACGTTCCCATGCCCACAGATGGACTGATCTGATACGTACAGCTAGCTGAACATAAATGCAAAGGGAGAGTAATCATGTTTTTCTGTCCAGTAATAACTGATTTGGACGTGTGTAGATTTGAATATATCTGTATACTATACTCTACTCAAGTCAATTATTTCTAAAGGGAGGAAATATTAGATGACTCACATTTGTCTAAATATAAGTGTATCTAATATTTAAACTTGACTATATATATTCATATCTAAATAAATCTAAATCAATTAATATGGGAGTGAGTACTATAATTTTCGTATACTCTGGCCTATATTAACAGATTTAACTTTATCTAAATTGGTATTTAGCTAGTTAGAGCGTGTTTGCTTGGTCAGGGCAAGTTTTACAATCTTTCCTACTTGGACGATTGGAACATGCATATGGGCAAATTTAACTTGGCACTTTATTTTATCCATCTAGATTTCTACTAGCAGTTTTGGTCAGTTGTTTGTTTGGCAATAAACTGTGCTTGTTCCATGCAAAAAAAAATCTATATGTCACCACCTCTCACAGGTGCTAATGTTACCACATAGTAGCAGATAAGCAGCAAATTGAACTAGCGATACAAATTAGAACCCTAGCTACTACTCTCTTCTTTTAAAATATACGATGTTTTAACTTTTGTAAAATAAATATATGTAGACATATTTTAGTGTGTAGGTTCAGAATGAATCACACACTAAAAGGCATCTAAATACATCTATTTTACAAAAGCTAACACATCTTATTTTATGAAACAGATGGAGTAGCAAATATCAGTTCACGACAATGTTACCTATCTACTTCCTCTGTTTCAAAATATAAGATATTTTAACTTTGTGAAAAGAGTGTATCTAGACCTTTTTTAGTTTAGATTCAGAGTCAACCTACACACTTAAAGGGGACAAGATACACTCTTTTCACAAAGCTAAAACATCTTATATTTTGAAACACAGAGAGTACTAACAAATGACAGTTCACACAATACTACCTAGCTAATAGAAAATGACAGTTCATCATAATATCACCTAGCTACCACGAATGAAAGTTTTACACCCACGTTAGGGGTTCTTCATAGAACACAAGGGAACCACTTCATCAGTCCATCTTTTTCATTTCTTCCTCTTCATATCATGTAGTTTTTTCTTGTCGCCAACATGTCAAGGGCCCATTATAGTCTCCTGTTCTTCCAAGCATCATAATCATTATGTGTAACACCATGGCCAACATCAACGTCATTGTCGTTGGGAACTACATCTTCCTTTGCCAGGAAGTATTCATCTACGCCAAAGTGCAAGATCCATTTGTTCGAAATGCAACATACCAGAACAAGCTTAACTTGGGTGGGAAAAGAATGGAAAGGCTTCTAATCAAGGATCTTAAACATGTTCTTCAGAGTAGCGAAAACCCTCTCAACCGTGACTCTAAGACTAGAGTGCCTGAGATTGAAAAGTTCCTCTGAAGTCCTAGGATAGTTTCTAGCAGAGAACTCATTGAAATGGTACCTTGTTGACCTGAAGGGTGAAAGAATTCTTGGCGACAAGCATACCCAACATCTGCTAGGTAGAACTTGCCTTCAGGGAAGTTGAGGTTATCATCTATGCGAAGGTTGTCATTCAGAATTGTGGCTTCATGGGAAGATCCTCCCCAGCCAGCAAGCACATATGTGAAATTCATGTCGAAATCAACAGCGACAAGCACATTCTACCTAGGGCAGTGCTTTCTCCCCTATATGTTGTAGGGGTTCGTAGCATGGAAAACAAAAAATTCTATCGCATGAACACACACAAGCCAAGATCTATCTACTCCCTCCGTCCCAAAATACATGTCTCAGATTTTTAAAATTTGGATGAATCTATATACTAAATAGTGTCTAGATTCATCCAAATTTTGACAAATCTAAGACATCTATTTTGGGACGGAGGGAGTACTAGATTGTAGCAACGAGTCGATAGAGTACTAACCCTCGAAGATCCAAAGTGGTTAAAGAGAACATATTCTCGTGGGTGATGTAGTCGTTCACTTGCCGATCTCAAGATCGCATAGATGATCCTTCTGGCGCCGCGTTCCGACAGCGCTTCCGCGGTCGGTCACACGTATGGTACTCGATGAAGACCTTCCTCTCCCTTGTTCTAGCAGGTAGCGGAGGTAGTAGCTCTCTCCTCGCGATTCCGGCAGCATGACTGCGTGGTCTCAGAAGTAGAGGGGAGATCTAGCAGGGCGCCTAAGCTGGAGCGGGTATGGTGGACTAGAGAGAGCCTCGGGGGTAGAGTTTAGACGCCGACGGCTAGGGTTTATACTATATGGCGGAAGCAATTTAGAGGAGAGCTAGGGCGCCAACAGCGGGAGGGGTGATACGTCGTAAACGTATCTATAATTTTTGATGTTCCATGCTTGTTTAGTATCTACTTTGCTTTGATTTGTCTACACTTTGAGGTGTTTTTATATGTTTTCTGGTACTAACCTATTAACAAGATGCCATAGTGCCAGTTGCCTATTTTCTTCTGTTTTTGGTTCCAGAAAGGCAGAAAATCAATATTCTCGGAATTGGACGGGACAAAAGCCAAAGTCATTATTTTCCCGGAGCAACACGGAACCACGAAGCAGAGTTGGAGGAGGACACCAGGGTGGCCACCCCTAGGCACGGATCAGCCCTGGTGGCGCCCACAGGGGGTGTGGGCCCCCTGGACCTCCACCGACCTTGCCTCCTGCGCCTATAAGAAGCCCCCAGGGAGAAAACCCTAAATAATCCAGAAGAAATCCACGAAAACCTTCGTAGCGCCACCGCCACTGAAGGGGAGATTCGGGGGACAGAGAGTCTCTGTTCCGGCACCCTGCTGGGACGGGGAATTGCCCCCGGAGCCATCTCCATTGATCTTCACCACCGTTGCTGATTCCCATGATGAGGAGGGAGTAGTTCTTCCTCGAGGCTAAGGGCTCTACCGGTAGCTATGTGCTCATCTCCCTCTCTCTCTCTATGCATGATCTTGTTGTTGTCATGAGCTTTGTAATCAAGTAGATCTACTCCGTTACTCAAGTGCTTCAATAGATATCTTCTCTCCCCATGTGTGTGAAAGTGACAGCATGCACGCCATGGTGGTACTTAGGCTAGAGTCTACATAAATACTCATCGTGCTTTAATAGATCTATGCTTTTCCCCACGTGTGTGAAAGTGACAGCGTGCACACTGTGTGTGGCACTTAAGATAGGTTATATATATTTGTTATGAGTTATATTTGGAGTTGGATGTGTCTATGAAATTGTGGTGTTTGTTGGAACCATCTAGCGCTCAAGGTGATAGTGTGGGGTTATCTAGATGGGGAAGGAGGACTTTGAGGAGTGTTGTTATAGCCCTGCCATGGATTAGAGTGTCCAACCGGAGAGTAGTTAAGAGTAGTATCATGAAGAGAAGATATTTATAAGAGAGGGTGTTCACTAGTGAAAGTATGATCCCTAGGCCTTGTTTCTAAACATTGAAACACCGTTTGCATCTAGATCTATTGCATGTTTGCTTTCTTCCATCTTTTTTCCTTTAGTATTTTTTGCCCCGTCAGAAGCTATTTTGTGGCGTTGTTGACGAGGAGGAAAGTCAAAAGGCACTCACACACGTTACCCACGGCAACAGCAATCCAGAAAGCTATTTTTTGGCACCGTTACCACTTGTAACTATCTCTTTGCCGAACTAGTGCACCTATACACCTAATAAGTGTATTTGGTATGTTGGGGACACAAGAGACTTCTTGTATCTTGATTGCAGGGTTGCTTGAGAGGGATACCTTTGACCACTTCCTCCCTGAGTTCGATAAACCTTGGGTAATCCACTTCAGGGAAACCTGCTGTTGTTCTACAAACCTCTGCACTTGGAGGCCCAACAACTGTCTACAAGAATAGAAGTGCATAGACATCAAGCTCTTTTGTGTCGTCGTTGCCGGGGAGGTAAGGTAAAAGGTACTCACATCCTCCGGTGTGAGTGCTCGAAGGTACTTCCTTTAGATTCTGCAATTTTGTCTTGTTATTTCTTGTTTTCACTAGTTAGGCTCAATGGAAAACAACAAAAAAATTAGAGAGCTTTCTAGTATTTATATTGAGCAAGGACATGAAGTGTTTGAAGAGAAAATTTAAAAACCTATGGAGAATTATTTGCATGCTAATAGCAATGTTATTAGTATGAATTCTTTGAACACCATTATTGCTAATGCTTTGGAAATGTCTAAGCTTGGGGAAGCTAGTTTTTATGAAAATGATCTTTTTAGTTCCCTAGCTTTGGAAGATAGCTATTCTATTGCTTATGATGATACTAAACCTCCCATATATGATGATTACAATGATAAGTATGATATTTTCAGTCCACCTACTATTGAGGAGAAAATTTATTGTGATTACAATATGCCTGCTATATTTGATGATTATGGTGATGAGAATGATAGTGATAGCTATTTTGTTGAATTTGCTCCCCCTATAATTAATAAGAATGACTATGATTATGTGGAGAGTAATAATTATTATATGCATGTGGCTCATTGTAACATCACAAAAATATTAAACTTGGATCATCAAATGCTAATCATTAAAATTAGGGTTAACAAAAACTTTCCCAACTAAAAGTATGAAAGCATTCATACGTGTGTGTATTTAAAATTTGGATTCTTTTGAATTGCCATGGTTCTGTGTTTCTTTGCTTGTAAAATGATTCTTAGGTGAAATAAATATCATCTGAACAATTCCCAAACTTTTCCCAAAGACAAATAACTCAAAATAAACAAATGAAGTGAATGGTCATTTTTGCCAAATTAACTCCCATGCCTACTTTGGCTATCCCTAGTTTTCAAAACTCAATAGAAACATTTGTGGATCTTTGCACCCCTTGTTAGTACTCATAATAAGGTACCAAGGCCCACTTTGTGATCATCCAAAAACATTCAAATGCTAATTTTAAATGACAGTTTAAAATTGAATTTATTTCATATGGGAAGATCCCACTATTTCAAAAACCACTCAAACAAGCTCAATTTTTAAAACCCAAGCACCCACAGAATCCCCAGCACATGCCTAGCACATCCACCAAAAATCTTTTCAAAATTCAAAAGTAAGTTTCTTGCGGCCATTTCATCAAACACCTTGCAGACTCAAATCAAACAAATCACAAACACTATAGTGTGCAGTAAATTTGGCCTAACTTGTTCCCTCTCTGGTTGCAACTAGTCTTTAGTAGATCATCTAGCTCCTTTAACTAACCTCTAGCACCACTGTAAGCTTTCCTTGCCATCAATGGTGAGCAGGACGAGCCTCACCATGCCACCCCATTGTCGCCGGCCAGATAGCAACCACCCTAGCCTTGCCAACCTTGTCTGGGAGGTAGCCAGCACCTCACCGCCCCCTCTCGACTAGCCCTAGCTCGAAGACAGAGACAGGAACTGCCAGGAACGCCGTGCCCGCGCCGCTGTCGACCATGCCGACGCGCACCACCGTGCACGCATCGTTCCCACTCAACCCGACCACCTTGAGCCCTTGCAGCCCGCCAGCATGAACTCCACCGTCCCAGGAGACCATTAGACATGTTCGTTTCCTCACCCGTACCCCATAGCCACCGCTCGCCGTTGAAGACGCGGCCTCTGCCGCACAGAGCACCGCACGTTCCCGACCGATTGCCACCGCCCTTAAGCGCGCATTGAAGCTCTAGAGCACCGCTAGGAGACCGCTCGTCGATCGCCAACCTCAGCCATGCCTCTAGCCGCCCGTAGCCATGCCGCCACCGTTGCCTGCCCATCCCTCTCGGTCTCGCCGTCGAGCCTATAAAAGGAGGCGACCCCCAGCTGTTTGAAGCACACCATTCCACTCCCCTCACCTCACTGATCATTCCACCCTCTAGCCGGAGCACGAGGAGCAGCCGCTCGCCAGAATTGCGCCGGAGCAGGCCGCCTCTGGAGAACAAGGGAGCCGTTGATTTCGACCACCCCCGGAGATGCCTCGACCATCCCTGAGCTCGCCGTCGACCACTCGTTCGTTTGCCCGCCTCGCCGTCGTCGCTGGAGCCCTGGTATGCCCCCTATGCATCCCCACTCAGCCGCTAGGGTTCGAGCTCGCTGGTGACATGTTCATCGTCGACTATGATCCCAGTCGTCGATCTTCCTTCTAATCCAACGACCCACATAGCCCCGTATCGCTTCGCGTGTTATGATCCACTGACTGGTGGAACCCCCCTGTCAGCTGAGCCGCGCGCTGCGGAGTGACACTGGTCCGGCCCATTAACCTTTATCGCACAGCCCAACCGTTTGAATTTAGATTTTTCTATTTTAATTCAAACTCAATTCTGTTCCTAGATTTAAAAATCAACCCAGTTCGATGTCGTGAACCAAAATGCATGAAACTAATTTTGTTAGAAAGGTACTGAAATGCTTAATCCAAGCCCGTTGGATTCAAATCATTTGGATCTGTAGATCAACCTTGGTAAAAATAACAAAGCAGAAGCTTATCTGCATTCAAACATTTTTCAAAATTCAACCACAATAGCTTTTGAGTTGATTCCAACTCTCAAAAATCACATTTGATCATACCTTTCGGAATATATAAAAACATTTGGGTTTACTTAGAGAAATAATGTTCAAGAAACAAAAGAATGCCACATAGGCATTTCAAGTCACTTTAATTATTTAAAATAAAAAGGTTAAACCTTATTAAATTGGGACACCACTTTAAATCACACTCCCATGTACTGAAATATGTGGTGATGACATGTGTCAACATGATCCCATGTTTGAGTTGGAGAATATTAAATCTTAAGTAGTTTTTCAATGAGTAGAAATTACTTTTCTCAAATTAAAATAAATAAGACAAAAGCTTTAATCTTGTAATGATAGGTGATGATGCTAGATCATCTATAGTAAACCTTTGTGTGATGATTGAAAATAGTTAAGTATTGTTTGATGATTGTGTACCTCGTATTTATTTATAGACGCTAGTACCGACCAAGGATACGAGGAGGAAGGAGGATACTACGAGGAAGAAGCCGAGGAGAAATTCAATCACTTCTCTGCACAAGGCAAGCCTTACTACACAAATTGACCTATGCAAGCTAACACTTGCATCCTAGCAAGTTTATACCACTATCTTAGCAAGCCAAACCATGCAAGTTTTACTTGCAAGAATACCATTTGATAAACCATCCTAGTTTTACTTACAAGCTTTCTACTTTATTTCTTTATCAAAGCTTTCTCTAAGAGTTTACATAGTGAATTGTAGATACTAGAAAGATAATGGAAGGTTTCATAAAGAGCATTAAAATTGGCCTAAGTTAGATAATCTTGATGTCATCCTAAGGCATGAGATTGAACTTAATTAATTTTCACTTGTTTACCACCCCTCATTAGTGCTTACCCCCACTTGTAGATGCTAGTGCTAAGCATAAAACTTGATCAACTTTAGATGGGAATACTTGGAGAAAATGGTTATGAAAACCTTGGAATGATGAGTCATTCTACTGAAATGTTTTGACATGTGTTTCCGAACACCAGATGACTTTGATGATAAAAATGTTGAGGCATGAGACTTAGCCCTTTTTAAAACTGATGGTTGTCTGGATGCGATACCATTCCAATTTTACCGTACAACCACAATACCCAAAAATTGGGTAGGGCTTGACTGGAAACTTATATACCTTAGTATGGGTTCCCTCACGGTCAAGGTCTGAGCTGAGGCTACCTTGTGAAGATTGTCCACCTGTGCAGTACCCAAGATGACAGTTGGTCATGGTTGGGAGGCCAAACTCATAGGAAAGGTGCCTATACTAGGGCGTGTAATTGAAAGGTTAGGATTGATTATCCGCATACTGACTATGGTGAATTCAGGATTTGTTCCTGACGGATGTATCGAATGTTGTGGTGAAAGTGTACAATCTCTGTAGAGTGTCAAACTATTCGAATAGCCACGTCCGCGATTATGGACATTTGGAGTGGCCATACTGTTCCCCCATCAGATGTTTTCAAAATGACTTGTGAAATGAATCGAGACTTTGACTTGACCACAACAGAGTTGTGACATGAAATTCAAGTTCCCACTTAGGTGTTATAAAATTTCAACTAGTTCTTGCTTCTGAACTTAGTAGAGGTAAATCTGGCTTTTTGCAAAATAACCCTAGAGCTAGTGTCCTACTACAAAAAACCCCTTAACTTGTTAGTATTAGTTGCGAGTACTTAAAGAGTACTCATGGCTTTGTCCCTGGCTCTTCCCGTGGCCAGAATATGAAGAGGAGTACCAGGATGACGAACCGCAGGAAGGTTACGACAACTAGGATCATCTCCCATCATCAACATTGCCTGTGACCCCGAAGATGTAGCTTCTCCTATGCTACCTTTATTATTACGTTATTCCGTTGCTTGAGTTGTATTAAGAACTGGATCATGAGATCCTTATCTGTGTAAGACCTTATGTATGGTTTGTAATGGATGATGTACTGTGATATCCAAATCTGGTATGTCTCGCAAAAATGGTAATCCTGGGATTGCGATGTATGGCATAACAGGGATCTGGGATTAAAAATCCGGGTGTTGACACTCATGATAAGAATGTTTTATGTGATAGTTATATTGTTAATTTTATTCATGATGCTACTGAAATTTATTATGAGAGAGAGAAACATGGTTTTATGCATCTCAATAATATTAAGTTTCCCCTCTTTATGTTGAAAGTTTTGAAGTTTCACTTGTTTTGCTTTCCTATGCTTGTTGCTTTGTGCTTTCATGACTTGTTTCTTTAAAATATTCCTATGCATAGTAAGTGAGTTAGACATAAATGTGTTTTGAATTTTATTCTTGATGCTCTCTTTTACTTCAATTCATATTTCTTATGTGAGCATCTTCTCAAACTATCAAGCCTAACTTAAAGGCGTTAAAGAAAAGTACTTGTTGGGAGATAACCCAAGAGTTTTCTTGAGTCTTGGAAGTTATTACTTCAGTAATGACCTCTCCTTATCCTTTTTGTTTGATTTTTGTGCCAATAATAACCTCTAATGAGAGAGAAGTAAGATTTTAGGAGTTGTTGTCCCAAAACAGATTTTTGTGCTCCACCGTAAAAAAATCATGAGGAATCTATGTAAGTCGTATTGAGCTGATATCTTGTGAATAAATACCCTAGTATGTTAGATAAATTTCATTAGTTCAATAATTTTTTATTTGAGCAACACAAGGTCTTCGAAAAACTACCTGCTGGTCTGTTTTGCCAGATTTCTGCCATTATTTGCATTTGCTTCTTATTGATTCCTTTATGGGTTCTTTTTGGGAAATTGAGATCTTTGAGTGAATTTCTACAGTATCTTGTGTTTTTAGTGAAAATTTTGCTGTTCTAAAGCTAAGCCCAAGTGTCTATTATCTTTTGAATACACTAATGTTGCTAATGAAGATTGTGTGAAGTTTTGTATGAAGGAAAATTTTCAGGTGTAGAGAAAGAATGGTGTAATGAGATGAACAATGGACAAAAGCTCAAGCTTGGGGATGTCACCCCGTGTCACCCCAAGAAATATTCAAGAGGTACAAGCATCAAAGCTTGGGGATTCCCAAGGCATCCCCTTCTTCATCAATAAAAATCTCAGGTTTTTCTAGATACTTCATTTTTATTGTTTCATGCACAATTGTGTTGTTCTTGGAGCATCTTAGTTTTCGTTCTTGGTTTTCTTTTGCTTAGTTTGCTTGATTAATTTGGTTTGATTACACCACACTTCTTTTGGAGAGAGACACACTCTATTTTCATTGCCTAGAACACTCTAGTTTTCATTCTTATTGTCTTGTGAGTGTTCTCTTTTGCTAGCACCGTGTTTAGCCTTAGTTTTCTTGTACTTTTATCTTAGAAATTTTTAATTCTTCTTTGTGGATTTGTGAGACATGCTCACTGATCTTTATTGTTTATTATCTTTGTGGGTTGTTTCAAATAAGTCAATTGGTGTTAGAAAAGAGTAGGAAGTTCTTGCTTATAGTGGTACAAGAGGAGCTTGCTTTGACTGTGGCTTAGACTTTATCATATCATGCTAGATGTTGATTTGACCTTATGCTTAGTGATTATTGCCGTAGCATGACTTGTTCCAAAAAACTGGGATTGCTTATTATGTCTTGAAAGAATTATGTGTTGTTTTAGCATACAAAAGCATAGTATTGTGGTATTCTCCTTTGATGCTTTCAGGACCGGCGCTGAGGGGTCGCCACCCTGGCACCGACCAGGGGCCCACGGCCGGAGGGGGCCTAAAAATTTGGATTTGTACTCATGTACTCCCTTTGTATGGAAATAAATGTACTTCTAACCTTATTCTAAGTCAAAGTTAACAACGATTTGACTAATTTTTATAAAAAATGTAGTGATACTTATGACTCTAAATTATTACCAATATATGTGTTTTAAAATTTAGTTTCATGATATGTTAATATATGTTGCTATATTTATCTATAAAGTTGGTCAAATTTAATAAACTTTAACTTGGCTAAACGCTAGACGTACACTTATTTGCGAACAGAGGAAGTATATATATACGGGTATACATCTTCTGCCCACGACGCGAGAAACGAGTAGGGCCCTGAAATCAGACATAACGCGTCGAGCAGGAAATCAAAAAGGCTCACTACGACACGAGGCACCAAGCTTACGAGTTACAACGCGTTACGACGCTAGCCGCATGGGTTACAATGCGTCGCGAACTTGTGATCTCCCTTCTCTTCTCCTCGAATCTTCGGAAATCGGTCGGACTCCGTGCCTCGATCTCTAGGGCCCTGCCTCCCTGACTCGATGGACGATCGCAGATTCGCATGTCATCTATTGTCTATCGGGGATCACCAATTCACCTGCTGCAGACTCTGATCCTCACTCCTGACTTATTATCATTGGAATTATTTCTTATTTGAGGTAATCAAACTAGCAACAAATACTATTTATTATATTTTGAGAATAAAATGTTTGGTTGGATGTTAATTTTTATTTTAAAAGTGCCAGCAGATACATATATGATAAAAAAATATGTCTCTATATACATTAGCCTTAAGGCCCATGCTGTCGACTTTGCCTAGGGCCCTGAAAAACATAGAGCCGACCCTGGATGCTTTGTTTGGGTTGACTTGGCACATGCTCACACCATGTTATGACTATGAACAAGTCATCATAGCCTCTATGATCATTTAGTCCTTGACTTGTAGTACCACTCTATGCTTTGATTAGTAATGTTTTGTCGCTCTGCATGATTATGGCCATTATTGCTCTCTTAGTTGGTTGCTCCTAGTCTTTTGCTAGCCTCCACTTGTATGAGTAAGCTCTACTCATGCTTCCAACTCCCGAGAAACCAAGTTATTCCAAAGTGTCCACTATAAATTCCTATAAATGGTGTGTTACACCATTCCAAGTATATTCTTGTTTTCAGCTGTCTTCCAATTAGAAAGTATTTTGTTATGTGAAAACTCAGTGATTAAAGCTCTCACGAACTTGATGGCATACTTTATATTCCTTGGCCCTAATAAACTTGAACCATTGTATCATCTATGTTGTATATGCTTGCACTTATACGTTGGAATTAGCAGAACCGTGCTGTCACGGGGAACGCTTTCAACATTGCACTTGTACTTTGTACACAGTTGATATCATGCTCTTTTCTCTATGGATGTCGTCGGTGTGAAATAAAAGTGGAGCTTGTAAGTCCACGGAGTTATGTATGTGTGTTAGAGAAACGCCTGGGACGCTATCCTAAGCCATGCCTAATCATGGTGGAAACTTGCAGCATCAGCATAATGACATCTATGAAGCTTACTTCTTATAAAAAAAGAGACATATTGAAAAGAGGAAAGAGAGAAAAAGCACCATTTTCCCATGGTAAATAAGAAGATTGCTGAGATGATCAATGTATGCTTGTATTGTCATTTTGATTATGGGATAGCTCCTGTATCATGTGCAAGGGGTACCCCATTAGCGATTCTCTATGATACACATGTATTTACTATGACAAGAACTTACAAGTGACTAAAGTTGAGTAGCATGAGGAGCGGCCCTCGTATTCAAGGGACATGAGATTGCCAACTTATACTTTGTCAAGCATATACTCCATCTTTGTTCACTTTAACATTAATCACTTCAAGATGCTTATGATAGGGCAATGAGGGATGAAACCTAACAAGTACCATAATTTCTGGAAGCTCTTTTTGAGACTTGAAATCCCTGCTTCCCTTTATGAAGGGCGTTTGTTCCACTATTATATTGAGTCTCCACCTTCTACCTTTACGCACCAGTTAAGAGAGCATAGTTGTCATTCTTAGTTCTATGTGCATCATCCCAAAACTTATTGATTGATGCATATTGTTGATATTGCTTGTTCTTGTGCTATTTGTATCTAGTCACTCTTATGAACTTTGAAGGTTTCCTATGCATCTGTTTGCTACTCTATGAGGGACAAGTTGATTGCCACCATGCCATGTTTTCTGTATGTGAAACAAACAAACGTTTTTCAATGCATATTATTCATGATCTTTGTTTGTATCCTTTAATGTTGCATGCATAGTTACTTTGTCTTACTGTTAGAACTCCATCTTTCATGGTCATGTTTAGAGTACTTTGATCCCAGCTGAAAGTACAAAGGAAGTCGCCTAGAGGGGGGGGTGAATAGGCTTTTAAAAATATTATGGTTTAGGCTCAAGTAAATGCGGAATAAAACTAACGTTTAATTTATTGAGCACAAAACCTAGCCACTAAGTTCACCTAGGTGCACCAACAACCTATGCTAAGCAATACAAGCAACAAGGTGATAGCAAGGTATAAAAACTTCAAGCACGATGGCTATCACAATGTAAAGTGCATAAGTAAAGGGTTCGGTTGAGAGATAACCTATGGACGCGGAGACGAAGATTTGTTTCCCGAAGTTCACTTCCAAAGAAGCTACGTCTCCGTTGGAGAGGTGCGATGGCGCAATGCTCCGAACGCATACAAATGGCTCACCTCGAGGTGTGGTGGCTCGATGCTCACCCAACGCCACACAAGGCCTCACCCCGGATGCGAAGCACGCAACTCACCGACGCCACAAAGGCTCACCTATTCTCCCAAGTGCGCACACAAAGGCGGGCACTTGCTCCACTATGGGACGCTTGAGGGGTCACCGAACCCGTACAAGATTGGGGCTAACTCCACAACTCAATTGGAGGCTCCCAACAACAAAGCCACAACAGGCCAACAATGCCAAAAGGCCAACAACGCCACAAAAGGCTACAAGACCACAAAGGTCAACAATCCAACCATTAACCGTCTAGGGTTCCAAGGAACCCAAGATAAACAAGCTCACAAGCTTGAACTCGCCGAATCTCCGAGGAGAACTCAAACCTATGCACCAAATGCAAGGGCAAGTCCTTCTCTCCCAAATTCCAACAAAGCTACAAAAGCTATTGGGGGAATAAGGGAGGAAGAACACAAGAGGAGAACACAAAACTCTCCAAGATCTAGATCCCAATGATTCCTTCACAAAGAAGGGATTTGACTTGGGGGGATTGTAGATCTAGATCTCCTCTCTCCAATCCCTCAAAAAGATGCAAGAATCATAGGAGGGGGAAGGGAGAGGGAAAGCTTCTTCAAGGTTGACAATGGAGGAGAGAGAGAAAGCCAAGAACCAAGAAGAAAAGCTAGTGCCCACGAAGGGGAAGAGGAGCCCCTTTTAAAGGGCTCCCGATCTGCCGTTATGGGCATTCGCGACACCTGGCGGAACTTCGGTGGCACCCACCAACGAAAACGCAGAGCGAGAAACTGAAAAACGAATCATGGCGGAACTTCCGCTCAGCGGAAGTTCCAGCCTGGCTCCAACGGTCATCGACCGTTGGCGCTGCTCGAGCGCAACCGGAAGTTCCGGTCAAAACAGACCGGAAGTTCGGTGAACTTCGAAAGCAAGTTCCGACAAAGTTCGGCAAATAGAACGCTTCAAAATGAAGGTTCGATCCTTCACTGGAACTTGGGGCGGAACAAGGGGCGGAACTTATGAGTCGCAAAGCGAGTCTAACCGGAAGTTCCGGCCTTCAGGCGGAAGTTCCGCTCAAGAACTTTTGCCAGGACAAGTTCCGATGCAAGTTCCGGCAAATAGCACACTTCAATACAGAAGGTTACTGAACCGCTCGGAACTTGGGCGGAACTAGCGTCGGAACAAACTGTAGAACAGCCCGCAGAAAGAAGTTTGAGCGGAACTTCCGGTGGGAAGCCGGAACTTCCGGTCAGGGAAATTCCAGAAACCAGAAAACCAGAAACGCAATAACTTTTGCATCCGAACTCCAAACGGTATGAAACCAATTTTGTTGGAAATATAACGACGAATAGAATCCAAGGTGTGGAGAAAATATTGGGTATCACCTTGGGAGAAAATATCATAAATATATATGTGAAGTATCCCCCAAGGTGTGGAGCCGGAAAACTCGCAAGATCAAAAACCGCAATAAGATATGCAAGTGAAATCCTTAGATGATGAACTAGAGCTTGTTATGATGATGACCACAAGCTCTATATCCTCTCATGGACAAGAACCAAATAACAACCAAGAAAGATGATGCTATGAATGCAAAGGTTTGAGCTCTCTCCGAACGATGCAAACGAGACACCCGCTTGAGAGCCCCTCTTGATAGTACGGCTATCTATCCTAAACCCGGTCTCCCAACTAACAACACGAGACCGCAAAGAGAAGCCCTATCAACATACCTTTGCATTGGCGTCCCACTTGAACTTGATGTAGACCGTCTTGTTCTTCTATAGTGGGAACACCTTTCTTGTTTGCTCTTGCTCGCTCTTGCTTGATGAAGACTTGCAAAATGCTCCCCCATACTCCATGGGGAAACCTCTTCTTTGAACTTGTCTTCATCATTCCATGAGCACGAGGATGGCAAGCTTCAAGCATGAGATCTTCTAGAGATGGCGCATCTTGAGCTCGTCCTTCTTCATCCTTACTTGAGGTTGATCCATCTTGATGCAACTCTTTGCACATTCCTTGATCGACCTTCAAGCTCCTTCTTTCTTCATGATTCCAATGGGCACAAAGCCCTTGGACATTTCTTCATCTTCCAACCTTGATACCAACACATGGCCCAAGCTATGCCAATGGACAAACCTACAAGTGAAACTCAATTTACACATTAGTACATAGAGATTGTCATTAATTACCAAAACCACACATGGGGGCATACATGCCCTTTCACCAGCTTTCAATGCTTGCAAGTGGTTTGATCTTCATTGTGATGGTGCATGTCACCTCAAAAATTATTCTTTTTATCACTTACCTACTCGAGGACGAGCAGGAGTTAAGCTTGGGGATGCTTGATATGTCGTAAACGTATCTATAATTTTTGATGTTCCATGCTTGTTTAGTATCTACTTTGCTTTGCTTTGTCTACACTTTGAGGTGTTTTTATATGTTTTCTAGTACTAATCTATTAACAAGATGACATAGTGCCACTTGCCTGTTTTCTTCTGTTTTTGGTTCCAGAAAGGCAGAAAATCAATATTCTCGAAATTGGATGGGACAAAAGCCAAAGTCATTATTTTCCCGGAGCAACACGGAACCATGAAGCAGAGTGGAGGAGGACACCAGGGTGGTCGCACCCCCCTAGGAGTGGGCCAGCCCTGGTGGTGCCCACAGGGGTGTGGGCCCCCTAGACATCAACTGACCTTGCCTCCTACGCCTATAAGAATCCCCCGGGGAGAAAACCCTAAATAATCCAAAAGAAATCCACGAAAACCTCCGTAGCGCCACCGCTACCGAAGGGGAGATTCGAGGGACAGAAAGTCTCTGTTCCGACACCCTGCCAGGACGTGGAATTGCCCCCAGAGCCATCTCCATCGATCTCCACCACCATCTTCATCACCGTTGTTGATTCCCATGATAAGGAGGGAGTAGTTCTTCCTCGAGCCTAGGGGCTCTACCGATAGCTATATGTTCATCTCTCTCTCTATGCATGATCTTATTATGGTCATGAGCTTTGTAATCAAGTAGATCTACTTTGTTACTCAAGTGCTTCAATAGATATCTGCTCTCCTATGTGTGTGAAAGTGACAGCATGCACACCATGGTGGCACTTAGGCTAGAGTATACATAAATACTCATCGTGCTTTAATAGATCTATGCTTTTCCCCATGTGTGTGAAAGTGACAGCGTGCACACCGTGCGTGGCACTTAAGCTAGGTTATATATATTTGTTATAAGTTATATTTGGATTTGGATGTCTCTATGAAATTGTGGTGTTTGTTGGAACCATCTAGAGCTCAAGGTGACAGTGTGGGGCTATCTAGATGGGGAAGGCGGACTTTGAGGAGTGTTGTTATAGCCCTGCCATGGATTAGAGTGTCCAACCAGAGAGTAGTTAAGAGTAGTATCATGAAGAGAAGATATTTATAAAAGAGGGTGTTCACTAGTGAAAGTATGATCCCTAGGCCTTGGTTCTAAACATTGAAACACCATTTGCATCTAGATCTATTGCATGTTTGTTTGCTTCCATCTTTTTGCCTTTAGTATTTTTTGCCCCGTCAGAATCTATTTTCTGGCGCCGTTGTCGGGGAGGAAAGGTAAAAGGCACTCACACACGTTACCCCATGGCAACAGCAAGCCAGAAAGCTATTTTCTGGCACCGTTACCACTTGTATTTCACTATCTCTTCACCGAACTAGTGCACCTATACACCTGAAAAGTGTATTGGGTGTGTTGGGGACACAAGAGACTTCTTGTATCTTGATTGCAGGGTTGCTTGAGAGGGATACCTTTGACCACTTCCTCCCTGAGTTCGATAAACCTTGGTTAATCCACTTAAGGGAAACTTGTTGTTGTTCTACAAACCTCTGCACTTGGAGGCCCAACAACTGTCTACGAGAATAGAAGTGCGTAGACATCAAGGGGCGGCGGCCTAGGGTTTAGAGGGGGCTGGCTAGGTGCAAGGTGTAGGGAAAGGGGGTGCCCCTCCATTTCTTTTATAGGTGGGAGGGGCGGCTAGGTCTAGCCGTGTCCTCCCCCAACTCCCTTGCTGGCCGGCGTATTGGTGGAGGGAAGGGAAACCTTCTCTCCCAAGGTTTCCTTCTCTCCCTCCACTTGGAAACTAATGTTCTAGTTTGACTTTTTTAAACTGCCTTTTTGACTTTCAAACTAGAGTTTGATTTATTTCTTCCAAGTGTCCAGCAAAGTGACCTAGGACATGATGAAAACATTCCACTTTGTCATGACACATCCATGTCTCCTTCCCCCTTCGGATCGGTGGGCCTTCTAGACCCTTCTAGAACATTCCGGTGAAAACACCGTAACCATTCCTGAACTCCAGAATTGGACTTGAATCTTATTCTCCGAACCATTCCGGATCTCCTCATGATATACCGGATCCCATCCAATATTCCAAACTACATTCGGTATCTTTACTCACATTCCATATCTACTAAACAATATCGAATCCTAAAGTGTGTCTCCCTACGGTTCGTGAATTATCCAGACATGATCGAGACTCTTCTCCAATCAATAACCAATAGAGGAATCTGTAAATTCATATGGCTCCCACATATTTCTACGATTACTTCATGATCGAATGAACCATTTACATACGGTACCAATTTTCCTTTGTCTCATGATACTTTACTTATCCGAGGTTTTGATCATCGGTATCTCTGCATACCTAGTTTAACATTGTTACCGATAAGTACTCTTTACTCGTTTATGTGATATGTGATCCCTTGTCAGCCAGTCACATGCTTGCAAGCTAATTGGATGACATTCCACCTAGAGGGCCCAGACTATATCTATCTGTCATATGGATGGACAAATCCCACTATTGATCCATGTGCCTCAACACATACTTGCTGAACACTCAATGCCATCTTTATAGCCACCTAGTTACGAAGTGGTGTTTGATGTCATCAAAGCATCCATTCGGTGATGGTGATTAACATGATCTCATGGTTGAAGGATTTAGGTTACTATGTATTTGAAAGCTTATAGCAAGTGAACTATTTTAAATGACTTGATCTCATGCTACGCTTAATAATAGGAGTATGTCCATCACATCATTCTCCTAATGATATGACCTTGTTGTTAATAACATCTCAATGTTCATGATCAGGAAACGATGATCATATATTAACCAACAAGCTAAATTAACAAGAGGCTTTATGTAACACACTCAGATCGGCCCTATGCAAGTTTCAGCGATTCTCGCCAAACCCGCATAGAAACGATTCAAAGGCGCCCACCAGGCACTTTCGTGTGGGTGGAAAATGAAGTAATATCATTACACAATAGTCCATGATGGAACCCACAGAACAGATATATACAACCACGACTCAATGAGTCAAGAATACAGATATACAGTACTAAGACGCAAATCACCTTGAAAATGATACACATACGAGTACGGACAAGATGCAAATTTGACTAAGAGCTCTAAAGAATAACCAATGGCGTCCATAACCCTGCCTAGGCCAAGCTGGAAGGGTAACCCTGCTAACAACGTCGATCTCAAAACCTGCTAAACAAAAGGGGTGCTGGCAAAGGAAAAAGGAAAAAGAGAGAGAGGTCAGTACTGAGGACAGTACACAGCGAGTCTTAGAATTCGGCAGTCCTTGCGTACATAGGTATGGTGGACTAAAGCGGCAACACATCATGCACTAAACAACCTATAGAGACTCGATACAACTGTCGGCTATCAGAGAGGGATAAGAAAGACCTATTCGGATCCAACCTGATACTAACACCAAACATACCCATCCTGGCGTTTCCCCCTCAAGACCAAACGAGGAAGTCAGACCGAGGAACTCACACAGTTGGCAATATTATTTATTCCATTAAAGTTGCAGCAATTACTAGTCAGATATAGATAGAATGAGTCATCCTGATATAATAAGCAGTGGGCACTTTTAGTTAACCATTCCGTTGTAGTTATGACACTTACTAGTCAGATACAAATAGCATGAGATATCCCAAACCCAGCAGCTGTTGGTACTTTTATTTAGCCATTCCGTTGTAGTGAAGCTGATTACTAGTCATTATAAAGTCAAATTTATAGCACTACTTTAGTTATAGTTATCTATGATCGAGATACTGTGCTCCAAGTCGTCCATAACCGCGGACACGGCTTTTAAAAAGTTTTACCCTGCAGGGGGCACAAATAGCAACACACGCACGATCAACCTCGGAAAAACTAAATGAAAACCCGACGAGGCATCACGACAAATAAATCGCAACATTCATTTAATATTTCAGGGGGACACCCCACCAAGCTACCCGCTACGAAGTTGGCCGGCTCGAAGACGGACCCAGAGGTTTGTGATGACGATTGTAAACGACTGGGAACCCGAAAGTGTGACTGGGCTTGTCGATACCGCGAAATAGTGGCACGGAGTTCCAAAACAGTACAGGCGCTCCACACGCAATAGTAAATAAAGCAGTAAAACATGACATAATCGTGGCATAAGTACATGATAGTAATAAAGCCCCAAACTACTTTGTGGCCCCAAGAAATAAGATATGACTCAAGCTCATGCTAAGGAGATTCATGGTCCAACATGCGGATAGTGCGAATAGTCAAGGAATAGGTATCAAGTACTCGGGGTCCTACGAGACACAAGTGGACGGTTAAAAACCAAATAACATCTATTGCCCACCTATGCCTCTGCATTATTTACCTACTTTAAATTTTAGTTATTAAACGGTAATGAAAGTCATGATCATCTCCAACATTAAGCATGAGGAATTTCTCCAATAACTGTGGAACATCGACGGTGCGAAGCAACACCTGCGCGAGCAACTATGACTTGCAAGGTGTCCATGCCAATATAGGGCTACAGGGAAAATAAACGGGGTACGGAATCTATAGCATCGCAACACAAATAGCAATAGATCAACATGAGGAAATAAAGACTACAAAAGTCAGATAGGTAGAAAGGGGGAGAATGCTCGCCAGAAAACATTACCGAAGATTCATCCGAAGATCGGGTCGACACTCGCATCAACTCATCAGCCTAATCCATAAGGAAGCAAAGCACTAGCACAAACACCCGATGCACTATTTAATACTACAGCAAAAGATCAGGCATGATGCATGTATGATGTATGACAATGCAAGGATACAATGCAATTAGGCAATATTAAACGAAACCGGGGTCCCGACAATTAATTAAGTTGTTTATGTTGTTTAGATACCTCACAATTTAAATGTTGTACTCCCTACGACCCATATTACTTGACTTGGATTTTTCAAAATTTGAATGAACCTATATACTAAATAGTGTCTAGATTCATCCAAATCTAGATAAATTTGAGTCAACTCATATGGTTCGGAGGGATTATTAACAAGCCAAAGTATGTCATTGGTTCGCTACAAAAGTTTAAATAGAGCCAATATAGGACTAGAAAAGACCGCATATGGACTTCATGTTTAATTATAAGGTGAATCGACTATACAACCCGCACCAGCGAAATATGTATGCAGGCATGTAAAATTTATATGCAACAATTCATATGGATGTCAATTTATAAAATAGGGCTCAGAAAGATTCACACATCTCGGTATCGGTGATCTTGGGCTCCAGGGGTTCGGGGTTCGGGCGCGCCGGGATCGGTCTTCGAAATCGGGGTCAGAGAACTTGGCGTTCTAGGGTGAAGACCATGGTGGTTTCGACTTCAATTGTCAGTGTCGATCTTATTTGTGGGTGATGGACTTATCGCGGTGTCGTATAGGGGTCTCATAACTACTCCCTCCGTTTCAAAATATAAGATGTTTTAGGTTTGTGAAGAAAATGAATCTAGACTTCTTTTAGTGTGTAGATTCATCCCAAAGTTGAGTGAACCTACATACTAAAACAAGTCTAGATTTATTTTCTTCACAAACCTAAAACATCTTATATTTTGAAACGGAGGGAGTAGATGATTACACGAGGATATTGCGTTGGCATGTCCTTCGGGTGGCACCACATCACTGCATTACTTTGGATAGAGGCACATCACAAAAGAGTGAAGTGATTCATAGATAGGTAGATATTCGATGGCAGCACCGCTATAGAGCCGTGTGTCCTCTAAGACGAAACAAACAAATAGGCTTGAATGAACACTGCTGAAACAAACAGAGGTGGCCAACACAACGCAGCGAGGCGGGGGGCACATGCAGAGGAGGTTCCCGGCGAGGCCGGGCTCGCGACAAGCGGCAGCACACGCGAAGGTTGGCGAGGAAGGCGAGTAGAGGATGTGGCGGAGAAGCGCAGGCTCGCGGCAGGGGTCATGGCGACGTCTGCTTCAGGGGAGGAAGGTGCGACGAGGAGGTCGGCAAAGCGGCGGCACGCTAGCTCGGCGAGCTGCTACCGGCCGGAGGGCGCCACAGGAGGAGGGAGCAGAGGCGGGGCAGCGAGCGGAGGAGAGGGGCGCGTGGGACTCGGGTGAGGAGGCGCAGATGACAAGGAGGCCGAAGCGGACGCGCGTGCAGCTTGACGGTCACATCAGGGCCGCGACAGCGGGATCGGAAGTTCGCGGCAGGAGGGGGGTCGCGTACGCGAGAGAGAGGCGAGAGGGAGAGACAGGGTGGGGCCAGGTAGGTGGGATCCTGATGCGGGGCGGGGGCTTCGCGTGAGATCGACACGGGCACATGGGGATTGCGCTGCGGAGGAGCATGCTGGTGGGGCCAGGGTTGCGACGCTCGGTGCATGTCGCGCGAGGCGTGCATGCATGTGCGTGTTGCGTTGTGTCCTGGTGTGTGCGCAGCGGCTGGTAGGGCGTTGCGTGTGTGGGTTTGTGAAACCGGTGGCGGGGTGGGGTGTGACTAGGTGGTGGGTAGAATTAGGGTTTGACTAGTTGGGCTGGGTAGTAGACTGTTGGCTTGTCATGATTTTTCCATGGCAAGCTGGCGGTCTCCCCAGCGATTTATAATTATAAAAACATGTTTATTATTAATTATTATTTTATTTTGTTTAGAACAAAACATTTGTAAATAGGTTTTTAGGCGAACCAAATAACCGGAAGAGACCGGATTTGATAGTTTGAAATAGGGAAATGAGACATGTAAAAAACAAAGATAGTCTTTTGGAAAAATAATTTTAGGCGAAAAATGTATGATGGCATGACTATGCTCAAATGCAATGTGGCATGATGACATGAGCATGCGGTCATGATGATGCACAAAACAAAAACACAGCGATTTTCTAGTACTGGTTTTACCCGGGGTGCTATACTTTACTAGAGACTCTTTTATGTTTACAAACCACACAAGTATTAATGTTTCTGATTAATAAAATTATAGCATGGGATGTAAACATTTATCACAAGCATGAAGATATGATAATAACCACTTTATTATTGCCTCTTGGGCATATCTCCAATAGTCTCCCACTTGCACTAGAGACAATAATCTAATTTTAAATCTTTGTGTATTCAACAGCTATGGCTTTCCGGTGTTGTATGTACACGATTTCTAGTGGTCAAATGATCTTTGGATCCGACACTTTCAGGTCCATGTGTAATTGCATGTATTTGCGTCTCTACGCATCACTCATTCTCTAATAAGATGGCTTTGTATAAATTTGGTCCTTTGGTGATATCTTTAGTTGCTTGCGGTTAAAACATGTTGATAATATGTCGTACAATATATCTTCATAGTACTATCCCGCTGTGAACCACAACTAGTTTGATAACAAACTACTTGACACAAATGCCCTCTTTTGCTGCTATAATAGCAGTCATATACTTAGCCTTTTGTTGTAGTATCTATCACAATGTCTTAACTTTGGAACTGTCACATACCAAAATTTTCCAAATTTTAAAATGTGAAAAAAATAAACAAAATAAATAATTGTTGAAATTTAGGGTGAAAAGAAACTTTTTGAATCCAAATGGAAACCTCAAAACCCAACTTGAACAAACTTTGAATGAAAAGGGAATCCAATAAAATTCCAATCAAGTGAAATGCATTCATCAATGAATGTGTCTTGAAATTCAAACTTGGGAAAAATAAACCAAAACCCAAAACCCTAATGGAAGAAAATCAATTCCAAGATCTCCCTAAGACTATGGATTTGATCCATATAAAAATTCAGCAAAAAACATTTATAAATGATCAAAATGATAAAAAAAATATTATAAAACCACAGAAATAGGTTTCACTTAATTTGGAGCCATGGATAAAATCTTATGAATTTAATAAGATGAAGAAATTAATTTTCAAAGCTAATAAAGCTCCTATCTAAAATCCATACCAATTTGTGAACAAAGTATCCTAAAAGGGTTTAAAAGGGTAAACAAATATTAAACAAAATTGTACAAATTGGAATCACCAAGTTTAGATCTTTAAATAAAAAGATATGGATTTTATAAGATAAAGAAATAAATAAATAAATAAGGAATATTTAAAAACTAAATTAAATCTTGGCCAAACAAATGAAATGAAAGATTATGGAATAATAAAAGGAATACAAGAATTATTTAAATAAAATCATAAGGAATTGAATAATACTCAATTTTATTTAAATAAAGACAAATTGCCTAAACTAAATAACAAATCCCAAGGAAAATATTTAGAAGACAATTTAAATTAAATCCATAAGCAAGTGGAATAATGATAATCCAAATCCAAATAAAAATAAATGGATAAAGAATATTCAAATAAAATAATGATAATCCAAATCCAATTAACCAAAATTCTATTCCATTTGAATGAAGACAAAATCCCTAATAGAAATGATTAATTAAATCATGAGAAAATAGTAAATTGGAAATTACCAAAGTGGATTAAAAATTTATCAAATTAACTTAAAAGAATTATTTGAAATAAAATTTATATGGGATTAAAACCATATTTGATTTTATTTGAATAAAGACAAATACCCAATTTGAATGATTAATAAACCCTATTAAAATATTTTAAATAATAATTCAAGTGAATTATTTGCACTATGGAATAAATAAAACCTACTGAAAAAGGTTTGGTGAAAATTAGAATTCAAATAAAGAGTTTGAAAATATAATTAAAATCTTGTTTGAATAAAAACAATTGTCTATTTAAATAAATAATAAAGCCTAAGAAAATACCAAGAGATATTCTAAATTTGGACTTTAAAATACTTTGTTAAACAATACTGAAATATTAGAAAAGGTTTGACAAAAACCTGAATTCAAATTAAGTTTAAATCATTTGAATCAAAACAAAACAGAAAAGAAAAAGGAAAAAGAAATAGAAAAAAAAGAGAAGAAGCAGCCTAGCCCAACCTGGCCCATCTAGCCCAGCAAGCCCACCTCTCTCCTCTCCCCCGAACAATTTTCTCCTACTCACGAACTAACCCGCACTACCACTAACGACTAGGACCCACCGAAACTCTCCTCACTCGCTGACCAACCGACCCCACTTGTCAGTTGTCGTTTTCACCCGCCGCGACTCATTCTTCCCCAAATCCCCGGTCATTTCGGCCGTCGTTTACTCGCGTTCAATCCACCTTAATGCCGCGATTATTTCTCGCCGTGACCATGCCATCTTAAACGCATAGTCCCTCTCTCTAGATTCCCCCAGACGCCACTCCCCCTCGGCCCCTAGGCTGCATAAATTGCTCCCTGCAAGCCACACTGCCCGACGACCTTTCCCGGACGATTTTGGCGGAACCAGACCACCCCTCCACTCCCAGTAACCGCTAGAGTGACCCCCATCATCAGGCAGACCTACCCATAGCTCTATTTTGCCCACGCGTGCCCCAAGAGCTCGCCTCAGACCACCTCCGAACGTCACCGCCCACTGCTCCGACTCCGGAAGCTTTCCTCGGTAAAATCTGAGCACCCCCTCATCTCTGGATGACCCGAGCATGTTCGCCTAACTCACGTGCGTCTGACACACTTATTGTTTTGTATTAGAGCGCACCACAACTTCGCCAACGTCGATGCCCGAGCACGCCCGTCGTCAGTAGCATCTTCGGCGAGCAATTTCCGACGCGACCGTGCGCCCCTGGCCATACCACGACGACCTTGAGCTTCGCCACACCTCTGCGAACTTGTGAGCCCTTTACCTCTCTCTCTCTCGCCTCCTAAATCGCCGGCAACCTCACCGCCAGAGCGCGCCGCCGCCAGCCACCGTCACAGCGCCGCCCATCCATGGTCAAGTTGCTAGGAGCCGTTAGATCTTGATCCTGCGTAAACGATAGAAACTTAAACCGAAGAGGTATCATGCGCTCTGAGCCGCAAGATTTCCATTAGATCCAATGCACGGTATCACTCGATCCAAACTAAACAGTACCGGCAAATAGGATTGCTCCACGTGGCATGTAGTTGTTTTAAAAACAGAAACCTGTCTATTAGATGTTTGAATTTGTAAATTCCATAACTTTAAATCTACACGTCCAAATTAAGCAAACTTTATATCAATGGAATCAGGAAAAAGAATAATTTCCAACCATGCCCTTTGTTTAGTAAATTTATTCTGTAAAATTAGTTGTTTTTGCAGAAACTTGTTTAGGCATATTTTGAACATAAAAGGTATTCTAAAAATGTTTTTAAGGTAAAATCTTTTATAAAAGGTTTTTTTTGAATCTACTGACCATAAAAACCAACTTGTAGATTTAAAAGTATATTTTGTGATGCTAAGGAATAAATCTTTGAATAAAAGCATTTCTAGTTAAATAAAAATGTTGAATATGATTTAAAAATGCTTTTTGAGTAAAACCTTTTGAAAATGGTTTGAATTAAACTCTCTGCCCCTAAACACCATGTTTTGGATTTAAAAATGTATTTGATTAACCCTAGTAAAATTATTACTTTATTCAAAGGCATTTCTAACAAAATAAATGGTGCTTGATTTAAAAATGGTTTTTTGAGTGAAACCTTTTGCAAATGGTTTAATATTAAACACTTGACCTTAAAACACTAAAATTTCTGTTTAAAAATATATTTTTCAAACACTAGAAATTATTACTTTGATTTAAATCAATTCCACCAAAACAAAAGGGATTTAAAGTGGCCATTTTCACTAACTTGTTATCAAATGGTTTTGCCACTTTGATAAAATGACCAACAGGTGTTTTATAATGTTTATAGCCTATTAAAGACCACCTTTCCAAATAAAACAATCTTTTGCATGCTTGCATGCATTGTTTTGTTTTCTTTATTTTATGTGTTGAATTGTTTGAATGCTAGATTGAATTTGTGCCTTGCTTGATTGAATTATAGTGAACTTTGAAGAGTGTGACTATTGCAAGATCAAGGAGTGAACTTATATTATCTACCAAAAAGGCAAGTGGTGCTTCATACGTTTTGTCCTATTATTTTCACTATGCATTAGTGATATTTCTAAGTAGGACTTGCACGGAATTTTCTATGTGTTAACTATGCCATGGGAAATCCTAGTAGATGAACCTTAGTAGAATTTTCCATAAGTTAAGATTCCTACTACTATCATGCTTAACATAGCTAGTAGAAAACAAGGGTGGATTATATTCATGCTATGAAATATTTCTAAGTCACGGACTTGTGTTTTGTTTAATAAAACAACTATGTGAATGAATCACCTGGGTGGAATGGTTGTGAATGGGTTATGTTGAGTGGTTACACAGGGCCCATATTTATGGACTACCATAGTGTATCTCACTTGTGGAATGCCACCCAGGAACAAAGAGATTTGAGATGTCAAATGTTGAGAAGCTTCAAGTGTAACCACTTGGCATTATGGGCTCTGCCTGGATCATATAGGTTGTAATAACTTAGCCAAATGGACAGTTGGTGGTAGGGGGTGATAGGTTTGGGAACGCATCCATTTTGGTCTAAGGGAAGGCTTCTGAAAGATCTTGTCTCGATGCATGTCGAGTCTTGTGGGGAAAGTGCACCACCTCTCGATAGAGTAAAATCTAAGTACTTAGCCGTGTCCTCGGAAATGGACAATTTGAGCATCAAGACATGGAATCTATAAAGGATCTCCTCATCCCAATTTCTAAGTTAAAAAATTGTGGTTGAACAAGGGTAGAGGATCACCAATGTCTATTGGTAGATGCTTTGGGTGATTTGACAAACATAAACTTAGTGTTTTCAAAAGATAAGGAAAATCTATTTTGAGCAAAGCAAGCCTAAGCTCCACTTAGCCAAATGCATATAGATGATAGTTACCACTATACTACCATAATATCACTTGCCAATACAATTCAAATGTATTGACCCTTGTGGATGTAACTTATTATGTTGCAGGTTTGTTTGATGTTAGAGAAGTGTGTTAATTAGGATTACAAGTCTACAACCAACATGATTTCTTGTGGCACTTTGAAGATGGAGGACTCAATGCTATATAGTTATTTCTGCTTCATTGTAATGAGATAGCCAAATAAGCTATGTAAGATGTAATGAATTATTTTATTCCTGGTTATAAAGTTGTATTATGACCTTTGTTTCTTGATATTACATCTTAACTGTGGATGCTAGCTATTGATCCAGGGACTAGCATTATAAACACAGGGATCTCTACCTTATTAAAGGTTGGGACCTCTACAGGAACTTATCCAAATCCTTTATGGAACTTACTATCCATTATATTTTGCCACCCTAAGTTTAGATTGAGATAAACTTAATTTGTACTTTGTGACAAAACTAGTATCAATGTAGTACTTTTACAATGAACTAACCATCTATTTGTCACCTCTACAAAAATAATACATTCTTAGTTCTTCCAAAAGATCATAAGAATATCTTTACTACCGTCCAATGATCATCTTATGAATCATTATGGCATATGATCATAACATTTAGAGTATAGGACATATCTGGATGTGTACATATCACAGTATGATTGAAAACACTCTTTGTGATTTCATTCATCAAGTATTAAAAATACTTGAATCTTTGTCTCACTTATCAAGTGTCGATACACTTGAATTTCGATTTAATCCTTTCTGTGTGGCAAGAACCTTTCTTGTCATTTCCATATTGAACTCTTTCAATATCTCATCTATGTACATTTGACACAACCATATTAGCATATAAATCTATCCATATAGATATTGATACCAAATATTTGGGTTTTGCCTAAGTCTTTCATCAAAATTAAATTCTGAACTTGTGCTAATAAAAGATACATCATATCCAATCAACTATTTCCTCCACATAATGTATTAGAAAAATGTCTTAGCGCTCCCACTTAATTTCTTGCAAATGCAAGCATGTTCATCGTCTCCGATGAAATTAAACTCTTCAACAATTTCATCATGGTGAAGATTTCAACTCCTCGATGCTTATTTCAACCATTGAAGTTTGTATACACTTTTAGCATCCTTTTGAATTAACAAAACCCTCTGGATCGTTCTATGTACACGTCATAGGTACCAATTCTATTAAAAGAACTTTGTTTTGTTTGTTCAACTACCATATAACAGAATTATATGTAGTGGTTGCTACATTAATCCGTCTAGACTAAACATCGCTATGAAAGATCACATCTTGTCATAGTCAACCTTTGAACATTGTTGTGAAATCTTTCCCAACATGTCGACTATTTTATAGATGTAAAACATCCATGTCTATTTCTTTATAGATCCAAACACGACTGTAAGGTCTTACACCTTTCCAGAGGGTCTTTCAAGTTCAAAGCTTGATTTCTCATGTATGGAACTATCACAGATTCTATGGATTAAAGCCATCTGACAGAGTCAGGGCCCATCATTGCTTCTTTGCATACAGACGGTTCATCATTGTCAAACAACAATTATCCACTTTCAAATCCTAGTATTTGATTGTTTACCCGGCCTACTTGGTTCAATAGGAACTTAGACCTCTATGACCACAGCCTTTGAGGCACGTGAGCCATGAGCTTTGTTGCTGCCTCCGGAACACTTTTCGGCGCTGCGCAACTTTGCACATATAGCTAAGGTTCTTTTAACCTTATCAAATTTATATTGTCCTCCCACTTAACTTTTCACGGAAAATTCCTTCTCAAAGAAACTTGACATTCTAAGCGACAAACACTTTTGTCTCTGGTGTTATGGAGGAATATTCAATGGTTATTTGAAGTAACATACAAAGACATGTTCATCCGTCTTTGGTTGCAAACATCTTTCTTATGCATAGCATACCAGTGTTTTAAGAAAGTACAACTTGGGTTTTATCCCAAACCATAACTTATATGGTGTCATTTCAATGGATCATGATGGAGCCCTTTTCAGTGAAAAATCGGTAGTCTCTAAAGCTTATAATCTTTAAAATATAATGCCAGTTTTAGAAATGACACCTTTGATCTTACCATGTCAAACAAGGTTTTATTACATATCTCGATTATTCCATACTCATATGGTGTTTCAGGAAACGCAAATCCATGGAACGATTCCTCAAATCTTAGGTGTTATGCTAAACTTGTAACTCAAATATTTTCCTTTATGATCCTATCATAAACTCTTTATTTTCTTGTTACAATGATTTTCCAATTCATCTTGAAAGTCTTTGAACTTTTTCAAATGTTTCATACTTAATCCTTATTTAAGTAAATATACATATATTCACTCAAATTTTCGGAGAAAGCATATGAAGTTGAAATCCGTCACTCTCGACTACACATAATGGGCTTCATACAACAATATGTACAAGTTCCAATAAGCTAGTCATTCATTCCCTTTTGGCCTATAAACAAAGTTTTAATTATCTCTAGGAAAGTTCCGCAAGCGTCATTTGATCAAAAATCAAAAGACTCCAAAATTCCATCAAGTATGGGGTTTCTTCATGTTTTCTTTCCACTATAATTTAAACGGCGATGTCACTTCTTAAGTGATCTTTCAATCAATTGTCTTTTGAAATTTTTAGCATTATCTTTATGGATGTGATTTCTCCAACTAGACTTGTATATCATCCATCTTTCATGGAATACGGAAATTATTTGAACAACCCTTTTGTTCTCATAATACTTGATAAAACAAATCTTGAAGGCAAGCTTTGATATTAACGAGCAACATAACAACCCTTTATTTGTTCTCAATGAACATCATCACATATTCTTTTGCTAGTTACTTAGGACATTGTAGTTCATGAATTGTGTTGTTTCATATGACGATTCACACCAACAAATTCAGTATCCAATACTCAAGAACTACATTGTTTAACAAGCAAAGAATACAACCATAACACATATATCCTCTATATACCTAAGGTGAACAATGATAGTCTTTTATTTTCTGCCAATTATTTCTTAGATTTCTCTTTCAGTATTTATTTATCCTTTAAAATGAATCTATCAACATCAAAAGTGGCGCCATACTCATGACACATAGTCCAAAGCGTGTATAGTTAAATACCAATGTCTTTGGACTTGCACTTTGAAGTAGATAACCATCATCAAATGCTTGGTGTTCTTTAAAATTCCATTATTTAGTAATCTTTTAGTGTAGTAAACATTTTATCTACATCAAATATCCATCCTTATCATGGAACTATTCATGATCAAGCTACTTTAGCTTATAACGGTGAATTGTGAGTATAATGTTGCTCTCCAAAACCTTTTGGAGGATTAGGACGACCAACGTCTCCAACCTTTTACAAATTCTCATCAAATATGAGAACATAAACTTTTGCCATATTATACTCTATCATGTTGTAACCAAAACATCGTTTTAGATATCGCAATATCTTCACACATGATGGTTTCTGAAACAACTCTTTCAGCTCCTAGATAACCTTGATATTAAAACAATCTTTTGAACATCAAGAATCATGGAGACAAACATGATGCTTAGATACTAACACTGGAATTGTTACTCTTGATTTAATACCAATTATTAAACTTCATGGAGTAACTGGAACTTGCTGAAAGTTTGCAATAAAACTTTTAAACTTTAGATTAACACTTCAAAACAATATGATACCAGTTCGTAAAGTAACTAACCAGAATTTTATAGTTCTATCATCTCAATTTCAACTAAGCATAAGGTGGTAAACGGATGCCAATGACTACAACAACAATGCAAATTCACTTTGATTTAATTTATGATAAATAGTGTTCAACTTTTAATCATATTACTATTGAACTCCCACTCAAAACAATATCCCTCACATTATTTTAGTGATCACACGAACCAAATCCACTACACCAAGTCCGATCATCACGTGACATGATGTAGTTTCAAAGGCGAACAATCATCATGTTCATCATATCATATATATGACCCATGCTTTACCTTTTGGTATTCCGTGTTCCAATACCATGTATGTACATGCTAGGATCGTCAAGATTAACCGTAGTTTCTGCATGAGCAAATATGGCTTGCTCCTGTTGTATGCACACATTGATTCTATCACACCCGATCATCATGTGGTACTTCGAAACGATGCGTCTTGGTAACGGTGCTAACTAAGGATGAACACTTTACTTGATAATTTTGTGAGAGGGGTCATCTTATAATGCTACCATCGCGACCTAATTAATACAAGATGCATAAAAGGATTAAAATCACATGCAATTCAAAATATGTGATATGATATGGCATTTCTTCTTGTGCTTCTGATCTCAATCTTCAAGCACGAACATGATCTCCATCATCACCGGTATGGCGTCAAGGTCAATGGCACCGCTCCATGGTTGTCGTCCACCAGCATCAACTATTACAAATACTTTGAAAAATAGATACGCGGGTCTCAACGAAATTAAAAGACAGCCATAAGGCTCCCGTCGGTTGCCGACTTATAATAAGGATCATTGCATACATCATATATAATCACAATCATGGTCATATCACATCACAGCACACCCCTTCAAAACAAAGTTAGACGCCTCTAATTTTCTTTGCATGTTTTACGTGGTTTGGGAATTTCGAATAAGAACCATTCTAACTTATGAACAAGAACCACAACATTGATACTAGTATTGTTAATCACCCGTTGTAAATTGAATCTTCACTATGTTGGAAGAGACAGACACCCGCAAAGCCACTTATGCAATACAAGTTGCATGTCGAGCCTGGAGCAAGTCTCATGAACGATGTCATGTAAGGTTAACCCGATCTGCTTCATCCCACCATCCCGCAAGATGCAAAGTACACAAGAAGCAATCGACAACAAAAGCATCAACGCCCACAATGACCATTGTGTTCTACTCGTGCAACAGATCTACTCATAGACACGGCTCTGATACCACTTTAGGGGTTCATATCATGGAAAACAAGAAAATTCTATCACATGAAGACACACAAGCCAAGATCTATCTACTAGATTGTAGAAACGAGTCGATAGAGTACTAACCCTCGAAGATCCAAAGCGGTTAACGAGAGCAGATTCTCGTGGGTGATGTGGTCGTTCACTTGCCGATCTCAAGATCGCGTGGACGATCCTTCCACCGCGTTCTGGCAGCGCTTCCGCAGTCGGTCACATGTACGGTACTCGATGAAGACCTTCCTCTCTCTTTTTCCAGCAGGCAGCGGAGGTTGTAGCACTCTCCTCGTGATTCCAGTAGCACGACGGCGTGGTGTCGGAAGTAGAGGGGAGATCTCGGGCTTCGCCTAAGCCGGAGCGAGTATGGTGGAGTAGAGAGAGCCTCGGGGCTAGAGTTTAGATGCCGAGGGAGTAGACCAACCAGCGGCTACGGTTTAGACTAGATGGCGGAAGAAATTTATAGGAGAGCTAGGGCGCCAGCAGCAGGAGGGGCGGCGGCCTAGGGTTTAGAGGGGGGCGCTGGCTAAGTGCAAGGTGTAGGGAGAGGGGTGCCCCCTCCCTTTCTTTTATAGGTGGGAGGGGCGGCTAGGGCTAGCCGTGTCCTCCCCTAACTCCCTTGATAGCCAGCGGATTGGTGGGGAGGGAAGGGAAACCTTCTCTCCCTCCACTTGGAAACTAATGTTCCAATTTGACTTTTTCAAACTGCCTTTTTGACTTTCAAACTAGAGTTTTTGATTTCTTTATTCCAAGTGTCCAGCCAAGTGAACTAGGACATGATGCAACCATTCCACTTTGTCATAACACATCCATGTCCCCTTCCCCCTCCGAATCGGTGGGCCTTCTAGACCCTTCTAGAACATTCCGGTGAAAACACCGTAACCATTCCCGAACTCTGAAATTGGACTTTCCTTATATGAATCTTATTGTCCGGACCATTTCGGATTTCCCCGTGATATCCTAGATCCCATCCGAGATTCCGAACTACATTCGGTCTCTTTACTCACATTCGATATCTACTAAACAACATCGAATCCTTAAGTGTGTCTCCCTACGGTTCGTGAATTAGGCAGACATGATCGAGACTCTTCTCCGATCAATAACCAATAGAGGAATCTGGAAATTCATATGGCTCCCATATATTTCTACGATTACTTCATGATCAAATGAACCATTTACATACGATACCAATTTCCCTTTGTCTCACGATACTTTACTTATCCGAGGTTTTGATCATCGGTATCTCTACATACCTAGTTCAACCACGTTACCGATAAGTACTCTTTACTCGTTTCTGTGATATGTGATCCCTTGTGAGCCAGTCACATGCTTGCAAGCTAATTGGATGACATTCCACCGAGAGGGCCCAGTGTTGGAGATATGCCCAAGAGGCAATAATAAAGTGGTTATTATCATATCTTCACACTTATGATAAATGTTTACATACCATGCTATAATTGTATTAACCGGAAACATTAATACTTGTGTGATTTGTAAACTAAAATTTGAAGTCCCTAGTATAGCCTCTATACTTCACTAGCTTGTTGGTTGATTAATGATTGTGGTTTCCCTATCATGAACATTGAGATGTTATCAACAACAAGATCATATCGTTAGGAGAATGATATGGTGGACATACTCCTATAGATAAGCGTAGCATAAAGATCAAGTCATTTTAAATAGTTCAATTGCTATATGCTTTCTGATACATAGTAACCTAATTCCTTCGACCATGATATCATGCATATCACCTTTGCCGGATGGATGCTTTGTTGACATCAAACACCACACCGTAACAGGGTGGCTATAAAGGTGGCATTGAGTGTTCAGAAAGTATTGGTTGAAACACATGGATCAAGAGTGGGATTTGTCCATCCATATGACGGATAGATATACTATGGGCCCTCTCGGTGAAATGTCATCCAGTTAGCTTGCAAGCATGTGGAGCTCACAAGGATCACATATCACGGAACGAGAAAAAGTACTTTACGTAACGAGGTTGAACTAGGTATGCAGAGATACCGACGATCATAACCTCGGATAAGTAAACTATCGTGAGACAAAGGGAAATTGGTATCGTATGTAAGTGGTTCATTCGATCGCAAAGTAATCGTAGAAATATGTGGGAGCCATATGAATTTCCAGATTCCTCTATTGGTTATTGTTCGGAGAAGTGTCTCGATCATGTCCGCATAATTCACGAACCGTAGGGAGACACACTTAAGGATTCGACGTTGTTTTGAGTAGTTATGGTATTGTTATCGCCATATTTTGGCCAAAGAAGGAGATGGGTCGTGATCAAGATGGGCTTGGAAGATACGTATATTCAACGTGTTGTTGAATCAGCCTTGTGCGTGGATTTGGGCTAAATTGCCCGTGTATCTTGTATCATAGTAGGTTCCGTTTCAGTTTAGGTAAAGATAGAGTTGTAGAGTTATTCCAAAGATAGAAAGTCTCCGGACTATAAATATGTACCTAAGGTTATCGAGAAGAGGACAATCACGTTCACAACAAACACAATCTCGGCGCATCGCCACCCCTTGTTTCTAGGGTTTCTTTCGGGTAAGTGTCATGCTACCTAGATCGCATCTTGCGATCTAGGCAGTATTTTTACTTATGCGTTATTTGGTGTTACTCGTACTGAAGCCTTGTTGATGGCGAGTAACACTACTATCATAGATTTATTGAGGCTAGCATCAGTGCTCTTCGTTATAATTGTTTAAAGTTATGCTACCTCTAGTTACCCCGTTACCTTTGCACCTTCTCCCAAGTGCAAGGGTAGCATCTTGCTTGATCTTTATTTAGCTGATTCGATCTGTTATGGTTATGCCTTGTTCACCAAGGTTTAGTTTGATATCTACGTAGTCAGGCCTTGCAAACGGGTTGAACGATCCAGTAGTACGTAAGGACGTGGTTTACTAGTTCTAGAGAAGTTGTTCCGGTAATTGACTTTACGTCGGTTGTTAGGCCTCCTCTAGGGTTAGTTTTCTATCATCTTTTGTATCTACCAGGCTCAATTACGTGTAGGACGTTCGATTCGTGGTGAAAGCGTTAAAGCCGTAGATCGATTTAACTTGTAATGATAAAGAAAAACCCCATGTTATCGTAAATCTAATGCGAGAACCATGGGATAATCGGCTCTAGGAGCCGATTCATGGAAACACAGGGCGGTCACGGCTCGAATTTCGTATACTTGTTTACCATGCAGAAATCCATCGAGCAATCCTTCACCTTCGACCGGTATAGGTCGTGCTTGCATCTCGAACCAAGCCGGGCGTGTCTTGGGAGTTTTGCGGGCGTTGCAGGGACCAGGCCCACCAGCAGTTCTGGGAGCCTCCGGCTCTCTTCGTGTTGCTTCGCTGCTCGCCGGTGGGTTTTGGCAGCAACACATTCAGCACGCCGGTGGGACCTTCAACAACATCCGACGCCGAGATGGGGATGGACCGATCACGCATCTGACGAGCTTCTGAGGAGCACAAGGCGGTATGACGAGATCAAAACTCTCTTGAGGCCGACCTCATCGGCTCTTTTGAGAGGACCCGTAAGCATGGCATCAAGTGGAGGGGTTCTCACCGAGGTGCTCTTGATGAGGTGGATCTGCTGTTCCTTGAGGAGCGCACGAGGCTCTGCGACAGGAGGTCAACTACATGGTGGCTCATTCTCTTCACCGCCGTTCTGAGAGCCCGGTGAACGCTTTTGAGCGGATCGCAGTTCGCGTAGTTCAGGAGATCATGAAACATCAGTATTCTCCAACGGGGCCTACTCTGGGGACTCACCAGGAGAAATACCGCTCGAGCCAGGCCACCGCGCCATTCACACTTGCGGCTCGGACGCCAGGCAGCGTCGTCGTCTACAAGGTCGGAGGCGACCCGGATTGCCGATTCCTGTTTGAACCACCTAAAGAAATCCCACATGGATATGTGTGCACTTACGTGCGGACCGCAATAACGACACGCACCAACCAGATTGCAACGCGGGATTTCTGGCGTGAGTTCTGGGCGGGGTTTCAATGGCGTTTACGAGCGGCGATGCACAGGATGGACGCCGACAAAGCGTGGCTAGCCAAGTATGCCACCGAGCGAGTCATGAGAATCTAGCCCTGCGGCTCAAGCGATGGAGCAAATCCGTACCATCTTGAGAGACCGGTTCGGCCGTGCAAGAGAAGGACAATCGGCTATTCAAAGCCGTACCCAACGAGTTTGATCTGATCCGCTGCCTCCCAAGTATCGGCTCCACAGTTCTCCGGGTTCAGCGGATCGGAAGGATCGAGCTCGATCGAGCACGTGAGCCGATACAGCGCACGATTAGGCATGATTTCAGCATCGGATCAGGCTGGCGTAAGGTTCTTTGCGCAATCTCAGCGGGACCAGCTTTTGGGTGGTACACCTCGCTGCCACCGATTCGATTCAGACTGGAAGCAAGCTGGAAGAGCGGTTCCACATTCATTATCATTGAGGCTACCGAGGTGGCATTGCGGAACTGGCGCAGTAAGCGAGAAAGCAGGCGAGTACATCCAGCGCTTGTCAAGAACCGATGTTACTCGTTTAAGCGAAAAGAAGCAGTCGAGCTAGCAGTGTTGGGTCTCTCAGCACCCATCAAGGATCTGGCTTTCCAAGTAGAGTACAACTCATTGGCGCACATGGCCCAGAAGCTGACAATGTATGAACAGCGCCACCCGGAGTTGTACCAAGACAAGTTCAAACGTCCAATAGGCCTGGTCGATACAGAAGAAGATGATCCTACACAAGACCAGGAGGTGGCCGTAGCTGAATGGGCTCGGGGGGCAGATCCTATATCCTGCAAATGGGTGAAAGCGACAAGGGCACCAAAGGGTTCGACTTGATGTGAGCAAAGCCGGCGGATATTCGATTCTTCTTTGAAGGAGAAGCGGTGAGGTTACCCGAAGGCCACAAAATCCCTACGACTCAGGAAATGAACGGGCGACCATACTGCAAGTGGCAGCCCTCGTTAACCCACACCACCAATGACTGCAAAGAGCTACGTCGCCAGATCCAAACAGCAATAGAGCAAGGCCGTCTGATCACAGGCGATTCGCCATGAAAGTAGACACAAACCCATTTCCTGGCGTCAACATGGTAGAACACAGTCACTCCACGAGGCGTCAGCTGGAGTTCTTGTTCGATGTTAATATGGCAGGATCTGGGTACCACCATGGCACACACAAGGAGGAAGGAGGTCGCTCTCGGGGCAAAGAAAGAGAGGAGGATGGTCCACGCGACCGGCCCAGCCGCAATGACAGGCGGTATTTAACAGAGGAACAGGTGAGGAGAGTGCGATATCAAAAGCCACATTCCACGCATCTCCTTAACAAGTATGAGCGTCAGTATGACCAACGTCGCCAGCGCGATGGAGACGATGAAGGATATGAGCACCTCGCTAGGGGACCGTCAAAAGAAAAGGAAGGCGCAGACAAACATTGGGATTGTCCTTTCTTCAAGTATTGCTGGGACGCGGGAATGAGCCGATTACCTACAGTCGACAACTGCCCGGAATGTGGACAGCAGAGGGAGGACACGGGCCGGTTCGGTGTTCAAACGTCTAGGGCCTCTCCACCTCGAGCTGTTCTGGAGTCCGCTCGAGCAAAAGACCTCGAAAAGCCAAGGGATGACAAAGAAGAAGACAAATATCACCGTCAAGGTGGTGTCCACGGACTCGGACATACCCAAAAGCGTAGAGTGCACTGCGTAACTTGGAGGAAGTCACACGATATCTCCACGCTTTAAAGAAAGCACGGCCCGATCGGCGTTAAAATTAAGCGGACCTTGGAAGCGGAAGACCGCCCGACAAGGAAAGAGTGGCGCCCAAACCGGTAAAAGCCGATGCACGACATCGGGCACAAACATGGTGTTCATACTTCCGTAATTCTGCGCCAAGAACCAATGAGCTACCAGTGGCAGTTCATTGCGGCCACGGTCGGTTATCTTTGAGAAGCCACGTGAGAAGGGTTACAAACATCTGAAAGCCCTGTACCTACGAGGTTACATCAATGGGCAACCTGTTAGCAAGATGTTGGTGGACACCGGAGCGGCAGTCAATATAATGCCATACTCCATGCTACGGCGTTTGGGACGCTCTACCGCAGATCTGATCAAAACCAACGTCACGTTAAGCGACTTCAATGGCCAGACATCGGAAATGCAAGGCGTACTGAACGTGGATCTGACCGTGGGCAGAAAAACCATACCCACGTCATTTTTCGTCGTGGACAGCAAAAGCACCTACGCTGTCTTGCTAGGAAGAGATTGGATTCACGCTAATTGCTGCATTCCGTCCACGATGCACCAATGCCTAATCTGATGGGATGGAGATGAAGTGGAGGTCATCCATGCGATGATTCTATCGAGATCTCCATAGCTGGCATGAACGTCGGGAAGCGAAGACCAAGAACCGATCTCGGAATCGGTCTAGGCGGTGTGGCGCATTGAAGCTACAAAAAGCGGGGTGAGGCTGGTCTTATCCACGGCACAGAGTAGAAAAGTCCACGATCATGCGTGGTACGGCCGATCCCTGCGATCGGCCACAAAAAATAAAAAGCAGTAATCATACGACAAGCAGATCATGTAGTCGTAGCAGAGAGATGCCCTGCCATTGTAAAACAATAAGGTGTAAACCGTCCTTGACTAATGCAATCAAAAAGGGGGCCGATTCAGGCAATCGGCCCAAATTATTTTTGTTATCCTCACCTCTTGTTGCCCTGTGCTTAGCATCGATTTGACAGGTGACGGAAAGCTAGGGTATGGGTTTACGTCCGCTGATGAACTAGAAGAAATCGACATTGGTCCTGGGGATAAGCCACGACCAACATTTATCAGCAAAAAGTTAGATCCGAGTCTGCGGGGTCCGATGATAGCCCTGTTGAAACAATATCCAGCATCGCTTCAGGACTACAGAGATGCTGGATTAGACAGAGCATCATTGAGCTCGACTCCGCTTAAAAAGTTTCGCCATTCCAAGGTGAGCACGGCGGATGAAGGCGAAATTCGAAGAATCAAGAAGGAGGTCGAGAAAATGTTGACGACCAAGTTAATCGACCATGCGGTATCTTTGAGTGGATTTATAGTATCGCACTGTAGAGAAAAAGGATGGCGTTGGCGTGTTGCCATAGATTTTCGGGATCTCAATGAGCTACCCCAAAGGACGAGTATCCGATGCCGGTGGCAGAAACGTTAATCAAAGCAGCGGCTGGTAATAAGATCTTGAGCTTCCTGGATGGCAATGCGATTACAACCAAATTTTATGGCTCCGGAAGACATACACAAGACGCATTCGAGTCCTGTGGTCGGTGGGGTTGTTTGAATATGTAGTCATGACGTTTGGACTGAAGAATGCGGGCGCCACGTACCAAAGAGCCATGACTTATATTTTCCATGATCTGATCGGCAAGCTGGTGGAAATTTACATAGATGACGTGGTGGTCAAGTCTGCTTAAGCGCAAGGAAACTTGTACGATCTGCAACGCGTCCTGGACCGAACAAGAAAATTCGGGCTACGGATGAATCCAAAGAAGTGTGCCTTGAGGTGACGGTCAGTTCTTGGGTTTTTGGTCCATGAACGGAATTGAGATCGGCTGAAAAGTCGAGGCGGTCACGAACAATGAAGCCACCCACCACAAAGAAAGAACTGCAGTCTCTCATCGGCAAGATCAACTTCGTCAGAAGATTCATCTCAATCTGTCAGGAAGAATAGAGCCGTTCATGGGACTAGTGAAAATTAAATCTGACGAGGAATTCTGAGGCGAACAACAACGAGCCTTGACGAGATCAAAGAATATCGGCGAAGCCGCCAGTGTTGGTTCCACCTCAAATGACGGATCGTTCTACATTTACTTGTCGATGGTCGACACGTCCATCGCCTCGGTGGTGGTGCAAGTTTATGATGATGGGCTGAGCGAGTCGTATTTTACATAAGCATAAGGATCTTTGGCCTTGAGACAAGGTATCCTGATATCGATAAGTTGTGCCTCTGCCTGTTTTTCACCTGCACCAAGCTGCGCCACATTTTGCTATCAGCGGAGATTGTCATCATATGCAAATCAGACGTCATAAAGCACATGCTGTCGGCTCCTATGTTGAAAGGCCGACTGGGCAAATGGATGTTTGCATTATCGGAGTTTGACATCCGGTATCAACCCGCGAAAGCAGTTAAGGGACAGGCATTGGCCGACCTTATCGCTGAAAGGATCAATACTAATATAGCGGCACTGGCTATACGAGCATGGGCTATGTTTTTCGACGGATCGGTTTGTCACGATGGGTGCGGCATCGACATGCTACTCGTGTCGCCCCGGGGGGCAACATTTTCCTTCTCCATCAGGTTATCTGCCCCTCGCACCAACAACGTCACGAGTCGAGCGATACGCAGGGAATGGAGTTGCTCATCGGCGGGCGAAGCGGTGGAAATTTTGGAGACTCAAGTTGGTGATTTCTCAACTCACGGAGGAATACAAGTGTGAGCGAGTCCTCTACCCATTATGGCTGCCTTTGCGAGCTGATGGCACAATTCCGGTACATAAACTTCACTGGATCCCGATCGCGAATACCGAGGCAAATGATCTTGCACAAATGGCTTGAGCTACAAGGGCGTAGCGAGAGCCGATGTTCGAGTCGATTCACTGAAGTCGACGATCGAGAGCCGATATCTTCAACTACTTGAAGGATTCGGCTGGGGCACCTAAACGGATAAGGTACAAGGCCATGAAGTATGTGCTTATTGGGGATGACATGTTTCTGAGGACTGGAAGGGTTATTGCTCAAATGCAGGGATAGCGAGGCCAATCGGCTCCTACACGAGGTACACGAAGGCACTGTGGAACTCACCAATCAGCTCACAAGATGAAATGGTTGATCGGCGATCGGGGTTTTATTGGCCCACCATGCTCGAGGACTGTTTCAAGTACTACAAAGGGTGTCAAGCATGTCGAAATTTGGGAAAATTCAGATGGTACCAGCGTCGATGAACCCCATCATCAAGCCTTGGCCATTCGAGGTTGGGGCATGGATATGATCGGCAAAATCAATCCTCCATCAAGCAAAGGCCACATGTGGATTTTGGCCATCACCGATTATTTCACTAAATGGGTGGAGGCTGTCCCGATGAAATCAAGGTAAACTCAAAGGATGTTATCAACTTTGTGAAAGAACATGTCATCCATAGATTCGGGATTCCCCAAACTATCACGACCGATGGAGGTTCGGTCTTCATTTCTCACGAGTTTAGAAAGTTCTGTGAGGACACGGGGATCAAGCTGATCAGATCATCTCCGCGTACTATGCTCGTGCAAATGGGCAAGGCTGAAGCATCCAATCAGAGCCTCATCAAGCTGATCAAGAGAAAAGTCGATGAGCACCCTAGGCGTTGGCACGAGGTTTTGTCTGAGGCGTTATGGGCTTATCGCATGTCATGCCATGGAGCGATAAAAACCTCGCCATACCATCTAGTATATGGACAAGAAGCCGTATTGCCACGGAAATTACGCTGGATCGAGGCGTGTCACTTTTCGTGACAATCTAACAATGAAGAATATGCAACCACGATGAGTGACGGTGTTGAGGATTTAAGCGAGCTCAGGCTGTGGTCGCTTGAGAAAATCAAAGAGAACAAGGCCAAGGTGGCTCGTGCATATAACAAGAAAGTGAGGCCAAAGGAGTTCCACGTTGGTGATCTGGTGTGGGAAGCTGTGTTGCCATTAGGGACTAAGGATGCAACGTATGGTAAATGGTCTCCAAATTGGCATGGGCCGTACAGGGTCGATCAAGTTTTAAGAGGAAACGCATACATGCTTGAGGAGCTGGACGGCGTAAAATTCCCAGTGGCGGTCAACGGTCAACATCTCAAGAAATATTTCCCAAGCATGTGGGATGATGGGCAGTAAAATATGGGGGCCGATACATGAAATAGGCCAAGTAAAAAGCACGTGAGACGACGGACAGTAAGATGTGGGGGCCGATACATGAAATCGGCCAAATAAAAAACAAAAATATATAGCCGATGCGCGGTCATCCACTCTAGAGGTTCACACATGTTACAGACAGGTGCCAGTTTACACATACGAGCTACTGAAGAAATGCTTCGAAGGCGTGGAGGGCGTCAGCACGGACACGATCCACCTCGGCGATCTCGGCTTCGTCATCTTCATCCTTGCCCGTCACTAGCTGCTTGTTCAGGGCACGTATGTCTGCCAGATCGGTCTTCAGTTGGGCTTTGAGGCTTTCCGCCTCGTCTTGGGAACGGGCGATGGATTCTTCCTTGGTGCGAATGAGCTGTTTAGTCGCCCGGACCTTCTCTTCAAGATCTTCCAGCTCCCTTTTCAAGGATGCGAGCTCGGCGGTACTGACAGAGGTGTCAGTTTTGGCATCCAGAGACGCCTTTTTCTCGTTGAGCTGTTGGCATCTGTCTGCGATATTGGCCTTCAGTGGAAGTTGGGCGTGGCGCAGACTGATCCTCTCACGAGCTAACTTCACCCTTGACCCGTAGAAAGACAGGGTTACAACTGGCCAAAGCTTCACCTGCAATGCTACTGGGAGCTGGTCTTTTATTTCAGCTAGAACGCTCTTCACCTCCTCAGAACCCTCGATCAACTCTTCGATTGAGGAGGACAGCAGGGCTTTAAGATGCTGGAATTGAGGTGGAACGACCCTGGCTCGTGGTTCATCATTAGCAACAGAGGGAGTTGGTTCGATGGATTCAGGATCGAACGTCAGCAAACCTGAAATATCACAACCCTGGCAGCCCGGAAAGGCGTCAGTATACATCCAAACATGTAAGGATGAGCCGAAGAAAGCTAACGTACCTCTCCTAAGATCGGGGGGATAGCAGATGAGGAGACGATCGGTTTGTGTGTGGTTGCTGGGGGCTTGGCCGGAGTGGTAGCCGTTTCATCTGCACCTTCGGGGATTGCTAGGGCTGGTTTGGCTAAAGGCATCGGCACTGCCCCAGCTTTCCCACTAGAAACGTCAGTCGTCTGCATGGAAGGTGTTTAGCCGATATAAATAATGATTAATCGGCAGATAAAAGAAGTAAGTGGTAAGAGCGTAAAGGGTGATGATTTTCGAAACCTCCTGGCTCGACGAAGAAGCTTGCAGTCCTTTGCGAGCTCTCTTGGGACCTGATACCGCCCCGCCTCGTGGTGCTCGAGGCGAGGTTCAGGAAAAGACCTTTTCCTGGAAGACGATGGTGATGAATCTGGCTGGCTCGGTGTGATGGTCCTCTCAAAATCTGTTGGGTCCAGTTCTCCTCGATTGGTCTGAGTGTTCTCACTAGAGGTGTCTTCGACAGAAGCCTATAAAAAAGGAGAACCAGTGAGCACAAGCATGTCTGCAAGGATGGAAGAATTAGAAGGATCGACCAAGGCATAGATCACCCTACATGCGAGCTTTCTGGAGAAGGGCTCCGGCGCCTCAAGGTCTTCCTGGCAGCTACCTTCCTCGCCATCGTTCTTGTTTTAGTTGGAACTCGAGGGGCAGCTGACTTAGAGGTGGCTGGGTTCTTGGAAGCTGATTGTGGTTATATCGGCTGTTTCTGCATTATGACCTTTTTCAGAGGTGGCGAGCTTTTCCAGAAAAGAACCACAGGAGCTGGCGGAAAGAACTCGAAGGGGGAGCCATCACTGTGTGTAGGTGCAGGGCCATCTTGTTGCTGCAAAGAGAAAGAATGGATCAATAGAAGAATCATTTGTAAGCTGCATCAAGAAAATTTGCAAGTAGTGGTACCTGTTCCATGGGGATGTCATAGTCGACATTTGTTTCAAAGCGGTCCCGAGCTTTCTGAAGCGTGAGTCTTCCACATCGACCACCAGTCTTCAAAGCCATCGGTTGATGAGACAAAGGTGAGGTCGTTGGGAATTGGGATGGTCAGAGCATCAAAGAAGGAATAACACCTTTGGCTGGTGAGAGGATCAAGCAGGTCGGCTCTACTCTCCGTGAGGTGGTGAAGAAAGAAGTGGGGAGCTACTTGTCCAAGGCCAAATTGGCGAGCTACTACGACTGGCTGGTAGAATTCATACCCAGGTTTGATTATTCTGTTGGACGTACTCATGCCAACCGGAAGGAAAGCAGTCGAATCACGGTGGAAAGAGCTGCCGAGTCTTTGGTGTCATCGGCAAAATTGTCTAGCCTGAAGGAGAGTGGGTTTTCAAAATGTTCAGATTCTTCCATGTAAGGAAAGAAGATAGGATTGTCCAGTCCTTGAAAGAAAATACTGAACCATTTAGACGCTTCCTGAGGGGTCAGCTTACTGCCTGGCAGTCTATACAAAGCTTGGCCATAGCTGGTGCATCGGATCTGCTTCCCCTTTACATCTGGAAAGGTGCAGCTCGCCAAAAGAGGGAAGTTTGGGATGTGATTTTGAAAATACAGCTGAGCCCATAGCTGAATAAACCACCAAGGACCACTGTTTGCTATGCCGAGAACAATTGACAGACATCAACTGGAGGTATCGATAGACTTCTCCAAGGAACAGTTTGCCGAGGCCAAGTTGAGTACCTTTGGCCAGTTCGTGGGCTAAGGAGAGATAGTTTTTGGTTGGAGCAAGGGAAGGACCACAGAATATGAAATGCTCCAGCCAGAAGTTGAGAAAGGCTGTATGTTCTTTCTCTGAGACAGGGCCCTTTGTTTTCATATGGCGTTGGAGGTAGGCACCCCAGTTCGTGCAGTCTGTTTTGGAAGACAGTTTGTAGGGGACTTTGGTCAGTTTAAAAGCAGAGGGGCTGGGTGATGTAACATCCAGACCAGTGATCATCACCACGTCTAGCAGGGTTGGTGACATAGGGCCATGACCGAACATAAAACAGTTCAGAGCGTCAGACCAGAAGTAGCCGATGGTTTTCAGAAGGTTCTCATGTTTCTCAAGAGGGGACAATGATAAATGCAAGGCATCGGCTATTCCTGTGGTTTCCCATTGGGATTGGTAAGCTCTAGCTACTCTGCTGAACCAAGAAACCCAATGTTCAGGGGGATTAGGCCAGGCTCGCAGGCAGTCGGCCCAAGAGTTCAGATCTAGGTCTTGGCTTACGAAGGGATTACTGCTTGCTTCGCAAGAAATCAATTGGGCAGGACTAGAATCAGACGAGGCCAAGAAAGAGGGAATTTGGGAGAGAAGGTGCGGCGTGAATGTACGAAACCTAGAAAGTTTAATGGTGGAATAAAGGCATTAATTCGGTGTTCGCCATTAAATTCTAACATCGCGTTGATTGCGAGGATAGGCGTACCTTCGCACCGGAGACCTCTGGATTGTTGTTGGGCGATTCCGCCATCTAGTTTGCCGCGGAGATGGATCTATGCGGTTGGGATTGAGGGTTCTTGTCGCTGTGAGCTCAATCTAGTCGGTGGAGATCTAGGTCGCCCTTTTTGAAGAGAGTCGCAGGTTACCGTTTGAAACTGAAAAGCAGCCGCTTAGATTTGCCTAAATATGCGACCAAGTTTTGACCTTGTCAACGTTTTTGGGAAAGCCGATGTGCATCGGCTCTTTGAGCTTTGACTTGGTTGACAGAATGAGGGCAGTGTGGTGAAATCCGATACAACGTTATCGGCTTCTGGAGCATCGACCTATTTTGGTTATCGGCAAAATTGGGGCGACAAAAGCAATCTTCGAGAAACAGATTTTCATTCATTCAAAAGCTGATTGCTTACAAAAGGCTGATTGATTACAAAAGGGAGCTTACTACTACTACTTGTTCCTAATCTAGAGGCCGAGGTCGCCATTGCCGTCGTCACGTCTTGTTGTTCGGTCCTCGGCTGCTGCCGTCTTCGCCTTCTTCTTTGAAGAAGCCGGGGGCCTCCTCCTCGTCGTCGTCTTCGGTGTCCTCTTTGGACCGGCGGAAGTACTTCACCGGCTGGTACTCCTCGGAGGAGGTGTCCTCCTCTTCCTCCTCCTCGTCGGAGGAGTCGACGCCGTCCCAGGACATGGCGTCGTCGGTGTTGTCTGCCTCCAGTTCTCCATCGGCAAGGAACTGCAGGTCCTCCTCGCCATCGGTCAAGGACGCGTCGTCCTCCGACCAAGCGGCGAAATCCCAATCCCTCTCGTCCCACCATTGTGGGGCGAGTGTTATCTTGCCGCCGTCGGCGGGTGCTCTGGCGTCGGCTCTCGGTCGCTCATTGAGTTGGAAGCTTGGGAGGACAGGCCAGATGAAGCAGAGGAGGCCATGGCGAAGAAAGAGGGTTTTTCATGGAGGAAGAAGGGTTTTTGGCTTTGGAGGAAGATGGGGACTGCAAACTGCTTAGTTGAATTTAAATAAGGGGAATAGTATGAAGCGGTTCAATGCTATAGCGGTTTCCCAGAATGTACTGCCGAAGTTGTCAAATCATGCACTGCGGAGAAGTGGAGAAGACAAGGCATCATGATGAGGGGGTGGCGCGACGATCCTGTTCTGCAACGCATTCTGTCAACGCGCAACCCGATACAAAAAAAAGGGGAGAAGGAAAAAAACAGAGTGGTTTTGGAATTATTATTGCCAAAACTAGGGGGGCATGTGTTATCGCCATATTTTGGCCAAAGAAGGAGATGGGCCGTGATCAAGATGGGCTTGGAAGATACGTATATTCAACGTGTTGTTGAATCGGCCTTGTGCGTGGATTTGGGCTAAATTGCCCGTGTATCTTGTATCATAGTAGGTTCCGTTTCAGTTTAGGTAAAGATAGAGTTGTAGAGTTATTCCAAAGATAGAAAGTCTCCGGACTATAAATATGTACCTAAGGTTATCGAGAAGAGGACAATCACGTTCACAACAAACACAATCTCGGCGCATCGCCACCCCTTGTTTCTAGGGTTTCTTTCGTAGTAAGTGTCATCGCCTAGATCGCATCTTGCGATCTAGGCATTATTTTTACTTATGCGTTATTTGGTGTTACTCGTACTGAAGCCTTGTTGATGGCGAGTAACACTACTATCATAGATTTATTGAGGCTAGCATCAGTGCTCTTCGTTATAATTGTTTAAAGTTATGCTACCTCTAGTTACCCCGTTACCTTTGCACCTTTTCCCAAGTGCAAGGGTAGCATCTTGCTTGATCTTTATTTAGCTGATTCGATCTGTTATGGTTATGCCTTGTTCACCAAGGTTTAGTTTGATATCTACGTAGTCAGGCCTTGCAAACGGGTTGAACGATCCAGTAGTATGTAAGGACGTGGTTTACTAGTTCTAGAGAAGTTGTTCCGGTAATTGACTTTACGTCGGTTGTTAGGCCTCCTCTAGGGTTAGTTTTCTATCATCTTTTGTATCTACCAGGCTCAATTACGTGTAGGACGTTCCAGTTACATGGTGAAAGCGTTAAACTGTCGTAGATCGATTTAACTTGTAATGATAAAGCAAAACCCCATGTTATCGTAAATCTAATGCAGAACCATGGGATAATCGGCTCTAGGAGCCGATCTGTGGAAACACAGGAGCCGGTCACGGCTCGAATTTTACGATACTTGTTTACCATGCAGGAAATCCATCGGAGCAATCCTTCACCTTCCTGACCAGGTATAGGTCAGGTGGCACGCCCTCGAACCAAGCCAGGACGTGTGCCGGAGTTTTGCGGGCCGTTGCCCGAGGGACCAGGGCCCACCAGCAGTTCTGGGAGCCTCCCGGCTCTTCGTGTTGCTCGTCGCTGCTCGCCGGTGGGTTTTGGCAGGCAACAGGTATTATGAGAAAGAGACCGAATGTTGTTCAGAGTCTCGGATGGGATCCGGGATATCACGAGGTGATCCGAAATGGTCCGGAGAATAAGATTCATATAAGGAAAGTCCCGTTTCGGAGTTCGGGAATGATTCTGGTGTTTTCATCGGGAATGTTCTAGAAGGTTCCGGATTGTCCGGCACTCCGGGGGGGGGGAGGGTACATAAATGTGTCATTACATATTGAATGATTGCATCATGTACTAAGTATTCTTGTTGTTCCAAAACTGAAAAGTCAAACTGCCAGTTTGAAAGTCAAACGGCTAAAACAGGAAACTGTGGAAAACAGGAAACTGTGGGAAACAAGCAAGAGGTGGTTGGAACCGACTTGGGGAGGAGTCCCTCCAAGACGGCGCGCCAACCAAGGCCTACTTGGGGAGGGACTCTCCCTTGGCCGCCTCCCACCTATAAAAGGAGGGGGCCTCCTCCTTAGACACACAAGTTCATATCCTCTAATCTCCGTTTTAGGAACGTTTTGGTTTAGAGCTTCTAATTGCTCCAGCCTGCGGTTTAGAGCCTTCTAATTGGTGTGTCTAATCCCTAGACCACTAATAGCTCTCTCTCATACTCCACCATACTCGCCTCGGCTTAGCGGCTCATGGGATCTCCTCTACTTAGGTACCACGCCAGTTGTCTTTGGAATCGCGAGAGAGTACTACAACCTCTGGCCGCTTTGGAACAAGGGAGAGGAAGCTCTTCGAGTACCGAACGTGTGACCGAGCGAAGCGCCGAACGCAGCCTTGGAAGGATCGTCTACGATCTTGAGATCGAAAGAGTACGACTACATCACCCACGAGAATCCGCTCTCGTTAAACACTTTGGAATATTCGAGGGTAAGTTATTCCATCGGCGTTGCTACAATCTAGTAGATAGATCTTGGCTTGTTTTTTGTATGCGATAGAAATTTTTGTTTTCCATGCTACGAACCCCTCTAAGGGTATCGAGCCGTGTCTATATGTAGATCTGCAGACGAGTAGAACACAATGGTCATTGTGGGCGTTGATGCTTTATTGTCGATTGCTTATTGTGTACTTTGCATCTTGCGGTATGTTGGGATGAAGGCCGGGCTAACCTTACATGACATCGTTCATGAGACTTGCTCCACGCTTGACATGCAACTTGTATTGCATAAGTGGCTTTGCGGGTGCCTGTTTCTCCTAGCATAGTTAAGATCCAATTTACAATGGGTGATTGAAAATACTAGTATCAATGTTGTGGTTCTTGTTCGTAAGTTAGAACGACACTTATTGAAAGCCCCAAACCACGTAAAACATGCAAAGAAAATTAGAAGCGTCTAACTTTGTTTTGCAGGGGTGTGCAGTGATGTGATATGGCCATGATTGTGATTATATTTGATGTATGCAATGTTCCTTATTGTAAGTAGGCAACCGGCAGGAGCCATATGGTTGTCTTTAATTTACATTAAGACCAGTGTCTATTCAAAGTAGTTGTAATAGTTAAAGCCGGTGGACAACAACCATGGAGAAGCATCATTGACCTTGATGCAATGCCGGTAATGATGGAGATCATGTTCGTGCTTGAAGATGGAGATCGGAAGCACAAAGAAGAAAGGCCATATCATATCACATATTATGAATTGCATGTGATGTTAATCCTTTATGCATCTTGTATTGCTTAGTAGACGACGGTAGCATTATAAGATGATCCCTCATGCACATGAATTTCAAGTCACAAAGTGTTCACCCTTAGTTAGCACCGTTGCTAAAGCTTGTTGTTTCGAAGCACCACGTGATGATCGGGTGTTAGATTCTACAAGTGTATACAACGTGAGCAAGCCAGATTTTCTCATGCGAAACTAAGGTTTGATCTTGACGAGCCTAGCATGTGCAGACATGGCCTCAGGAACACGGATTACCGAAAGGTAAAGCATGAGTCATATAGTAGATATGATGAACATGTTGATTGTTCGCCATTGAAGCTATATCAACTCTCGTGATGATCGGTTTTGATGTGGTAGATTTGGTTCGTGTGATCACTAAAACAATGTGAGGGATATTGTTTTGAGTGGGAGTTCACCTAGATTAATTTAATTATTAATTGGAACTCAATTTATCATAAACTAAATCAAAGTGAATTTGCATAGTTGTTGTAGTCATTGGCATTCGTTTACCACCTTGCGCTTAGTTATAATTGAGATGATAGAACTATAGAATTCTGGTTAGTTACTTAACCGGTATCGTATTGTTTTGAAGTGTTAATCTAAAGTTTAAAAGTCCTATTGCAAACTTTCAGTAAGTTCCGGTTACTCCATGAAGTTTAATAATTAGTATTAAATAAAGAGTAACAATTCCAAGTGTTAGTATATAAGTATCATGTTTGTCTCCATGATTCTTGATATTCAAAGGATTCTCTTAATATCAAGGTTATCTAGGATCTGAAAGAGTTGTTTCAGAAACCATGATGTGTGGAAGATATTGTGATATCTGAAACGAAGTTTTGGTTACAACATGATAGAGTATAATATGGCAAAGTTCATGTTCTCATATTTTGATGAGAATTTGCAAAGGGTTGGAGACACTAGTTGTCCTAATCCACCAAAAGGTTTTGGATAGCAACATTATACTCACGATTCATCTTTATAAACTAAAAGTAGCTTGATCATGGATAATTCCATGATAAAGGTGAATATTTGATGTAGGTAAAATATTTACTACACCAAGAGATTACTAGAGAAAGGAATTTGGAAGAACACCAAACATTTGATGATGGTGATCTACTTCAAAGTGCAAGTCCAAAGACATTGGTATTTAATTATACACGCTTTGGACTATGTGCCATATGTATGACTCCACTATTGATGTTGATAGATTCTTTCAAACAGAAAAGGAAATATTGAAAGAAAATCTCATAAGTATATGGCAGAAAGGAAAAGACTAGAATTGTTCAGCTTAAGTATATAGATGATATACATGTTATATTCTTTGCTTATTAAACAATGTGGTTCTCAAGTATTTGATACTGAATTTGTTGGTGTGAATCGTCATACGAAACAACACAATTCATGAACTACAATGGCCTAAGTAACTAGCAAAAGAATATGTGATGATGTTCATCGAGAACAAAATAAAGGGTTATTGTGTTGCTCGTTAAACATCAAAGCTTGCCTTCAAGATTTGTTTTATCAGGTATTATGAGAACAAAAGGGTTGTTCAAATAATTGCCGTAATCCATAAAAGATGGATTTTCAAATCTCGTTGGAGACATCACATCCATAAAACTAGTGCTAAATATGTCGAAAGACAAATTGATTGAAAGATCACTTAGGAAGTGACATCGCCGTTTAAATTATACTGGAAAGAAAACATGAAGAAACTCCATGTGGATGGAATTTTGGAGTCTTTTGATTTTTGATCAAATGACACTTGTGAAACTTTCCTAGAGATAATTGAAACTTCGTTCATAGGCCAAAAGGGAACGAAAGACTAGCTTATTGGAATTTGTACATATTGTTGTACGAAGTCCATTATGTGTAGTCAAGAGCGATGGATTTTAACTTCATTTGCTTTTTTCCGAAATTTTGAGTGAATATATGAATATTTACTTAATAAGGATGAAGTATGAAACATTTGAAAAGTTCAAAGACTTTCAAGATGAAGTGCAAAATCATTGTAACAAGAATATAAACAGTTTATGATAAAGATCATAAAGGAAGATATTTGAGTTATAGAGTTTAGCATAATACCTAAGATTTAAGGAATTGTTCCGTGGATTTGCATTTTCCCGAAACACCATAAAAAGTATGGAGCGTTCGAGATATGTAATTAAACCTTGTTTGACATGGTAAGATCGAAGGTGTAATTCATAAAACTGCCATTGTATTTTAAAGATTAAAAGCTTTAGAGATTACCGTTTTTCCACTGAAAAGAGCTCCATCATAATCCGTTGAAATGACACCATATAAAGTTATGGTTTGGGATAAAACCCAAGTTGTCCTTTCTTAAACATTGGTATGCTATGCATAAGAAAGATGTTTGCAACCAAAGTCGGATGAACCTGTCTTTGTATGATATTTCAATAAGCATTAAGTATTCCTCCACAAACACCGGAGACAAAAGTGTTTGTCGCTTAGAACGTCAAGTTTCTTTGAGAAGGAATTTTTCGTGAAAAGTTAAGTGGGAGGACAATAGAACTTTGATAAGGTTAAAAGAACCTTAGCTATATGTGCAAAGTTGCGCAGCGCCGGAAAGTGTTCCGGAGGCAGCAACAATGCTCATGGCTCACGTGCCTCAAAGGTTGTGGTTATGAAGGTCAAAGTTTCTGTTGAACCAAGTAGGTCGAGTAAACAATCAAATACGAAGATTTGAGGGTTGAATCATTATTTGAGAATAATGAACGTACTACATGCAAAGAAGTGATGATGGGCCCTGACTCCGTAAAATGGCTTGAAGCCATAAAATCCGTGATAGTTCCATATACGAGAGATCAAGATTTGAACTTGAAAGACCCTCTGGGAAGGTACAAGACCTTACAGTCGTATTTGGATCTATAAAGAAATAGACATGGATGTTTCACATCTTTGAAATAGTCGACATGTTGGGAAAGAGTTCACAACAATGTTCAAAGGTTGTATATGACAAGATTTGATCTTTCATAGTGATATTTAGTCTAGACGGATTAATTTAGCAACCACTACATATAATTTGTTATATGGTAGTTGAATAAACAAAACAAGTTCTTCTAATAGAATCGTTACCTAGGACATGTGCATAACACGGTCCATAGGGTTTTGTTAATTCAAAGGATGCTAAAAGCATATGCAAACTTCAATGGTTGAAGTGAGCATCGCGGAGTTGGAATCTTCACTATGATGAAACTGTTAAAGGAGTTTAAAAGTTCATCAGAGACAATGAAGATGCTTGCATTTGCAAGAAATTAAGTGGGAGCGCTAAGACATGTTTCTAATACATTATGTGGAAGACATATTGTTGATTGGAAATAATGTATCTTTTATTAACACATATTAAGAATTTCATCCCGATGAAAGACTTAGGCAAAACCCAAATATTTGGCATCAATAGACACTAATATGGTTGTGCCAGAAGTACATAGACGAGATATTGAATGAGTTCAATATAGAAACTACAAGAGAGGTTCTTGTCGCACAGAAAGGATTGAATGAGTTCAATGTTGATGATATATTCAAGTGTATTGACATTTGGTAAAGTGAAACAAATAATCAAGTATAGATTGATACTTGATGTATGAAATCACAAAGAGTATTTATATCAATCATACTGTGATATGTACAAATCCAGATATGTCCTATGCTCTAAATGTTGTGAGCATATACCAGAATGATTCGTAAGATGATCATTGGACAATAGTAAGGATATTCTTATGATCTTTTGGAAGAACTAAGAGTATAATATTTGTAGAAGTGACAAATAGATGGTTAGTTCATTGTAAAAGTACTACATTGATACTAGCTTTGTCACAAAGTACAAATTAAGTTTATCTCAATCTAAACTAAGGGTGGCACAATATAATGGAAAGTGAGTTCCATAATGGATTTGGATGAGTTACAAAGTTAAAGACATTGTGACAGATACTACAACAAAAGGCTAAGTATATGACTGCTATTTTAGCAGCAAAAGAGGGCATCTGTGTCAAGTAGTTTGTTATCAAACTAGGTGTAGTTCACAGTGGGATAATACTATGAAGATATATTGTGCGACAATATTATCAACATGTTTTAACCCCAAAGAACTAAAGGTCACACCGAAAGACCAAATTTATACAAAGCCATCTCATTAGAGAATGAGTGATGCGTAGAGACGCAAAGACATGCAATTACACACGGACTGGAAGTGTCGATCCGAGATCGATTGCCCACTAGCAATCGTGTACATACAACACCGGAAAGCCATAGGTGTTATATACACAAAGGTTTGAAACTAGATTATTGACTCTAGTGCAAGTGGGAGACTGTTGGAGATATGCCCAAGAGGCAATAATAAAGTGGTTATTATCATATCTTCACACTTATGATAAATGTTTACATACCATGCTATAATTGTATTAACCGGAAACATTAATACTTGTGTGATTTGTAAACTAAAATTTGAAGTCCCTAGTATAGCCTCTATACTTCACTAGCTTGTTGGTTGATTAATGATTGTGGTTTCCCTATCATGAACATTGAGATGTTATCAACAACAAGATCATATCGTTAGGAGAATGATATGGTGGACATACTCCTATAGATAAGCGTAGCATAAAGATCAAGTCATTTTAAATAGTTCAATTGCTATATGCTTTCTGATACATAGTAACCTAATTCCTTCGACCATGAGATCATGCATATCACCTTTGCCGGATGGATGCTTTGATGACATCAAACACCACACCGTAACAGGGTGGCTATAAAGGTGGCATTGAGTGTTCAGAAAGTATTGGTTGAAACACATGGATCAAGAGTGGGATTTGTCCATCCATATGACGGATAGATATACTCTGGGCCCTCTCGGTGAAATGTCATCCAATTAGCTTGCAAGCATGTGACTGGCTCACAAGGGATCACATATCACGGGAACGAGAAAAGAGTACTTATCGGTAACGAGGTTGAACTAGGTATGCAGAGATACCGACGATCATAACCTCGGATAAGTAAACTATCGTGAGACAAAGGGAAATTGGTATCGTATGTAAGTGGTTCATTCGATCGCAAAGTAATCATAGAAATATGTGGGAGCCATATGAATTTCCAGATTCCTCTATTGGTTATTGTTCGGAGAAGTGTCTCGATCATGTCCGCATAATTCACGAACCGTAGGGAGACACACTTAAGGATTCGACGTTGTTTTGAGTAGTTATGGTATTATGAGAAAGAGACCGAATGTTGTTCGGTGTCTCGGATGGGATCCGGGATATCACGAGGTGATCCGGAATGGTCCGGAGAATAAGATTCATATAAGGAAAGTCCCGTTTCGGAGTTCGGGAATGATTCCGGTGTTTTCATCGGGAATGTTCTAGAAGGTTCCGGATTGTCCGGCACTCTGGGGGGGGGGAGGGTACATAAATTTGTCATTACATATTGAATGATTGAATCATGTACTAAGTGTTCTTGCTGTTCCAAAACTGAAAAGTCAAACGGCTAAAACAGAAAACTGTGGAAAACAGGAAACTGTGGGAAACAGGAAACTGTGGGAAACAAGCAAGAGGTGGTTGGAACCGACTTGGGGGAGGAGTCCCTCCAAGCGCCAACCAAGGCCGACTTGGGAGGGACTCCCTTGGCGCCCCTCCCACCTATAAAAGGAGGCAGGGCCTCCTCTAGACACACAAGTTCCTATCCTCTAATCTCGGTTTAGAGCCGTTTTGGTTTAGATCTTCTAATTGCTCTAGCCTGCGGTTTAGAGCCTTCTAATTGGTGTGTCTAATCCCTAGACCACTAATAGCTCTCTCATACTCCACCATACTCGCCGGCTTAAGGAGAAGCCTGCGTATCTCCTCTACTTCCGTACCACGCCAGCCGGGAATCGCGAGGAGAGTACTACAACCTCCGTCACTTTGGAACAAGGAGAGGAAGGTCTTCGTCGAGAACCGAACGTGTGACCGATCGGAAGCGCCTTAGGAACGCCTTGGAAGGATCGTCTACACGATCTTGAGATCGGAAAGAGTACGCCTACATCACCCACGAGAATCCGCTCTCGTTAAACACTTTGGAATCTTCAAGGGTAAGTTATTCCATCGACTCGTTGCTACAATCTAGTAGATAGATCTTGGCTTGTTTGTTTGTATGCGATAGAAAATTTTTGTTTTCCATGTTACGAACCCCTATGGTTCTCTTTACTCACATTCGATATCTACTAAACAACATCGAATCCTTAAGTGTGTCTCCCTACGGTTCGTGAATTAGGCAGACATGATCGAGACTCTTCTCCGATCAATAACCAATAAAGGAATCTGGAAATTCATATGGCTCCCATATATTTATACGATTACTTCATGATCAAATGTACCATTTACATACGATACCAATTTCCCTTTGTCTCACGATACTTTACTTATCCGAGGTTTTGATCATCGGTATCTCTACATACCTAGTTCAACCACGTTACCGATAAGTACTCTTTACTCGTTTCTGTGATATGTGATCCCTTGTGAGCGAGTCACATGCTTGCAAGCTAATTGGATGACATTCCACCGAGAGGGCCCAGAGTATATCTATCTGTCATATGGATGGACAAATCCCACTCTTGATCCATGTGCCTCAACAAATACTTTCCGAACACTCAATGCCACCTTTTATAGCCACCTATTTACGAAGTGGTGTTTGATGTCATCGAAGCATCCATCCGATGATGGTGATTAACATGATATCATGGTTGAAGGATTTGGGTTACTATGTATTTTAAAGATTATAGCAAGTGAACTATTTTAAATGACTTGATCTTATGCTATGCTTAACTATAGGAGTATGTCCATCACATCATTCTCCTAATGATATGACCTTGTTGTTAATAACATATCAATGTTCATGATTAGGAAACCATGATCATATATTAACCAACAAGCTAGTTTAACAAGAGGATTTACTAGGGACTCTTTTATGTTTACAAACCACACAAGTATTAATGTTTCCATTTAATACAATTATAGCATGGGATGTAAACATTTATCACAAGCATGAAGATATGATAATAACCACTTTATTATTGCCTCTTGGGCATATCTCCGACATATGTAGCCTATTAATCTTTTGGCACTCTAGCCATCACATGAGTACCATCAATTGGTCCAATACTATCTTGGCATTACAAGAATGTTAGGCGGTAGTGCAATACAATCATCTGATGAAGTATAAGCTAGAGTTGCTCATCTTGAAAAATGGGAACCATCGAGCGTTTCCTTGTATCTTTGTGGGGTTTGACCAGTTGGTGAATTGATCATCTCTCCTTTGAGCGTTGCAACAACATACAGCAGGTGATGGAAATATCAGTAAATTGTCTTGGTAGATCTCCTCCATGTGATGTGAATCACTCGGAATCCCTGGTTATGTCCTAGAACATGAAGAAATAGAGCCACTTTCTCTTTGACATAGGTGTTGATGTTATCCTTAAGCAAACCCCTAACCGTGAATGTCTGCACAAGATGGTTAAAACGGGTTCTTCTCATCATGAGCATGGAGATAGCCTAAACATCGTATTTGTTGTAGATGTAGTTCAGATTTTCCATCCTCTCTCTATCTCGCTACATCATGGGACCATATTACACGACCACCCTGTTGGTCCTACCAGCCGCTCTTCTATGGATTAAGAGCATCCATGCCTGACTCATAGCAACAAGCATATCCAAAATCTACTAGGTGGATCAAGAGAATCCATGCCTGACTCATTGAGATGGTATCTTGTAGACCCGAAGGGTGAAAGAATTCTTGGCGACAAGCATACCCAACATCTGCTAGGTAGAACTTGCCTATAGGGAACTTGAGTCCATCAGCTATGCGAAGGCTGTCATTTAGAATTGTGGAATCATGGATAGATCCTCCCTAGCCAGCAAGCACATATGTGAAATTCACGTCGAAATCAACAACAACAAGCACATTCTATCTAGGGAATGCTTTCTCCCCTATATGCAGCCTGTTAGTCTTTCGGCACCCTAGCCATCACATGAGTACCATTAATTGGTACAATGTAATCTTGGCATTACAAGAATTCATGTAACCCAACATACATGAATCACTGTTGTTCCACATCATGCTACACCAACCGTTCCTAGAAAGGTGAATTCCTTCCATATCTCGTCTTCCTTTGGTAATCACGTGAATGGGATTCTACTTGAGCCAAGTGCCTATTGTATGACTAGGACCATGACCATGATGTCAAGAGGAGGAGACAAGGATGCCCAAGGACTTAAGGCCAACATCATCGAGGCATGGAAGAGAAGGTAGAAGAAGGCTTCCGGCGCCAGGCCCGGCACCACCGGATCCACTACCGGATCAGTCTGGTGCCACGCCAGAAGACGCGCCGGTACACTCATCCAGCAGCCCATGGACGAACCGGCGCCGTACCGAAGCATCCGGCGCATGTCCCAACTTGCTGACTTAGCCGCCGACCCGTCCGGCTCCTAGCCCGGCGCCGGCGACTTGACCATCGAAATGTATAGTCTGCACACTGTTTAAGGTTTGATGACCAGGAATATTCCGCCCACCCACCACTGTCACATCCCAAGATTTTCCAAATCTTGTAATGTGAAAATAAGTGAATAAAATAAAACTTTGTTTGATTTTCAGGGCCAGAAGAAAATTTTGAATCCAATTGGAAATCATCAAACCAATTTGGATTAAATAATATCCTAAAGGGATTTAAAAAGATAAACATTTAATAAAAGGAAAATAAAATATTTTGGAATTGCTATTTTTGATCTTTTAAATAAAAGGATTTGATTTTCAAAAGAAATAAAAGTTTCATAAATAAGGATTATTTTATAAAGCCAAATTAAACCTTGGCCAAGCCTTTGAAATAAAATATTTCTATTTGATAAAAATAGTAAAGATTTATTCAAAATAAATTAATAAGGATTTAATATCCAAGTATTATTAATAAAGGTTTTACTATTTCCAAAATAACAAAACTTATTTATTTATTTAAAATAAGTTTTCCAAGTATTTTATATTCCCAAATAAAACCTACTGATTTGGTTTTGAAAATTAATTAGATTTCAAAATGGAGTTTTAAAATAAACATCAAATCATATTTTGATTTAATAACAATGGTCTATTTATTTAATTAATAATGGACCTAAAATAAAATTATTATTTTGGTTTTGGGATTTGGTTTGTGTTGATAAACAGAACCAAATTCAAGTGCAAAGTAGTGATTGTTTGAAATTGTTTGAATGTTTGAATAGTTGATTGAAATTCAAAACAGAAAATAGATATGGAAAAAGAAAAAGGTTCAAACAGAAAAAAATAGTTCAAAGGACCAAGCCCAACAAGGCCCAGCAAACATCCCAGCTTCCCCTCCCCGAAAGAAAACGGTTCGCACCAATTTGTTAACCCGCAGTGACACTGACTGGTGGACCTCCCTCTCACTTCTTTTCCCACTGACGACTGGACCCCACCTCCCTGTTCATCCTCCTCACCCGCGCGACCCCTTCTCCCCCAAACCGCGCTGCCGTTCTCTGTCATTCAACCGCGCGTTCAATTCACGAATAATGGATGCGTTAATCTTGCCCCGACCATGCGTACATAAGCGCCCCTCCTCCCTCTGTCATTTTCCTCAAACGCGAACGCCACATCGCCACCAGGCTGCTCGCATTGCTTGCGACAACCCCTGTCTCCGACCACCTTCCACCTTCGATTCCGGCCAAGCCACACCACCTCCTGCCTCCCCGAGCACACGAACACCTTCCCCACTTCCAGGCGCATCCACCTGTGCCCTTCATACGACCGCGGGCACCCCAGAGCAACGTCTGCAACAAGCTCTGAACGACGCCACCGTCCGCTCCAACTCCGACGAGCCCCACAGGTAGATTCCGGCCGCCCCTCTTCTTCTCGTTCACGCACACAGCATCTCCGTGATCCCCTGCGTCTAACCATGCTTCTGGTTTGCCTTCTCGTGACCCGTAGCATCGTCTTCGACCTCGACCAGAGCCAACCGTCGCCAGAGCGAACTCCGGCGAGGAATTCCTCATGCCCTCGCGCGCCCCTTGCCCCGACGACCACACGACGAGCTTCCCCAGCCTCCTGCTATCTCGGTGAGCCTACTCCCTCCCTCTCTCACTTCCTGTTTCGCCAGCGCCGCCACTATCTGACCGTCACCGCCGCTAGCCACCACCGGCGCCGCTCGCAAATGGTCGAGCACGCTAGCACCGTAGGATCTCGATCCGACGCTTGTGATAGATCACTTAAGCCACGAAGGGGTACGTTTTCTAAACCGCATGATATGCTTAGATCCAACGCACCGCGTTACCGATCCGGCCGAACCGGTACCGTCCAATGAGATTGCGACGCGTGGCCAGGTCTGTTTAAAACAGAATTTGGAAATCAGATTTAAGTTGCAATTTCAAACCTTTGTAACTTTCGATCCACACGTCCAAGATTTACAAATTTGATACCGTTGGAATCAGTGGAGCAAACCCTAGCCAACCATGACTATGGTTTAGCAAATAGTATCTGTTAGATTGGTTGATTTTGCAGAAACATTTGTATGCTTGTTAAGACTAGAAAAATGATTCAAAAATGTTTTTAAGTTTGAAACCTTGGCAAAATAGTTTATGGTGAACTTACTAACCCTAGGAACCAATCAATAGTTTGGAAAATTATTTTGGTAAAGTCTAGGATGGAAAACTTGATTTAGTCATTTCTAGCCAAATGAAAATAAAGGTTTTTGTTATGAAAATGATTTTGAGTAAAACTTTGGGAAAATGGTTTGGATCAAACCTACTGACCCAAAACACCAAATTTTGCAAACTAGCAACTCATTTGGTGAAAAACTTAAAAGTTTTGTTTTGATAAAAACATTTTTCACCACATAAAATGATGAATGGATTTAAAAATGGTTTTTAAGCGAAACTCTTTTGCAAATGACTTAACCACTTTGGAAAATGACGAACTTGAACCTTACCAAGTTTAGAAGCCTAGTGGAGACCATCCTTGCAAATATAACCATATCTTGCATGCTCACAAGCATGACTTAGATCCCATAGTTTTATGTGTGTGAAATGTTTGTTTGATTATTTGGAATGCTAGTTGATATAGAGTTTGCTTGATTGATTGTAGTGAAATTAGCAAAGTGTGAGACTAGAAAGATCAAGGAGTGAACCATCATTCCCTAACAAAAAGGCAAGTTACACTATCATTCAAAAGTCCTACTATTTTCTTATACTTAGTGGATTTTGAAAACATGCATGAAAAGAATTTTCTATACTTATGCTATGCTAAATCCTAATAGGATTCCCTACATATACCTTAGTGAAAACAATGTAGTTGATACATGCTTAGCCATGCTATATTTTGAAAAGAGATACATGTTGAGATTTTATGAAGTTGAGAAAAGGACTTGTGTTTTTATATAATAAAACAAGGACTCAATGAACCACCTGGGTGGCCAAGGATACTTTGAGTATTAGAGAAGGTGGCAACAAAAGGAACCATGTCTATGGCAATCACTTTGTGTTGTGCTGCAAAGGAAACCACCCAGGAAACTTAGAGATTGAACATGTTTCTCCAATTGTGGCTTTCGTGTGCAACCACATGCTATTATGGCTCTGGCTTAGTCAACTACATTGGGAAGACCCATGCATTGTCTTATGTTTACTGGACATGGGGATCTGGAATGCTTCATGGGTGCTGAAGACAAGCTATCAATGGTGTATGGGAGGACCCTTTGGAAAGACTTCGTCACATTCTCAATCTGCCAGTACTCCATCTTGGTGAGTGCTAATCCAGTGGCCACTGGTGGCAAAAGGATGGGATTGTGGCATGTGGGTAAAGTGTACTCCTTCTGCAGAAGATAATAAAATCTAAGTACTTAGCCGTGTCCCCGGTTATGGACAATACTGAGCAACTAAAGTTTGAATTATGGGAGATCTCGACATTCTAATTTCTAAAAAAAAACTTTTAAGGACTTGTTGCACTTGGGGTTACCAAGGAGCTCAAGAGACTTTGACAAAACTTGATGTACTTGGGGTTACCAAGGAACTCAAGAGATGAAAACATGAATACTTGGGGTTACCAAGGAACTCATGAGATTTTGATAAAACTTGTTGCACTTGGGGTTACCAAGTAGCTCAAGGGATGTTTAACAAGGACTTGAACACTTGAGTTTCTACCAAGGAGTTCAAGGAACTTGGAAAAGGAGATTTGACAAAGGACCAAAACCATTTTGAAAAGATAGGATAAATATTGCTTTATGCAAATGAGCCTTAAACTCTACTTAGCCAAATATGCATGTATTGATAGGATCCACTCACATTATACATAGTAGTGAAGCTTGCCAATACAATTCAAATGTATTGACCCTTGTGGCTGTAACTTGTAATGTTGCAGGTTTGATTGATTTTAGTGAAGATTGTTTGATTAGGATTACAAAGTCTACAACCAACATCTGCCTGTGGCACTTTTGAAGATGAAGGACCCATGACAATAGATATTCCGCTGCAATGTAATGTAATAGCCAAATGAGCTATGTATGATGTAATAAAATTATGTTATTCCTGGTTATAAAGTTATGTTATGACCTTTGTTTCTTGATATTACATCTTAACTGTGGATGCTAGCTATTGATCCAGGGACTAGCATTGTAACACAGGGGACACCACCTTATGTTGTTGTAAGGTTGGGACACTCCCTCCACAACCACTTTGCCACAAGTACTATAAATAGCCCCTTGTGGCTCAAATATAGGTGTAGTTGATGATGAATGAAGGATTGTTCCTAACTCGTATGGTTAATAATGAGATTTCCCCATAGCTTTCTCAACTTTTGGAGATTTTGATACTTGTCATGATAAGTATATGTTCCCACCCTTTTCTTGCATGATCACCATGCCTTCTATGATATATTGCTTGATGCTAATGGTGATGTGCACAAGATAACATGCATCATGATGGATGATGTATTCATCGACCATGCACATACGTTGTTTCTTTCAACTATGGTGTGTGTAGGTACCCACGTCCCAATGTCAACCTCGATTGAGCACGAGTTGACAAAGCAAGCTCTAGAGAGCATCCATCATGACATAATGGGAATATCTCCTTCCTTACAATATGATGACATGATATCGTCGAGGTCGAGTCTTTTTCAAGAGGGGGAGATGATGTAGCCCAACACACGGGAATCACCGTTGGTCCACATCATGCTACACCAACCGTTCCTACAAAGGTGAATTCCTTCCATATCTCGTATTCCTTTGGTAATCACATGAATGGGGTCCTACTTGAGCCAAGAGCCTATTGTATGACTAGGCCCATGACCATGATGCCAATAGGAGGATACAAGGATGCCCAATGACTCAAGGTTGACATCATAGAGGCATGGAAGAGAAGGCGGAAGAAGGCTTCCGGCACCAGGACCGGTGCCACTGGATCCACCGCTGGATCAATTCGGCACCACGCCAAACCGATCAGTGCCCCATCGTAAGACGCGCTAGTATGCTCATCCGACAACCCATGGACGAACCGGCTCCATGTAGAAGCATCCGGTGCATGTTACGGCTTGCCGACTTAGCCGCCGACCCACCCGGCTCCCAGCTTAGCCCGACTTGACCGCCGAAATGTCTATTCTACGCACTGTTTAAGGTTTGATGCCGAGGAATATTACCCTCCACCTACCAATTTGACACAAGTATTGTAAATAGCCCCTTGTGGCTCAGATATAGGTAGAGATGATGATGAATGGATTTGAGAATCATGGCTTAGTCCAACCCCTGGATGCGAACCCCCTATCATTAGATTATCTATGAGTTGTATCAAGTCCTTCTTAATTGAAGTCGTCAAGGCGCTCTTCTAGTTCTTGATCTCTCCCATATGTATGGATTCTAGTAGTGCTTGGTATCTCCCCTTTGGGATTCTACTTGGTTGCTACTCTCTCCCAATGTGTGATTCTATCAAGAGCTAGCCAGTCTCTCGCAAGGGATTTTACCTTTGGTATCTCCCTCTATGATTCTATTGGGTTGGTGGTTCGGGCCAACGAGAGAAACCCAATTTTGGTGTGGTGTGCATTTGTATCTTCGATTTCCCTCGCATGTTCAACGTGTTCTTTGCTCCCCTCCCCCAAATCCCTTCAAATCTATGAAGATCGGGCCACAAAAGTGGTTAAAATCCACATCAAGAATGTTGGTGGCAGTGTAATACAATCATCTCATGAAGTACAAGCTAGAGTTGCTCATCTTGAAAATGGGAACCATCGAGCGTTGCCTTGTATCTTCGTCGGGGTTGACCAGTTGGTGACTTGATAATCTCTCCTATGAGATCTCCAACAACATACAATAAGTAACGGAAATACCAGGAAATTGTATTGGTAGATCTTCTCCATGTGTTGTGAACCACTCGAAATCTCTGGTTATGTCCTAGAACATGAAGAAATATAGCCACTTTTCTTCGACGTAGGTGTTGATCTTGTCCTTAAGCAAACCCCTAACTGTGAATGTTTGCACAAGATGGTTAAAGGGGGTTCTTCTCATCCTAAGCATGGCGATAGCCTATACATCGTATTTGTTATAGATGTAGCTCAGATTTGCCATACTCTCTCTATCTTGCTGCATCATGGGACCATATTTCACTGCTACCCTGTTGGTCCTACCAGTCACTCTTCTGTGGATCAAGAGCATCCATGCCTGACTCATAGCAACAAGCATACCCAGCATCTGCTAGGTGGATCAAGAGCATCCATGCCTGATGATGGCGCCTGAGAGAGCTTCGTCGGGAAACCCCAAGAGCAAGGTGTGATGCAACACAACATCAAGTCTTCCCTCAGTAATAAACCGAGGTTATCAAACCAGTAGGATGAAGGAAACGTCTCAAAGGTGTTGCAAGCAACTTGGAAACCTGCACAACACAAACTCAAGACTTTGCCCCAACGAACAGTGAGGTTGTCAATCTCACCGTTCTTAATGAGAGGATTAAGCGTATGGTGTGGAAGGTGATAGTGGTTTGTAGAAAGTAAACAAGAATAAATGGAAGATGTATCAATGGTAAAGATTGGACCGGGGTCCATAGTTCACTAGAGGTGTTCTCCTTAGATAAACAAACATGGCATGCAGGGTAAACAAATTACAGCAGGGCAATTGACAGGATTGAGCAAGGAATAACAATGGAATACTATACATCAAGATCCTATGAGATTAGATTGGGTAATACAACAAGATACATAGACCGCCATCCAACTGCATCTATGACTAGAGGTCCACCTTTGGGTTACCATCCGAACCCCCTCCAGTATTAAGTTGCAAGCAACAAAAAACTGCTTTAAGCAAAGTGTGTAAGGTAAACAATCCACTTGTTCCATGAACAAGAGATCGTATTTTATCCCTAGTAGCAACATCACATATACAACCTTAGAGATTTCTATCACTTCCCTTAGATTAAATAGAGGCATGAACCCACTATCGAGCATAGATACCCCCTCTTGGAGTCACTAGCAACTACTTGACCAATATAGCCACTAACAACGGAGAGCATGGAAGATCACAAACAACACATAAATGATAAAATCAATAAGACAAAACCATTAATCAATCTGACATAGTAATCTCAATATCCATCGGATCCCCACAAACACAACATGCATGATTATAAATAGATGAGATCTTGATCATGAACGGAGCTCACAAGATCTAGACATGAAAGCACAAAGGAGGAGATACAACCATCTAGATACTATAAGGACCTGTAGTCCAAGGTGGAACTACTCACTCTTCATACCGGAGGCTGGCATGATGAAGAAGAAGGCCTCCAGGATGATCTCCCCTCCGGTAGGGTGCCGGGAAGAGCTTTAGATCCCCCGATCTAGGGATGATGGTGGCGGCGGCTACAAACGGTTTTGTGGAATATTGATCGGGTGCTTAGGGTTGAGACATCAGGGACTTCTTATAGGTGAAGAGACGAGGCAGGAGGGCAGCTAGGGGGCCCACATCCTGCCCAGGCGGGGCCGAGGGTGGGCCCATGCCTGGGGGCTGAATCCGCCCTGTGGATCCCCTCTGTCTCTCCTCTGGACTCCGTGTTCTCCTTGATAAAATATTGACTTTGGCTTTTGTCTTGTCCAATTCCGAGAATATTTCCTTACTAGATTTTCTGGAACCAAAAACAGCAGAAAACAGGCAACTGGCACTGTGGCAACCTGTTAATAGGTTAGTACCAGAAAACATATAAAAACACCTCAAAGTGTAGACAAAGCAAAGAAAAGTAGATACTAAAAAATCATGGAACATAAAAAATTATAGATACGTTTCCGACGTATCACCTGACTCATTGATATGATACCTTATTAACCTATAGGGTGAAAGAATTCCTGGCGATAAGCATACCCAACATCTGCTAGGTAGAACTTGCCTTCAGGGAACTTTAGGCCATCAGCTATGTGAAGTCTATCATTCATAATTGTGGCATCATGGGAAGATCCTCCCCAACTAGCAAGAACATATGTGAAATTCATGTCGAAATCAACAGCGGCAAGCAGATTCTAGCTGGGGTAGTTCTTTCACCCCTATATGCAACTTGTTAGTCTTTCGGCACTCTAGCCATCACATGAGTACCATCAACTGGTATAATAAATCTTGTCATTACAAGAATGTTAGGCGGTAGTGTAATACAATCAACTCATGAAGTATAAGCTAGAGTTTCTCATCTTGAAAAATGGGAACCATTGAGCGTTGCCTTATATCTTCGTGGGGTTTGACCAGTTGGTGACTTGATCATCTCTCCTTTGAGCTCTCCAATAGCATACAATAGGTGATGGAAATATCGGGAAATTGTCTTGGTAGATCTCCTCCATGTGCTATGAATCACTCGAAATATCTACTTATGTCCTAGAACATGAAGAAATAGAGCCACTTTCTCTTCAACATAGGTGTCAATGTTGTCCTTAAGGAAACCCCTAACCGTGAATGTATGCACAAGATGGTTAAAAGGGGTTCTTCTCATCCTGAGCATGGAAATAGCCTATACATCGTATTTTTTTGTAGTTTTAGTTCACATTTGACATCCTCTCTCTGTCTCGCTGCATCATGGGACCATATTTCACTGCCACCCTGTTGGTCCTACCAGCTGTTCTTCTGTGGATCAAGAGCATCCATGTCTGACTCATAGAGACCAGGAAAACTTCCTTGATGATAACCTTCAACCATTGGCCCCAAATAGAGTGACATTGCATAAGCACTCTAGGTACTACCCTAATGTCGAGCTAACTACCTAGGTACTAACCTTGGGGATGAGGAGGCAAGGACGCGACTCTTACTTCCATGATTGCAGATGTCAACGACCTGCCATAGGCAGAGAAGATGGCGAGGGAGAAGCCAGTTCCGCAGATGCCGGAGTCGGAGAAGACGTAGCAGCCAATGCTGGAGTGGTCGTAGCATCTGCTGCCTAAGATCTAAATTGATGCTGCCGCCGCCACTGCCCAAGCCTCTGCCCAAGAGGAAAATGGGGATGGATTTTATAAGAGGGAGGTAAGCCTACTATCCGGGGCCTATCCCGGTTGAAACTAGGGGTGGGCATTCGGTTCAGTTTTTCGAGTTTTTCTATAATTCGGTTTCTATAAAATAGGCACCGAAATTATTTCGGTTTAATAATTAATTGATAGTTCGGTTAGTGGACAATTCGGTTCGGTGTTCGGTTTTTAACCGAACTTCTGGAAATAACAACACTGTGCAATAATATATGTCAGATCCATATGAGCTAAATCACTCATCGGCGCACCGGAAGCGACCTCCAGGTCGGCGAGTACCTTAAGCAATACATGACTAGCTGATGTCTTGAACGCATATGTAGAAAAAGAACATAATAAGCATGTTGTCTATCTTGCTCATTTAAAAAAATGATGTCTATCTTTCAAGCCATATATATTCAACAAATTGTATGTATTGAGAGTTCAGCTAAAATACATGATTATATCAGAAATAGGAAAACAATTGAAAGGCTTCCAACAAAATTCATAGACACAATTGACAGTCAAACCACGAACATGTACGTGTGCATGTGGCTGGAGACATACGTACATGCATGGGCTGTCTGACAGCTTTTGCATGCATGTATTTTTGTCGCATGAGCTAGTACTTATATACAGTAATGGACGCCTGAGACAGAATCACAAATATATTTAGCTCTCTCATGTATATTTTTCTGTTTTTATGATTATTTCGGTTAACAGAGAGTCAAAACCGAATTAATATTTATAAATTTGGTTAATCATATTTACTAACCGAAATTAGTTTCGGCTAATTCGGATTCGGTGTATTCAGTTTCGGTTCCGGTTAATTCAGTTTCGATGTTCGGTTTTGGTTTATTATGCCCACCTCTAGTTGAAACACTGGATTTTGGCGTTCCTATAGAGCCATCATGGGGATCCTTAAAAACCCGTGCAAGACAAATCGGCGAAACGTCGCAATTTGCCGAACAAGTAAAAATTCAAACACAAGGCTTTAGGGGCATCTCCAACGGTCGCGTCACATTCTGGACATCCAAAAATTGTTCGATTTGGTCTATTTGGGTTGACCAATTTTGTCCGACCTGTCAAGCTAGTGTCTCCAGCGGTCTGACCCATTTCGTCCACGTTGGCTAAATTTTGGCATGCCACCGGTGCCAACGTAGGTGTGTTTTCAACGACTTTCAGCCACTATCCGACCACCAACAAACGGTTATGAAGATGCAAAGTGAGACACCGCGCCAGTGAGGCGATCCATGGCTTAGTTTTTATATTTCAAAATCTTGGGTAGATCCATGGATTTCATACATAGTCTAGGGATTAGAAATGATGATGCAATGAACTAGAAATTAGTAAATACATAGTACAATAACCTAGCGTCGTCTAGTCATCAAAGTCGGAGTGGTAGTGGCGGCGGCACATGGTCTCATAGAAGACCTTGCCAGTGAGCATGGCGTACCCATCATACTTGAAGACGAGGAAATGCCTAGCATCAATGACATGCACGCAGCCGTACTCCCTCTAGCCATTGTGGAGGTGTGTCTGGTGAGGCGGTCGAACAACAGCTCCATGGACCATAGGCTGATCTAGCCGCCGGGCACCTGCAATACGAGCTGGTGGGGATCTTGCCCGTCGACCACCAACACAAACTAGTGGGGGGCGGATCTTGTTGAAGGTGTCGCTCAAGTTAATGGTGACGCCGAATTTGAAGCCAGAGGGGTATACGACGACTGGCTCGGGCGACGATGGTGGCAACGCGTGTGGCGACGGGACGTTAGCGGAGACATGCTCTGTCCTCGCCCCTCTTCCTCACCAACCTCGGCCACACCCTATTCCTGGTGGCCGTCCTAGCTGCCCTTTCCTCGATCCTGTGGCGCCGACCATGGCTCCTGCGATGCCTGTGGTGGTGGTGAATGGAAGAATGTGGAAGTGTGGAAGAAAATGGAAGTGGGTGGCGTGTTAAAAAGCCCAATGCATTGGATGTCGGCACGGGGGCCAAAATGCCGTTATTGATGAAGGCCAGCGGCTAGCGCAGGAGCGCAGGCATCCGGCCGTACAACCAACTTTGGAGTCAACCTACCTCCATTGATGGCTAGAGGAAGAAGGCCGTTGATCGCTGCCATGCAGGCCCTTGGCCCACGCGGGAGGATAGGAGGATGTTCGTATTGTCCGACCCGATGCATCGTTGCTTCAAATTTAGTGGAGATATGGGTCGCGTTGGACATATCGGTCTGTTTAGGCCACGCCGATTGGCTCGAAAATGACAGAATCGGTTAAATCGCGTCGGTGGGATGCTCTTAAAGATGTGCTGTTCTGAATTTTAAGTTTTAAAAGAAAAAGGCGCGCAAACATCCTTTTTACATGACATCCTTTTCATCTTGATTCGAGAGGAAAAACTACCAAAACTCTCTCGATACTATCAAGACAAGACTGCTCCATGCCACGTGCTGTAGGGAGAGAAGCGGAACTGACATTTTCCTGAGTTGCCAGCGGACATTATCTGCGTCAAATTTAGGGCTCAAGTTTTGGTGTTTGATGGGCCACCAATGTGTTGGGCCACCAACGTGTCTATGATCTATTCAAAGGCCATATCGGGCTGCCGACATGTCTTAATATTACTATACCTATTTGGGGCATCAAAGCCCACTAGTGCTTCGAACGTCCTCATCTGATCATGTCTGGTTCCCACAGTCCCACTCCCCTACCAAAATCCTCGAGCACTCACACCCACAGTCGGCTCCGCCTCTGCCATTTCTCCAGCGACATTCCCCGCCGCCGCCGCCGCCGGGACCCTGACCATTAGGGTCCCCGTAGACGGCAGCGGCATCTTGCCCCGGCCTATTCAGGTCCCCCGCTGGTATCTCCTTGCGCGGCCCATTTCCATTTGCCTCCAGCTCCGTGACCGCCGCTCTGGTCTCGCCGGAGTGGCACATCTGCTTCCCTGCACTGCGCTTCTCAGACTGGTGAAGAACGTGAGTCTTATCGTTTCTCTTACCGTGATCTCTTTTCTTGCTTCAAAGGTTCGGTAGACTGTGTCCTCATTGAGGAATCCTCTTCGATCTTTCTTGCTCCTCTGTAGTGAAGAGGTTGGAGGTGGAGATGGGAGAGGCCTTGACGCCCTCCTGCAGCGCCGTGAAGCTTCAGAAACTCGTGCTCTCTGTCTCCGCGTGCGCGAAGGTGCTGGCTGGATCTGATGCGCCGGCGATGAGGCCGTAGCGGAGACCGGGGAGTGGCATAGCTCCTACGACGGCGTCCCTGTCGAAGCTGCCGCTCGTCCTCGCGTGTGAAAACGCCGTCCGAAGGGGAGGCGAAGAATCACGGCTCTACATTCCTTCCTTCCACAAGCAGAAGAGGACGCTTCAGTTGGATCCCTTCGCTGAGCGGGCCTACAAATTGGCATTTTTCGCTAACAGCATTAACCACCGGAGTACGGCATTGGCCACAGCACACCAGCGGCCGAGCGATGGCAACAGCCTTCCCCTTTCCCCTTGTGGTTGCTCTGTTCTGCCTGGTCGCCGCCCATGGATGTCACGGCTGCGGCTATCTGCCTGATCTATTCTGCTACACACCTCCTCCACCTGCCCCCACCACCAATGTCCCTGCAACCAATGTCCCTGGCACCAGTGTCCCCACCTTCAATTCCAGCTCCGGCGGCACCAATGTTGACGACGGCAGCTGGATCGCTGCCCGGGCCACCTGGTACGGCGCTCCCAACGGCGCCGGGCCCTACGACAATGGTACTGCTAGTGCCGTGCCTATCATGTCTGTGTGCATTGCAATTGCATTGCTGAATGCTGATTATGGTTCTTGTTCTTCTATCACCAAATCACCGATGCAGGTGGCGCTTGCGGGTTCAAGAACGTGAACCTGCCGCCTTTCTCGGCAATGACGTCGTGCGGCAACCAGCCGCTCTTCAAGGACGGCAAGGGGTGCGGCTCATGCTACCAGGTTAGCTAGCTAGCTACTGTCGGCCGTCGAAACTGCACTTGTTTCACACTGACAGTAACGTGCCGACGTCGTAGTTTATTTCTTTCCCCCAGACAGCCTGTGAGGATGGACTAATTTGATTCCATGGATCTTGGATTGTTGCGTGCGATGCAGATCAGGTGCGTCGCCCACCGTGCCTGCTCCGGCGTCCCGGAGAAGGTGATCATCACGGACATGAACTACTACCCGGTCTCGCGCTACCACTTCGACCTCAGCGGCACCGCCTTCGGCGCCATGGCCAAGTACGGCCGCAACGACGAGCTCCGCCACGCCGGCATCATCGACATGCAGTTCAAGAGGTCACTATCTTACTTAATGCTATCGTGCTTAGCTTCAGCCGACCACGACATGGGCATCCGGCTTTCCTTCTCCACCATTGGCTACTTTCCTTGCCACCGCCGCTTCTGCACAAAAAGCAAACTTTGTTAAAACCAACTCTGTGCTTTGCCTGCACTTTCGACAGAACCATCTTGCACATCCTAGTGGCAGATTTTCTTAGTATCAAAAAGCAGAAAACACCACAAAGCAGATTTTCATACTTGCTCGTGACACTGATCCTGGGAATGGCACACATTGCAGGGTGCCCTGCGAGTACCCGGGGCTTACGGTGACCTTCCGCGTACAGCACGGGTCCAACCCGAACTACCTGGCGATCCTGGTGGAGTACGAGGACGGCGACGGCGACGCGGTGCAGGTGGACATAATGGAGTCACGCTTGCCGGACAGGGTGCCGACGGGGTATTGGACGCCGATGAAGGAGTCGTGGGGCTCCATCTGGCGGCTGGACAGGCTCCGCCCGCTGCAGGGGCCATTCTCGCTGCGCGTCACCGACGAGTCGGGGAGGTCGGTCGTGGCCAATCAGGTCATCCCCGTCTACTGGATGCCCAATGCGGCATACAGATCCTTCGTCCAGTTCGACGAGACGTTGCCGACGTCGTCGTCGCTTGTGACATCCGGTGCGAGCAGTGTGACATCCCGTGCCAGCCGTCGTCTTCTTCTACCTATGTATTCTGTCGCGCTTACGTATTTGTGGCGTTGTGTACGTTCGATACTGGCTGTGTGATCTGGAGGAAAAGGATGGTAGGATCAACACGAGTATATCCTATAGAACTGAATTAGATCATTTGCACTAGTATCATATTTCTCTCGACCTGCTAGCATGGTATGTCGCTGATGCTAGGCATGTACTCTGTCCGTTTCAAAATATAAGATGTTTTAGTTTTATGAAGCAAATATATCTATATATTTCAAAATGGAGGGAGTAAGTGCGTACTCGCCCACGTCTTATGGTTTGCCGTTTGTGTCTTCTTGAATGTTAGAGCGACTCTAATGGCGTGTTTGGTTGTCCGCAGATGTCTTTCTCGCACCTGGCAAAAAGAAATAAGGCCGTTTGATGTCTTGGGTCGTATTCGGATTTTGCACCGCATGAGTCTTAAAGTAGGTCAAAACTTGGTCTGCTGCATCAAAATCAAGGTTTCCACGGGTCTAGGCCTTGGCGACCCAAGTGTTGGCACGTGCTTGCACGCGCGGAGAAAAGCGAGAGACGCGCGGCGCATCAAGAAGTCGTGCCATAAATCTGGTCACCACTCCTCACTCTCCCCATTCACAACCACACCTTCTTCACTCTTCCCTCATTGTCGGTGGTTGGTCTCCCGCTGGCATATCGAAGAGCACCGGAAGGGCCGCAGATGGTGGTACATCAACAACAACCGCTTCACTTTGTGTTGTCTTCAATGGCGGTAAGGCATCAAACCTTGCTTTCTTTGTTCTAGCAGCATAGATCTATGTGTTAGAGCATAGTTCACGAACGTATCATTTATATGCACGCTAGATTTGTATCGATTTGGTCTAGTTTTGGTCGATTACATTGATTTTGGTCATTACTAGTCTCGTGATGTGTTTTGTGCCTTGGTAATTGCAAGATCTTGCGATACAATGCTTCGATCTTGGATTTGAAGTCGGTCGATTTTGGCAGATTCTCTGTTTAGGGTCGGGGATTGAGATTTTTTCCATTGTTCATGTTATGTTGTGAGGCGATGATTAGTTCGCATGGTGTGCTAATAATCCCAAGAGCAGGAACCACTGTAGTACAATTCAATAAGTATTTGAGTGGCAAACCCACGGGAAGCTAAAGATAAAATATCTATTCTCTAAAGCCATATAACCCACTTATATGGCCTTTTATGCAAAGCAATGAACTAGAATTTTTAGGGTACTTTTTACTTCTAACTAGTAAACTGTAAAGTGCTGAAAGCAAAGACAGGAAGTAAACTATTGCAAGTAAAGTAAAAGAAAGTAACTCAATGGAGCAAATGTTTATGCTAATAGTTATGAGCTGTGATTCCATAGACCCACGCGCTCTGAAAAGTGATAAACTTCGCAGGGATAGAATTGCCCCCGTGCGTTTTTAGAGGAGGGCACACGAGGATAGCCCCCGAAGCCCATGTCCAGGCACGTATTCTCATGTATCCGCATACATACTATTGACTACCACGATGTCAACCATTGCCACATCGCCACGCCATTAGATCTTCCCATTCATTGCCACGTTGTCAACCATTTCCACATCGCCACGCCATTATTAGGGTTGATCACCAAAAGTATCGTGGCCGCCATTTCCCCAGACACCGCTCTGACCCTAAATTTTCGATCATCCTCCCTGGCTCCCAGGCGACATGCACTGGCGAAGTATCTGGATTGGCAATGTGAATCCGGTGGCCAGCCTTCTAATCCTCCAACCATGAGCCTGCCTGGCTCCAGGGGTGACGTGGATGTCCACGCCGTCGGCCGAGATCTAATCCTCCACCTACGAACCTGCCTGACTCCGATGGTGACGTGTCCATCCACGCCGACGATAACCGTTCCAATCCTACATCTGCAGATCAAAGGCTAGCCAGATCTTCTCATCCTTAGGCCACATCAACCAGTCCCGTGTCCCATCTCGCCACCGGCGCCCGGAAGATGTGAGTAGCTGCCTCTCTAACCCACATTCTTTCCATCACCTTTAGCATAGCGGCTTAGGGTTCATCTTTGCATCTCCGTGTCCTCCACATATACATCACTGATTAGATTAGCATTGTTGGTTTTCTTTGCTTGAAAAGATGGAGGAATCCATGCCAACTGGGAGTGACAATGAGAGCGTCCCTATGCACAATGGTGATTCAAGTTCGAATGATAGAGATAGTTCTTTCTCTGAAGATGAGCTTACTGAGAACGACCTCTTTGAAGAAAACGGATCCGAGGATGATAAGGTCAAGTGAAGTTTCTTTTTTATTTTGTAGGCAGACCTAGAGCATGCAAATTTATACACACACTTTTAAATTGTGCAGATGGACATCGGTTGTGGAAACAAGGAGCGCCATAAAAAAGAATCGATCTCAAAAAGCATTAGTGATGTATGTCTAGTGCTACATTATTTTTATAAGAATTGAATAGACATGTTATATGACTTTGTGATACAATGCTGCAGGTTGTACTATTCTCTTAGAGTGACCATGATTATTTTGGGGATTCGGACTTAGAAACCTGGGATGAAGAAACGACAGAAGAATCACAAGAAACTGAAGGATCAAAATCTGAATACAAGAGTGATGTAAGTTGCTTATTGTTGTACGACAAGGCATATATAGTATCAACCATATGACCACTTACATTTGTTTGCTTTTAATTGTGTAGGTTACAGACAGTTCACAGCATGAGCACAGTCAGCATCAAGTGATGCTAGAGAAGGATTTTTAGCATGCTCATGATAAGCGTGACATGCATTGGATTGTAAAGGAGATGACCTTCCCTTCCGAAGCGACAACATTCATTTACTACAATGCATACGCTAGAGAACGTGGTTTCAGCATAAGATGACAGAAGGCGAGGCGAGCTCTTGATGGAGAAATTATATACAGGTGGTTTCGCTGTTCCAGGGCAGGATTACGTGAGGAAAAGGTTTTGAACATGGAGGGCCGCAAGAAGAGGCCACGAGCTCTGTATCACTGCTACTGTCGAGCCTATCTCAATGTGTCGGTTAACAAATCCGAGGGGAATTGGAAAGTTCTGCAATTTTAGGACGAGCACAACCATGTGCTAGCTAGACCCGATGAAGTCCCGTTTCTTCGGTCCCATCGAAAGATGAAGCCTTATCAGAGAGCTGAAATCATGTCACTGGCAGCAACTGGGATGCGAAAGTTCAAGATTATGAAAACCTTTATCAGCAAAAGTGGAAGGTGGAGCAAGGTTGGGTTCGTCTCGAAGGATCTTTACAACACGTGTTCCCGGGAGAAGAGGAAGATGATTGCATCAGTGACGCTAACACAGCCATCCACATTATGCAGAACACCATGTTTTGGTGTGACTCTCATTCACGTCGGGACTATGAGGATTTTGGTGATGTGTCGGTGTTCGACAGTACGTACAAAATAAATCGGTATGGAATGCCGTTTATTCCTTTCGTGGGGTTGAACCATCACCACAGGGCTACTGTTTTCACATGTGCAATCGTCTCGAACGAGAAAACAGAAACATATGTATGGCCGCTTCAAATATTTTTAAAAGCTATGTGTCAAAAGAAGCCACAAGGGGTTATCACTGATACAGACAGTTCAGTGATGAAAGCTATTAGCATTGTCTTCAAGGATGTGTGGCACTGTATATGTATGTGGCACATTGAAAAATATATGAAAAAACACCTCTATCACTATTCTCTGAATGAATTTAGGTCATTGCTATACTACAACACCTCAGAAGAGGTCTTTGAGCAGAGATGGAGCACGTTTATTAAGAAATGATAGTCGAAGGCAACCAAAGAATGGCTAGGTAGAATGTATAAGAAGAAGAGATGGTGGGCCGCCGCATATCTAGCCAATGGCTTTTTTTCTCGGAATGAAAAGCAATCAGAGGAGAGAGAGTTTGAACTCATTCCTACACCTTCACCTTGACTCTAAAATGACACTGGTGGATTTGATCGTGCACTACGAGAACACCATAAACCGTATTCGTCAGGAAGTTGCACGACAGGACTACGAGGGCTCACAGACAATACCTTTGGCGATTACTAAATACAACGATATTGAGTTAGCTACTGCGAAAGTATTCACTGCAGCAAACTTCTATATATTGCAAGAGGAGCTTAAAAGGATTGATGGACTCAAGATTGTTGAATGTGCGAAAGGTGATACCAGTGATAAGTACACTGTGGTATGGGCAGATAAAATTACTAGGCAGTTTGACGTGACCTACACGTCTGGAGATAGTGAAGAAACTATAAAATGCTCCTGCAGAAGAATGGCTAGGAAGGGGCTACCTCGCAAGCACATCCTCTACATATTGACTTGCCTGCGACTAGACAAAATACCAACTTGTTGTATCCTTCGACGCTTCACAAAGAATGCAAAATTTGGATTGTCTGCGAAGCGCAAGAGTGATATGTTTGGATATGGATGGTCAAGTGCAGCCGAGAGGAGAACTTTTTGCGACTTGAATGTACAGTCTCAAGAAGTTATCGCAGTGGCATGCCATGATAAACAGTCTTTTCATGAATACCAAGAATGCATGCAGCACATAATGCAAAGGACAAAGGGGCTCAACAATATTCAAACAAGCTACTTCGATGCAGATGCACAGAGAAGCAAGGAAACGCACCTCAAGTTGGTGATCCACTAAAAGTTAAATCCAAAGGCGCGCCTAAGAAAAACAAAAGTGTTGTAGCTAACGGTGATAATCCATCCATGAGTAAAAATGGCAGACCACTATTATACAATGAACAAAAAATAAGAAGAGGAAGGGGCACCACCTATGCAGCGCATGCAATGCTGCTGGTCATAACAGATGAAACACTAAGTTATGCAAACTACATCCAAAGTAAGTCATTCCTTGAGTACAACTAAAAAGCATTACCAAAACTTTCATTGAAATTATCAATATCTAATTGCGTCTTACTGTTATGCAGGTATGTGGAACCAGAAGAAAACTAGACAATTCCCATAATTCATAAACCTTGTGGATTGAGTCGACTGATTTTCTGATGATGATAACTAGAGTGCACCTTTTTTAGCTAATGTAATGCTAACATGCATTATTGTCTATAAAACACTTGGCCAACATGATCACACCCACTTGATACATCTAAGTATAAGAGTGCTATGTCAAGTCATGACACACACACTTGTGGCAGATGTGGGCCCATGCCACATTGCAGGGATCTAGACTTATCTTAGTTGTCTAGAAAAACCTTGATCAACTTGTTGCTGTATATAAGTTAACACTTGGCCAACATGATCCTACCTACTTGATAGATCTAACTATAATTTTGTTATGCCAAGCCATGACACACACAACTATAGTAGATGTGGACACATTCCAATATTGCATGGGATATTGATCTCTCTGGGTTGGCTAGAAACACCATCGTCAACTTAGTGGTTATGTGAGTCACTACACTTGACCAACATGATCCCACCCGTTTAATAGATCTAGCTATAAGATTGCTATGTCAAGCCATGGCACACCCTTGATGATGGTGTTTCTAGTCAACTCACATGGGTATAGAGCCCAATGCAATGTTGGGATAACATGATCCCACCCACTTGATAAATCTAAGTATAACACTACTATGCCAAGACATGACGAGACACAATTGGGCTATAGACCTCACTGGGTTGGCTAGAAAACCATCATCAACTTAGTGGTTGTGTGAGTCACTACAACTAACCAACATGATCCCACCCATTTGATAGATCTAAGTATAAGAGTGCTATGCCAAGCCATGACACACACTAGTGACGGATGTGGGGCCATGCCAACATTGCATGGGGATCTAGACTTCTCTGGGCTAGATAGAAACACCTTCACCAACTTGTTGTTGTATGAGTCATCACTTGACCAACATGATCCTACCAAATTGATAGATCTAAATATAATTTTTCTATGCCAAGACATGATGAGACACTTTGTGGCGGATATAGACCCATGCCAACATTGTATGGACTATAGATCTCTGTGGGTTGGCTAGAAACACCATCATCAACCTAGTGTTTGTATGCCTCAGCACTTGGCCAACATGATGTCACCCTGTTGATAGATCTTAGTATAACATTACTATGCCAAGCCATGACACACACAACTATGATAGATGTGGGACCATGCCAACATTGCATGGGCTATAGACCTCTCTGGATTGGCTAGAAACACCATCATCAACTTAGTGGTTGTGTGAGTCACTACACTTGACCAACATGATCCCACCCACTTGATAGGTCTAAGTATAAGAGCTCTATATCAAGCCATGACACACACTTGTGGCAGATGTGGGGCCATGCCAACATTGCATGGGATCTAGACCTCTCTGTGTTGGATAGAAACACCTTCACCCTTCACTTTGTTGTGACAACAAAGTTAATTAAGTATGAATCTCTAGTTCGTATTGTCATAATTTCTAATTATTCTACATAGCTGATCATATGTGCAAATTAGGTAGTTCATTAATATTGTTTTGAGCTCCAATTTGCTCCTTGCGATCTTGTTGTGTTGAATTACTGAGATAACGTGGAGTGTCCAAAATGTACACAATTTGTCTAGAAAAGTTAAGCAAAAGATTGGTAAAATATAGTCTATTGAAAAAATATTAGAGAATTGTTTCTAAGAATTAGTTGAATTGTGAATCTAAAATAAAAAACAACTACAAAATTAATTAGTAAGTTTTTTCATGTAAAACAAATTGGAAAAGATGTTCAGCATACAAACAACAAGCTTATATATATAAAATGGTTAGTAATTAAATTTGTGCAAACTTATTCAAAATGCAAAATATTATTGTAGTACAGAAGGAAATAAAAAATATGCCTACCTACACAATTCGTGCTAAACGGCCTGCATACGACTAGAAGACCATTTATGGCCCAGGATGCAGGCCCGCGAAGCTCAAATTTTTCATGTGTAGGCCAACATGAAGATAAGTGACAATAGTATGTGTTATGTTGATTTATTGAGAGAAGCTCATGCCGCGGTCATGAATGCATGGTATCGTTCCTCGCTCGGCGATGTGGGACTAAACTCCCACCCGCGTCGGTCCTTCCCGCTACAGTTTCCCATTGGGCCCGAAAGAGCCCATTACTATTTGATGCCTAGGATTAAGATGGGCCGCCCCAATCTACTTGATGCCTGGATGTAGCCGTGATGCGGGCGCGGGAGTAGGAGTTGGGCTGGTTTGTTGCATGCACGCCGAGTCTTACTTTTTTCTTCTATCCTATATTCTTTTTTATTTTCTATTTAAAAATTTGAACAAAATAGCTATTTTACAATTTTGAATTTTTTCAATAAATTACATATTCTTGACAGGAACCATCGGTATAGCATGTGCAAAATTTTTGGAATCATTTGATGAACATCAAAAAGTTGAGAAATTTATGAACAACCCTTTTGGTCTCACCTAGGCCTCTTTTCCTAGTAATGTGTTTTTTCGAATTTCGTGAAACAACCTGGATTTTTTTACACATGCTAACGTACACAAACTAAGACACATGTACAAGGTTTCAGACAAATTTGAATGTTTTTGAATTTTTGGTGGTCTGGTCAAATTTAGGCCAAAAATCAAGGTTTCTAGTAAGGATGCCTAGGGGTTAGACCTTTGCGATGTGAGATTTGATCCATGATGAAACATGGCATCTCTACCTAAAGTAATTTTTAAATGTGTCCAAGGTTTCACACAACTTTGACTTTTTTTGAATTTTTGGTGGCCCGATCAAATTTAGGCGAAAACTCTAGGTGCCTGGTAAGGATGTCTAAGGGTTAAATATTTATAGTGTGAAACTAGGTCCATGTTGTAACATGGCATGTTCTACCTATAAGTGATTTTTTAACTTTTCCAAGGATCATGTTGTCCAAGTGATGACTCATACAACCACACGTTTCTATCTATTTATTTAGAGTTACAGATGCTCAACAAAGGTTCAGAGTTTCAGTGTGAAAACTCTGCTAAACACAACCAGATACTACTACTGCCATCCCGCGAATCGGACATGTAAGGCGTACAACCTAAACAAGTGCTATATGAAACTGAATAAAACAGGTGTAGGTTTTTCAAGTGTGTATCATGGCTTGGCATAGCACTCTTATACTTAGATATATCAACTAGGTAGGATCATGTTGTCCAACTGATGACTCATACAACCACAAGTTGGTTAAAGTATTTCTAGTTAGCTAAGAGAGGTCTAGATCTCATGCAATGATGGCATGGGTCCACATCTGCCACAAGTATGGGTCATGGCTTGGCATAGCACTCTTATGCTTAGATGTATCAACTGGGTGGGATCATGTTAGAGCTTGGTGGGACAAGGTGCAATAAATAACATTACTGTTAGAGCTTGGTGGGACAAGGTGCCAAGTGTGACTAGTCAAAAGAACATCATATTCATCTTGCATAGCACACTTCCAGTTTGTGTCCGTGAGAGCTTCATGCAAGTTTTATGGTTCTCCTATAGATGGTAACAGTGCCCACCGAATTGTGCCCTCATTACGAATTTTTGGGTCCAATATACTTCCTTCGTTTCACAATATAAACCTTTTTAGCAAGATGTTTTAGTTTTCTAAAAAGGCTTAAATTTTGGAATGGAGGTAGTACCTTTTTCTAGTCGAGTCAAGGGTTCGTAGCGATAATCCAAACGGCGTGTCTTTGCGTAAGATCTTGGCGCTGAAGATTTTACATGTGCAGAATATTCCTGGGCACCAGCGGTCACCGACGTGCCGATTGGTGTTGGGAATATGCCCTAGAGGCAATCATGTATGATGATATTTCCCATTGTATTCATAAAGTTATTAAGTTGTCCTTTTATAAACATCTGATGTGTATCATTGAATATGTGATTCGGTTGTGGAACTATGCATTCATGTTGTTTGTACTAAATATCCTTGGTCATTGAGGTTGTGCTGGACACACAAATTAGATCAATGTGAAAGTTGGCTTGATGACTCAGTTCCACTTGTCATGGGCATGGAGATGCTATTCCAACTTACAAAGACTCGGCTAAAGAGTTTAGCGAGTCGGATTGACCCATATTGAGGTACAACGAACTAGTTGTCATTTGTATATCTCAATCAATGTAATCCTTAGACCTGAGGTTATTGCATAGTCCGAGTTGAGGATCACAGCCTTAGGTTCTGTCAAACGCTGATCCGTAACTGGGAAGTTATAAAGGCAGAGTTCGGCTCGACTGAGAATCAAGTTGCGTGATGTGAATAACCAAGATGGGATTTTCCCCCTCCACTTGGAGAGATATTCTCTGGGCCCTCTCGTGAGATATGATTCGGAAAGCATGGCCATGAACGACTCGGTTAAGTGTTAACCGAGGCGATCGACTAAGAGTTAGTCGGGTGAATCACTTATCTCGGATCGAGAAGAGAGTCGGACTATTTAAGGGATGACAATTATTCGCCTATAGTCTGACAAGGTATATCGTGAGGCAAAAGGGACTCGGACGTAAGTCGCATTGGAAAGGCAAGTCGTCATGACTCTTTGGTACTTGGGAGTCGGCACGTTCTGCTAGGAGCCGCTACCGACTGATCGATTGAGAGTCGGACTCCAATCGTGTCCAAGTAGCCATGAGCCTGCGGGGTCACACACTTAAGAGCGGGAGCAAGTTCGGATTGGATCTGAACCTGTAATCTGGTTGGGTTGGACCTGAACCGGATTAGGACTGAGTTAGTGAGTTGGACTCACGGTGACTAGTGTTATATGGGCTTTAGTGAATGGGTCGCGCGAGCAGAGCCCACGTTCACTCCCTATATATAGTGGAGCACCATAACCCAAAAGGGTTAATCGTGTTCGGTTAGGTCATTCCATGTGTTGGAAACCCTAGCTCCACAGTAGTCCAGCCATCGTTACGAACCTAGCAGTTCGCCGCCGGTGCTCCTCCTTGTACGTGTGGATACCAACAGAGATGTTGTGCGATCAGCACCCGGACGATCGGATCGAGAGGACCGCACTGCATCAACTGACGCGCTTCATCAGTAATCCACAACTGCGCGTCTAGTGGTAAACCTCGTGGCCTTCTACCTCAGCTAGATCTTGGGATCACCACGTTAGAGGAAATTTTTGTTTTATCTCTGCGTGGCCCAACAGTGGTATCAGAGCGATAGCTTCTGGTTTTAGGCTCGAGATCTCGCATATGTGATATGCGGTTGGCTGTAGATGAGATCTATGTGCTGTTTGGTGGTCGATCTATGAGATAGATCGGTTATGTACGAAGTTGATTGGATCAACTGTACTCGGGGAATGGTAGATCTGATTTCCGTGATCATACTGCTAAGGTCGTGGAACGACATACCCCTACCGGTCGGCTTCCGCCATCGGGGTAGACTGTGACACGTAAATCCAGAAGCGGTGATCGAAGATCAAAGAGTTTGATCGAATCGGAACGATGGTCAGAATCCATGTTTGGATCGTAGAGTTTGATCGAATCGGGACCGCCGGCTTCGCCCTGTCGTAGCGCCTTAGATGTTGTTGCGAGTTTCACAACGCCGGTAGATATTGTATCTATGCATAACTTGTTTTTGCAGGAAGTTGTGAATGGTATGGTTCATGTGCATGTGATGTATGTGTGGAATCCATACGTGATCTGCGAATCACGGTTTTTGTCAGCCGGCTAGAGCCTAGGTGCTGTCATTTTATTGTATAACGACCCGCGTGTCGGATTCTCTATGTAATTTACTTTACTAAGCTAGTGTAGCTGTTTGGAGAACCCGGAAGGCATGCAAGGCGTTGTACATGTCGGCGACATGGAGTAAGACGACAAGTGACAAGAGTTGGCACGAGTCAGACTACAGGCTTTGTGGAGATGGAGATCGCCATGAAGAGAGCCATACCATTTCACATTATAATTGCTTTATTTTGTGTTATTGTTATGTCTCAATTTTACCTCTACTAGATAGTCGGTAAATCTTAAATCCCTCAAAGAAGGTCTAGTCGGTTTTCCCGCCAGTGTTTGCACCATCACAAGTCGGACATTTTTGGTAGTGGGCTCATAAAATTGAGGTGCTGCCAATTCTTTCCGACTAGGTGGGTTCGAGTCGGACTCTTACTGCAGAAACACTCAGTAAGCTAGATGGGTATATCACAATGGTTGTGGGACTCGGGGAAAAGTCGGATGGGAGCCGGGGTATGTGATGCCACCCGTCCAACAGGAGTCGCATGAGATGCGATTGACAAGGAATTGTCTACCTAGATCACTTGGCAGCTAGAGGTGATGCTAAATATCACTAGCCGACTTGCTTATTTAGGATCCTGAATCACTAAGCAACCATCGAAGGGGTGTTGGTTCTAGTGGGAGCATAAAATATTAAAATGTTTAATATGCTTGCTCTTTTATGAATACATGTCTGAAGTGTTTTGCATATTTTCTGTTGTAGATCATGGCACCAAGTAGCAGTCACTCTCAGATATCCGGTTTTGCGTTGAGAACTATCCTTGAGAAAGATAAACTGAACGACACTAATTTTACTGCGGTATCGAAATCGAGAATTGTTCTCAAACAAGAAAAGAAGGACCATGTCCTAGACAACCCACTTCGGATGAGCGAATGAGAATGCGATCGTCGCAACCACCATTGCCTACCATCGGGCTAAGGATGAGTCCACGGATATTAGTGTCTTATGCTTGCTCACATGGAACCGGACTTGTAAAAGCGATTCGAGCATGTTGAGGCCTACGATATGATCGAAAGCCTCAAAAGTATGTTCGTGCTCGGCGAAGGCGAGAGGTATCAAGTCTCTCGGCTTTGCTGAGTTGCAAGCTTAAGGATGGTGATCCACCGAGTCGCATGTGATCAAAATGGTTGGTTACGTGCAGTCTGGAGAGGCTTGGCTACCCCATAGAAGAGTTCGCTACGGATATAATTCGAACTCTCTTCCTAGTGCATATGGGCGTTCATTTGAACTACCACATGCATGGTATGGATAAGAAGCTCACTGAATTACATGGGATGCTCAAGCGTGAGGCGGATCTCAAGAAGGGCACCGTCAAGTGTTGATGGTGCGAGAATAAGGCTAAGTTCAAGAAGAGTTCTTGGACTAAGAAGAAGGCTAAGTCGAGGAAAGCGGGATGGACCCGGTTCCAAGCGCTTCCTCGGGGACTAAGCCATCTCCTTCACCAGATCCACTTGCTTCTCCGCAAGGAGGATGGCCCTTTGGAAGAGGAATTGCAGCAAGTACTTGGCCGACAAAGCCAAGAGTGGAGGTATGACTTCCGACTCAGGTACACTTGTTTGCAATGTTATAGACATATATCTTGCTGATGCACCTAATAGTTCTTGGGTATATGATACCGGATCAGTTATTGACATCTGCAACTCGTTGCAGGGACTGGTAAGAGCTAGGAGCGTAGCAAGAGGCGAGGTTGATATTCGAGTCGGCAACAAAGCAAGAGTTGCTGCGTTGGAAGTCGGCACGATGCAACTTCATTTACCTTCCGGATTCATTATGGAACTAAATAATTGTTATTATGTTCTAGTGCTCAGTTGAAACATTATTTCTGCTTCATGTTTGATGAGGCAAGGCTATGAGTCGAATATCAAGAATAATGGTTGTTCTTTGTATTTGAATGATATGTTTCACGGCTTTGCACCCGTCCAGGACGGGTTATTTATTTTGAATCTTGATGGTGAGTCGGTTTATAACATAAATGTTAAAAGGTTGAAACCAAATGATCTGAATATGACTTACTTTTGGCACTGTCGGCTTGGTCATATAAGTTGGAAACGCATGAAGAAGCTCCATGATGATGGACTCCTAACTTCGTTCGAGTTGGAGTCGTTCGAGACATGCGAATCTTGCCTACTCGGCAAAATGACCAAGACACCTTTTGCAAAGAGTTGCGAAAGGGCGTCCGACTTGTTGGGACTAGTACATAGTGATGTATGTGGACCAATATGATCACGACAGCCAGGGGTGGTTATGAGTACTTCATTACCTTCACTGATGATTTGAGTAGGTATGGATATATCTACTTGATGAAACATAAGTCGGAAGCCTTTGAAAAGTTCAAAGAATTCCAGAATGAAGCACAGAATCAACTCGGCAAGAAAATAAAGTTTCTTGATCGGAGGAGGCGAGTACATGAGCCATGAGTTTGATGACCATCTCAAAAGTTGTGGAATAGTTTCTCAACTTACTCCGAGAGCATACAAAGGAATGGTGTTTCGGAAAGGCGGAATCAGACCTTGTTGGACATGGTACGATCAATGATGATTCGGACAGATCTGCCTTTATCATTTTGGGGTTATTGTCTAGAAACAGCGGCGTTCACACTAAACAGAGTACCATCAAAATCGGTAGAGAAGACACCACATGAGGTGTGGACAGGCAAAAATCCGAGTTTGTCTTTTCTTAAGATTTGGGGTTGTGAAGCATTTGTCAAGCGACTTCAGTCGGACAAGCTTACAACCAAGTCGGGTAAGTGTATTTTCGTGGGGTATCCGAGGGAAACCTTGGGTTACTACTTCTACAACCGAGAAGAGGGCAAAGTGTTTGTCGCTCAAAACGGTGTCTTCCTTGAGAAAGAGTTTCTCAGTCGGGGAGTAAGTGGGAGCACGGTGCAGCTCGAAGAAATTCGAGAGGAACCGGCTAGTGGCGAGTCGGCAAAAACCTTGGAGGTTGAGCCGGTCGTGGCAGCTGAGCCGGCAGCAGCACCTGTACTACGAAGATCAGCAAGATTATGAAGTGTTCGTGATGTGTTACTGTTAGACAGTGATGAGCCGGCAAATTATTCGGAAGCGATGGTGGGATCTAATTCCGAGTCATGGCTTGGAGCCATGAGATCCGAGTTAAAGTCCATGGATGAAAATCAAGTTTGGAACTTGGTTGATCTGCCAGACGGTGCAAGACCCGTCGAGTGCAAATGGGTCTTTAAGAAGAAAACTGATATGGATGGAAATGTTTCTGTCTATAAAGCACGCCTTGTCGTGAAGGGGTTCCGACAAGTTCAAGGAGTTGATTACGACGAGACTTTCTCGCCCGTAGCAATTCTTAAATCAGTTCGGATCATGTTAGCTATAGCAGCCTATTTCGACTATAAGATATGGCAGATGGATGTCAAAACGTCTTTCCTTAACGGAAATTTAACCGAGGACGTGTATATGATACAGCCCGAGGGTTTTGTCGATCCGTCTAATGCTTACAAGGTATGCAAACTTCAGAAATCCATTTATGGGTTGAAGCAAGCATCTCGGAGTTGGAATATTCGCTTTGATGAGGTAGTCAAATCGTTTGGCTTCATCAAGAGTGATCATGATTCTTGTTTGTACAAGAAGTTTAGTGGGAACAAAGTAAATTTTCTAATATTATATGTGGATGACATATTACTGATTGGAAATGATGTCCAGATGTTGCAAGAAACCAAGGAATCATTGGAAAGGAGTTTCTCAATGAAAGACTTGGGTGAGGCAACATACATCCTCGGAATCCGGATCTATAGAGATAGATCAAGGAGGCTCATTGGATTGAGTCAGAGTACTTATTTGGACAAAGTGTTGAAGAAGTTAAACATGGAATCGTCTAAGAAGGGGTTCTTACCGATGTCCCATGGTGTAAAACTTAGCAAGACTCAGTGTCCTTCGACAACTGATGAGCAAAGTCGAATGAGTGCGATTCTGTATGCTTCTGCAGTCGGATACATCATGTATGCCATGATTTGTACTAGGCCGGATGTTTCATATGCTCTAAGTGTTGTGAGCAGATACCAGGCTGATCCTGGAGAGATCCACTAGACAGCGGCTAAAAATATCCTAAAGTACTTGAGAAGGACTAAGGATATGTTCTTGGTTTATGGTGGTGAAGATGAACTCAGTGTAAAGGGTTACACGGATGCGAGTTATCTTACTGACTCTGATGATTCTTGTTCGCAATCCAGATACGTGTTTATTATAAATAGAGGTGCTGTGAGATGGAAGAGTTCCAAGAAAGAGACCGTGTCTGCGTCTACAACAGAGGCTGAGTATATTGCCGCCTCGGAGGCAGCAAAGGAAGCTGTTTGGATGAGGAATTTCCTCATGGATCTTGGTGTGGTTCAGGTCTCGTCCAATCCATTGGACATGTATTGTGACAACAATGGTGCTATTGCACAAGCCAAGGAACCTAGACAACACCAGAAGAACAAGCACATACTCATGCGGTACCACCTGATTCGCCAGTTCGTGGATCAGGGTGATATCAAGTTATGCAAGGTACACACGGATGCAAATATTGCGGATCCGTTGACAAAGTCGTTACCACAGCCGAAGCATGAGGCTCACCTGAGAGCCATGGGCATTAGATGCTTAGACATGTGATGTCGGAAGATTGACTCTAGTGCAAGTGGGAGACTGTTGGGAATATGCCCTAGAGGCAATCATGTATGATGATATTTCCCATTGTATTCATAAAGTTATTAAGTTGTCCTTGTATAAACATCTGATGTGTATCATTGAATATGTGATTCGGTTGTGGAACTATGCATTCATGTTGTTTGTACTAAATATCCTTGGTCATTGAGGTTGTGCTGGACACACAACTTAGACCACTGTGAAAGTTGGCTTGATGACTCGGTTCCACTTGTCATGGGCATGGAGATGCTATTCCAACTTATACAGACTCGGCTAAAGATTTTAGCGAGTCAGATTGACCCATATTGAGGTTCAACAAACTAGTTGTCATTTGTATATCTCAATCAATGTAATCCTTAGACCTGAGGTTATTGCATAGTCTGAGTTGAGGATCACAGACTTAGGTTCTGTCAAACGCTGATCCGTAATTGGGCAGTTATAAAGGCAGAGTTTGGGTCGACTGAGAATCAAGCTGCATGATGTGAATAACCAAGATGGGATTTTGCCCCTCCACTTGGAGAGATATTCTCTGGGCCCTCTCGTGAGATATGATTCGGAAAGCATGGCCATGCACGACTCGGTTAAGTGTTAACCGAGGCGATCGACTAAGAGTTAGTCGGGTGAATCACTTATCTCGGATCGAGAAGAGAGTCGGACTATTTAAGAGATGACAATTATTCGCCTATAGTCTGACAAGGTATATCGTGAGGCAAAAGGGACTCGGACGTAAGTCGCATTGGAAAGGCAAGTCGTCATGACTCTTTGGTACTTGGGAGTCGGCACGTTCTGCTAGGATCCGCTACTGATTGATCGATTGAGAGTCGGACTCCAATCATGTCCAAGTAGCCATGAGCCTGCGGGGTCACACACTTAAGAGCGGGAGCAAGTTCGGATTGGATCTGAACCTGTAATCTGGTTGGGTTGGACCTGAACTGGATTAGGACCGAGTTACTGAGTTGGACTCACGGTGACTAGTGTTATATGGGCTTTAGTGAATGGGTCGCGCGAGCAGAGCCCACGTTCACTCCCTATATATAGTGGAGCACCATAACCCAAAAGGCTTAATCGTGTTCGGTTAGGTCATTCCATGTGTTGGAAACCCTAGCTCCATAGCAGTCCAGCCGTCGTTACGAACCTAGCAGTTCGCCGCCGGTGCTCCTCCTTGTATGTGTGGATACCAGCAGAGGTGTTGTGCGATCAGCACCAGGACGATCGGATCGAGAGGACTGCACTGTATCAAGCGGCGCTTCATCGATGTCCGCAAGCTGGCGTCTAGTGGTAAACCTCGTGGACTTCTACCTCAGCTAGATCTTGGGATCACCACGTTAGAGGAAATTTTTGTTTTATCTCTGCGTGGCCCAACAATTGGATCTCCTGGCGAGGCGTCACTCCTGAAGCCTTCGGAAGAACCACGGGGAAGATCTGCGCGGGAGATCCACGCATCCACGCGTTGGTGGGTACCACGGGGAAGATGTGTCGGGCTCCCCATGGCCGCCACAGTTACGCTCAGAACGCGACGCAAGGGAGGGTCCAGACCTTGGGGAGATGGCGTGAGGGGACTAGCGCGGATCAATACGCCCAGGTGACATCGCGTCAGAGTTGTCGGGGCCGGATTCGAGGCAGATTTTCCCCCGTATCATGCTCAGAGTCTGTGTTTTCTTGGCTTGTAGCGGTGTTTTCTTCAGCCTCATTATCAGATGTGTTATCATCAGTATTTTCGGCAGAATTTTGCGTGACTAGTTCGGTAGAGCTTGTGGGTAGGGTGTCAGTTGTGTCCTGCATAGGATCAATGATAGGAACAATCAGCACATATTGGTAATTAGTATGCACACCCCTAGTTGTTTCTACCGAGAAGGGATTGTTTGAAGGAAGCAAAATAATTTCATCATGGAGACGACGACCCGCAATTTGGATGAAGTGTAGCAAACGGAAAAACATTTTCATCAAAAACTACATCCCTTGACACGTAGACATGATCAAGGCATTTTACTCCTTTGTGACGAGGACTATACCCAAGAAATACACACTGTTTTGAGCGATAGGAGAAACTCTGGTGCAGATGTTTCTAGCCAGCCTAGAGAGGTCTAGATCCCATGCAATGTTAGCATGAGACCACATCTGCCACGAGTGTGTGTCATGGCTTGGCATAGCACTCTCATACTTAGATGTATTAACTGGGTTTGATCATTTTGGCCAGGTGATGAGCCACACAACCACAAGTTGATGAGGGAGATTCTAGCCAACCCAAAGAGGTCTAGATCCCATGCAATGTTGGCCTCGACCCACATATGCCATAAAGTGTCTCAACATGTCTTGTCATATCAGTCTTATGGTTAGATCAATTAGTTGATATAGTAGGTCATGATGACATGTCAATTTTTCTAACAAAACCTTCATCTTACTAGTGGCACAACTACGGTTATTGGATAGTCATATTAGGCACAACTAATTTTTTTTCAAAAACTAGTGGCATCTTGACATGGAGTCTTGTTATGTATCCTACCACCAACGAAAAATAAGAAACACTGGGTCATGAAGTTTTTTCCCAAAACCACTTCTCAACAAAAGCTAGTAGCTATGAAAATGCGTGGCTTTCGACTCAATCCCCTTCACAAAACCTATTTTGTCTAAATGAGGACATATTTGGCACACTAGTGTATCTTTGGGACACAAGACTGATGGGTTTGTTTGTACAAAACACGCATTTTCCATTTTTTAAGTGTCAAAATGTGAATTCCCTCATTCTGCTTAATTCTAGAATCTTTCTATATAAGCATGGATGGACCAACAGTGGCCCAGCCATGTGTGTAGGGTTCCACTATTTCTTGATTTTTTTGAATTTCTGGTGCCTCTTTCAAACTAAGGTAAAAACCACAACATGTGAGACTCTAAATCAGTAATCACAACTTGAGTGCTATGAGTAAAGCTCTTAGACATAATTCTGAAAGCCGCCACACAGAATTCTGAAAGCTACCTCACTAAAAAATATTACGATTGTGCCCCCAATCTACCTAATGTAGCTTAACCATAGGGCGTCTGAACAATGGGTAAAATGGTAATTTTAAAGTCAATTTTTTTTGAAACGGAGGGCACGAAATGCTATAAGGTCGGTGTGTGATTTTGCCGTTCAACTGAGATTTTTAATTTGGCTAGCGTCCATCTAATAATAATAGAAAAATGGTACTCCTTGGGTGGCAGATTTGGCCTCAAAGATTTTGAAACGGTGGGGCGGGAAATGCTGCAAGGTTGGTGGGTTATTTTGCCGCTTGATTGAGATTTTGAATTTGGCTAGCGTCCATGTACTAGTAGAGTATAGTACTACTACTACTACTAGTAAAAACTTAAGGTGATAGACTATACGGCTATCTGGTCAGGAATTCATGGCCTAGAGTCACATCAACTGATCATCCATGACCATACTCGAGTAGAGTACTAGTCATTCCCTCCTGTCCATTTTGTTAGGTTCATCCAAATTTTGACAAATCCAAATCAACTAACATGGGCTGGAGGGAGTAGTTTTTATAGGAATTCCCATAATGTGTTGCGTATCACGCATAGAATCGTTAGTTGTACGCTTTTTTTGCCCGTGCAGCAACCCCAACATTAACTTGCCAGGAACCAAACCAAAGAGAGATATTGCATGCGGGATGGGAAAGGATCGCTGGCGGTTGGCCTTCCGGTTGCTGTGTGCATGCCATCGTCTCATTTGTACACGCTTCCCTTGGCATTCCTAGGCCTTCTTTAATAAATAATGTCTGTATCTGGAACCGCTTCCTCTGCCATTCGACGGGACCGAGACCACACGAACACCATCATCCATGGCCGGCAACAAGAAGCAGGATTCACCGCGGGCTGATCTCCCTGAGGGAGTCGTGCATAAGATAGGTGACATCTTCCTAGAGACGGACGATTCGACTACTATGCCGCCTTCCGGGTAGTCTATAGCGCCTAGAGCGGCTTCACGGAGGAGCGCTTTATACCAGCCAACTGGATTGTTCTATAGCACCAGTTATCGAAGGAGTATAGAGTAGACGATGCCGCCATCACGTTGCTGAACGTGAGAACCGGCCGCCACCTTGAGAAGAAGATTAGTCGGTTATTCGCAGGTGCTTTCTTGATATTCATCTATATATGTGCGATCCTTTTTTCTGTTCACCTCCTATACGATATGTTTTTCAAGTTCTGTTTCTCCATATACTTGTTTACCTTGATTGAGTCTCTGTTTGTTTACCTTGACTGAATCTATACTAATCTCTCTCTCTCCCTCTCTGTGTCTCCGGAAGGTATTTTTCGTCGGTAACACAACCAGCGGCCTCCTTGTGCTTGGACAGAGGGTGCATCCGTACAAGACACGGTTGTACAACCCCTTCTCGGGCGCTACCAAGATCCCGAGGGTGGAGATACCGACCAAGCAGGTGGCTTTTATCGCTGTGATGATGTTCCCATTGTTGATCGTGTTTACATCAAACCTTCGGTACACCATCATTCGATGGGAGGATGAGGGCATGGAGGAAGGCAGTCACCCGGTCTTTGGTGAAGGGTGGTACAAGCCGAATGACTTCGCGGAACTCCGGAGCATGACTTCTTATGCCGGTGATGTTTTCGTCGCAGACAGATACGTGTCTGTCCTCTCGACTATGCCTGGTGCTGCTCATGGAGATGTCCAGATGCAGCGCTCCGCACGGACCCTGAAGATGCATGCCACCGTTGCAGGCCCTGTTCCGGGTTGCCGGTACCCGGAGAATCGTTTTTACCTTGTCGAGACCGATGGGGAGTTGTTGTTCGTTATGAGTGGACCGGTCTACGGTGTCATGCCCGTTGTTTACCGGGTTGATACACAAAATCGTTTCCTTCAGCTAGTCAGAGGCATCGGCAGCCGTGCTCTGTTTGTTGATGACAATCCGTGCATCTGCGTCGATAACGCCAGGGTACCCACGGTGTAGTCCAGCAACATATACTATCCGGACCTATCCCAGATTAGATCTTACAACTCCGAGGCTCTTGCGTGGGAAGAGGAGCCAATGGTTGTCCATGGGTATGGAGTAGGAGGATTATGGATCAATGACCGTCCTTTCGAACTCGATAGATTGATGGTGGAGTATTGTAGAATTGTCGAGCATTCTGAGCTGCAGATGGTGCCGCCTTATGGTGAATATGGTACCACCAACTACGATTACTACAACGACTACCCGTCAGATTAGATTTATGGATCATGTTGGTCTGGTCCTGTTGTATTCTTTATCTGTGAATTATATGCAAGTGCAAGTTATATGGTGTGCCTGTAACACAATTGATGATCTATGTTTCAAAAAGATCATGTGTTGTATCTCTTTCAATTTCACTATTTTTCTATGTACGTGTACTAATTCTGATACATGCTCGCTTTGTAAAAATCCATGCCAACATTTCATGGAATCTAGACCTATCTTAGTTATCTAGAAAAACCGTGATCAACTTGTTGTTGTATATAAGTTAACACTTGACCAACATGACACTACCTACTTGTTAGATCTAACTATAATTTTGTTATGCCAAGCCATGACACACAAAACCGTGGTAGATGTGGGCCCATGCCAATATTCCATGGGCTATTGACCTCTCTGGGTTGGCTAAAAACACCATCATCAACTTAGTGGTTGTGTGAGTCACTACACTTGACCAACATGATCCCACCCACTTGTTAGATCTAGCTATAAGAGTGCTATGTCAAGACATGACACACACTTGATGATGGTGTTTCTAGTCAAGTCACATGGGTCTAGATCCTAATGCAATATTGGGATGACATGATCCCATCCACTTGATAGATCTAAGTATAACACTACTATGCCAAGACATGATGAGACACAACTTAGGCAAATGTGGGCCCATGCCAACATTGCATGGTCTATAGACCTCACTTGGTTGGCTAGAAACACCATCATCAAATTAGTGGTTGTGTGAGTAACTACAACTGACAAACATGATCCCACCCACTTGATAGATCTAAGTATAAGAGTGTCGTTCCAAGCCATGACACACACTAGTGGTAGATGTGGGGCCATGACAACATTGCATGGGGATCTAGACCTCTCTAGGCTAGATAGAAACACCTTCACTAGCCAGGAGATGTAGGCCCGTGCCAACATTGTATGGCTATAGACCTCACTCTGTTGGCTAGAAACACCATCATCAACCTAGTATTTGTGTGCCTCAGCACTTGGCCAACATGATGCCACCCTATTGATAGATCTTAGTATAACACTACTATGCCAAGCCATGACATACACAACTGTGGTATATGTGGGCCCATGCCAACATTGCATGGGCTATAGACCTCTCTAGGTTGGCTAGAAATACTATCATCAACTTAGTGGTTGTGTGAGTCATTACACTTGACCAACATGATCCCACCCACTTGATAGGTCTAAGTATAAGAGTGTTATGCCAAGCCATGACACACACCTGTGGCAGATGTGGGGCCATACCAACATTGCATGAGATGTAGACCTCTCTGGGCTGGTAGCAACACCTTCACCCTTCACTTTGTTGTGACAACAAAGTTAATTAAGTATGAACCTCTAGTTGGTATTGTCATCCTTTCTAATTATTCTACATAGCTGATCATATGTGCAAATTAGGTAGTTCATTAATATTGTTTTGAGCTCCAATTTTCTCATTGCGATCTTATTGTGTTGAATTACTCAGACAATGTGGAGTGTCCAAAATCTACACAATTTGGCTAGAAAAGTTAAGCAAAAGATTGGTAAAATATAGTCTATTCTAAACATATTAGAGAATTGTTTCTAAAAATTAGTTGAATTTTGAATAAAAAATAAAAAAACTACTACGAAATTAATTAGTAATTTTTTTCATATAATACAAATTGGAAAAGATGTTCAGTATACAGACAACAAGATTGTATATATAAGATGGTTAGTAATTAAATTCATGCAAACTTATTCAAAATGCAAAATATTATTGTAGTACAGAAGGGAATGAAAAAATATACCTACCTACACAATTCGTGCTAAACGGCCTGCATACAACTAGAAGACCATTTATGGCCCAGGATGCAGGCCCGCAAAGCTCAAAATTTTCATGTGTAGGCCAACAGGCAGATAAGTGACAGTAGTATGTGTCATGTTGATTTGTTGAGAGAATCTCACACCACGGTCATGAATGCAAGGTATATAAGTTGGTCGAGTCGTTCCTCGCTCGGTGATGTGGGAATAATCTCCTACCCGCGCTAGTCCTTCCCACTATGGTTTTGCGTTGGGACCGAAATAGCCCATTACCGTTTGATGCCTGGGATTAAGATGGGCCGCCCCAATCTACTTGACGCCTGAATCTATCCTATATTCTTTTTTATTTTCTATTTAAAATTTTGAACAAAATAGCTATTATAAAATTTTGAATTTTTTCAAATAAATTACATCTTCTTGACAGGCACCATTTGTATAGCGTATGCAATTTTTTTGGGATCATTTGATGAACATCAAAAAATTGAGAAATTTACAAACAACCCTTTTGGTCTTGATACGTCGTAAACATATCTATAATTTTTGATGCTCCATGCTTGTGTTATATCATTTGTCTTATGTTTTGTCTACACTTTGAGGTATATTTATACACTTTCTGGAACTAACCTATTGACAAGATGCCGCAGTGCCAGTTGCCTATTTTCTGCTGTTTTTGGTTTCAGAAAAGCTAAAAAATGAATATTCTCGGTATTGGACGGGACAAAAGCCAATCTGCCTATTTTTCCTAGAGCAATACGAAAACACGAAGAAGAGACGGAGTAGGGCACCAGGGTAGGCACACCCTAGGGTGGCGCGGGCCCACCCTAGCCGCGTCACCACCAGGTGTGGGCCACCCTGGCGGCCACCGACGTCCCCCTTTCGCCTATAAAAGCCTCCCGAGGATAAAACCCTAGGGGAATGGGCATACATCCACAAAAAGTCCCGCAGCTCCGCCACCGCCGAAGAGGAGATTCCGGGGACAGAAGTCTCTGATCCGGCACCCTGCCGGGATGGGGAAGTGCCCCCTGAGCCATCTCCTTCGATCTCCACCACCATCTCCATCGATCTCCACCAGCATCTCCATCACCGTTGCTGATTCCCATGATGAGGAGGGAGTAGTTCTTCCTCGAGGCCAAGGGCTCTACCGGTAGCTATGTGTTCATCTCTGTCTATGCATGATCATATTGTGATCATGAGCTTTGTAATCAAGTAGATCTACTCTGCTACTCAAGTGCTTTAATAGATCTCCGGCTCTCCCCACGTGTGTGAAAGTGACATCGTGCATACCGTGTGGCACTTATGCTAGAGAATACATAAATACTTATCATGAGTATATTTTGAGTTGGTTGTCTCTATGAAATTGTGGTGTTTGAAGGAACCATCTAGCACTCAAGGTGATTGTGTGGGGTTATCTAGATGGGGATTGCAAACTTTAAGGAGTGCTTTTATAGCCCTATCATGGATTAGAGTTATCCAACCGGAGAGTAGTTAAGAGTAGTATCATGAAGAGAAGATATTTATATGAGAGTGTTCGCTAGTGAAAGTATGATCCCTAGGCCTTGTTTCTAGACATTGAAACACCATTTACATCTAGATCTATTGCATGTTTTCTTGCTTCTAGTCTCTTCCACGCCATCAAACTCTTTTGTGGCACCGTTGTCTTATAATCATCCATACCACTTGTATTTCACTATCTCTTCGCCGAACTAGTGCACCTATACACCTGACAAGTGTATTGGGTGTGTTGGGGACACAAGAGACTTCTTGTATCTTGATTGCAGGGTTACTTGAGAGGGATACTTTTGACCACTTCCTTCCTGAGTTCGATAATCCTTGGGTAATCCACTTCAGGGAAACTTGCTGCTGTTCTACAAACCTCTGCACTTGGAGGCCCAAGAACCGTATACAAGAATAGAAATGCGTAGACATCAGGTCTCACCTAGGCCTCTTTTCCTAGCAATGTATTTTTTTGACTTTCATGAAACAACCTGAATTTTTTTACACATGCTAACATACACAAACTAAGACACATGTACAAGGTTTCACACCAATTTGAGGGGATACTACTTTGCGGCCCGAAAGTTCATAGGCGAAGGCAACACGGGGCCCGAGTTGCGTGTAATCACCGCGATTCGAAAAGTTCGAGGGGTAATTACCGAGAGGGGCATTTCGAGTGAATGGTGGCCAAACCAAATATTTTCAAATCTTAGCCGTTATCTCAGGATATTCCGTTACATTAGTACCTGACGTGCCCCTGCTATTCCCATTCTAAGTCACCCTGGATCACACCCGGTGGATAGGCGCATACCCCCTCCCTCCTCACCCCGCACGAATCGAGAGGCACCTGCGAGTCTCCTTCTTCCTCCCGGTCCCCTCCCATGCCTCCCTTGCCGGATTAGCCGGTGAGTGGCGGAGGGAGGCCGACGCCGGTGTAGATTTAGGTTTTAGCAGTAGTAGTTGTAGGGTTTTGCTTGATGCCGGGTGTCGGCGTGATGTCGTGAAGAAGTTGATTTCAGATCCCTCCGGCTGGATCTGGAGTCGTGTCCTCCTCTGTTTCCTCGTGGTGCTGCTCCGGTGGTTGGAGTTTTTGGCTACGGCGAGCGAAGGGGGAAGCTTCTTGGTCAATAAAGCCGAGTTGCTCCACCCGCATGGCGAAGGTAGAGGCGTTCTTCCGTTCCTGGCCGGCCAAGGTGGCGAGGGGGAGCGGAGTGGTGCCTGGCGGGTGATTGATTGTGTTCTTCCCGTGGCTGGCCGTGGTGGCGAGGACGGGGGTGCGACCAAGAACCTGCTGGATCTCTGTCGATGTGGTGGCCGTTGACCTTGCCTGCGGGGAAGGTCATCTCCTTGGAGAAGAGAGGAAGGTGGAAGGTGGGCAAGACATCGAGCTGGAGTCGTGGTGGTGGCGGTTCCGTGCTGGCGGCGAACCAGCGTCGACTTTCTTCTTCGTCTCCGGTGGCTGCTCCTCTTGCGATTCAATAGCAGTGGCCTGTGGATGGCGGTGTTTGCCACTGGGATACTTCCCTTGCTGGTCGAAGGGCGACCGATTGGCATCATGGTGGCGCTATCTTCAACCTCCAGAGTGGAGGTCTTGATCGGAGTGCCTCGCTGGAGTCCCCCTGTGTGCTGCCAAGTGGTTCATCCCCGGCGGTGCTCCGGTGGCCGACGAAGGTTGCTCATAGTTTTCGGCGACGGAGAAGAGGCTCAAGGACCGGATTGCTTTTTAGCTTTTGTTCTAGGGCCTATTTTGCAAAGTTTCAGCTCTGCCCTTTTAAGGGGCCTTTATGTAATTTGTACCCACCGCCTAGTAAATGAATGCAGCCTCTAGGGTCTTCGGACCCTTTCCCGTTCAGAAAAAAAGTCACCGTAAATGTGCCGCATGGGCAAATCTATTTATGTACTTTCCTAACCCCTGACACTGAATCCGACGGTAGCGGCGGTCCTTTTTCTACCTCCCCCTACATTGAATCCGGTTTAGCGGCGACGATGGCCGTTTTTATATAGTTTCCCCGCCCCTCCCCCTCCCCCCACCTCCCACACACACTGAATCTGGAGGCGGCATGTCAAGCGAGGCCAAGGTGGTAGCTACGTTGGCGACTGATTCGGCTTTGTCGGAGCCAACGTCTAGGGCACAATACCAGACAAGCGAAGCAACGACGGGTTTGTAGCCCAGGTTAGCGAGGAGGTCAGCCATAAGTCTGCTAACAGGGTACCTACGAGAAGCGGGTTGAAGAGAAAAGCTAGGCCGGCGGCGGAGTGTTCGGCTGTAGTGCGGGGGCGTGCAACCCTGATCTCAAAGAAAACCAGCCGGGAGAAGAGCGAGAGGTGAATTTTTCTTATCCGTGCCTTGTCTTGCAAATAGATTAGTTACTGCAAAGTAGTGTCAAATGAACTGAAAGGTCTCCTTTTTAATCAAATTAGGAACAACTTCGATGCAGCGGACCTATATGAGTTCACGGTTCATGTCCGCTAGTACACTACAAAACTAGATTTTGGTTGCGAGAGGGTTGTGTTCGGGCAGGATGTGCGTCTTCTTGTCAACTACAAAGAGGTTGTGTCTATTTCACAAATAATAGATATGCTTCATTCTAGAATTCCTTGGGAATCTAGACAGAGGGCAAAATTGGTGTGGCATAACATGAGTGATACCTATATGCAAATTGAGCACTCTCATGCGATTCAGATGCTTTGGGAGTGTTGTGCAGCTGATCGTTAGGTGAAAGTTGAAGCGATGATTGATGATATGTATGCAGATACTGGAGATCTTGCTGCCAGAGCTTCTGCTGCTCGAGTTTATGGACCACCAGATGCTGATCAAGCTAAGTTCAATATACACATGTATGTAGTTTCATACACAACAAAACTTGATGGCGGAGTTAGTAAGCAAATTTCATCATGCAATCTGGAGATAGCCGTCGATTCCAAAACATATCTCTTGTTGAACTGAGTGAGATGATTGGTAAGGAAATCATTATTGGACCTAAGCAGATGGCACGACTCCGGTGGTGGCATCATAAGAAGCAGGAGTTCATAGAGGTTTTGGATACCAATGATCTGATGCAGATTATGCGACGAAAGAAGCAAACCAGGAGGCTGTTCTTCTTGGCTTCCATTTCTGCTATTGTTAGATAGGTTGTAGTGGATGCAAAGGCCCCTGCTCTGGCTGAACAGAACAAGGCGGTAGACGTTGATCAGATCTAATGAGAGATGCTACTGATACGTCCAAAACGTATCTAATTTCTCGAACACTTTGCTATTGTTTCTTCTCTAAACTTGTGTGATTTGGATACAACTAACATAGACCGACGTTGTTTTCAGCAGAATTACCTTGGTGTCTTGTTTTTGTACAGAAAATCAACTATCAGGAAAATTCCCGGAAAATATGCCAAAAATTATATTTCACCAGAAGATCCACGGAGCCAGAAGACGAGACGGAGAGGAGGCCTAGGGGGCCCACACCCACCCCAGCCATGGGCCCACCACTGGCCGCGCCTGGAGGGGGGTCTGGCCCACCTGGGCCCCTCCAAGCTGCCTCCTCAAAGCCACCTTCTTTCTCTCTCCCGAAAAACACCATAAAACTTTCTCAAGCTCGAGTTCTTGCTGTTATTGCTCGCGATTTTCGATCTCCTTGTTTAGCCCATCTCAAGTGCTGATTTTTGGGATTGCTCCTTGGTATGTGCCTCCTCCACTTGTCCAATTAGATTTGTGATTGGTAGATTGTATCTTGAGTATTTTGCTGCTATAGGTGACAGGTTGTTTGAGCTTGCATGCTTGTTCTATGCTTATAAACTTTGTTTTGATGCATGTGTAGTCCTCTAGCAAGTTACTATAGTAGTTGTTCATCATCTATCAACTTAGAAATCACTTGGTTTGATGGTTGTCTAAAAATTTCAGCAAGGAAGATGAGTGCTTACCCACTGAATCAATATGACTTGATGGTGCATGAGCCAATGAAGGTTCATCGTGAGGACGCAATTTTTCCTTCCATATATCCATGCCATGAATTTATGAGAGCTGCGGGGATCCTCCAAGATTTCCAAACTATGGTTACAAATGTAGGGCTGGAACACTTTGTTGAAGGTGAACCATTCCAATATGTTAAGCTAACCATGGCTTTTGTGTAGGACTTCCGGTTCACTTGGTCTACTTCTAATCTCATGGTTCATTACAAAATATATAATAACCTGTTGACCTGCCTTTTGATGATTTCTGTGCAGCAATTAGAGTACCTCAGTGGGGATCTTGTGAGAAGATCAAGGAGAGGCCCAAGTCACTTATGGATTTATATGCTAATATTTGCCAAGGTTTCGACTTCTCAAAGGAAAGTGGCAAGGATGGTCGCTTACAGAGGAGGAGGTTGACACTTATGTGGGGGAACTCTCCCAGCAAGAAGAGAATGTTGAAGAGGATGCCGAAGACAATTCGGTTCAGCCCTCCAACTTGGGAGAGTCTTCATACCAGCAGCCCTCATTTGATTGGGGCGCGTCTTCTTCTTCATCGCAGGTGCCTGACTACGATCATTCCTATGATGACCCACCAGCATGGGGGTACTATCCGCGCTATTGAGCCCCACTTAGGCCAAAAGCCTAAGCTTGGGGGAGGTATACCGACGTCACACTCATATATATATATCATGTTCGGTCGGTTCTTTGTATATCCTTTGTTTCGCTTTCTTTTTGGTTTTTGTTGCTTCTTTCTAAAAACACAAAAATACCAAAAATATTTTTGTTGTTTCTCTTGGTATGTTTCTTTGTTTCTTTGCTTTGGTTTGCATTAAAAGAAAAATCCAAAAAGATTTTGCTTTGTTTTGTTTTCTTTGTTTTTTTTGGGTTTTTCTTTGTTTGCTTGTTTCTAAAAAAATCGAAAACACCAAAAATATTTGTTGTTCTTCTTTGGTTTTGTGAGTTCTTTGCAGCGTTCAGCCGTCCTTAGTGGATTTTGGTCTCATGTTAATTATTCAAGTCACACAAGTGAAGGGCAATAATGAATATTAAGACAACTTGAGGAGTGGTAAGAGGCTGGTAACAAACTCTATTTATTTTCATTTTTGTACATATACTCATCATTGTGAGCATGCTTAGCCTGTTTGAGTAAGGTGTATGTCATTATGGATGCTTAGTAGTTCTTACTTGTCTATGATTAGCTCTAGCTTGCTAATAGTTTGTAGCATGTCATATGAATGTTTGCTTGCATGGTTTTATTCATATTTTGATATGATATTGTGGTATCCTCCTCTGATTGTTCATGTGAATCGACTTGGCACATGCTCATGCATGCATATGACTAATAAATAGTCAGTAAGCCTCGATGATTTATTTTGCCTCAGAGTTCTTGTATCACTTTCATGCCATAATTAGTCTTGTTTTGTTGCAAGCATGATAATGACAGTTATTGCTCTCTCGTTTGTTGCTCCCTCTCTATTGCTAGCCTTCACTTGCACTGAGTATGTGCTCTACCTGTGCTTACAACTCCCCCAAAACCATTATTGCCAGCTGTGTCCACCATACCTACCTATTAGCATCATTTGCTACTTCAGCGCATATTCTATATGTCGTGTTTTCTTCCAAAATAAAATGTTTGTCTGTTTTGAGAAAGTTAGTTAGTAAAGCTCTCACGAACTTGATGGAACACTTTATTCCTTGCGCTTAATAATTCTGAATCATTGTGACCTGTCCATGAAAGTTATATGCTTGCTAATTATATGCTGGGAGTCAGCAGAACCGTGCTGTCACGGGGAACGCTTTCAACACCTTTTGGATATCTTATCCAGTTGATACTTTGCTCTTTTGTTTATGGATGTCGACGATGTGAAATAAAAGGGGAGCTTGTGAGTTCATGGAGTTTATACATTGTGTTAGAGAAACGCCTAGGACGCTAGCCTAAGCCATGTCTAATCATGGTGGAAATTTGCAGCATCACCATAATGAGCATCTATGAAGCATCCTCAATAAAAAGCTATGCATATGGTAAATAAAAAGATTGCTGAGATGCTCATTGTCTGCTTGCCTTGTCATTTTGGTTATGGGAAAGCTCCTGTACCATGTGCAAGGGGTACCCCGTTGGCGGTTCTCGATGATATGCATGTATTTACAATGACAAGAACTTTCAGGTAGCCAAAGTTGAGTAGCATGCAGAGCGACCCTCGTCCTCAAGGGACTTGGGATTTCAAGTTTATGGTCTGTCAAGCATATGATTCAGAGTGGACCTTACTTTCACCTGAACCACATGAAGATGTCTATGATAGGGGCAATGAGAGCTCAAAGCTAATAAGTACCTTCCTTTCAGCATTGGGAAGCCCTTCAAACCTTTCAAAACCTTTTTCACAACTTTGTTGAGTCACCACTTATTCTATGAGCACCTTCTTGAGAGCATAGTTGTCATTCTTGTGTTTGTTCCAAAACTTGGTTAATTATGTCATGACTTTGATGCTTGTATCTCTGATATCTTTACCTCTAGTCTTCACTTGCACTTCAGAGGTGCCTTGGCATTTATATTGTGCTCTTCAAACAAAGGCAAGCGAGATACCACTCTATCATACCTTATTATGAGCATTGCAATGTTGCTTATGTTTATGTTTCATGCTACTTATTATTATTGAGTTGGTTTCTCTTCATAGCTTGCAATGACTATTGAGTAGACTTAGTTGCATACTCCTTATTATGAATTGTCTAAGCATCTACTCATGTGCTGAGAATATTTACATCATATGAAGCAAAGTGTTCGTGGAAGTTCTTTTATCGCACTCAGTTTTCAACTTAATTGCTTGAGGACAGGTAATAAGCTAAGATTGGGGGGAGTTGATACGTACAAAACGCATCTACTTTCTCGAACACTTTGCTATTGTTTCTTTCTCTAAACTTGTGTGATTTGGATACAACTAACACAGACTGACGCTGTTTTCAGCATAATTATCTTGGTGTCTTGTTTTTGTGCAGAAAATAAACTATCAGGAAAATTCCCGGAAAATATGCCAAAAATTATATTTCACCAGAAGATCCATGGAGCTAGAAGAAGATACGGAGAGGAGGCCCCACCCTAGGCGCGGGCCCACCACTGGCCACGCCTGGAGGGGGTGCAGCCACCCCAGGCACCCCCTCGGCCTCCCTCTGCGCCTATAAGTTGCCTTTCGACCTAAAAACCGAGGGGGGGTTCAATAGTTTTCCAGAAAGAGTTCCGCTCCACCACCGCCACCAGAAACCAAGATTCGGATCCAGAAACTCCGTTCTGGCACCCTGCCGGGACGGCGAATTTGGAGAGGATCATCGCCATCGTCATCACCAACACATCTCCATCAACCACTGATGTTTCCCTCATCCATGAGTGAGTAATCCCCCGCTGTAGGCTTGGGGATCGTAGGGATTGGATGAGTTCTATCATGTAATCGAATAAGATCTGTTAGAGCATAGTGCCTAGTATCTCTATTAGTGCTATTTGACTTTGTTGCAACTTGTTGTGCTTAATGCTTGTCACTAGGGCCCGAGTGCCATGATCTTAGATCTGAACTTATTATTGAATCATTATGATAGTATTGTTTGTGATCTTATTTGCAAGTTGTGTACATATATCATTGTCCGGATCCAAAGGCCCCAAAATGTCAATAATTGGGACAACCGGAGGGGATGGTTGTGGTGTGAGGATCACATGTGTTCATGAGTGTTAATGATTTTCTCCGGTGCTCTATTAAAAGGAGAACCTTACTTGCCAGTAGTTCTCTAGAGGCCCCGCTGCCACGGGCTGGCTGGACAGAAGATGTTGTGCAAGTTCTCATTGCGAGAGCGTATGACTATATTTGGAGCACATGCCTAGGATTGTTTAGTACTTGGATGCTTGTTATTGTTTATCTGCAATGCCCTAGGTCTTGAAGTTACATGTTTAGACTCGTCCATGCAACGCCCGTCCATCCATCCCGATGCCTACCGCACTTGAATCCCACTGTTACCGTTACTGTTACTATTGCTACTGTTTCACTGTTGCTGTTGCTACTACCAAACTATTGCTATTGATAAACTTCTGTGAGCAAGAACTATTTCTCGGTGCAGCTGAACTGACAACTCAGTTGTTAAGGCTTGCAAGTATTCTTTGGCTCCCCTTGTGTCGAATCAATAAATTGGGTAATACTACCCGCAAAGACTGTTGCGATCCCCAGGGCTTGTCAGATAGACCGCAGGGCTCCCCTTCATGTATTTGTAAGAAAGATTATTGTTGCTTTGAAACTGTGTTGATGTGGTCGTGTTTGTTCAGAGATTGCAATCCGATGTTCCGTGAGCTATTGAGATTTTCGGATATATCACTCGATGAAAGCATCATTGTTGTAATAAGACACAAGTACATTGTAGTTGACATGATTGTGTTTTCTAAGATGATGTGATAAATTTGTTCTGAGATTATGATTGTTGAGAGATTGTAATATAATGTGCTGTGAGCTGTTGGGATTTTGGGACATATCATTCATTGAAAGCATCACTGAACAAGGTATATATAAGTAACTTGTAGTTGACATGATTATGATGTAATATAATGATCTGTGGGATCAATAAAAAAACTTACTAAGTAGGAGACAGTGATCTATTGGACGCACATGTATAGGATTTAGGAATAAGGGTTAAGGGGTTAGTACAATAAATAGTGCATTAGACCCTAAACCATAATCCTATATTGTTCGGTACATAATATTGTGTATGTTGCTATAAGTCAAACAAATTTGGAAGGAGGAAGTACATGATTAATATTACAAATTAAAATGAAGGAAGAGAAAAACTATTAGATATGAGATAGTAATCCAGCCATGGGACATTGTATCAATTAAACCGTTGTAGCATGCCAATTTAGTCAATGCTACAATGTTGACGCACTTCACTTTCCCTACACCTTCTCTCTCCACTCACTACCCTCCTCTCTCTCTTCACCGTCGCCGACGCGTCGCCGCGGCCGCATTCTCCATGCCGCCCTGGAACGACGAGGATGACCAGTCGATCAGCGACATCTTTCTCTCTGACATCGGGTCTTACCTCCCCGATGTGAGTTCCTCTGTTTTCTTGGAAATGGTTAGGCATTGGTAATTACCTCTACCCAAGACTTGAAATGTGAATGTAATCGTGTTTATTTATATCTTTTCATTACCTTATAGGTACCACTCACGATCTACGGCCCCGATTGGGAGGGCCTAGATCTCGATTGGGAAGTACCATGTGTCCATGGGCTAAAACTGAGGAAATATGTTGCATTTGAAGGCAGTAACACTGAAAGAAGGTTTTTGGGATGTACAAATTAGGTTTTATTTCGTTATGTACAATGGAGACATGAAGAAAATTGTGTAGTGTTATGTTGATAATTAGGTCTCGTGTTTTTTTAGGTTGGCCCGGTGTGTAAAGAAGTAGAGTGGGTGGACCTTGAGTGGCCATACGCACTTAAGAAATGTTTGGCCCAGTTGTGGGATATGTATGAGCTCGAAAGGTCGGGGAGATTTAAAGATGACCATGATGCAGCTGCAGAAAATTACAAGCTCTTGGTAGGAAATAAGGAGCTGGAACAGGAAATCAAGCATTTGCGATCAGAACAAAATGACACAATCAATGGGAGCTTGGTGGTGGGAACTGCATAGAAGATTTAGAAGGCGGAAAAGGAGAGGGATCATCTCATGGAAGATAATAAGAAGCTAGAGTACTGCATTGCGGAGCTGTTGAAGGATCTGAAGAAGGAGCAGGAGGTGAACAAGGACAAGCTACAGACGATCAAGGAAATTTTAGATGAATAATTTGTGTTGTCTGAAACTAGTTAACTGTAAGACTTGCAGTTGTGATATCTTGACTAATACAAACTCAATCCTTGAGCAAATAACCTTTCAGAAGAAAGCATAGTTTGCATAGAGAGAGGTCCATGTTTACAAAATCACTACTACACATGGATAAAACATGATTTGGTCTGTTAGAACACATAGTTTGCAAACTAACTTCAGAGGAACTTATAGTTTGCACTGAGCCAGGCACGGAGATGGTCGTGTTCTTTTCTGAGAAGCTCCAGTTCGAGGGTTCGTTCGATCATGTCCGCTTTGGTTTTTACCTGCTCCCTCAGTACATGGACATGCGCCTCCTGCTGGTTAAAGCGCTCCGTCTGGGAAGCGACAAGCTTATCAGTAAGCTTAAGATTATCCACCATGAGATCCTTGATGATGTACTCCTTCGTACGCGCCGAGGCGATACTTTTCTCATGAAGTTCCTTCCAGCCGGCGATGTCCACCTTCAGACTATGGCACTTGTCATAAAGTATGATGACTTCTTCTCTCAGGTGGCCATGGGACACTTTCTTAAAATTCTACTTCTCCATTTGGATAGCCATCTTGTGCTTTAGCCAGGTCGGCAGTTCTGGGTTGAGCTTTTGCCTCTTCTACTGCAACAAAAATATGTGGTTAGTTTCCACAATTTAAACAATTAACTAGTGTCAAAGTCATAATTTGAAGGACATAGAAATCAAGGATTGTACAAATTTAACAGAATCAACTAGTGGCACAGTCCTAATTCCAGAGATAATGTCAGAGCAATATAGGATTTTTCCGAATTCAACTAGATAAACTAGTGGCATACTTCTAATTTATATGACTGAGCAATATACCATTTTTCCAATTCAACAGGATAAAGTAGTGGCATAGTCCTAATTTCAACTTCATAGCAATATAGCCTTTTACCCAATTCAACAGGATAAAGTAGTGGTACAGTCCTAATTTCCATTTCAGAGCAATATAGCCTTTTTTCCCAATTCAAAAGGATAAAGTAGTGGCACATTCCTAATTTCAATTTGAGAGCAATAAAACCTATTTTTCCCAATTCAATAGGATGAAGTAGTGGCACAGTCCTAATTTCAATTTCAAAGCAACGTGGGACTATATCCAACTAAGGGTGCTGTGGGTTTTTCCAATGTAACCAAATAGTAGTGGCATAGTCATAATCTAATTCCAAGCTCAGATACATAATGGAAAGAAATGATGATGACCATTCATGAGAACACAAACCCATAATTAAGTTGACATGCAAGTAAGATAAACAGATAAATAAGGAGTTGGTCCAAGATTGCTTAATTGCACGATATGTATAAATTACAAACGCAGCGGAGCATGAACTGAGATTCCTGCCCCCACCCCCCGCCCCCTACTCTGAATCTAAATTGGGCATTACTATTGGATCCCCTGTCGTGGGAATGGCCACGGCAGATGCTGCAATCGGCAGCGAGTAGTAGAACGAGGGGCAAGGGCGGCCAACCATCTGCGGTGCGAGATGAGGGCAAAGACACAGGGTTTTACCCAGGTTCGGCCCCGAGGTAAAGACCTACTGCTAGATTGTATTATGGAGGTGTTTACAATGGGCGAACTCGGCGACTAGGCGGCGAGTTGCTTGGGCGTATGAGGGAACGTGTCTCTACTCACCCCATAGGGAGGTTTATATAGGCTCACCTCCCCTAGGGTTTACATATCTCAACTGATTGATTCTGACTTTGGTAATCGTTTAACCTAGTCCGACTGGGCCTATCTACTACTTTGGGCCTTCAACTTCCATCGCCCAAGACCTTGGGCTTTGATCCACTCATTGCTGCAGGCCCACTCGCCCACAGGGCCGGTCGGAACGTCCCACGAGTATACCCCAATAGGCGTATCCCCATCAGTAGTCCCCGAGGCCGGCGTTGATTAGGCGTGAGTGGCTGCTGGCAGTCGGAGTATACGGCTTCAAGTAGGCATCCAGTCGAATCGTCGGTGGGCTCCTGTATGAAGGAAAAAATCCGGTGAACCGAGTCGCGTCTTGGGCGAGTCGAGCCAACGGGACGCGGTCTTGGCGAGTGACTTAGCGAGCCGAGTGGCTGGAGTTGGACCGTCAGGCGTGGTCAAACTAGCCGTTAAGGTAACTCAACGGTAACCTTTTGGCGTAATCATCGCGCGGTAATGGCCCCCTGATTTGGCGGGCAACTCCCGCTATATAAGAGGAATGGTAGGCTATCGCAGAGCCAACCGCCCACCATTTCTTCCGAGTGCGCGCATCTTCCTTCCTTCGCTTCCGCGATCCAATCGACCCGAAATCCTCCGATCTCCAACCAACCTCTCGGCCATGGCCCTCTCCACCGAACCTTGGGGCAGATCCAAGTGCACAAGGGCGCAGCTGGCCTCCTTCGAGGAGGCCGGAATCCTGGGCAGGCTGGCGTATCCCGCAGTCGAGAAACGACCCCAAACCCGCGTGAGAGAGAGTTCGTCTGTTTCACCAGTCATCTCGAGCGGGGGTTAGGGTTTCCCACGTCTTTGTTCTTCCGGCGTTTTTGCGCCTACTACGGGATCCAGCCCTCAGATCTGGGTCCCCATAGCATCGAGCAGCTCGCCATCTTCGTGGCGTTCTGCGAGTGCTACTTGGGCTGTCGGCCCTACTTTCCCTGTGGCAAGATCTGCTCCATGGACGGATCAGCCGCGAGGCGGGCGACAATGCTAGCCGCTGACGACATTCCAACTCAAGTCCAAAGCTTCCTTCTTCGACCGATGCCGCCAAAGCAGCGGCGGAAAAAGTCATGGTTCTACGTAACCGAGGCGACTCCGGAGGACGAGGCGGCGATTCTGCGGTACTCGGCGAACCGCTCCGAGCCACGCCATCTCCAGATCGGCAAGCTTCCCGACGACCAGCGGATGGTCGTCGATGAGATGCTCCAGACCATCCGTGGTCTGAAGAAGAAGGGGCTCCAGACAATAAACTTGTACAATTGTTGGCTTGGGCGGCGGCTCGTCCCGCTCGCCCAACGCGATCATTACATGTACCGGTACGGGCCGGGAGACTCGCGAAACCTGCCTCGACGAGTGGAAGCTGGAGGACTACCTCTCGGCGTTGAAGAAGATCACCAGCAGGCGATATCTGGCGGATCGCGGGTCCCCACACCTTGGCGTCCGGCTCCGACGGTAATTTCTTTGTCTTGTTCGCAGTCGCAGCGTATGCAGTCGCGGTAATTCTAACTCTGTTTCGAATTCATCGCAGCTGTTCCAAGTGGTGGAAGGGTGGCTCCCACCCGCCGATGACGAGAGCCCGGGGCCATCTGCCCAGGATAGAAGCGAATCGCCACCCGCCAGGGGCAACAAGGACGAAGAGGAAGAGTCCGAAGAGGAAATTGCCCCACTGGTCCGAAAGACCCGCGGGCAACGTCAGCGCGAAATCGAAGCGAGCAGGAGCCTCGAGCGTCACGACGACGACGAGCTCCCAGAGACGACCTCGCGCCGCCAGGTCACTCCTTCGAAGAAGAAGAAGAAGGAAAAGGAGGCGAGGGCCCCCCTGAGGAGGAAAACGAAGCCGCCGAAGACGGCCTCACCGCCGCACTCAACGAGCAGCTCTGATGCTCACAGCTCGGCCGGTGACGGCGCGGCCCCGGCGACAACCGCGCTAGATGCACCATCTATGGAAGTGCCGCTGGCCTCAATGCCTCCGCCATTCGCGCCGGTCTCTGGGCTAGGGAAGGCTCCGGCTGTGGCGACTTCGCCTCGCAAGGAGGTCCCGAGCGTGGCGGTCTCGCCCCGCAAGGAGGCTCCGGCCGCGGCAGCTCCAATTCGCGAGGAGGCCTCCGCCGAAGGCGTCCCGGAGGCGCCAACCGCTACCTCAACGACAAGGAAGCCGTCCGTATCTTGGGCTCCCGACGTCCTGGAACTGGGGCTTAGTCGCCGATTGGGCCCTGAACTGGAAAAACCGGCCGGCCTTCGTACAGGGCTGCGTTTCATTCCAGTCGCCAAGTGAGTGCATTCGGCCTTCTCTATTTTCTATTAGTGCTTCGATTGTCTTTTATTGATTTGATTTGATGTGCAGGACCGGAGTGAAAAAGATGGGCCACCCGACCGTGGCCAAGGTACCCTCCGCCGCTAGCGAGGAGGATCCTTCCCGTAAGAGGAAAGTGGACGAGGTCGCCGCCTCAGCGGAAGGCAGCAAGAAGGCCAAGGGCGACGACATCGTCGCTGTCTCGACGACGGCGGCGCGCCGGCTGGACCAGCGATGGAAGCAACCGCGTCTGAAGGAGGCGTTCCTTGCCTGAACCGGAGGCGACTTCCTTTGGGGCGGTGCCTCGATCGCTTCCCCGCCGTGACCAAAGGCGGCCCACGGCAAGTGCGCCCCCGAGCCTCGCTCTAGGGACTGCCGACGCTGAAGTCGACCAACGTCGCGGGCACACACCGGCGCTGCTTGCGTCTGTGGACGCAATACAACTTCATGGCATGCTTGGTGCGGCCATCCAGGTACCTCCAGTCCCCGAGGATCAGGTCGGTGCTTAGCAGCGGCTTGATTCTTATAGTTTCTCGTTTTGTACTTTCGAATCCATTCCCCGAGTGCGTACGCGCTAAATTTTAGCGGGTATGCACCGAGGAATTTTCGTGGTCGCCAGTCCCCGAGTGCGCATACGCTAAATTTTAGCGTGTGGGCACTGGGTAATTTTCGTGATCGCCAGTCCCCGAGTGCGCACTCGCTAAATTTTAGCGGGTGGGCACTGAGTAATTTTCGTGTGTGCTGACTTTGAAGATGTGCAGGGTCTGCAGCTGGAGTCGGCGGAGCGATTGGCTGCGAAACAGCGTGCTGAGAAGGAGCTGGCCGCCATCCAAGAGACAAACAAAGAGCTTAAGGCTATTGCTGCAAAGGCAGAGGTGGCTCGCCAGGAGCTTGTCCCTGCTGGTGAGTTGGTGGCGGTGCGATCTGCGTTGAGTGCTGCTGAGCAGAGGGTCGCCGACCTCGAGCGCGAACTGCGGGAGGCAAAAGAAGAAGCAAGCTCGGCGAACGGGCGAGCTAAGGCCGCCATTGCGGCCGCGGAGGAAGACCGCAAGGTGTCGGAAGCCCTCATTGTTGGGCTTCAGGACGACCACACGTCGCTTCAGTGCTTCATCACGGGACTCGCCCGCCCGTTGCTTGGTGAGTGCGTCTTCCCTTTCTATCAGTTGTATTGTTTGTGGTGTCCGTGGTACTCATAATTGCCTCCTTCTCGCAGGTCGTGTTATTGGTAGCCAAGAAGAAGCGAGCTCTCTTGACGCGAGGGAGTGCGTAAGCATGCTCGTCGACTCGGCGACGCTGTCGGCGACGTGCATTCGCGCCTACCTTCAAGAAATGTCGCCCACGGAGGTTATTCCCAGTGACCTCGTTGAGGTGTGGGAGTATTTGGAGAAGGCGCCCGCGGTCGTTGAGTTCATGACGCGGTCGGCGTTTCGGCGTGGAGCGTCGACAGCGCTGAGCCTTGGACTCGCCCACTTCCCCGAGGATTTCGACCTCGATGATGTGATGAGTGGGTATCCTTCGTCGACTGGCGCGGTGGACCTGTCCGAGGTTCTCAAGTTGCAGGAGCGTGCCGCCGCGTACTCGGAGCGTGTCTGGGCGATGGGCGACCTCCTTCCCTACCAGGAAACGGTCGTCGCGCCGAACGACCCCGAGCCGCCGCATCGTGACTTCAAGGTTGAGCAACCTTTCCGCTCGGCGATGGCGGGTGAGCTGACGACGTATCCGTCAAACCCGTACACCGCGTTCATCCGTAGGCGCCGGGATGCTGGCGAGTCGTCGTCAAAGCCTGCAGAATAGGGTAGTTTGCCTAGATGTGTTAGCAGCAGTTCTGCCATGCGGGCATAATTTGTAATATAAGACAATGCAATATGCGATTGAATGGGACGTCGTGTCCATTTTGCTATTTGTTTGTGTGTTTTGGATTGATTTTGGATGAGTCCCCGAGCGCGTCCGCCCTTTTGTGGGGTTCACCTCGTATATGATGTTTGTTGTTATCATGTGTTTTGTTAGTTTAGTCGACTCCCTTGAGTGCTCTGTACTTTACCGTTTTCCCGTACGCGAACGGGGTCGGGTGGCCGAGTCCCCGAGCGTGGTACTTGGTAGTTCAAGGCGCGACTCGAGGGTTGAGGGACTGAGCGTTGGTGTGGCGCGTCGCTCTGCGCCGGAGGGTCATCGTGTGAAGTCTTGGGCATGCTCTTACTTGGCGTTTTCCACGACCGATCGCGACTGGTATTCAGTCCCGGCGTGGTACTTAGCCGTCGAGTCGCTACACCGAGGATGCGGAGGACCAAGGTCGCTGTGAAGCGAGGCGATTGTCTTGGTTCGCAAAACCAGTCGAGCTAGGCGACTCCAATGGGGCTCCGGATTGGCGTTTTTCGTGGACGACGCAAGACCTGAAATGACTCAGTGCTCTTATATCGCACTACTTAGCCTTGCCGATCGCTGTACCAAAGGTTGACTTCTGCATTTTAGCATGACGCTGTTATTACGAGTGCGAGTGGCACAAGGTATGGAGAGTAGATGCAATTTGCAGTAACCGTTTCTTTTATTTCATAGCGACTGGAGATTACATGTGTGGGGTTCTAGGAGTAGAACTTCCGAAGGAGATTTACATTCCATGGCCGCTTGACGTCGAGTTCGCCGTCCCCGCGGACGTCGATGAGGTAGTAGGCGTCATTGCCGAGTACGCGCCCGATAGCGAACGGGCCTTCCCACGGAGGGGAGAGCTTGTGCATGCCCTTCTTGTCCTGGATGAGGCGTAACACCAGGTCGCCTTCCTGGAAGGTGCGGGTTTTCACCCGTCGGCTGTGGTAGCGGCGGAGCCCTTGCTGAAAAATGGCGGTACGCGATCGAGCGAGGTCGCGTGCTTCGTCGAGTTGGTCGAGCCCATCTTGGCGGGCCAGCTTGGCGTTTATGCCTCCATATAGTGGACGACCAGCGGCGAGTCGTGTTCGAGGTCGGTGGGCATGACTGCCCGGTCGTAGACCATGAAGAAGGAGTGAATCCGTCGACCTTTTGACCGAGGTGCGGATTCCTCGGATGACGGAGGGTAGCTCTTCGACCCAGCATCCGGTGCGCTCGAGTGGTACTTGGAGTCGCGGCTTGAGCCGTGGAGGATGCTTTGGTTGGCTCGTTCCGCTGGCCGTTGGATTCGGGTGTCGCGGACGCGAGGTCGAGCGGATGTGGTGCTCTTCGCAGAATTCGGCCATTGCTCCTTGGCGAAGTTTGTGCCGTTGTCCGTGATGATGCTGTTGGGGAACCCGTGGCGGTATATGAGCTCGTAGGAACTTAGTGGCGGTCTTCCGTCGCATTTCGGACTGGCTTGGCCTCCACCCACTTCGTGAATTTGTCGGCGACTAGCAAGTGGGTGTAGCCAGAGGGCCTTCTTGAAGGGCCTACCATGTCCATGCCCCACAGCGAATGGCGGTGATGGGGATTGTTTTGAGCTCGAACTTGGTACGTGCATCTGGTTGGCGTGCCGGCACCGGCGACGCTGGGCGATGTCGGCGTCGGCGTGTGCGGTGGGCCAAGAGAAGCCGTGTCGCATAGCCTTGGCGACCGAGGAGGCGGCGGCGTGGTGGCAGATCGCTGAGTGGATGTCGTGTAGGATTTTGCGTCCTTGACGGTTGGGCCAACGTTGGAACACGCCGGTGACGCTGCGCTTGTGTAGCTCGCCGTCGATGACGGTGTAAGACTTGCACCGGCGAGCAATCATTCGAGCGCTTGTCTCGTCTGCGGGCAGGGTGCCGGTCTCCAGGTAGGCGGTGTAGGGCTTGGTCCAGTCGTCTGGCTCGGTGATGAGTGCGACCAAGGCTGCCTCTGGTTGGAGTGGGACTCCGATGTCGAGCTCCCTCGGGGAGGCGATGGTTTGAGATTGTGTCGAGAACACGGCGGGTGGTGCGAGTCGACCCGATGCGAGAGGCGTCGGCCTCCTCGTTTTCGCTGTCGATCAACTCGGCAGAGTAGCCGTGAAGTGGCCGCCCAACTTATCCACCTCTTGGCGATCGCCGCCATGGTAGGGAGATGGCGTCGCGGTGCGGCGACTTGTCCCTGAACGAGGACGGAGTCTCCGTAGCATCGAAGGCGATTGACGCTCATCTCCTTTGCGGCTCGCATGCCGTGGAGTAGGGCCTCGTATTCAGCCATGTTGTTGGTGCAGGCGTGAATTCGGTGGAGGATGTAGGAGCTTGTCGCCTTTGGTGAAGTCGGCACTATCCCGCTCCTGCACCGTCCGCGTTCTTGGACCCGTCGAAGTGCGCTCGATGGAGTACGGCGGCTTCTCTGGCTCTTGGGCCTCCTCGATCGGCGATGAAGTCTGCGCGATTACGTGACTTAATCGCCCTTCGTGGCTCGTATTTAATGTTGTGGACGCCGATCTCGACGGCCCACTTGGCGACCCGCCCGGTCGCCTCGCGATTGCGGATGATGTCTTGTAGTGGTGCTGACGAGACGACCGTGATCGGGTGCTCCTGAAAGTAGTGCGGCAGGCGCCGCTGAGCCCTGAAGACCGCGTATACTAGCTTTTGGTACTGTGGGTATCGGCGCGACTCGGTGAGGACCTCTGATGTAGTACACCGCTGGACCGGCACTCCTTTCTTTCCTCTGGTCGCTCGACAACCATTATGGCACCGACGACGCTCGGACGCCGCGACGTAAACCAGCATAGGCTCTTTGTCGGTGGCGGCGAGTAGTGGTGCGGCGAGTAGCACCTTTAAGGTCGCGGGCGCATCGTCGCCTCCTTGTCCCATGGAAGGTGGGATTCTTGCATCAGGCGGTATAGGGGCATCGCCTTTCGCCCGAGCGGGATGAAGCGGCGAGCCGCTACGCCCGACCAGCTTCGGGCGTCGCAGCACTCGGGTTTGCCGAGCGGCCGTGTCGATCTTCGTTGGGTTTGCCTCGATCCCTCGTTTGGAGACAGCGTACCCGATGGTTGCCGGCGGGTACACGAAGGTGCACTTGCACTGGGTTGAGCTTTATCTTGTACCTCATCCGCAGATTGGCGAAGGTCTCCGCTAGGTCGGCGAGTAGGGCTCCTTGGCGAGCGGATTTCACGACCACGTCGTCGATGTAGACGTGGATGTTGCGGCCAATTTGGCTCGCGAGGCATTCTTGCATGCACCGCTGGTAGGTTGCCCGGCGTTCTTGAGGCCGAAGGTCATGGCGGTGTAGCAGAATGCTCCGAATGGCGTGATGAACGCCGTCTTTTCCTCATCCTCGACAGCCATTTTGATCTGGTTGTACCCGGAGTAGGCGTCGAGGAAACATAGTGACTCGAACCCAGCGGTTGAATCGATTATCCGATCGATCCGGAGGAAGACACTCTCCTTTGGGCGCTGTTCAGGTTTGTGTAGTCGATACATTCTCCGGTCCCGTTTTCTTCTCGACCAGGACTGGGTTTGACCACTTGAGTATTTGATTGGCGGATGAAGCGGCATGAGCGGCGCACTTCCTCGGCGATTGCTCGGCGTTCTTCATTGAAGGGCCGTGCGATCGCTTGATAGGTTGCACTTTGGGGTCGGCGTTTAGTTTGTGCTCGGCGAGCTCCCTAGGGACACCGCATGTCGGAGGGTTTCCATGCGAAGATGTCCCTATTCTCACGAAGGAACTCGATGAGCGCGCCTTCCTATGCTGGGCTCATGCCTGTCCCGATCGTCACCGTCTGGCTGGGGTCGCCTGGGACCAGCTCGACGGTGCGGGTGTGCGTCGTGGCCTCAAAGGTTGAGGTGTTTGTGCCCTCTGAGTTGGGCTTCTTGAGTATTGTGGGGTCGTCATTGTTGACCCCGCTCGCGTATTTGGCAAGCTCGTCGGCGTGATTAGTTTCTGCCGCGATGACAGCGTCGGCGAGTTCGGCTCCTTTGGCCTCGCATTCGGCGGCCATGTCGGGGTCGCCGTTGATGGTGATGACGCCGCACGCGGGGAGCTTCACGCGTTGCAGCGTGGTGGGCGCTGCCATGAATTTGGCGAACGCCTGGCGCCCCAGGACGCAGTGGTAAGGGCTGTCAAAGGGCACCAGCTCGAAGACGATCCGCTCGGTGCGTAAGTTTGCCGGAGTACCGAAGGTGACGGGTAGCGTGACTTTGCCGATCGGGTAGGCCTTCCGACCGGGGACGATGCCGTGGAACGTGGTGTGGGTTGTCTCGATCATCGACTGCGGGAGCCGCAACCGCCTGAAGGTGTCGAGGTAGAGGATGTTGATGGAGCTGCCGCCGTCCATCAGTGTCTTGGGGAGCCAGTAGTCGCCAACCTTGGGCTTGACTACCAAGGCGACTCGTCCTGGGTACTCGATGCGTGGCGAGTGGTCTTGCCGCTCCGGTGATGGGCTGTTCGACCAGTTCGAGGCGGGGGCGTCTGTTTGGGCCACCGCGTTGTGGCGGCGGCGGGCGATGACCTTCTTCTCGCGCTTCGTGTTGAAGCCTGTGAAGGTGTGGAGCGAGCCGGCTACTTTGCCGAATTTTCCGCCATTTGGCGGGTCGTTGTCGGTGTCCTCCCGCGCGTGCCGTGCCTTCTCGATTTCCCTGAGGGTGTGGCAGTCGGCGGTGGTGTGCGTGGCGGGCTTTCCTTCCCTGCTGTGAAACGCACATGGTTGGTTAAGGAGGGCCGCGGGATCGAATCTTGGCTTGTTCTTGTAATTGCCGCCATCACGTCGTTGCCCTCCGTCGCGGCGGTAGCTCTTAGCTCGCGTTGTGCGTGCCCAGCGTTGGCGACGAAGTCGACTCGCCCGTCGTTGCGGCGCTTGCCTGTGAGGCGGGTGCCGCTGTAGCGTAGGTCGGTTCGGCGTCCGCCGTCGTTGCCGCCCGTGCGGCGTTGCCCTCCTGACTCGTCGTCGATTTCTTGGTTGGGGTCCTCCTCGGCGTACCGTTTGGCGATCTCGAGGAGGTCGGGGATGTTGTCGAGTGTGCGGGCGTGTCGCTTGAGCTTGGCGACTAGAGGCTCGTAGCGGCACGAGGTCTTGAAGCAATGGATCGCGGTGTCCGGGTGGATGCCGACCGCGTTGTACCAGAGCTCTTGCCACCGTTGGACCCATTCTTGGTCGACTCGCGGGTCCCTGGACGATCGTTCCAGGTCCTCGATGGTGGTGGCGCGTGTAGGAGCACTCGAAGTGCTGACGGCGTCTCGCATTTCCTCCCAGGAGTCGATCATCACGGGGCGTGTTGATCCACTGCCTGCACGTCCCCTCCATCATCAGTGGGAGGTAACGGGCGGCGAGTAGGTCAGTGTGACCCGCGATCCCCATTGCCATGAGGTATGTGTCGAGCCAGACTGCGGGGTCGTACGAGGAGTCGTACTTTTCTATCTCCTTTGGCGCCTTGAAGTTTGGCGGGTACTTTTCGCCTCGGATCATTGGTCCGAAGCACTTAGGCCCTAGTCGACTGAGCGACCCCATAGGCTCGCCATCGCGGCGATTAGTTAGGGTGTGCCGCAAGTCGTCGGGCTGGCGTGCGCGCCAGTTTTGGTTGTTGATGATGTGAGTGCGGGCGTCGATGGGTTGTCCGTTAGCGGCGACGAAGTTGGTCGCCGGCCTAGGATCGTTGGTGGAGAGTGCCGCGTTCACGGGTCGGCGTTGGAGCTGCAGTGGCTCTGGTGGCGGGCAATTGAGGGTGTTTGCCGCCGCTGGGCGGCCGCTTGAGGCCGCCCTGCTTCCCGAGGAGCGCGAGTATACTCGCCCTTGCGAGTCGGCGCCGTCGCCGGTGGCCGTGATGCTATCGGCTGCTGCTCGGCCCGCCACGAGGTTGTCCATCGGGGTGGAGAACAGTGGGAGGCCGTTCGCGTCTCGCTCCCATGAGGAGACGACTATCCGCGGCTGGTCCCTGGGAGGGGTGCGGTTGGGTGGTGGTGGGGCACCCATCGCCGTCGATCCTGGCGGGGGCCGGGCGCTTCCTCCTGGTGGCGCGTTCTCGCAGATCGCGCTCGGCTATCTGAGCCGGGTCGTTTCGTCGTCGAAGTTCAGGCGCGCCCTGAGCGGTGGGGTTAAGCGTGACGATCCGGCTGCTGGTGGTAGCGTGATGCTCTGCTGTCACTTGCTCGAGGCGAAATTTTTCGCGCTCGGCCTGCTCTTTGCTTACTGCCTCCACCAATTTCAGGCGGAGTTCCTCGACCTCCGTCGCCGTGGCGTTAGGAGGGATCGGGGTGGAGAAAGTATCCTCCGGCGGATCGGTGCCGGTGGCCATGTAGGTCGCGGCATGGCGACTGGCTCCGTCGTGGTCGGCGGAGTTTTCCGACCCGGTCGAATTCAAGATCCCGAGGATGGAGGGTCCTCGAAATCTCCCGTTGGAGACACAGGCGATGGAGCCCGCAGACGAGCGGTGATGGATCCGGCAGTGACGCCGGGTCGCCGAGTCGGCGTCGTCGGTGAGGGCCGCATCTTCGGCGGCTGAAGTTCCCGCCACGTTTGTGGGCGAGTTGTACTCGAGGCGGGCGGTGGATCGTGCGAACTGGCTCTCGAGAGCCGATCGCGTGGTGGCGACTCGCGGATGCGAGCCGAGTCCTCCGGTGATGGCGTCGGTGAGGCCGACGAAGAGGCTGATCGTGCCGATTGGCGGGATTACTGTTGCGTGACGGGTCGCCGCCGGGGGCGTAGCTGCTCGGCAAGATCTGGAGCATCTCGCCGATCGCTATCATACGGCAGGTGGCGACCGTCTCGTTGATGGGCAGATTTGATCGCGCCGCAGAACACCGCCCAGACCGGCCGGGCCCCACGGTGGGCGCCACTGTCGTGGGAATGGCCACGGCGAATCTTTGTCGGCGGCGAGTAGTAGAACGAGGGCAAGGCGGCCAGCCATCTGCGGTCGAGATGAGGCAAAGACACGGTTTTACCAGGTTCGGCCCCGGAGGGTAAAGACCTACTCTGCTAGATTGTATTATGGAGGTGTTTACAATGGGCGAACTCGGCTAGGCGGCGAGTTGCTTGGGCGTATGAGGGCGTCTCTACTCACCCCATAGGAGGTTTATATAGGCTCACCTCCCTAGGGTTTACATATCTCAACCGATTCATTCTGACTTTGGTAATCGTTTAACCTAGTCCGACTGGGCCTATCTACTCTTTGGGCCTTCAACTTCCATCGCCCGATGCTTCTTTGGGCTTTGATCCACTCGCCGTTCTGCAGGCCCACTCGCCAGCCCCTGGGGCCAGTCGGAAACGTCCCGCTGAGTATACCCCAATAGGCGTATCCCCATTATCCCCGTTCTCCTGATACTTCGGAGTCAGGAATTCGTTTTCCAAGGAAGGCGGATTTTCTTCACCCCGTCAGTCATGTGTTGTACTTGAATTGACTCTCCCCGGCTTACTGCTTGCTCTCCATGGATCTCATCGGAAATGTTTGATGCTTCTTGGGGCTATAGGGAGTTTATAATAAGAGAACTGGATGTGTGAAACTTGTGTCAAGAGGGGTGTAGAAAGGAGAAAAAGAACAGTTCAAACTTTCTTTGGACTCTTTGGCATGGTGAGACCTTGGCCCATGTCATCCTTCATCTGTCTCAATGCATCCAGGCAACGGTCCCTGTCATTGTAGGCTTTGATGGCAACATTTGCTTCGATGATGCATTCTCTGCGTGTCTCGGTGGCTTCATCCAGCAGGAGGACGCATCTATACTGGAGATTCTTCTTGTCACGCAAGAGCTTCGTAATTAAGTTGATAGCTAGGTCTTGTTTGGACAAGCTGTGTGTGATCAAATTCTGCAGCTCGTCGATCACCCTATTCAGCTCGTCGCGCTCTTCTTCGAGCCTCCTGATGGTAAGTGAAAAATCAAGTGTGATCTCCTTCTCCAGAGACAAACGCCTTCGAAGGCGATCATTAGCCTGGGTTAGGGAGCATGCACCATATAGTTGGTTGTCTATCTTGGCATTGATCGCGGCCACCTTGTCACGGCAATCGGCCTTCGCTTGCTGCATCGTTCATGTTATTTAAAATAGGCACTCTATAATTATACTGCATGTTCTAGGGAAGCACAATATTCAAGTCACAAAAACCCCAAATGTGTCAACAAAGATTGAGCGTGGTCCCTACTTGGAGGCTACTTGCGGGTAGACACGATAATATTTCCACATTTAGAATCTCAAAAATAAAACCAAATGCATGTCGGGATTTCCTACCTCGGTGAGCCGGGGAACAGTGCCGAATGGGTCCTGCGACGCCACCGCCATCGTGCTGGTTTCAGGATCCACAACCGTTTTGGAATATGTAGCAGAGTAAGAAGAAGAAGGAGGAGGAGAAGAAGAAGACTGTACCGGGAGGAGCCCTGGCCTGCTGCAACATTTAGCGCCGTCGCCATCGTTCTACTTTCAGGGTCCACAACCACCCTAGAATATGTAGCATAGTACCAAGAGGAGCCCTGGCCTACTACAACATGCAGCGCCGCCGTCGCCATCGTGCTGATTTTAGGGTCCACGGCCGTCCTGGAATATGTAGCATAGTAATAATAATAATATAATAATAATAATAATAATAAGAAGTAGTAGTCATAGAAGAAGAAGAATAAGAAGAAGAAGAAAAAGAAGAAGAAGACTGTACCGGGAGGATCCCTGGCCTGCTGCAACATGCAGCGCTGCCGCCACCATCGTGTTGCCTTCAGGATCCACGGCCGCCCTGGAATATGTAGCATAGTAATAAGAAGAAGAATAAGAAGTAGACATAGAATAAGAAAACTGTACCGGAGGAACCTTGTCCTGCTGGAACATGCAGCACCGCCGCCGCCATCGTGCTGCTTTCAGGGTCCACGGCCGCCCTGGATAATGTAGCATAGTAATAAGAAGAAGAAGTAGACATAGAAGAAGAAGATTGTACTGGGAGGAGCCCTGGCCTACTGTAACATGCAACGCCGCCGCCGTCATCGTGATGCTTTTAGGGTCCATGGGTGCCCTGGAATATGTAGCATCGTAATAAGAAGAAGAAGAAGTAGACATAGAAGAAGAAGAAAACAGAGAAGAAGAACAAGACTGTTCCGGGAGCGACAGGAGCCCCATCCTGGTGGAACATTCAGCGCCATTGCTAGGATAGATTGGGTCTCTGGGCGAGGGGGGACTGAGCAGATGGTTGAGCAGTAAGTCCAAGGCGGCGATTTCTCTCCATTCTCTCCGCGTGCATGGTCGATCTGCCTCTGCCTCTGCCTATCCTCCGGGGAGCCATGGCTAATGCAGATGGAGGAAGGTGGGGGCAGGAGGAAGAAGAAAGTGATGTGTGGGGGAGAATGGTCAAAGAGTCCAGTCCGTGGGACAGTCTTATACAAGACCACAGTTTACTCCGGTTCTATCTCAACCTACATCCACCGTTCATTTGTTAATCGATGGCCTATGTCGCTTCCTTCTCAAAGAAGCATGACTGGCAGAACTAGGGAATAAAACCCCAAAGTCCAAACAATGGACTCGATTGGACTGACTTTAATGAAATGGACGGTTCAGCGGGGGCTTTGGCGCGCGCTGCCTAGTTTCCCGTGGATAGGGGTGGGACTACGAGGGAGGAAGTAATTATGGGTTGCACGTCCAACGTGCGTGCGTGCTCAAGGGGTTGTCACAACGCGCGCAACTACTGTACGGACAGAACATGATGGAACGTTCAACTCCACGTCGATAGGCACGCACTGGAGACTTCCCGACGCTGCCACATGGCACATTTTATGGTTTGTTACATGGCAACATTCCCAGTACATAGATATTTTACAATGTAGCACAATTTTTACGTGACTAGACTATGAGATGCTCCTGGCGCCCCAGGATCGGCACCCAACTCTGCGTACCCACCATCACGCATTTCCGAACAACTTCCTCGCGCAGCATGGAACCATGCCGTGGCAGTGGAAGATCCTTGCCGGTGGCTGACTGTCCTGTGTCACCTGATCATCGTGGCATCGTTCATGCACGCCGGCACCCATCCGAGGAACCACGACGTGTCCAGCCATGCCTGGATCCATCAACATCGGCGCTCAAGGACACCACAACATCGAAGCTTGTCGTACGCGCCACACCCGAGAAGCGCGTTGCACCGGCAGCCAAGACGGGGGAGCGCTGGAGGAAATCATGCAAGACCACCATGAAGAAGGGCATGAGGAATAGAGGAGCCAGCGAAGAGGAAGACTCTGACTCGGGCAACGAGGAGGCGTTCATGGAGCAGTTGGAGGCAGAAGCAAAGGAGAGTCACGTCGACTAGTGGGACTACAAGGAGGAGGAGGACTCCGACATGGAGAGGGCACGCATATACGAGGAGCGAGTTGCCGACAAGTCATCGGAGGATACCGCCGCCACCACCGACGACGACGTTGATGAATAATGTTCTGTTGTGAGAATTGTTATTATTACATATTTAACTGCCACGTCCTGCATTGTAATTATTGTAACTACCATGTCATGTGTAATAATACTGGGATGTTGATACTATAACAATTTTGTGTGGCCGTTGGATCAAAGAGGATCAACGGTTCGCTGGGACGATCCGCGTGACAACTGTCTGACCAATCAGGACGTGCTAGTTTCTGCGTGAGCTATAGTAAGGGATTTTCTGCCTAGACCCCCCTCGCTGCCTAGAACATGGAACCACTCCATGGATTGAGCGCAAACCTGGCACCTAGATCCCTCTCGGCATCACACGCGACTTCTCCAACTAGAGATTTCATGGTAATTTGGAGAAATTTCGACTTTTCATTTTCTAGACCCGAAAAACCGGCGTTTTCCCAAAGGAGGTGCAAGATTAGGGCGCGCCCATGGGTCCGAGGCAATTTCCACGCATGCTACACCATGGTGCACGGACGTTCCCGGTAGGTGGGTATTTATCTCGTGGTGCAGGCATGTACTGTATTTTTCCGAGTTACGGCCCGATAAATGCGGTTTCTAACTATATGTACCCTATAAGACACTCTCAATTTTCGGGGAAAAATGGTTTGTGGTGCCCCATGGGGTACCTAGGCTGGATGCATGCCTGGGTCCAAGATTGCACCGACCGTCGCGTTGCCGCGGCCGCTGGCGGGTTTCGCCGTTTTCTTGGGCAGCACCAAACAAAATCTTAAAAAACAAAAAAACGTGAAAATGGCTCCTAGAGCCCTTGCATGTGACCCACTGCCCTCATAAAATCATAGGCGTGGCATACCAGGTCATTTGGCACCCAAGGCACCACGAGGAAGTATATCGAGTGTGAGTAAACATGGCTTCCAACCCTAGATCCCTCCTTGCTGCCTAGAACATGGAACCACTCCATGGATTGAGCCCAAACCTGGCACCTAGCTCCCTCTCAGCATCGCTAGCGACTTCTCCAACTAGATATTTCGTGGTGCTTTGGAGAAATCTCAACTTTCCATTTTCTGGACCCGAAAAAACGGTGTTTTCCCAAAGGAGGTGCAAGATTAGGGCGCGCCCACGATCCCGAGGCAATTTCCACGCATTCTACACCATGGTGCATGGCCATTCCTAGGAGGTGGGTATTTATCCTGTGGTGCAGGCATGTACTGTATTTTTTCAGAGTTACCGCCCGGTAAATGCGGTTTCTAACTATATGTACCCTATAAGACACTCTCAATTTTGGGGGAAAATGGTTTGGGGGCGCCCCATGGGGTACCTAGGATGGATGCATGCCTGGGTCCAAGATTGCACCGACCATCGCGTTGCCGCGACTGCCATTGGGTTTCGCCATTTTCTTGGGCAGCACCAAACAAAATCTAAAAAAACGTGAAACCGGCTCCTGGAGCCCTTGCATGTGACCCACTGCCCTCATAAAATCATAGGCAGGGCATACAAGGTCATTTGGCACCCAAGGCACCACCAGGATGTCTATCGAGTGTGAGTAAACATGGCTTACGACCCTAGATCCCTCCCTCGCTACCCAGAACATGGAACCACTACATGGATTGAGCCCAAACCTGGCACCTAGCTCCCTCTTGGTGTAACACCCCAAAAATATTAAACAAGATTATCAAGTTCTAATTAGCCAAGTTTAGGGCTAACAAAAAACTTTTGTTATTAAAATTAATATGAATGCATATGTGTGTGTGATTAATGCATGAATGCTTGCAATGCCATGTTTGATTGCTATGAATGGCAAGGATTCTCTTAAAGATGAAAACAATATCATCTAGATCATTTCCAAGCATAATCAAATGAAGAGAAAATAAAAAATAAGCAATTTACGCAAATGGTCATTTTGACCAAAGTTAACCACTAGACCACTTTGAGTGTTCCTAGTCCAAGTTTTCTAACAGAAAAAATCCAATTCTTTTCACCCCTTGCTATACCAAGTAAAAGTGAACCCAAGCCCACTTTACAAACCAACAGAAACAAATTCCAAATCTATTCAAAGGACAATTAAAAATTGAATTCTTAATAGGTACTAAGATCACCATTTCTCAAAACCCAACCAAACCAGTTCACCTTAACAAACCCAAGCAACCTCAGACTACCAAGCATCTGACCAGAGAACTCACCAAAATTCAGCCAAAAATTCAAATTCAAATCTCGTGCGGCCATTTCATCAAACAATGGTGATCACAGATCAAATTGCCTAACTTTCACTATTCTTGATCAATGCCTTGTTCTCCCATTGCACCCAATTCTCTCTCTTTGTCTCCCCCAGTGACCACCAGTGCATTGAAAAAGCTACTAACCCTACCCTTGCACCAATGCCATGCCACCCGAAGCCACCATTGCCGATCGACCATGGCCAGCATGCAGAAGAGAGCGGCGCGCCTGTCCACGATGTCCAAGAGGCAGGCCACCGTCCATCGCCACCCCCCGTCCAACCCTCGAGCGCAGCCAGGCCCTGGACCACCGAGAAAACACCACGCCCATTTTCTCTCTGCCATGCCGAGAGCACACCTGAGCGCCGTAGCCGACACACGCGCACACACCACGCCTCGCCCTCGCCGCTCATAACTACGATCACCATGACCTTAGCTACCTCCCATACATGACCGTTCGCCGCCGCGCGACACGCATCCCCTGTGCATTGTCTAAAACGCCGTTGGTGCCGCATAGAGCATCGACCCGTTCCGACCGTTCTCGACCGCCCCTTACCGCGCCATTAAACCCGTGATGATCACCAGGAGACACCGCACTGTACTACGCCTTTATCCATGCCCGTAGCTCATTGTATCGTCGTCACCGACGAGCTCTGCCCATGCCGCACTACCCCTCTCGCCGGTGTATAAATAGAGGCACCCTAGCCCTCATTCTCCACACCATCTCACTCCCCTCTCTATCAGAACCACCCCTGACCCTTCCCCGGAGCAAGGAGAGCACCAGGCCGCCGGAATTTCACTGGAGATTGCCGCTACAGAGGAGGAGAAGGGTCGTTGATTGGAGCCACCCCAGGAGCCGCCATGACCACCGTTCGAACCGCCGTCGTCAACAACATCGTTCACCCCCATCGCCGACCCTAGATGGAGCCCAGGTGAGCCACCGCGTACCCCCACCGTTGTTGTTAGGGCTCGGTCTCATCGGAGCTATTCGACGGAGATGACGAACGTGAGTCGTAGATCGTAGTCTAATCGCACGGCCCAGATTGAAACTTACTGCTTCGCGTAGATAGAGCCGCTGACGCGTGGGACCTCTCTGTTAGCAGCCCGCTGCACGTGCTGTGCAGCTGGGCCGGCCCATTTTCATTCCCGCGCTCAGCCTAGAGATTCAAATAACCTTTTTCCATTTTAGTTCAAACCTAGTTCAGTCAGGGACTTTGAAATTCAATTCAAAGAGATTTACCGAACTAAATGATCTGATTCTAATTTTGCTAGAAAGGTACTGAAATTACCAATCCAAGCCCGTTGGATTCAAATCATTTGAAATTATAGATCACCTATAGTAAAATAACAAGACAGAACTTTTTCACATTCAATTTTTTTTCAAAAATCAACCATAAATGATTTTGAGTTGATTCCAACTCACAAAAATCACATTTTACAAGATCTTTCTGAATATGTAAAAATATTTAGGTTTACAGGCATTGATCTTGGACTAGTATTAAAAGAATGCCCCATAAGCATTTCTAGTCACTTTAATTGTTTAAAATAGTAATTTTAAACTTTATAAAATATGACCACCACTTTAAATCACATTCCCATGTATTAGAATATGTGGTGATGACATGTGTCAACATGATCCCATATTTTTTGGAGAATATTAAATCTTAAGTAGTTTTCAATGAGTAGAAATTACTTTTCCAAAATAAAATAAATAAGACTAGGTCTTTATTTTATGTGATGATTGTGATGAGGCTAGATCATCTAATGTGAACCTTTGTGTGCTAAATAGAGGTAGTTAAGTATTGTTTGGTGATTGTGTACCTCGTATGTATTTATAGACGCGGGTACCGACCAAGGCTACGAGGAGGAGGAGGAGTACTACTACGAAGAATAAGAGAACTTCAACCACTGCACCAATCAAGGCAAGGTAACACTTGCAACTTTGCAAGCTATCTAATGCAAGCCATCCTAGCAAGCTAACACTTGCAAGATAGATAACCTATGCAAGATGCATTAGTCATACTTTGGTTATGCAACCTTGATTATACCAATCCCAAGTTTTACTTGCAAGCTTTATTATTTTATTTCTTTATCAAAGTTCTTTATTACTTTTATTTAGTGAGTTGTGAGTTTTGGAAAGATATTATAGGTAGCATAAAGAGCATAAAACTTGGCCTAAGTAGTTAGAACTAGATGTCATACTAAGGCATGATATTAGATTTGGATAGATACACTTGATTAGCACCCCTCATTAGTGATTGCCCTCAATTTTAGTGGCTAGTGCTAAGCATAAAAGTTGATCACTTTAGATGGGAATACTTGGTGAAAATGATTATGAAAACCTTGGAATGAAGATTCATTCTATTGAAATGTTTTGACATGTGTTAGTGAAAACAAGATGATTTGATGATGAAAATGTTGAGGCATGAGCCTTAGTCCTTTTAAAAATTGATGGTTGGGTTCGAATGCAATTTTACCGTACAACCACAATACCCGAATTTGGGTAGGGCTTGACTAGAAGTTTATATATCTTAGTATGGGTTCCCTTGCGGAAGAGGTTTGAGCTGAGGCTACCTCATGATGAATGTCCACCTGTGCAGTTCCCAAGATGACATATGGTCATGGTTGGGAGGCCAAATCATAGGGGAGGTGCCTATACTAGGGTGTGTAATTGAAAGGTTAGGATTGATTATCCGCATACTGAGTATGGTGATTCAGGATTATTCCTGACGGATGTATCGAATGTTGTGGTGAAAGTGTACCACCTCTGCAGAGTATCAAACTATTCGAATAGCCGCGTCCGCGATTATGGACAGTTGGAGTGGCCATACTATTCCGTCGTCAGATATTTTCAAAATGACTTGTGAAATGAACTATGACTTGACCACAATAGGGTTGTGAAAATGAAAACTAAGTTCCCACTTAGGTGTTGTAAAACAGTAAATCAGTTTTCTTTACTTCTAAACTCAGTTAGAGATAAACCTGGATTTTTGCAAATAAACCTAGAGCTTAGGATTCCTACTCAAACTACTTTACTTGTTAGTGATAGTTTGCGATTACTTAAAGAGTACTCATAGCTTTTTCCCTGGCTATTCTCATGGCTAGACTATGAACAGGACTATCAGGATGATGGACAACAGGAAGTTTATGAAAACTAGGATCATCTCCCATCGTCAGCATTGCCTGTGACCTTGAAGATGGAGATTCGACCATGCTACCCTTATTATTATTCCGCTACGTTGATTGTATTAAAACTGGATCATGAGATCCTTTATTTGTAAGACCTTTATTATGGTTTGTAATGGATGATGAACTATGATACCAATCTATTATGTCTCGCAAAAATGATAATCCCGGATTGCTATGTATGGCATAACAGGCATCTGGGATTAGAAATCCGGGTGTTGACACTCGACATCGCAAGCGACTTCTCCAACTAGAGATTTCGTGGTGCTTTTGGAGAAATATCGACTTTCCATTTTTTGGACCCGAAAAACCGGCGTTTTCCCAAAGGAGGTGCAAGATTAGGGCGCGCCCATGGGCCCGAGGCAATTTCCATGCATGCTACACCATGGTGCACGTCCATTCCCGGGAGGTGGGTATTTATCTCGTGGTGCAAGCATATACTGTATTTTTCCGAGTTACAGCCCGGTAAATGCGGTTTGTAACTGTATGTACCCTATAAGACACTCTCAATTTTCAGGGAAAAATGGTTTGGGGTTCCCCATGAGGTACCTAGGCTGGATGCATGCCTGGGTCCAAGATTGCACCGACTGTCGCGTTCCCGCGGCCGCCAGCGGGTTTCACCATTTTCTTGGGTAGCACCAAAAAGAATCTAAAAAAAATAAAAAAACGTAAAAACGGCTCCTGGAGCCCTTGCATGTGACCCACTGCCCTCATGAAATCATAGGAAGGGCATACCAGGTCATTTGGCACCCAAGGAACCACCAGGATGTCTATCGAGTGTGAGTAAACATGCCTTCCAACCCTAGATCCCCCCTTGCTGCCCAGAACATGGAACCACTCCATGGATTGAGCCCAAACCCGGGACCTGGCTCCCTCTCGGCATCGCAAGTGACTTCTCCTACTAGAGATTTCGTGGTGCTTTGGAGAAATCTCGACTTTCCATTTTCTGGACCCGAAAAACTAGCATTTTTCCAAAGGACGTGCAAGATTAGGGCCTTCTAGAAGCCCCCCCACGGGGCCAGGTTGATTCTGCGTCCCAATTGTTAGGCACCGTTGGATTGGGGAGAATGGAAGATAAGGATCGTCCTTTGCAGTAGCGATCCGCGATTAGGCATTTCTGCGTCCCTATTGGCCCTGGAAACCACCAGTGGGCCTACCTCCTTGACTTTATAAACGCGACCGTGTGGCCGAAGCTCGAACCCCTTTCGTTCTCTGCAACTCGCGTCAGCACTAGCGTCGAATCCTACCTGAAGAAATGGCGCCTCGCCATGGAGAGGCCCCGTCTCAGCTTGCACAAGGCCAAGTTGTTTGTCCAGTAGGACATACTCGCGCCGCCGCTTGCGAGGCTACCGGCCGGCTACGAGCTCAGCTACGCCGGGGTGCCCATGGCGCCGCTCCTGCGCGGCCTCGCGTTGTTGAGGCAGATTGAGGAGCGTCGCCGCCATCTGCCAAAATGGAAGAGGGCAATGGACCGATACGCGTGCATCAGCGCGTACTGGCCAAGGTTCTTTAAGAAGGAGCGGGAGGCGTTGATTTGGATTTGCAGAGCTCGCTGTTCGGAGATCCATCCAGATCTGCGCAACCCCGAAGGGAGGCAGCGCTTCTGGGCAGTGCCTGGGCGTACGCCCTCCACCGTTATCGATGTTGCCCGCCGTGCAACACTCGTGAAGAGGAACGCCGCCGGACTTGTCCTCATCGATTCATACTCGGAAGAGGCGGACAGCGATGCGGAGGACGTCGTGCACGACGAAGACAGCAGGAGTGGCATAGTCGATTAGGGTCACTTGAGGATAAATTTAATCTATATATGGTATCTTTAATTACCTGTTCAGATAGAATGGCCAAATTGTAAGAGCGTGTACACCGTTGTTTGAGTGTAGCCTTTTTCCTCCTTTGCATACCCCTTTCTAAAAATACGTAATTGATTGTCTTTACATTACAGTCCAGGTACAGTGCTGTACCAGGGTCATTGGGGATGTTAAGCTTAAGACGATCATACTCAGCACCTCCTAAACATGAAGCTGAAGATACGACTGTGCCTTCCACAGACACTGATATTGGGGTCTCATGGACGCATATCTTTGATATTGCTTGCACAAATAATGTAGATATCACTAGCACAGTTTCATGCCAAATACATCAGTACATCGATGCTCATCCATCTGTAGTAGAGTTGACTATAGAGGCTGGTGTGGTATTCATTGGTGCACACTATGTTCTGCCCCACATCATGTGGAAACTCAGAAATATATTTTCAACTGGTACTTATGATGCATATGAGGACTGCATAATGCATGTAATGCAGGAATCTTCGAAGTTCACTCTTTACTTTCCAATATATGCCATCAGCCTCATGGGATCCTTGAATTTGTGAGTTTCTGACTTTCTGTTTGACTTTTACTGAACTTCATTTTATTTTTAAGATCAGTATATAATACGCTACTTATCTTCCTCAGAAATGCGTCTATCCTGTCAAGCATTGATACTTATATTCCACATATTTGGAGAGCTAGAATTGTTCTATCGGGTGTCGGGTTTCTTTATGTGTTGAAGTCAAGATTTATATCCTATGCTACAATGAATCAAAATGCTTTGAAGATTGATCAGAATTGGTTATCGGCTTTCGACAAGATCTATTCCTTGGGATTGATTGCAGTAGGGCTACTTGGAATTGCTGAAGCTTCTGGTGTATCACTCGAATGGCTAATAACTGTTCACTACGAGAAAAATTGTCGCTGCCGTCGCCCCTCTCCTTTGCCGTGTGCCAAAAGGCCCGGAACACGGCAAAGACTATCTTTGCCGTGTGTAAACCAAGAGGAACACGGCAAACCACAGGTGCACAGCAAACTGCAGAAAAAGAACATAGCAAAGAAATAAACACGGCAATGGACAGCCGAGAACACACGGCAAAGAAAATAATCACGACAAAGTAATTGAAGAAATATGGCAAAGATATATTCACGGCAAAGAAGTGGGCCCCGTGGCCTCGCAGGGTTACCCGCCGACAGGGGCTGACGGCAGAATCTTTGCCGTGTGCCCTCGCCGTGAGGTACAAGGCAAAGATAATCTTTGCCGTGTGTATTCTTCTGTATACACGGCAAAGCATTTTTTTCACCTTTTTCTTTTCTTTAATTAGCAGGGCTTTTATTACATATATGTTAGGTGATATTACTTCATAGGATCATGAGAACACACATATGATCATAGGTTTTTGTGGTCTTGATCACTATATACATGCACCCCCTTATAAGGTCCGGTTTCACCGGAACAGGGAGATTCCCCCTTATAGAGGTCCAGAACCTTCGCTTCTAGGTTAGAGCACATGCATGCGAGGGGGGACACATGCAAGCACATATACCAACCTTGCACCACACTCACACACATATGCTAGGGACACATGCAAGTTTTCATCTGATTCCGACGTTCTCGTGGTCTTCCTCCGGCGAAACCCTGATGTGCGGGGCTTGGATCGTCTACCCCCTAGACATTCTTCTGATGGGGGTAGCCCGACATATCTCTCTCTTGTTTTGTGTTTGATTAGGTCATGGGATGATGTGAAACCATGTTGTTTCATAAGTTGGGGCACTATACTACCCGGTTTCACCGTAACAGGGAGATTCCCCCTTATACAGGTCCAGAACCTTCGCTTCTAGGTTAGAGCGCATGTATGCAAGGGGTGACACATGCAAGCACATATACCAACCTTTCACCACACTCAAACACACATGCTAGGGACACATGCAAGTTTTCATCTGATTCCGACGTTCCCGTGGTCTTCCTCCGGCGAAACCCTAATCTGTGGGCCTCGGATCGTCTACCCCCTAGACATTCTTCTCACACGGGTATCCCGGTGTAGCCCTATCTTGTTTTGTGTTTGATTAGGTCATGGAATGATGTGAAACCATGTTGGTTCACAAGTTGGGGCACTATACTACCCGGTTTCACCGGAACAGGGAGATCCCCCCTTATACAGGTCCAGAACCTTCGCTTCTAGGTTAGAGCGCATGCATGCGAGGGGGGGCACATGCAAGCACCGATACCAACCTTGCACCACACTCACACACATATGCTATAGGGACACATGCAAGTTTTCATCTGATTCCGACGTTCTCGTGGTCTTCCTCCGTCGAAACCCTAATCTGCGGGGCTCGAATCGTCTACCCCCTAGACATTCTTCTGACAGGGGTATCCCGGCGTAGCTCTCTCTTGTTTTGTGTTTGATTATGTCATGGGATGATGTGAAACCATGTTGGTTCACAATTTGGGGCACTATACTACCCGGTTTCACTGGAACAGGGAGATTCCCCCTTATACATGTCCAGAACCTTCGCTTCTAGGTTAGAGCGCATGCATGCGAGGGGGGACACATGCAAGCACCCGGAGACTAGTAGTTAATTTTTGTATGTTCCAACATAGCACCATACTCACACCCATATGCTAGGGCACATGCATGCATGTCCTTGAGGTACTCAAAATTGAGAACAATCTATAAAGGATGTCAAACAACAAATTTCGGACTTTGTCATGAAATTCTCTCATCTTGGTCTTTTGATTGAACCAAAGAGTGACCTTGAAAGATTCAAAAGTAGTCCAACATCTTGCTTGGTTTTGTTGGCCAGCTCTACCGCGAGGGGAAATTCTACTCTTGACGATTGGTTGAGGATTGTTTCTCAAAGTTTGTGACTAGGCACCCACCTAATGGAAATGAAGTTCAGCATCCTACAGAAGCTTATGGTCTAGTGCAAAGTTCATATTTCCATGGTCTCAATCCTTCTGAAGAGCTGGTACATGCTATATCTACAAGAGAAACTATCGTCCGCTCCTCAAGAGGGTTGACAGAACCTGTGGCGGGAGTTTCCACGTATATATCCAGGATTTTACTAAGTTTTAACGCATGTCTACAAAGGGGGTCACACTTGGGACTTACACATGGGACCTACCAACCTTGCACCACAATCACACACATATGCTAGGGACACATGCAAGTTTTCATATGATTCCGACGTTCTCGTGGTCTTCCTCCGGCGAAACCCTGATCTGCGGGGCTGGGATCGTCTACCCCCCTAAACATTCTTCTGATGGGGGCAGGCCCAGCTCTGATCCCCGGCAACCATGTGCGGCGGCCAAGGGCCCATGTCTTGGAGGGGCCCATGACCACATCTTTTTCTATACTATATTCCCTGCACAGCTATCTGAAAAAAATATTGCAAAGGAAGGAAAGGCCCAACGCAGCTGTCTTGATTAGGGTTGCTTGTCCATGCCCGCTGCTCCTTTTATGTTCACAATCCTCCTCCATGAACATATGATTAGGGTTCTATCTTTAATTTGAGTCTTTCTATCATTTACATCTCAAAACTACTCCCTCTTGGTTTAAAATATACTCCTTCCGTTTCAAAATAGATGTTTTAGATTTGTCAGAATTTAAATAAATTTAGACACTATTTAGTATATAGGTTCATCCAAATTTTGGCAATTTAAGACATCTATTTTGGATCAGAGGGAGTAAGATATTTTAGCTTTGTTACCAGAGTGTATTTAGACCCCTTTTAGTGTGCAGGTTCACTTCGAATTTACACACGGGTCGGAACTTACCAGACAAGGAATTTCGCTACCTTAGGACCGTTATAGTTACGGTCGCCGTTCACCGGGGCTTCGGTCGCCGGCTTCCCTGTCATCAGTTCACCAACTTCTTGACCTTCCGGCACTATTTACACACTAAAATAAATCTAGATACACTTTTTTCACAAAACTAAAACATCTTATATTTTAAAACAGAGAGAGTACTTATGATTAGGGTTCTATCTTTAATTCTTTTAATCTTCTTAGTAATATGACATTGCTTAATTGCTTAATAATTATTAATAGACATCTCAAACTAGGAGTACAAAATATGTGGCTGGGTTTTAACTTTTAAATTTTTGCAAGTCAAAATAGATAGAAACATATTTACCTATATTCTATATTTCTAGATATGCGTATATATATATGCATATATATATATTCTATTTAGAGGCCCCTTGTCCCTTGACATTAAGTTTGCCAAGGGCCCCGCATTATATAGAGCCGGCCTTGGATGGGGGTAGCCCGGCGTAGCTCTCTCTTGTTTTATGTTTGATTATGTCATGGGATGATGTGAAACCATGTTGGTTCACAAGTTGGGGCACTATACTACCCGGTTTCACCGTAACAGGGAGATTCCCCCTTATGCAGGTCCAGAACCTCCGCTTCTAGGTTAGATCGCATGCATGCGATGGGGGACACATGCAAGCACATATACCAACCTTTCACCACACACACACATATGCTAGGGACACATGCAAGTTTTCATCTGATTCCGACGTTCCCGTGGTCTTCCTCCGGCGAAACCCTGATCTGCGGGGCTCGGATCGTCTACCCCCTAGACATTCTTCTGACAGGGGTAGCCCGGCGTAGCTCTCTCTTGTTTTGTGTTTGATTATGTCATGGGATGATGTGAAACCATGTTGGTTCACAAGTTGGGGCACTATACTACCCGGTTTCACCGGAACGGGGAGATTCCCCTTATCTGTGTCCGTAACCTTCGCTTCTAGGTTAGAGCGCATGCATGCGAGGGGGACACATGCAAGCACCTATATCAACCTTGCACCACACTCACACACATATGCTATGGACACATGCAAGTTTTCATCTGATTCCGACGTTCCCGTGGTCTTCCTCCGGCGAAACCTTGATCTGCTGGGCTCGGATCATCTATCCCCCTAGACATTCTTCTAACAGGGGTATCCCGGAGTAGCTCTCTCTTGTTTTGTGTTTGATTAGGTCATGGGATGATGTGAAACCATGTTGGTTCACAAGTTGGGGCACTATACTACCCGGTTTCACCGGAACGGGGAGATTCCCCCTTATACAGGTCCAGAACCTTCGCTTCTAGGTTAGAACGCATGCATGCGAGGGGGGGCACATGCAAGAACCTATACCAACCTTGCACCACACTCACACACATATGCTATAGGGACACATGCAAGTTTTCATCTGATTCCGACGTTCTCGTGGTCTTCCTCCGGCGAAACCCTGATCTGCGGGGCTCGAATCGTCTACCCCCCTAGACATTCTTCTGACAGGGGTATCCCGGCGTAGATCTCTCTTGTTTTGTGTTTCATTATGTCATGGGATGATGTGAAACCATGTTGGTTCACAAGTTGGGGCACTATACTACCCGGTTTCACCGGAACAGGGAGATTCCCCCTTATACAGGTCCAGAACCTTCGCTTCTAGGTTAGAGTGCATGCATGAGAGGGGGTACACATGCAAGCACCCGGATACTAGTAGTTAATTTTTGTATGTTCCAACATAGCACCATACTCACACCCATATGCTAGGGCACATGCATGCATGTCCTTGAGGTACTCAAAATTGATTACAATATATAAAGGATGTCAAACAACAAATTTCAGAGTTTGTCGTGAAATTCTCTCATCTTGGTCTTTTGATTGACCCAAAGAGTGACCTTGAAAGATTCAAAAGTAGCCAACAGCTTGCTTGGTTTTGTTGGTCAGCTCTACCGTGAGGGGAAATTCTACTCTTGACGATTGGTTGAGGATTATTTCTCAAAGTTTGTGACTAGGCACCCACCTAATGGAAATGAAGTTCAGCATCCTACAGAAGCTTATGGTCTAGTGCAAAGTTCATATTTCCATGGTCTCAATCCTTATGAAGATATGGTACATGCTATATCTACAAGAGAAACTATCGTCCGCTCCTCAAGAGGGTTGACAGAACCTGTGGCGGGAGTTTCCACGTATATATCCAGGATTTTTCTAAGTATTAACGCATGTCTACAAAGGGGGGTCACACTTGGGACTTACACATGGGACCTACCAACCTTGCACCACACTCACACACATATGCTAGGGACACATGCAAGTTTTCATATGATTCCGACGTTCTCGTGGTCTTCCTCCGGCGAAACCCTGATCTGCGGGGCTGGGATCGTCTACCCCCTAAACATTCTTCTGATGGGGGTAGCCCAACGTATCTCTCTCTTGTTTTGTGTTTGATTATGTCATGGGATGATGTGAAACCATGTTGGTTCACAAGTTGGGGCACTATACTACCCGGTTTCACCGTAACGAGGAGATTCCCCCTTATACAGGTCCAGAACCTTCGCTTCTAGGTTAGAGCGCATGCAAGCGAGGGGGACACATGAAAGCACATATACCAACCTTGCAGCACACTCACACACATATGCTAGGAACACATGCAAGTTTTCATTTGATTCCGACATTCCCGTGGTCTTCCTCCGACGAAACCCTGATCTGCGGGCCTCGGATCGTCTAACCTCCTAGAAATTCTTCTGACAGGGGTATCCCGGCGTAGCTCTCTCTTGTTTTTTGTTTGATTAGGTCATGGGGATTATGTGAAACCATGTTGGTTCACAAGTTGGGGCACTATACTACCCGGTTTCACCAGAACAGGGAGATTCCCCCTTATACAGGTCCAGAACCTTCGCTTCTAGGTTAGAGCGCATGCATGCGAGGGGGGACACATGAAATCACCTATACCAACCTTGCACCACACTCACACACATATGCTAGGGACACATGCAAGTTTTCATATGATTCCGACGTTCTCGTGGTCTTCCTCCGGCGAAACCCTGATCTGCGGGGTTCGGATCGTCTACCCCCCTAGACATTCTTCTAACAGGGGTAGCTCGGCGTAGCTCTCTCTTGTTTTGTGTTTGATTAGGTCATGGGATGATGTGAAACCATGTTGGTTCACAATTTGGGGCACTATACTACCCGGTTTCACCGGAACAGGGAGATTCCCCCTTATACAGGTCCAGAACCTTCGCTTCTAGGTTAGAGCGGATGCATGCAAGGAGGGAAACATGCAAACACCTATACCAGGAGGCGATGCCGCCGCCTGGTGTGTACGTGGGTGGATCGAACAACCAGGAGCCGCCGTCTTTCACCGTCAACAATCCGTCGGTCGTCCGGAGGCTGAATGAGAGGCCTCCAGGTTTGTTTTCTTATACTTGTCAAATTTAGCCATGCCATCAGATTTGTAGAAATTTTAGCCATGCTATGACACTTGTAGAAATTTTAGCCTTGGCATGGTACTTATAGAAAATTTAGAAATTCCATGACACTTGTAGGAAATTTAGCCTTGCCATGATACTTATAGAAAATTTAGCAATTCCAGGACACTTGTAGATAATCCTATGCCATTGTCAAAATTTTAGCCATGCTATGACACTTCTAGAAATTTTAGCCTTGCCATGACACTTATAGAAATTCTAGCCTTGCCATGGGACTTGTAGATATTCGTGATTTTACTTGTCATATTGATGTAATTTGCCATGAGACTCATCAAAATCCCATGTTATTGCCATTTCCATCAACTTGCCTGGAAACTTGTACATATTGATGATTTTACTTGTCATATTTATGTACTTGTCTTGAACTTGTAGGATCTCACGATGGAGCATGAGCTTGTGGAGCCGCGGAGTTGATGACCTTGTAATATTTGTCTAGTTTAGGTCTTATAACTTGTTGGTTATGCACTTGGTAGTATTTGACACTTGTGGAATGACCTTGTGGCAAGAATAAACACTAGCATTTGACACTTGTAATATTTGTGAAATCTCTTGCTTTCCTGGTGATGATGTTTGCTAGTGTTGGTGATGCATTTTGGTGTTGGTGATGATCATATTGTTGTTGTTGATGAGTATATTATTTTTGTTGATGAGTATATTATTGTTGTTGATGATCTATAGATCATATATATATTATGTTTTGAATTGCAGGAAATGACTGGAAACAGAAAAAAATTGAAAAATGACAGCTCCTTTGCCGTGTGTATACACACGGCAAAGGAGCCACGTGTGAGACACCTATGCGCCCCTGGGCAATGTCACAGGGCCTTTGCCGTGTGCAGTGCGCAACAGACACACGGCAAAGGAGTGAACGTTGTCGTGTGTCCCCCCCACATGCACACGGCAAAGAGAATGGACACGACAAAGATAAGGCACACGACAAAGAAAGGGGACACGGTAAAGAGTCATTACACACGGCAAAGGAGGAACACGGCAAAGATGTGTCGGCTGCGTCAGACGGATGGAACCGTCAAGTACTTAACTTTGCCGTGTCGATGCAGTAAACACACGGCAAAGCATTTGCCGTGTTCTAGGAGCGAAGACACACGACAAAGAGCCTTTGCCGTGGCTATCGTTGCCGTGTGGATATTGCCGTGTGCATACACACGACAAAGGCTTTGCCGTGTTCCGAGGGGCCTTTGCCGTGTCTTTTTCCCACACGGCAAAGAGCCTGTGTGCCGTAGTGGTTAGTGGTATTGGAGGTAATAAAGTGGATAGTTGGACTCTATACTATATGTATTATTCGTGCTCAGTTGATGTGATATGCATTATTCCTGCTAACTAAATAGTATATTTGCCGCTCCTGCTTGATAGCTGGACAGTCTGAATTCCTTGGCTGCTATGGTTAGTTATCTTGTTGTAACCGGATTCTCTTTATCGTATCTTACAGGTGTTGCTACTGCTTTTACGGCTAAAGGTATTGTTGGAAACATGCTTAGTGGGTTGTCCTTGTAACTGTCTAGGCCATTCTCACTTGGAGAATACATAAAGGTGCCCATGCTCACCTTTTTTTGACTACATATCTGCTATAAGTATGAGTTTAGGATACATAACTAAGACTTTATGGATAAACTATTTTTCCACTATACATAAATACATATTGACAATAATGACAAATGATCAACGTTGGACGCAAGTTAGTAAAGTTCAGTTATTTAGTTAGTTAAAGCATTGCAGTTAATGAAGGCTATAAACCGGACATTACGAGCAACATCTCCAGTAAATATATACCAGCTTATGTCATGGTCGTTAAGAAGCTCAAAAATGAAGAACAAATAGACATGAGACATGAAGAACCACTCAAACAATTATGAGCATCTTATCTACTTTAGGGAACACAGTACACTTTCTGTAGATCACTATGCTTGTTAACATGCAAATTATCACTTGGTATATGTGATACGAGAAATTGGTACTACTAAATATGTTTCCCTGCGAAATAGGTATTTCATATGTTATAAGGAAGAAATGTAATCTTACCCCGTTGTAAGATGTTAATCAGATTTGTTAGATTGATCTCTCCCCGTTCGATCCCAACGGCCGAACGGAGTCCCTTATCCGCGCCCTGATCGTGGGCGCCCAACCTCATCTGGTTGGTGAGCCCCTGTCGCCAGCGCAATATAAAGGAGGTGGGGGCCGGCAGCACGCCTCACGAGGTTAGTCGTGCCCTAGCCGCCCCACCTACAAGCCCTACTGATCTAGGCTAAGCGTTGCACCGACGGGAAGCACCAACGCCGCCACAGCTCGCACCCCCCTCTTTCCCATGGCCACTGACGCTAGCAGCATCGCCAACTCTAGCATCCCCTCCGGCTCATGAACGTTGAGCTAGGGCGCAGGTGGTATTCCCCCTCTCTCTCTGTCTCAGATCCTAAAGGCTACCGTGACTATCTAGACTAGGAGATCCTAAGGGCTATTCTATCATTGGTATCAGAGCAATCTCTAGCTCTAGATTTTTTGGTAGAAACAGAAAAGGCAAGAGCAAACCCTAGATCCAACCCCAAAAGTGTGTCTCCCCCTCTGTCCCCGCCGTCCCCCTCGATCCCTATGCGCATCGGCAAGACGAGGCATAGGGAATAAGGACACACCCCTTCGGGGGCAAAGAAAATCCCCAAAAGGTCAAAACCTAACCCTAGTTCTTCCCCAGATTCGACCCCGAATCAAACAGAGAAAGGAAAACCCCATTTTTTCTCCTAGATGCCGCATGCAAAATCCCCACAGAGGGAAAAGAAAACTCGAAAACCCCAAACCCTAGATCTAAAACAGAAAAAGAAATACAAAACTGGCCGTCGCTGGCAAGGGGGAGCCTCCGCTGCGCCGCTTGACGGTCATGCGCCCAACCTCGGGTAGACGCACGGTCGCTAAGGGGGGCAGAAGGGGGTCGCGGCTCCGTCGCTCGTCGCTGTCACCCTCTCTGCCACTCCTTTCGGTTGGTGGGGAGGTGGATGGGAGTGAAAAAAGAGAAAGGGGAAAGGGAGTGTGAGAGAGGGAGGGGCTCGCCGCCGCCGCCGTTGCCGCGCGGGGCGGCCACCTCGCCTCGTCTCCACTCGCTCGAAAGCGCCGCCAGAGAGAGACGAGGATGGAGCACGTGGGGTGGAAAGTGGGGAGGGAGGAGCCGCTGCGAGCTGGGAGAGGAAGGGGACCGCCGGCAGTGTCGGGCGGCGCCGCCTCGCCTCGCACCAGGTAGCACAGCCGCCAGAGACAGAGAGGGTTGCGGGGGAGGGAGAGGGGGCGAAATGGCTAGGGTTCTGGGTGGGGGCTACGCGCGGTGGGTTTTTTGTCTCCACGAGGCGCGCAAGGAGCCATTGGATTTAGGGTAGCATCGCGGCGACTAGGATCGCTGACTCTGGCAAGGCACACGACTGTCAGCCAAGCGTGCCATCTTGGCAGCCGCTGGCTGTGGGCTGGCAATGTGGTGAGGCAGAGCGTAGGCGTCTGGGTGACAGATAGCGGTAGCTAGCGGGGGCGCGCGCAGGTAGGTCGAGTGGGCCGTGTTGGCAGGCTGCTGGCGGCGACAGATAGCGGCAGCGCGCGGGCAGTCCGTTGGGTACCGATCAAGGCTACGAGGAGAAGGAGTACTACTACGAAGAATAAGAGAACTTCAACCACTGCACCAATCAAGGCAAGGTAACACTTGCAACTTTGCAAGCTATCTAATGCAAGCCATCCTAGCAAGCTAACACTTGCAAGATAGATAACCTATGCAAGATGCATTAGGCATACTTTGGTTATGCAACCTTGATTATACCAATCCCAAGTTTTACTTGCAAGCTTTATTATTTTATTTCTTTATCAAAGTTCTTTATTACTTTTATTTAGTGAGTTGTGAGTTTTGAAAAGATATTATAGGTAGCATAAAGAGCATAAAACTTGGCCTAAATAGTTAGAACTAGATGTCATACTAAGGCATGATATTAGATTTGGATAGATACACTTGATTAGCACCCCTCATTAGTGATTGCCCTCAATTTTAGTGGCTAGTGCTAAGCATAAAAGTTGATCACTTTAGATGGGAATACTTGGTGAAAATGATTATGAAAACCTTGGAATGAAGATTCATTCTATTGAAATGTTTTGACATGTGTTAGTGAAAACAAGATGATTTGATGATGAAAATGTTGAGGCATGAGCCTTAGTCCTTTTAAAAATTGATGGTTGGGTTCGAATGTGATACCATTCCAATTTTACCGTACAACCACAATACCCGAATTTGGGTAGGTCTTGATTAGAAGTTTATATATCTTAGTATGGGTTCCCTTGCGGAAGAGGTTTGAGCTGAGGCTACCTCATGATGAATGTCCACCTGTGCAGTTCCCAAGATGACATATGGTCATGGTTGGGAGGCCAAACTCATAGGGGAGGTGCCTATACTAGGGTGTGTAATTGAAAGGTTAGGATTGATTATCCGCATACTGAGTATGGTGATTCAGGATTATTCCTGACGGATGTATCGAATGTTGTGGTGAAAGTGTACCACCTCTGTAGAGTATCAAACTATTTGAATAGCCGCGTCCGCGGTTATGGACAGTTGGAGTGGCCATACTATTCCGTCGTCAGATATTTTCAAAATGACTTGTGAAATGAACTATGACTTGACCACAACAGGGTTGTGAAAATGAAAACTAAGTTCCCACTTAGGTGTTGTAAAACAGTAAATCAGTTTTCTTTACTTCTAAACTCAGTTAGAGATAAACCTGGCTTTTTGCAAATAAACCTAGAGCTTAGGATTCCTACTCAAACTACTTTACTTGTTAGTGATAGTTTGCGATTACTTAAAGAGTACTCATAGCTTTGTCCCTGGCTATTCTCATGGCCAGACTATGAAGAGGACTATCAGGATGATGGACAACAGGAAGTCTATGAAAACTAGGATCATCTCCCATCGTCAGCATTGCCTGTGACCTTGAAGATGGAGCTTCGACCATGCTACCCTTATTATTCCGCTACGTTGATTGTATTAAAACTGGATCATGAGATCCTTTATTTGTAAGACTTTATTATGGTTTGTAATGGATGATGAACTATGGTACCAATCTGTTATGTCTCGCAAAAATGATAATCTCGGGATTGCTATGTATGGCATAACAGGCATCTGGGATTAGAAATCCGGGTGTTAACACTCGACATCGCAAGCGACTTCTCCAACTAGAGATTTCGTGGTGCTTTTGGAGAAATATCGACTTTCCATTTTTTGGACCCGAAAAACCGGCGTTTTCCCAAAGGAGGTGCAAGATTAGGGTGCGCCCATGGGCCCGAGGCAATTTCCATGCATGCTACACCATGGTGCACGTCCATTCCCGGGAGGTGGGTATTTATCTCGTGGTGCAGGCATATACTATATTTTTTTCGAGTTATGGCCCGGTAAATGCGGTTTCTAACTGTATGTACCCTATAAGACACTCTCAATTTTCGGGGAAAATGGTTTTGGGTGCCCCATGGGGTACCTAGGCTGGATGCATGCCCGGGTCCAACATTGCACCGACCGTCGCGTTCCCGCGGCCACCGGCGGGTTTCGCCATTTTCTTGGGTAGCACCAAAAAAAATCTAAAAAAAATTAAAAAAGTGAAAACGTCTCCTGGAGTCCTTGCATGTGACCCACCGCCCTCAGGAAATCATAGGCAGGGCATACCAGGTCATTTGGCACCCAAGGAACCACCAGGATGTCTATCGAGTGTGAGTAAACATGCCTTCCAACCCTAGATCCCCCCTTGCTGCCCAGAACATGGAACCACTCCATGGATTGAGCCCGAACCCGGGACCTGGCTCCCTCTCGGCATCGCAAGTGACTTCTCCTACTAGAGATTTCGTGGTGCTTTGGAGAAATCTCGACTTTCCATTTTCTGGACCCGAAAAACTAGCGTTTTCCAAAGGACGTGCAAGATTAGGGCCTTCTAGAAGGCCCCCCCACGGGGCCAGGTTGATTCTGCGTCCCAATTGTTAGGCACCGTTGGATTGGGGAGAATGGATGATAAGGATCGTCCTTTGCAGTAGCGATCCGCGAGTAGGCATTTCTGCGTCCCTATTGGCCCTGGAAACCACCAGTGGGACTACCTCCTTGACTTTATAAACGCGACCGTGTGGCCGAAGCTCGAACCCCGTTCGTTCTCTGCAACTCGCGTCAGCACTAGCGTCGAATCCTACCTGAAGAAATGGCGCCTCGCCATGGAGAGGCCTTGTCTCAGCTTGCACAAGGCCGAGTTGTTCGCCCAGTATGACATACTCGCGCCGCCGCTTGCGAGGCTACCGGCCGGCTACGAGCTCAGCTACGCCGGGGTGCCCATGGCGCCGCTCCTGCGCGGCCTCGCGTTGTTGAGGCAGATTGAGGAGCGTCGCCGCCAGCTGCCAAAATGGAAGAGGCAATGGACCGATACGCGCGCATCAGCACGTACTGACCAAGGTTCTTTAAGAAGGAGCAGGAGGCGTTGATTTGGATTTGCAGAGCTTGCTGTTCGGAGATCCATCCGGATCTGCGCAACCCCGAAGGGAGGCAGCGCTTCTAGGCAGTGCCTGGGCGTACACCCTCCACCGTTATCGATGTTGCCCGCCGTGCAACACTCGTGAAGAGGATCTCCGCCGGACTTGTCCTCATCGATTCAGACTCGGAAGAGGCGGACAGCGACGCGGAGGACGTCGTGCACGACGAAGACAGCAGGAGTGGCATAGTCGATTAGGGTCACTTGAGGCTAAATTTAATCTATATACGGTAGCTTTAATTACCTGTTCAGATAGAATGGCCAAGTTGTAAGAGCGTGTACACCGTTGTTTGAGTCTAGCCTTTTTTCCTCTTTTGCATACCCCTTTCTAAAAATACGTAATTGATTGTCTTTACATTACAGTCCAGGTACAGTGCTGTACCAGGGTCATTGGGGATGTCAAGCTTAAGACGATCATACTCAGCACCTCCAAAACATGAAGCTGACGATACAACTGTGCCTTCCACAGACACTGATATTGGGGTCTCATGGACGGATATCTTTGATATTGCTTGCACAAATACTGTAGATATCACTAGCACAATTTCATGCCAAATACATCAGTACATCGATGCTCATCCATCTGTAGTAGAGTTGACTATAGAGGCTGGTGTGGTATTCATTGGTGCACACTATGTTCTGCCCCACATCATGTGGAAACTCAGAAATATATTTTCAACTGGTACTTATGATGCATATGAGGACTGCATAATGCATGTAATGCAGGAATCTTCGAAGTTCACTCTTTACTTTCCAATATATGCCATCAGCCTCATGGGATCCTTGAATTTGTGAGTTTCTGACTTTCTGTTTGACTTTTACTGAACTTCATTTTATTTTTAAGATCAGTATATAATACCCTACTTATCTTCCTCAGAATTGCGTCTGTCCTGCCAAGCATTGATACTTATATTGCACATATTTGGAGAGCTGGGATTGTTCTATCGGGTGTCGTGTTTCTTTATGTGTTGAAGTCAAGCTTTATATCCTATGCTACAATGAATCAAAATGCTTTGAAGATTGATCAGAATTGGTTATCGGCTTTCGACAAGATCTATTCCTTGGGATTGATTGCAGTAGGGCTACTTGGAATTGCTGAAGCTTCTGGTGTATCACTCGAATGGCTAATAACTGTTATCTACGGGGAAAATTGTCGCTGTGGTCGCTCCGCTCCTTTGTCGTGTGCCAAAAGGCCCAGAACACGGCAAAGACTATCTTTGCCATGTGTAAACCAAGAGGAACACGGCAAACCACAGGTGCATGGCAAACTGCAGAAAAAGAACACGGCAAAGAAATAAACACGGCAATGGATAGCCGAGAACACACGGCAAAGAAAACAATCACAGCAAAGTAATTGAAGAAACACGGCAAATATATATTCATGGCAAAGAAGTGGGCCCCGTGGCCTCGCAGGGTCACCCGCCGGCAGGGGCTGACGGCAGAATCTTTGCCGTGTGCCCTCGCCGTCAGGTACAAGGCAAAGATAATCTTTGTCGTGTGTATTCTTCTGTATACACGGCAAAGCATTTTTTTAACCTTTTTCTTTTCTTTAATTAGCAAGGCTTTTATTAAATATATGTTAGGTGATATTATTTCATAGGATCATGAGAACACACATATGATCATAGGTTATTGTGGTCTTGATCACTATATACATGCACCCCCCTTATACGGTCCGGTTTCACCGGAACGGGGAGATTCCCCCTTATAGAGGTCCAGAACCTTCGCTTCTAGGTTAGAGCACATGCATGCGAGGGGGGACACATGCAAGCACATATACCAACCTTGCACCACACTCACACACATATTCTAGGGACACATGCAAGTTTTCATCTGATTCCGACGTTCTCGTGGTCTTTCTCCGGCGAAACCCTCATCTGCGGGGCTAGGATCGTCTATCCCCTAGACATTCTTCTGATGGGGGTAGCCCGGCGTAGCTCTCTCTTGTTTTGTGTTTGATTAGGTCATGGGATGATGTGAAATCATGTTGGTTCTTAAGTTGGGGCACTATACTACCCGGTTTCACCGTAACGGGGAGATTCCCACTGATACAGGTCCAGAACCTTGCTTCTAGGTTAGAGCGCATGCATGCGAGGGGCGACACATGCAAGCACATATACCAACCTTGCACCACACTCAAACACATATGCTAGGGACACATGCAAGTTTTCATCTGATTCCGACGTTCCCGTGGTCTTCCTCCGGCGAAACCCTGATCTGCGGGCCTCGGATCGTCTACCCCCCTAGACATTGTTCTGACAGGGGTATCCCGGCGTAGCCCTCTTTTGTTTTGTGTTTGATTAGGTCATGGGATGATGTGAGACCATGTTGGTTCACAAGTTGGGGCACTATACTACCCGGTTTCACCGGAACAGGGAGATTCCCCCTTATACAGGTCAAGAACCTTCGGTTCTACGTTAGAGCGCATGCATGCGAGGGGGGACACATGAAATCACCTATACCAACATTGCACCACACTCACACACATATGCTAGGGACACATGCAAGTTTTCATCTGATTCCAACGTTCTCGTGGTCTTCCTCCGGCGAAACCCTGATCTGCGGGGCTCAAATCGTCTACCCCCTAGACATTCTTCTGTCAGGGTTATCCCGGCGTAGCTCTCTCTTGTTTTGTGTTTGATTATGTCATGGGATGATGTGAAACCATGTTGGTTCACAAGTTGGGTCACTATATTACCCGGTTTCACCGGAACAGGGAGATTCCCCCTTATACAGGTCCAGAACCTTCGCTTCTAGGTTAGAGCGCATGCATGCGAGGGGAGACACATGCAAGCACCTAGAGACTAGTAGTTAATTTTTGTATGTTCCAACATAGCACCATACTCACACCCATATGCTAGGGCAGATGCATGCTTGTCCTTGAGGTACTCAAAATCGAGAACAATCTATAAAGGATGTCAAACAACAAATTTCAGACTTTGTCGTGAAATTCTCTCATCTTGGTCTTTTGATTGACCCAAAGAGTGACCTTGAAAGATTCAAAAGTAGTCCAACAGCTTGCTTGGTTTTGTTGGTCAGCTCTACCGTGAGGGGAAATTCTACTCTTGACGATTGGTTGAGGATTGTTTCTCAAAGTTTGTGACTAGGCACCCACCTAATGGAAATGAAGTTCAGCATCCTACAGAAGCTTATGGTCTAGTGCAAAGTTCATATTTCCATGGTCTCAATCCTTATGAAGAGCTGGTACATGCTATATCTACAAGAGAAACTATCGTCCGCTCCTCAAGAGGGTTGACAGAACTTGTGGCGGGAGTTTCCACGTATATATCCAGGATTTTACTAAGTATTAACGCATGTCTACAAAGGGGGTCACACTTGGGACTTACACATGGGACCTACCAACCTTGCACCACACTCACACACATATGCTAGGGACACATGCAAGTTTTCATATGATTCCAACGTTCTCGTGGTCTTCCTCCGGCGAAACCCTGATCTGCGAGGCTGGGATCGTCTACCCCCTTAAACATTCTTCTGATGGGGTTAGCCCGGCGTAGCTCTCTCTTGTTTTGTGTTTGATTATGTCATGGGATGATGTGAAACCATGTTGGTTCACAAGTTGCGGCACTATACTACCCGGTTTCACCGTAACGGGGAGATTCCCCCTTATACAGGTCTAGAACCTTTGCTTCTAGGTTAGAGCGCATGCATGCGAGGGGGGACACATGCAAGCACATATACCAACCTTGCAGAACACTCACACACATATGCTAGGGACACATGCAAGTTTTCATCTCATTCCGACGTTCCCGTGGTCTTCCTTCGGCAAAATCCTGATCTGCGGGGCTCGGATCGTCTGTCCCCCTAGACATTCTTCTGACAGGGGTATCCCGGCGTAGCTCTCTCTTGTTTTGTGTTTGATTAGGTCAAGGGATGATGTGAAACCATGTTGGTTCACAATTTGGGGCACTATACTACCCGGTTTCACCAGAACGGGGAGATTCCCCCTTATACCTGTCCAGAACCTTCTCTTCTAGGTTAGAGCGCATGCATGCGAGGGGGACACATGAAATCACCTATACCAACCTTGCACCACACTCACACACATATGCTAGGGACACATGCAAGTTTTCATCTGATTTCGACGTTCTCGTTGACTTCCTCCGGCGAAACCCTGATCTACGGGGCTCGGATCGTCTACCCCCCTAGAAATTCTTCTTACAGGGGTATCCCAACGTAGCTCTCTCTTGTTTTGTGTTTGATTAGGTCATGGGATGTTGTGAAACCATGTTGGTTCACAAGTTGGGGCACTATACTACCCGGTTTCACCGGAACGGGGAGATTCCCCCTTATACAGGTCCAGAACCTTCGCTTCTAGGTTAGAGCGCATGCATGCGAGCGGGGGCACATGCAAGCACCTATACCAACCTTGCTCCACACTCACACACATATGCTATAGGGACACATGCAAGTTTTCATCTGATTCCGACGTTCTTGTGGTCTTCCTCCGGCGAAACCCTGATCTGCGGGGCTCGAATCGTCTACCCCCTAGACATTCTTCTGACAGGGGTATCCCGGTGTAGCTCTCTCTTGTTTTGTGTTTGATTATGTCATGGGATGATGTGAAACCATGTTGGTTCACAAGTTGGGGCACTATACTACCCGGTTTCACCGGAACGGGGAGATTCCCCCTTATACAGGTCCAGAACCTTCGCTTCTAGGTTAGAGCGCATGCATGCGAGGGGGGACACATGCAAGCACCCGGAGACTAGTAGTTAATTTTTGTATGTTCCAACATGGCACCATACTCACACCCATATGCTAGGGCACATGCATGCATGTCCTTGAGGTACTAAAAAATGAGAACAATCTATAAAGGATGTCAAACAACAAATTTCAGACTTTGTCGTGAAATTCTCTCATCTTGGTCTTTTGATTGACCCAAAGAGTGACCTTGAAAGATTCAAAAGTAGTCCAACAGCTTGCTTGGTATTGTTTGTCAGCTCTATAGTGAGGGGAAATTCTACTCTTGACGATTGGTTGAGGATTGTTTCTCAAAGTTTGTGACTAGGCACCCACCTAATGGAAATGAAGTTAGCATCCTATAGAAGCTTATGGTCTAGTGAAAAGTTCATATTTCCATGGTCTCAATCCTTATGAAGAGCTGGTACAGGCTATATCTACAAGAGAAACTATTGTTCGCTCCTCAAGAGGGTTGCCAGAACCTGTGGCGGGAGTTTCCACGTATATATCCAGGATTTTACTAAGTATTAACGCATGTCTACAAATTGGGTCACACTTGGGACTTACACATGGGACCTCCCAACCTTGTACCACACTCACACACATATGCTAGGGACACATGCAAGTTTTCATATGATTCCGACGTTCTCGTGGTCTTCCTCCGGCGAAACCCTGATCTGCGGGGCTGGGGTCGTCTACCCCCTAAACATTCTTCTGATGGGGGTAGCCCGGCGTAGATCTCTCTTGTTTTGTGTTTGATTATGTCATGGGATGATGTGAAACCATGTTGGTTCACAAGTTGGGGCACTATACTACCCGGTTTCACCGTAACGTGGAGATTCCCCCTTATACAGGTCTAGAACCTTCGCTTCTAGGTTAGAGCGCATGCATGCGAGGGGGGACACATGCAAGCACATATACCAACCTTGCAGCACACTCACACACATATGATAGGGACGCATGCAAGTTTTCATCTGATTCCTATGTTCCCGTGGTCTTCCTCCGGCGAAACCCTGATCTGCGGGCCTCAGATCGTCTACCCTCCTAGAAATTCTTCTGACAGGGGTATCCCGGTGTAGCTCTCTCTTGTTTTGTGTTTGATTAGGTCATGGGATGATGTGAAACCATGTTGGTTCACAAGTTGGGGCACTATACTACCCGGTTTCACCGGAACAGGGAGTTTCCCCCGTACACCGGTCCAGAACCTTCGCTTCTAGGTTAGAGCGCATGCATGCGAGGGGGGACACATGAAATCACCTATACCAACCTTGCACCACACTCACACACATATGCTAGGGACACATGCAAGTTTTCATCTGATTTCGACGTTCTCGTGGTCTTCCTCCGGCGAAACCCTGATCTACGGGGCTCGGATCGTCTACCCCCTAGAAATTCTTCTTACAGGGGTAGCCCGGCGTAGCTCTCTCTTGTTTTGTGTTTTATTAGGTCATGGGATGATGTGAAACCATGTTGGTTTACAAGTTGGGGCACTATACTACTCGGTTTCACTAGAACGGGGAGATTCCGCCTTATACAGGTCCAGAACCTTCGCTTCTAGGTTAGAGCGCATGCATGCGAGGGGGGACACATGCAAGCACCTATACCAGGAGGCGATGCCGCCGCCTGGTGGGTGCGTGGGTCGATCGAACAACCAGGAGCCGCCGTCTTTCACCGTCAACAATCCGTCGGTCGTCCGGAGGCTGAATCAGAGTCCTCCAGGTTTGTTTTCTTATACTTGTCAAATTTAGCCATGCCATCAGATTTGTAGAAATTTTAGCCATTCTATGACACTTGTAGAAATTTTAGCCATGGCATGGTACTTATAGAAAATTTAGCAATTCCATGACACTTGTAGGAAATTTAGCCTTGCCATGATACTTATAGCAAATTTAGCAATTCCATGACACTTGTAGATAATTCTATGCCATTGTCAAAATTTTAGCCATGCTATGACACTTGTAGAAATTTTAGTCTTGCCATGACACTTATTGAAATTCTAGCCTTGCCATGGGACTTGTAGATATTCGTGATTTTACTTGTCATATTGATGTAATTTGCCATGAGACTCGTCAAAATCCCATGTTATTGCCATTTCCATCAACTTGCCTGGAAACTTGTACATATTGATGATTTTACTTGTCATATTTATGTACTTGTCTTGAACTTGTAGGATCTCACGATGGAGCATGAGCTTGTGGAGCACTCGGAGTTGATGATCTTGTAATATTTGTCTAGTTTAGGTCTTATAACTTGTTGGTTATGCACTTGGTAGTATTTGACACTTGTGGCATGACCTTGTGGCAAGAATAAACACTAGCATTTGACACTTGTAATATTTGTGAAATCTCTTGCTTTCATGGTGATGATGTTTGCTAGTGTTGGTGATGCATTTTGGTGTTGGTGATGATTATATTGTTGTTGTTGATGAGTATATTATTGTTGTTGATGATCTGTAGATCATATATATATATTATGTTTTGAATTGCAGGAAATGACTGGAAACGGAAAAAAATTGAAAAATGACAGCTCCTTTGCCGTGTGTATATACACGGCAAAGGAGCCACGTGTGAGCCACCTATGGGCCCCTGGGCAATGTCACAGGTCCTTTGCCGTGTGCAGTGCGCAGCAGACACACGAAAAAGGAGTGAACGTTGCCGTGTGTCCCCCGCACAGGCACACAACAAAGAGAATGGACACGAATAAGATAAGGCACACGGGAAAGAAAGGGGACACGGTAAAGAGTCATTACACATGGCAAAGGAGGAACACGAAAAAGATGTGTCGGCTCCATCAGACGGACGGAACCGTCAAGTACTTTACTTTGCCGTGTCGATGCAGTAAACACACGGCAAAGGCTTTGCCGTGTTCTGGGCGCGAAGACACACGGCAAAGAGCCTTTGCCGTGGCTATCGTTGCCATGTGGCTTTTGCCGTGTGCATACACACGGCAAAGGCTTTGCCATGTTCCGAGGGGCCTTTGCCGTGTCTTTTTCCCACATGGTAAAGAGCCTGTGTGCCGTAGTGGTTAGTTGTATTGGAGGTAATAAAGTGGATAGTTGGACTCTATACTATATGTATTATTCATGCTCAGTTGATGTGATATGCATTATTTCTGCTAACTAAATAGTATATTTGCCGCTCCTGCTTGATAGGTGGACAGTCTGAATTCCTTGGCTGCTATGGTTAGTTATCTTGTTGTAACCGGATTCTCTTCATCGTATCTTACAGGTGTTGCTACTGCTTTTGCAGCTAAAGATATTGTTGGAAACATGCTTAGTGGGTTGTCCTTGCAACTGTCTAGGCCATTCTCACTTGGAGAATACATAAAGGTGCCCATGCTCAGCTTTTTTTGACTACATATCTGCTATAAGTATGAGTTTAGGATACATAACTAAGACTTTATGGATAAACTATTTTTCCACTATACATAAATACATACTGACAATAATGACAAATGATCAACGTTGGATGCAAGTTAGTAAAGTTCAGTTATTTAGTTAGTTAAAGCATTGCAGTTAATGAAGGCTATAAACTGGACATTACGAGCAACATCTCCAGTAAATATATAGCAGCTTATGTCATGGTCGTTAAGAAGCTCAAAAATGAAGAAAAAATAGACATGAGACATGAAGAACCGCTCAAACAATTATGAGCATCTTATCTGCTTTAGGGAACACAGTACACTTTATGTAGATCACTATGCTTGTTAACATGCAAATTATCACTTGGTATATGTGATACGAGAAATTGGTACTACTAAATATGTTTCCCTGCGAAATAGGTATTTCATATGTTATAAGGAAGAAATGTAATCTTACCCCGTTGTAAGATATTAATCAGATTTGTTAGATTGATCTCTCCCCGTTCGATCCCAACGGCCGAACGGAGTCCCTTATCTGCGCCCTGATCGTGGGCGCCCAACCTCATCTGGTTGGTGAGCCCCTATCGCCAGCGCAATATAAAGGAGGTGGGGGCCGACAGCACGCCTCACGAGGTTAGTCGTGCCCTAGCCGCCCCACCTACAGGCCCTACTGATCTAGGCTAAGCGCTGCGCCGACGGGAAGCACCACCCCCTCCACACGCTCGCACCCACTCTTTCCCATGGCCACTGACGCTAGCAGCAGCGCCAACTCTAGCATCCCCTTCGGCTCATGAACGTCGAGCCAGGGCGCAGGTGGTATTCCCCCCTCTCTCTCTGTCTCAGATCCTAAAGGCTACCGTGACTATCTAGACTAGGAGATCCTAAGGGCTATTCTATCATTGGTATCAGAGCAATCTCTAGCTCTAGATTTTTTGGTAGAAACAGAAAAGGCAAGAGCAAACCCTAGATCCAACCCCAAAAGTGTGTATGCCCCTCTAGCCCCGCCGTCCCCTCGATCCCTATGCGCATCGGCAAGACGAGGCATAGGGAATAATGACACACCCCTTCGGGGGAAAGAAAATCCCCAAAAGGTAAAATCCTAACCCTAGTTCTTCCCCAGATTCGACCCCGAATCAAACAGAGAAAGGAAAACCCCATTTTTTCTCCTAGATCCCGCATGCAAAATCCTCACAGAGAGAAAAGAAAACTCGAAAACCCCAAACCCTAGATCTAAAACAGAAAAAGAAATACAAAACCGGCCGTCGCCGGCAAGGGGGACCCTCCGCTGCGCCGCTTGACGGTCATGCGCCCACCCTCGGGTGGACGCACCGCCGCTAAGGGGGGCAGAAGGGGGTCGCGGCTCCGCCGCTCATCGCTCTCACCCTCTCTGCCACTCCTTTCGGTTGGTGCGGAGGTGGATGGGAGTGAAAAAGGAGAAATGGGAAAGGGAGTGGGAGAGAGGGAGGGGATCGCCGCCGTCGGCACCGTCGCCGCGCGGGGCGGCCACCTCGCCTCGTCTCCACTCGCTCGAAAGAGCCGCCAGAGAGATACGAGGATGTGAGCACGTGGGGTGGAAAGTGGGGAGTGAGGAGCCGCTGCGAGCTGGGAGAGGAAGGGGACCACCGGCAGTGTCGGGCGGCGCCGCCTCGCCTCGCACTGTGCAGCACAGCCAGAGAGGAGAGGGTTGCGAGGAGAGGCGAAATGGCTAGGGTTCTGGGTGGGGGCTACGCGCGGTGGGTTTTTTGTCTCCACGAGGCGCGCAAGGAGCCATTGGATTTAGGGTAGCAGCATCGTGCGGCTAGGATCGCGTGCTCTGGCACAGACGAGCGCCTGGCTGGGCCAGCGTGCCATCTTGGCAGGCCGCGGTATCAGGCTGGCACGGCAGCGTCATTGCGAGCGAGCGCAGCTTACGATAGCGGCGAATGGCAACAGTGCCGAAGCGGTCCATGCTTGTGCCGGCAGATAGCGGCAGTAGCGGCAAACCTGGGCAGTCTGGCCACTCAAAGATAAAGGCCAGAGGGCGTAAAACAAGTTTTTTCTGTTTTTATTTTAACAGAGCTGTTTCTTTAGCTGTTTTTAATGTTTTGCTTAGTTTTTTAAGCAATTTTCACACAGTTTTCTCTATTCGATTTATTCCAATGAATATTTGATTAGAGAATATAAAAGTGATAAAAAAATCTGTAAAGTTCAAAGTTTATGAATGTTGTAATATTGTTTCCATTGCAAATAGTTGATTAAAAAAATTGCTTGAATGCAATAAAGTGCTTATTAATTTTCTTTTAAAGATTTGATAAAGAGATTTAAAGTTGATTATGCTCTTGTTATTAAATAACCAATGTTATTAATAGCATGATCATGATTCGTTTATTATGTGTCAAAGGTGCATTTATTTTATCTCTACCCAACGGTGATATAATTTTAATGGGCATGCTTAATTTATACCAACGTTGGATTAATGGATATAGCTATTTTTGTTGTCTCACATATTTTATGGTTTTTAGGAGGTCTCAATCTCATGAGTTGCCTGAAGGACATTCCACTGCTCAGAGGGGATAACTATACTGAGTGGAGGAAAAAGGTAGACCTGGCCTTTGTTTGTGCCGAGGTTGACTGGGTCATTGAAACCAAACATCCAGTGAGGGATGATACTGAGTACAATGCTGCATGGGAAAAGAGAAAGAGAGACCATGCTCCAGTGGAGCTGGCATACTCAATAGATAACCAAAAGTGGGTCAATGCAAACAAAAAGTGCTTGGCTTTTGTCAAGAATACGATTGAGAACGCAATAGTGGGCTCAATCGAAGAGTGTGCCTCTGTTGGGAAATATCTAGCAAAGATAAAGAGCCAGTTTACTGGCTCTTCAAAGATATATGCAACCCAGCTGCTCAAACAGCTGGTAACAGAAAAGTATACTGGAGGGCCACATGGCATAAGAGAGCACATCTTGAGGATGAGCAACATGGCGGCTAAGTTAAAGCCCATGGATGCTGACCTTGAGCTCAAGCCTGCTCTACTGGTGCATCTTGTCATGGCCTCTCTTCACCAACATTTTGATAACTTCGTCATCAACTACAACATGTCTCCTGAAAAATGGGACATTGAAAAGACAATTGTGATGTGTTCTCAAGAGGAAGAAAGGCTTAAGTCCATTCACGGTGGTTCTCTGAACTACGTGAAGGACAACAGGAAGAGGACCTTCACCAACATCAACCATGGTGGTTTCCCTTCCAAGCCACATGGCAAAGGCCCCCTACAGCATCAGCATCAGCATCATCAGAGTCTCCCTGGGTACAAGGACCAGTGTCACCATTGCAAGAAGCCTGGTCACTTAAAGAAAGATTGCCCAATATGAATCAAGTCCATAATGGCAAAGAACGGTAAAGATACAGTCTCTTTTGTAAATGAATCCTTGTATGAAAAGTTTTCTAAATCTACTTGGTGGATTGACTCTGGTGCAACTGTTCATGTTGCCAACTCTTTACAGGGATTCCATTCGACAAGGACTTTGAAAAGAAGAGAAAGATGCATTGAGGTCGTGAATGGGGTTCAAGTATAAGTGGAGGCTATTGGCGACATTCCTTTGGAGCTAGATGATGGTTTTACTATTCTGCTTAAAGATGTTTTATTTGTTCCTTCCAGAAGGGTTTTACAGCATAGTAAATCAAAAAAATTCTACGGATGCGAACGGGAAAGCCAAGATCTAATCTAGGAGATGCAATCAACGAGAGGGATAGATGAGATCTTCATACCCTTGAATAAATCGCACAGCGGAAACGTTCAACAGAACATGGTTGATGTAGTCATACTAGCCGTCTCCTCCTCGCGATCCGATCTGATCCTACGCCTCAAGTGGCGGCGCCTCCGAGAGATGCACACGTATGGTGCCACGACGTCTCCTCCTTCCTTTGTCCAGCAAGTGGGGTGGAGAGATGGATTGGATCTGCAGCACGACGGCGTGGTGCTATGGTGGAGAGTTTCTGCAGCAGGGCTTCGCCTACACGCAGTCGAGAGAGAGAGAGAGAGAGAGAGAGAGAGAGAGAGTGTGTGTAAGGTTCCCAACCTTTAATAAGTTAGAGATCCCTGTGATTGCAATGCTAGTCCCTGGATCAATAGCTAGCATCCACAATTAAGATGTAATATCAAGAAACAAAGGTCATAATACAACTTTATAACCAGGAATAAAATAAGTTATTACATCTTACATAGCTCATTTGGCTATTACATTACATTGCAGCAGAATATCTATAAACATGGGGTCCTTCATCTTCAAAGTGCCACAGGCAGACATGTTGGTTGTAGACTTTGTAATCCTAATCAACACACTTCACTAAATCAATCAAACCTGCAACATAACAAGTTACAGCCACAAGGGTCAATACATTTGAATTGTATTGGCAAGTGATACTATGGTAGTATAGTGGAATCTATAATCTATATGCATTTGGCTAAGTGGAGCTTTAGGCTTGCATAGCTCAAAAATAGATTTTTCCTTATCATTTGAAAACACTAAGTTTTTGCTTGACAAAAATCACCCAAGGCAACTACCAATCAAAGATTGAAGATCCTTTAACCCTTGTTCAACCACAAGTTTTTAACTTTAGAAGTTTGGATGATGAGATTCTTGATAGCTTCCATGTCTTGATGCTCAAATTGTCCTTTACCAGGGACATGGCTAAGTACTTAGATTTTACACTCTGCAGAGGTGGTGCACTTTCCCCACAAGACTTGGTTTCCCAAGACAAGATCTTTCAGAAGCCTTCCCTTAGACCAAATGGACGCGCTCCAACCTATCATTCCCACTACCACCAACTGTCCAGATGGCTAAGTTCTAGCAACCTATATGATTCAGGCAGAGCCCATAATGCCAAGTGGTTGCACTTGAAGCTTCTCAACATTTGACATCTCAAATCTCTTTGTTCATGGGTGGAAATCCACAAGTGTGATACACAAGGTAAACCATAAAAATGGGCCTTGTGTAACCACTCAACCAAAAACCACCAAGCAAGTCCCTTTCCACCCAGGTGATTCATTCACTTAGTTGTTTTATTAAACAAAACACAAGTCCTCAGACTTAGAAATTTTTCCATAGTGTGAATATATATTCCACCCTTGTTTTCTATTAGCTAAGCTAAGCATGATAGTAGTAGGAATCTTAACTTAGGAAATTTCTACTAAGGTTTCATCTACTAGGGTTTCCCATAGCAAGGTTTATACTTAGTAAAATTCCATGCAAGTCTTAATTAGAAATAACACTAATGCATAGTGAAAATAATGGGACAAAGTATGAAGCATCACTTGCCTTTTTGGTAGAGGGTATAAGTTCACTCCTTGATCTTTGCAATGTTCACACACTTCAAGTCACTACAATTCAATCAAGCGACAACATTTCAATCTACCATTCAAACAATTCATCACATAAAATAACAATAACAAAACAATGCATGAAAGCATGCTAAAGGATTGTTTTATTTGGAGAAGTGGTTTCTAAAGGTTCACAAACATTTGAAGACACCTAATGGTCATTTTATAAAGTGGCAAAGTCATTTGCAAAAGGTTTCACTTCATATACCATTTTCAAAACAAGGTATCATTTTATGTGGTGTAGAAATGTTTTTACTAAGGCATTAATCTATAGGGTTCACAAAATATGTTTTCAAACCATAAAACTTTGTGTTTAGGGTCAGAGAGTTTATTTCCAAAACATTTCTCAAAGGTTTTCTTCCAAAACCATTTTTAATAAATAAACTATATTTTTATTTGACTAGAATTGGTTTTAAATCCAAGATTCATTCTTTTGCATCACCAAATATATTTTTGAAACCACAAAGTGATTCCTATGGTCAGTAGGTTTAAAACACACCATTTGCAAAAGATTTTATCCCCCAAAACATTTTAGAACAATTTTTATAACCTAAACAAGCATACATAAGTTTCTGCAAAAAAAAACATTTTAACAGAATCTTTTTGCTAAACAAATGGCATGGTTGGCTAGGTCTTGCTTTTCTGAATCCATTGATATAAAGTTTGCAAAATTTAGACGTGTAGATTTAAAGTTATGAAATTTACAAAATCACATATCTAATAGATCAAATTCTGTTTTTAAAACAAACTCTGGGACACGCGTCTTCTTCTGATTGGACAAAAACGGTTCGACTGGATCGCGTGCTGTGAGGCGTTGGATCAAAATGAAATCGTGAGGCACAGGTAGCTCCATACCGCTTCAGTTAGTCATTCTATCTCAACCTTACGATCTAGATCTGACGGTGCTAAGCTTACTAGCCAAAGATGGGCGGCACTGCGGTGACTACTGGCGGCGGAGCTGTCGGACGATGACGGTGCCGATGCTACAGGAGGCGAGGGGGAAAGGGTAGATGCTCACCGTGTTCGCAATGTCGTGGGGAAGCTCAAGGTGCTCTCGAGGAGGCAAGGGGCGCACGGAGTTCACAGCTATTGCTCACCGGAGTTCTTGTCCGCGTCGGGTGTGCTCAGTCGACGTTGGAGGCGAGGCTACGGGTCACGAGGAAACAAACGGGAAGCACGGTTAGACGCGCAAGGTCATGGCGATGATGTGTGCGTGAAGGAGAAGGAGAGGGGCGGTCAGGTGCTTACCAGAAGAGTCGCCGGAGTAGCAAACATATGGTGGCGCTACCGTTCGTCGATGTTGTCGACGATGCAGAGCACGCGCGGGCGAGCTAACGTTACGGGAAGATTCTCCAGGATGTGGGGATCATGTGAGGGTGGTCGAGGGGCAAAGGGGCGGTGGCTACTGGCCGGAATTGATGGAGAATCTCGCCGAAGACAGTGGAGGGGAGGGGCAAAATTCAGCAGCCTGGGGGCACGCTTGGGTGAGGAGACAGAGGGGAAAGAGAGAGGAGATGCTGGCGTTTAAATGTGCGTGGTCACGGCGGGGTATAACAGCGGCAGTAATGCGAATTTAACTCGCGAAATCAATGCAGAGAACGCTCGGATGAACTGGTCGTGGGAAGGAAGAAGATGAGCTGGCGGTGGGGCCGTCTTGCAGCGAGAGAGGGAAAAGGGAAATGGGGTCCACCTGTCTGTCGCTCTGCAGGTGCGTGTTTAGGTGGAAAACGCTTCGTGCGTGGGGTGAAAAGTTGGGCTGGACCTGGGCTTGCTGGGCCAGATGGGTTGGGATGTGGTTTGGTTCATTTTTTTTTGTAGTGAAAGCTTTTCTTTTTCTTTTTTGATTTTCTGTTTTGAAATTCAAACAACAAATCAAACACTCAAATGATTTCAAATCTTTGCCAAACTTTGCATTGATTTCATTTCTGTTAATCAGCATAATTCAAAGTCCAAAACAAAATAATATTTTTATTCCTTTTAGGATCTATTTAATAATTAAATAAAATAGTCTTTAGCTAATAATTCAAATAGGTTTTGATTTATTAAAATCTCCATTTGAAATCTAAATATTAACAAAACCAAATCAGTAGGTTTATTTGAAAGTATAAATAATTGGAAAACTTGTTTAAAATAATTTAACAAGTTTTGATGTTTAATTAAAATGGTAAAACCCTTTATTTTAATAAAATTGGATATTAATAAATCCTTATTATTTTATTTAAATAACCCTTTACTCCTTTAATCAAAACAAAATATTTTACTTCAAAAACTTGGTCAAGTTTTAGTTTGGCTCTATAAAATAATCCTTATTTATAAATCTACCTTTGCTTTATAAAAGTCCAAATCTTTTTATTAAAAGATCCAAAAATAGTAATTCCAAATATTTTTAACTTTATTGTTTATTTATCTTTTTAAATCCCTTTAGGATTTTATTTGATCAAATAGGTTTGAAGGTTTCCAATTGGAATCAAAAAGTTTCTTCTCACCCTGAAAATCAATCAAAGTTCTATTTTATTCATTTATTTTTCACATAACAAGATTTGGAAAATCTTGGGATGTGATAGAGAGAGAGAGGGCAACAGCTGGTGGCTAGGGTTTGGGGTGAGGGGAGGGTGCGCCCCCTGCCCACCTTATATAGGGGTCTGACCGGCCCCCTTGGCCCCTCCTCCAAGCCCTAGGGCGGCGGCCCCAAGGGTGGAGTGGGGGGCAAGTCTCCCCCCTTCTAGAAGGTTTCCCTAGGGTTTCCCCTAGGGTTTGGCTGGCTGGGCCTATCGGGCCTTGTGCCCCTGGACACTCCCTCTCTCGTAGGCCCACGCACCCTTCCGACAAGTGGGGGCACGTTGGTCCCACTCCGGAAGCTTCTAGAACCTTCCGGTACAATACCGAATACTCCGAAACGATTCCGAAATCCAAAAAATTGCTTTCCTTTATATGAATCTTATTCTCCGGACCATTCCGGAACCTCTCGTGATGTCCTGGATCTCATCCGAGACTCCGAACAAAAACTCATAAACCAATTATCCATTCTATCCTAGCGTCGAGGCACGTCAAGTGTGTGACCCTACGGGTTCGAGAATATGCAGACATGATCTTCTATCAATAATCAACAGCGGGATATTGAAACCATATTGACTCCCACATATTCATCGATGATCATATCGGATGAAACACGATGCCAGGATTCAATTAATCCATATATATATTCCCTTCGTCACGCGATATTTTACACTCCCGAGATTCGATCGTTGGTATCAGCATACCTAGTTCAATCTCGTCCACGGCAAGTACTTTACTCGTTCCGTAATCCGATATCACTTTGTGATTAACTCCTTAACCACGTGCTTGCAAGAGGTGTTGATATCGATTACCAAGTGGGCCCGAAGTATATCTCTCCGACTCGGGAGGGACAAATTCCATCTCGATACATACAACCCAACAAGTACTTTCCGATCACCTGAGAGACACCTTTATGATCACCCTCTCATAGGATGACGTTTTATGACCTCAAAGATTTCTTACGATACCAGGGAGTTGCATTATCTCATGGTCTAAGGAATACAATATTTGACATAGGAAAAAACTTCGCAAAGATGAACATGATGACACGATCTAATTGCTCTGCTTAATTTGGGTTTGTCCATCATATCATTCTCTTAATGACATGATCTCATTATTAATCGACAACTCATGTCTATGGTTAGGAAACCTTAACCATCATTAATCAATGAGCTAGTCCATAGAGGTGTACTAGGGACACGGTGTTGTTCATAAACCACACAAGTATCAAAGTTTACGCTTAATACAATTCTAGCATGGAATATAAACTTTATCATGAACAAGAATTAAAACAATAACATCTTTATTATTGCCTCTAGGGCATAATTCCAACAGTCTCCCACTTGCACTAGAGTTAATAATCTAGTTTACATCTGGAAACAATCTAACACCCATGGCATTAAGGTGCTGGTCATGTTTTGCTCATGGAAGAGGTTTAGTAAAGTGATCTGCGACATTCAGATCCGTATGTACTTTGCTAATCTTCAGATCTCCATCTGTTATATAATCTCGAATTATATGAAAACGGCGGTTGATGTGCTTGGTCTTTGGATGATATCTTGGTTCGTTAGCCAGTACTATGGCACCAGTGTTGTCGCACAATATCTCCAGTGGGTCCAAGGCACTTGGAACCACACCAAGCTCAGTGATGAAGTTCCTGATCCAAACTCCTTCACTTGACAATTCTGCAGCAGCCATGTATTCCGCTTCTACTGTAGATCCCGTGATCACGCTTTGCTTGCAACTTCTCAAGCTCACAGCTCACAGCTCCTCCATTCAAAATATAAACGTATCCTGTCTGAGATTTAGAATCATCCTTGTCGGTGTCGAAACTAGCATCGACGTAACCTTTTACGATGAGCTGCTCATCACCTCCATAGACCAAGAACATTTCTTTAGTCCTATTTAAATACTTTAGGATGTTCTTTACGGCTGTCCAGTGTTCCACTCCTGGATCACTTTGGTATCTGCTTGTCAAACTAAGAGCATTGGACACATCTGGTCTAGTACACAGCATGGCATACATGATAGAACCGATGGCCGAGACATATGGCACTTTGCTCATAGTTTCTCTATCGTTTACCGTAGCTGGACACTGAGCCTTTCTCAATATCTTACCTGACAACATGGGCAATGAAACTTTCTTTGCTTTATCCATTCTAAACCTTTTCAGAACTTTGTCTAGGTATGTACTTTGGCTTAAAGCTATTAGGCGTCTTTGTCTATCTCTATAGATTTTGATGCCGAATATATAAGCAGCTTCTCCTAGGTCTTTCATTGAAAAACATTTATTCAAATAACTCTTCACATCGTTAAGCATACCAATGTCATTTCCAATAATCAATATGTCATCCACATATAGTACTAAAAATGTCACCGAGCTCCCACTCACTTTCTTGTAGATACAAGCTTCGTAGCAATTTGGAACAAATCCAAAGCTCTTGATCACTTGATCAAAACAAACGTTCCAACTCCGAGATGCTTGCTTCAGTCCATAAATGGAACGCTGAAGTTTGCACACCTTATCAGCATCCTTAGGATCGACAAAACCTTCGGGCTGCATCATATACAACTCTTCATCAATGTTGCCATTGAGGAATGCAGTCTTGACATCCATCTTTCATATTTCATAATCATGAAACGCAGCAATTGCTAATAAAATCCGAATGGACTTAAACATCGCTACGGGAGAGAAAGTCTCATCGTAGTCAACACCTTGAACTTGCCGAAACCCTTTTGTGACAAGCCGAGCTTTATAGACAGTAACATTACCATCTGCGTCCGTTTTCTTCTTGAAAATCCATATGCACTCAACGGCCTTACGGTCGCTAGGAGGGTCCACCAAAGTCCATACTTGGTTTTCGCTCATGGATCCCAATTCGGATTTCATGGCCTCTAGCCATTTCTCAGAGTCTGGGCTCATCATTGCTTCCTCATAGTTCGCAGGTTCATTGTTGTCTATCTACAAGACGGTTAAGACAGGGTTGCCGTACCATTCAGGAGTGGCACGCGAGCTTGTCGACCTGCGATGTTCAGTAGCAGCATCGTTCAAAGTTTCATGATCCTCGTCATTAGCTTCCTCTCTTGTTGGTGCAGACGGCACTGGAACAATTTCAGGTGCTGCGCTACTCTCCAACTCAAGAGAAGGTTCAATAACCTCGTCTAGCTCTACCTTCCCCCCACTCACTTCTTTCGAGAGAAACTCCTTCTCAAGAAAGGATCCGTTCTTTGCAACAAACACTTTGCCTTCGGATCTGTGGTAGAAGGAATACCCAATCGTTTCCTTAGGGTATCCTATGAAGACGCATTTCTCCGCTTTGGGTTCGAGCTTGTCCGGCATCAACTTCTTGACGTAAGCTTCGCATCCCCAAACTTTAAGAAACGACAACTTAGGTTTAGCGCCAAACCATAGTTCATACGGTGTCGTCTCAATGGATTTAGATGGTGCCCTATTTAAAGTGAATGCAACGGTTTCTAATGCATAACCCCAAAATGATAACGGCAAATCTATAAGAGACTCATTGATCGCAGCATATCTAATAGAGTTCGATTCTGGCGTTCAGGCACACCATTGCGCTGTGGTGTTCCGGGTGGCGTGAGTTGCGAAATGATTCCGCTTGATTTAAGATGCGTGAGAAAATCATAACTCAAATATTCACCTCCACGATCGGATCGTAGAAATTTAATTTTCCTGTTACGATGGTTTTCCACTTCGTTCTGAAATTCTTTGAACTTTTCAAATGTTTTAGATTTATGTTTCATTAAATAGATATACCCATATCTACTTAAGTCATCAGTAAAAGTGAGAAAATAGCGATATCCAGCGCGCGTCGAAACACTCATTGGTCCGCATACATCGGTATGTATGATTTCCAACAAGTCCGTTGCTCGCTCCATTATTCCGGAGAACGGAGTTTTGATCATCTTGCCCATGAGGCATGGCTCGCACGTGTCTAATGATTCAAAATAAAGAGACTCCAAAAGTCCATCAGAATGGAGTTTCTTCATGCGTTTTACACCAATATGACCTAGACGGCAGTGCCACAAATAAGTTGAATTATCACTATCTACGTTGCATCTCTTAGCCTCAATGTTATGGATGTGTGTTTCATTGCTTTCGAGATTCAGAAGAAATAAACCATTCATAGCAGGTGCATGACCATAAAAGATGTTATTCATATAAATAGAACAACCATTATTATCCGATTTAAATGAATAACCGTCTTGCAATAAACACGATCCAGATATAATGTTCATGCTCAATGCAGGCACATAATAACACTTATTAAGGTTTAAAACTAATCTCAAAGGAAAAACTAAGGAGAGCGTGCCGACGGCCATCACATCAACTCTTGATCCATTGCCAACGCGCATAGTCACCTCATCCCTTGCTAGCCGCCATCTATTCCGTAGCTCCTGTTTCGAGTTACAAATATTAGCAACTGAACCAGTATCAAATACCCAGGCACTACAACAAGCGCTAGTAAGGTAAACATCAATAACATGTATATAAAATATACCTTTAATGGTGCCAGCCTTCTTGTCCGCTAAGTACTTCGGACAGTTGCGCTTCCAGTGACCCTTGTCCTTGCAATAGAAGCACTCAGTGTCCGGCTTAGGTCCAGACTTGAGCTTCTTCTCAGCAGGGGCAACTCGCTTGCCGCTGCCTTTCTTGAAGGATTCTTGGCACCCTTACCTTTCTTAAAGCTAGGGGTCTTGTTGACCATCAACACATGATTATCTTTCTTGATGTCCACCTCCGCAGTTTTCAGCTTAGCGAAGATCTCAGTGATCGTATCAGTGGAACCAATCTGATTGTGAGTAACTACAAAACCTTTATAGCTAGGAGGGAGTGATTGCAGAACTCTGTCAATCTTGAGCTCTTCTAGAATCTTGCAGTCCAGTTGCTCAAGACGTTGAGTGTAGCCCGACATATTAATGGCGTGCTCACTAACGGAACTCCCTTCCTCCATCTTGCAGTTAAAGAACTTCTCGGAGATCTCATATCTCTCAGAACGGGCCTGAGTCTGAAACATGGTTTTCAGTTCCTCAAGAATCTCAAAGGGCCCGATGAACTCTTCAAAACGATTTTGAAGGTCCGATTCCATAGAAAACAACATGGTACTCTTAATCACTCCATAATCATCTTTGCATGACTGATAAACAGCTTTTTCATCAGCCGGCGCATCAATGGCAGGGGCGTCACCTAGCGCTTTCTCTAGTACATAGTCCTTTTGTCCGCCAGCGAGAATGATTCTCAGATTGCGGAACCAGTTGGTAAAGTTAGACCCATTGTTCTTAAGCTTTTCTTTCTCAGCAAAAAACGTTGAAGTTGAAGTTGGACTTAGCCATTTGATCTACAAAAATTGCAAGTACAATTTAGACTATGTTCATGATAACTAGTTCAACTTAATCAAATTACTAGATGAACTCCCACTAAATTCAACATCCCTCAAGTTGTTTAGTGAACACGATCCAAATTCACCACACCAAATCCGATCTTCACGAGAAGAGATGTGGTTTCAATGGTGGACAACAAAGTGTCGATCATATCATTCATATGACTCATGCTTAGCCTTTCGGTTCGTGTGTTCCGAGGCCATGTCTATATATGCTAGGCTCGTCAAGTCAAACCCAAGTATTTCCGCGTGTGCAAAACTGGCTTGCACCCGTTGTATGTGAACGTAGAGTTTATAGCACCCGATCATCACGAGGTGCTTGAACACGACGAACTTTCGCAACGGTGCATACATGGGGAGAACACAATTTTATCTTGATCTTTAAGTGACGAATCATCTTATAATGCTACCGTCGCGATCTAAGCATAATAAGATACATAAAAGGATAAACATCACATGCATATAATCTTATGTGACATGGTATAGCCAATCTCCACGCAATGATCTCCATCTTGTGCATGCCAGCATGATCTCCATCATTCCACCATGATTGCCTCCACCACGAATAGCAACTACAACTATTGCTAACTACTTAGCGATAAAGTAAAGCTATTACATGGCGTATAAGAAGTTGACACGCAGGTCATACACAATTATAAAGACAACCATATGGCTCCTGCCGGTTGTGAACTCATCGACATCCAAGTCGTGAAATATTACAAAACATGATCATTGCATACATACACATCATGTCTTGCGCCATACCATATCACAAAACACTCCCTGCAAAAACAAGTTAGACGCCTCTACTTTGTTGTTGCATGTTTTACGTAGCTTATGGGAGTAACAAGCTAAGAACGATTCTTACCTACGGAAAGCCACAACGGTGATATTATGGTTGCTAACATCCGGTGTAAATCCCATGACTACTATAGTGAGAGAAACTGGCATCCACCAGCCGCATGTGTGGAACAATCCACACGTCAAGTGCGGAGCCGGTCTCGCAAACGAGGTCGCATAAAGTTGGCCTGGACCGCTTCGATCTCACTATGCCGCGCCATAAGAAGAACACAACAAGAGGCTTGCAACAGAAAACATCAACGCCCGCAACAAGCATGTTGCGTTCTACTCGTGAAACACATCTACGCATAGATCTAGCTCTGATACCACTGAAGGGTTTCGCAGCATAGTAAATCAAAAAATTTCTATGGATGCGAACGAGAAAGCCAAGATCTAATCTAGGAGATGCAATCAACGAGAGGGATAGATGAGATCTTCATACCCTTGAAGAAATCGCACAGCGGAAACGTTCAACAGAACGTGGTTGATGTAGTCGTACTAGCCGTCTCCTCCTCGCGATCCGATCCGATCCTACGCCGCAAGTGGCGTCGCCTCCGAGAGATGCACACGTACGGTGCCGCGACGTCTCCTCCTTCCTTGGTCCAGCAAGTGGGGTGGATAGATGGATTGGATCTGCAGCACGACAGCGTGGTGCTATGGTGGAGAGTTTCTGTAGCAGGGCTTCGCCTACACACAGTCAGGAGAGAGAGAGAGGGCAGCAGCTAGCGGCTAGGGTTTGGGATGAGGGGAGGGTGCGCCCCCTGCCCACCTTATATAGGGGGCTGGCCGTCCCCCTTGGCCCCTCCTCCAAGCCCTAGGGCGGCGGCCCCAAGGGTGGAGTAGGGGCAAGTCTTCCCCCCTTCTAGAAGGTTTCCCTAGGGTTTCCCCTAGGGTTTGGCCGGCTGGGCCTATGGGGCCTTGTGCCCCTGTCCCAAAGCGGCCAGGGCACTCCCTCGTAGGCCCACGCACCCCTCCGACAAGTGGGGCCACGTTGGTCCCACTCCGGAAGCTTCTAGAACCTTCCGGTATAATACCGAATACGCCGAAACGATTCCGAAATCCAAAAAACTGCTTTCCTTTATATGAATCTTATTCTCTGGACCATTCTGGAACCTCTCGTGATGTCCTGGATCTCATCCAAGACTCCAAACAAAAACTCATAAACCAATTATCCATTCTATCCTAGCGTCGAGGCACGTTAAGTGTGTGACCCTACGGGTTCGAGAATATGCAGACATGATCTTCTATCAATAATCAACAGCGGGATCTCGAAACAAATATTGACTCCCACATATTCACGATGATCATATCGGATGAACCACGATGCCAGGATTCAATTAATCCCATATATATATTCCCTTTGTCACGCGATATTTTACTTGCCCGAGATTCGATCGTTGGTATCAGCATACCTAGTTCAATCTCGTTCACGGCAAGTACTTCACTCGTTCCGTAATCCGATATCACTTTGTGATTAACTCCTTAACCACGTGCTTGCAAGCGGTGTTGATATCGATTACCAAGTGGGCCCGAAGTATATCTCTCCGACTCGGGAGGGACAAATTCCATCTCGATACATACAACCCAACAAGTACTTTCCGATCACCTGAGAGACACCTTTATGATCACCCTCTCATAGGATGATGTTTGATGACCTCAAAGCTTTCTTCGGATACTAGGGAGTTGCATTCTCTCATGGTCTAAGGAATACAATATTTGACATAGGAAAAACCTTCGCAAAGATGAACACGATGACATGATCTAATTGCTCTGCTTAATTTGGGTCTGTCCATCATATCATTCTCCTAATGACATGATCTCATTATTAATCGACTACTCATGTCTATGGTTAGGAAACCTTAACCATCATTAATCAATGAGCTAGTCCATAGAGGCGTACTAGGGACACGGTGTTTTTCATAAACCACACAAGTATCAAAGTTTACGCTTAATACAATTCTATCATGGAATATAAACTTTATCATGAAAAAGAATTATAACAATAACATCTTTATTATTGCCTCTAGGGCATAATTCCAACACTTCCGTCCATAGAAACTTAATAAGTGTGTCGTTCCTGGATAAAGACATGTATGGGTGTTATTTTGGACATGGCAACTGTGCCATTTGGTTTAAAGATGCTTGTGTGGGTGTTGCTTCACTTCACGATAAGCTTTATTTATTATCCTTGCATGATAAAGTGTTTTCTATGTGTAATGTGAGTGTGCAAGTTCCCTTGTCGAACAAAGAACAAAATAAAAGAAAGCGAACTCATGAATCATCGAAGTTATGGCACTGTAGTTTAGGCCATATTTCGAGGGGAAGAATAGAAATCCTCGTTAAAAATGACATTCTTCCTCCGTTAGAGTTCTCAGATATCGAACAATGCATAGATTGCATCAAAGGAAAATATGTAAAGAAAATCAAAAAGGGTGCAAACCGAAGTACAGCGACACTATAAATCATCCACACTGATATTTGTGGACCGTTTCCTATGAAAAGTGTGGATGGTTATGATTCTTTCATAACATTCACAGATGATTACTCCCGATATGGTTATATTTATCCAATTAAAGAAAGATCTGAAGCATTTGATAAATTTAAAATATTCAAAGTTGAAATAGAAATTTAGCATGATAAAAGAATTAAAATAATCCGGTCTGACCGTGGGGGGGAGTACTACGGTCGGCATACTCCATATGGTCCAGTACCTGGACATTTTGCAAGGTTCCTATAGGAAAATGGAATAGTCGCCCAGTATTCTATGCTTGGCGAACCTCAGAAAAATGGAGTAGCTGAAAGGCGTAACCGTACCCTCATGGATATGGTGCGCATCATGATGAGCTATTCCACCCTCCCATTGGGATTGTGGATGGAGGCGCTTAAAACCTCCATTCACATTCTCAATAGAGTACCAAGTAAGTCGGTGCCCAAAACACCGTACGAGTTGTGGACATGCAGAGTCCCCTCTCTGCGCCACTTGAGGGTCTAGGGGAGCCCAGCTGAGGCAAAAGTTTTCAATACAAACATTGCAAAGTTAGACCCCAAAACAGTGTCTTGCCACTTCATTCGCTATCAAGATAGATCAAAATGTTATCGTTTCTACTGTCCTGACAGATACACAAATTTTGTAGAAATGATACATGCGGTCTTCTTGGAGGACGAATTGATGAGGGGGGGGCACGGTAGCTCAGAAAATTGATCTTGAGGAGAAGAGGGTGCATGCACCTAATACGATGACTCAGGAGACATTTTCTCGCTACATGTTGTGCCACCATCTACAACTCCTGAGGTTGTGGTGCCGGCATCTGTTGTGACTCCACACATGACAACAACGGGAGAACGTTCGAAACCTATCCATCAGGAGCCGCCTGAACCCACGGTTGAGCATGAAAGGGAGCCAGAATAGCCACATAATGCAAATGTGCCAAAACCTAAGGCACGAAATGAACAAGAGTCTGATGAACTCAGAAGGTCTAAAAGAGAACGAAGACCAGCCATTTTTAAAGAAATTTACAAAGTTTATAACACAAAAACAGTTCATATGGAGGGCGATCCTACCTCATATGAAGAATCCATGATAAGCCCTCACTCAGCCAAGTGGGTGGAGGCAATGGAAGATGAAATGAAATCGATGAGTTCCAACAATGTTTGGGACTTAGAGGAAATTCCTAAAGGAGCCAAAATAGTAGGATGTAATGGGTCTACAAAACAAAGTATGACTCTAATGGGAATGTAGAAAAGTACAAAGCTAGACTTATGGCAAAAGGCTTTACGCAAAGATAAGGGGTAGATTACAATGAGACTTTTTATCCGGTCTCATGTAAGGATTCCTTCCGAATCATAATGGCACTAGTTGCACATTTTGATTTAGAGTTGCATCAAATGGATGTTAAGACGGCATTTCTAAATCGAGATTTAGAAGAAAATGTTTACATGAAACAACCCAAGGGTTTTTTCATGGAGGGGAAGGAACATATGGGATGCCGCCTAAAGAAATCCATTTATGGGTTAAAGCAAGCCTCTAGGCAGTGGTATTTAAAGTTCAATGATACAATCAAGAGATTTGGATTCAAAGAGAATGTTGAGGAAAACTGCATTTATGCAAAGTTTAAAAGTGGGAAATATATTTTCCTAATTATGTATCTGGATGACATCTTGCTTGCCAGCAGTGATGTCAGTCTACTACTAGAAACAAAGAAGTTCTTGTCTTCAAATTTTGACATGAAAGATCTTGGTGAAGCTTCTTATGTTCTGGGCATAGAAACTCACCGAGATAGAAAGAATGGAGTGTTAGGACTGTCGCAGAAAGCATATTGTGAAAATACTCTAAATAAATACAATATGCATGCGAGTAATGGAACACCTGCTCCCATAGTCAAGGGAGATAGTTTTGGAAAATTCCAATGTCCAAAGAACCAATATGAGATCGATCAAATGAAGTTAGTACCATATGCTTCGGCCGTTGGAAGCTAATAGTATGCACAAGTGTGCACTCGCCCTGACTTAGCTTTTATCACCGGGGTATTCGGTAGATATCAAGAGAATCCAGGCATAGAGCACTGTAAGATGGTAAAGAAAGATTTGTGTTATGTGCAAGGCACAAGAGGCCTCATCCTAACATATAAAAGATCTGATTCCCTAGAAATAAGAGGGTATTCAGATGCAGATTTTGCGGGAGATAAATATGATATAAAGTCCACGACAGGATATGTCTTTACTCTTGCAGGAGGTGCTATTTCATGGAGAAGCGCCAAACAGTTAATAGTTGCATCATCTACGATGTATGCAGAATTTATAGCATGTTAGGAGGCCATGGGACAGGCGTTATGGTTAAAGAAATTTCTACCCAACTTAAGAGTGGTAGATTGCATTAGCAGCCACTAAAGATGTACTGTGACAACGAGCCTGTAGTATTCTATGCTCACAGCAACAAGTCGAGTAATGCTACAAAGTCAATAGATATAAAGTATTATGTTGTGAAGGATAAAGTCCAGGATCAAACTATAAGTCTCGAGCATATAAGGACAAAGGATATGCTTGCGGATCCACTAATGAAAGGCTTACCACCCAATGTGTTCAAGGAACACATAGCCGGCATGGGTTTAATGGAAAGCCTATGATTCCTGGACTACAGAGGCCCAAAAGTAACAGGATTTCTTTCAAAATAGAAGAGTATGTAGTAGTTGTCTAATTCTATCGGCAATTGAGCTGAGACGATGAAACATGCTCTATGTACCGATTCGTGATGAAACGAGTAAAAGTATAAAGTATAAAGTTAAAAGTAAAGTCGAGATCAAGGGGGAGAATATTAGAATGATCTCTCCCCGTTCGAGCCCAACGGCCGAACGGGGTCCCTTATCCGCGCCCTGATCGGGGGCGCCCAACCTCATCTGGTTGGTGGGCCCCTGTCGCCAGCACTATATAAAGGAGGTCGGGGCCAGCAGCACGCCTCACGAGGTTAGCCGTGCCCTAGCCGCCCCACCTACAAGCCCTACCAATCTAGGCTAAGCGTTGTGCCAACGGGAAGCACCACCGCCGCCACACGCTCGCACCCCCTCTTTCCCATGACCACTGACGCTAGCAGCAGCGCCAACTCCGGCATCCCCTCCGGATCATGCACGTCGAGCCAGGGCGCATGTGGTATTCCCTCTCTCTCTCTCTCTCTGTGTGTGTGTGTGTGTGTGTTTTAGATCCTAAAGGCTACCGTGACTATCTAGACTAGGAGATCCTAAGGGCTATTCTATCAAGATTTACCCTGTTTCTCGAATCTTATGTTTGCAGACAGCAATGGACAAGTATTTGATTTGTTCTATAACTTGTAATTGCAAACTTCACCAAGTAAAAGAAATTTCATTGTAGGCTGGGTCAATAGAAGGAAGGGTTATAGAAATTGGATTAACTTCTACTTTCATGATCAGTCCAGAAAACCTTCCTTTCACAGTACCCAACTCTGTGTTTGCTGGGCAAGTATCTTCATGGGCTCATGGCTTTGGATATTTATTAGAGCTTGAGAGTTTACATGATATATTCATTATTTAAATATTTACAGGTAATTGTGAACAGATCAAGAGCCAAATGGCTATCGTTTGTGACAAAAATTCCTATAAAGCTTGCGGATACTGAGAAGGTGAAAATTATATCAGAAGAAATTATCCTGATGCTAATGTCCTATTCTCAAGTCGCCCCTAAAGAAGATGGTCCACACTGTTTTCTTACAAGACTGGGAAACTCTTATGGAGAGTTTACAATGGGCTACATTCTTCAAAACATGGTGCATTTTGGATTCTGATACTGCATTTTAGAGTTCATAGTTATCATGTGCTTTAGATTTTCAATAATGCATTGGTACTTGTTGTAACACCCTCAGAATCGACCGTATGCAAGTTTTGGCGATTCCGCCAAACCCGCATAGAAATGATTCAAAGGTGCCCACCAGGCACTTGCGTGCGGGTGGAAAACGAAGTAATATCATTACACAATAGTCCATGATGGAGCCCACAGAACATATATATACAACCACAACTCCATGAGTCAAGAATACAGATTTACAATACAAAGATCCAAATCACCTTGAAAACGATACAACGTCCGACTACGGACAAGATGCAAATGGGGCTAAGAGCCCTGAAGAATAACCAATGGCGTCCATAACCCTGCCCAGGCCAAACCGGAAGGGTAACCCTGCTAACGACGTCGATCTAAAAATCTGCTTAAACAAAAGGGGTGCCGACAAAGGGCAAAGGAAAAAGAGAGAGCGGTCAGTACTGAGGCTAGTACACGGCGAGACTAGAATTCGGCGGTCCTCGCCTACATAGGTATGGTGGATCAAGCGGTGCAAAGATGCACTAAACAACCTATAGAGACTCAATACAACTGGCGGCTATCAGATAGGGATAGGAAAGACCTATTCGGATCCAACCTGAGACTATCACCAAGCATACCCATCCTGATATTTCCCCCTCGAGACCAACGAGGAAGTCAACCAAGGAACTCACACAGTTGGCAGTTTTATTCATTTTGTTATAGTTGCGGCAATTACTAGTCAGATATAGATAGCATGAGTCATCCTGATATAATAAGCAATGGGCAGTTTTAGCTAACCATTCCGTTGTAGTTGTAGTACTTACTAGTCAAATACATATAGCACGAGGCATCCCAAAACCCAGCAGTTGTTGGTACTTTTATTTAGTCATTCCGTTGTAGTTGCAGTACTTACTAGTCAGATACAATGGCAACAGGTGATAATCCAAACAAGCAATTGTTGACACTTTTATTTAGCCATTCCATTATAGTGAAGCTGATTACTAGTCATTATAAAGTCAAATTTATAGCACTACTTTAGTTATAGTTGTCTATGATCGAGATACTGTGCTCCAAGTCGTCCATAACCGCGGACACGGCTTTCGGAAAGTTTTACCCTGCAGGGGCGCACAAATAGCAACACACGCACGATCAACCTCGGGAAAAACCAAATAAAACCCAACGAGGCATCACGACAGAGCAATTGCAAGATTCATATAAATTTCAGGGGGGCACCCCACCAAGCTACCCGCTACGAAGTTGGCCGGCTCCGAGACGGACCCAGAGGTTTGCGAGAACGACTGTAAACGACTGGGAACCCAAAAGTGTGACTAGGCTTGTCGATACCGCGTAATCGTGCCGCGATCCAAAACAGTACAGGCGCTCCACGCGCAATTGTAAATAGAGCAGTAAAGCATGGCATAAGTACAGGATAGTAATAAAGCCCCAAACTAGTTTGTGGCCCCAAGAAATAAATATGACTCAAGATCTGGCTAGGGGGATTCATGGTCCCACATGCGGATAGTGCGAATATTCAAAGAACAGGTATCAAGTACTCGGGGTCCTACAGGACACAAGTGGACAGTTAAAAACCAAATAACATCTATTGCCCACCTGTGCCTCTGCATTATTTACCTACTTCAATTTTAGTTATTAAACGATAATTAAAGCCATGATCAACTCCAACATAAAGCATAAGACATTTCTCCAAAAACTGTGGCACTTGATGACACGCAACAGCACTTGAGCAAGCGACTACGACACGCAAGTCCAACTATCTACCAAACAACAGGTAATAGGATGTGTCCAGGGCAATATATGGCTGCAAGGGATACCACGGGTGCGAAAACAGATAGCAATAGATCAACAGGTGGAAATAAAGACTAGAAATGTAAAATAGGTAGAAAGGGAGAGAATGCTCGCCTGAAAAACATTGTCGAAGGTTCATCCGAAGATCGGATCGACACTCGCATCAACTCATCGGCGTAATTCGTGAAGAAGCAAAGCACTAGAAGAAACACCGAATGCACTATTTAATACTACGGCAGAAGATCGGGCATGATGCCTGTATGATGTATGACATGGCAAAGATGCGATGCAATTAGACAATATTAAGCGGAACCGGGGTCCCGATAATTAATTAAATGGTTCATGTTGTTTAGATACCCCGCATTTTAAATGTTGTCTTATCAAGGCAAAAATATATCACCGGTTCGCTACACAAATTTAAATGGGACCAATATTAGACTAGATTCGCTCGCATATGGTCTCCATATTTAATTTAGGTGAATCATCTAGATACCCCCAAACACCCACAATATGTATGCAAACATGTTCATTTAATATGCAACAAGATCAATACCGTATATTATAAAAAATATGAGGGGTCTCGGATAGGGGTCACACATCGAATGGCGATCTTGGGGTTCCGAGGTTTCGCGAAATCGGTCCTCGGAAGGCCTTGAAATCCCTGATGGAGTTCTTGGTGTTTCGGGAAGGCGACCTTCGGTCCGGCTTTGGTGCCATGACGGCTAGGGTCGGCACTGTGGTCTTCGGATGCACTTTTACTTCGCCGCGGGGATCTGTACATCGGTCGATCTTGGGGAGGGCGATATCTCTCGTATGGTCTTATATCTGTGTAGCAGCATAACAACATCACGACAAAACCATCTTCTCAGACATACTAACCACACCATCTGATCCTCTTCAAAACCCCATCACAGCATACTACATACACACATACGTAAGCAGTTAAAACAGCTGCCAGTGTGGATGCACGCCTTACTAGAGATGGGGGCCGGAGAAGGTCGTCACCAGGGGGAAACAGGGTACAGGGCCGACACGGGTTGTAGAGGGGCGGGCATGGCGTCGACGGCAGCTCGGCAGAGGGGCAGAGTGGCGCACAATGCAGATCCGGGCCAGGGATGCGGTGGCGTCGGAGACGAGGACGCACGGTCGGGCGCGGTACGGGGTAGAGAAGGCGAGGGAGAGGCCAGTACCGCAGCAGAGAGATGCGGCCCTGGCAGGAGCTTGGGGGAGGTGGGGTGGCCTGGCAGAGAGAGAGGGAGGTCGGAGGCGCGACGGAGAAGGTCAGGCCCGGGGAGGGCCTCGCGGGCATGGGGGGCAGAGGTCAGGCGGCGACGGCGCTCGGGAAGGTCATAGGCCGGCTTGAGCGGCGGAGAAGGGGGGCATCGTCGGGCAGAGAGGAGCCTCCAGCGGTGGCGTCTCGGGCTGGAGGGGAGGCGACGAGGGCCAGAGGAAGCAGGAGCGAGGGCGGGGGGAGAGAGAGCCGAGCGGCGCAGTGCGGTCGCGAGGGATAGGTGGGTCTCGCGGGGCCTCGCGAGAGGAGGTGGGGCGCGTCGAGGTGGGCCAGGAGCAGGGCCAGGGAACATGACGGGGTGGGCAAGGCTGTGTGGTGTACATGTTTGTTGTGTTGCGGCAGGTGAGTGGGAAGTGGCGGTGGCGGGGTGGATGATTGTGGGTGGAGGGAGTGGTGGGATGTAGATTAGGGTTTGCGGGTTTGGGCAGGTAGGTATTAGGGTTCCACCGAGTGGGCCTTTGGAGCCTGGCCAGTTAGGTCTAGGTTCTATTTTTATTTATATTTAAAATATTTTATGTTTCTTTTCTTTTGTACATTAAACATTTTGTAAATAATTTTACACGTTTTAAAATAGAAAAAAATATAGTTTGAACAAAGAACGAGATGTAACGCAGAAAACAATATAGGGTGTTATCGAAAATAGTTTTGAGGCAAAGTATGCAACAATGATGTCATGATGGTGCACAAATTAGAAACAACATGCAATTTCTAGTAGTAGATTTTTCGAGGTGCTACAATTCGACACCACTAACAATGGATCTTGCCCTCGAGATCCGCCTCATGGTACGGGGAAGAAGGCCGGCGGTCTGAATCTTCTCGCTTCGTGTAGATCTTCACGACACCACTGACAAAGATTCTTTCTTCATGTTGAAACCGGCAACACCACCAAATAGAGGTCGTTGTCCATGACCATCGAGAGAACACTCCGGAGAAACAAAGACGAAGGTAAAGGTATCAAAAGATAAGGCCACCCCTAACTTCTATGGAAGGAGTAAAATTGCATGATCCACCGATTCAATGCACAAGAGCGAATGATAAGAGTAGTCGGATGGTGATCAGTCCATCGTGCACCCAAAGCATTACTCTGCACATGAATGGTAAAATTATGCAACCAACTCTCGGAATTCAGACTGTAGATCTCGACAAACAAGGTTCGGAAACAAAGGAGGGGTGGAGATTCTCATCAGATCTAATGTAGATGACTTCGTCGTATCGGTAAACACCGGATAATAGAAAGAAAAAATTTAGTGAATCTTCGGTCCACTGAAAAGGTACAACAGATGTAAGACCCATCAGATAGCATGAAGAACAGTTGTCGAAGCACCGTTAACAAAGGATGGAAGTGAAACCCTGAAGATGCGACAGAAACTCAACCACGAGAATTCCTGGACTCGAAGAAAAGATAAGAGAGCAGATTCAAAACATGCAGAGGTAAGAGGAGAATAGCAGAGGGGTAAGGAGTAAAATCATACCTAATCAGATCTATCCAACCGATTTTTCCAAAATAGTTTTGACACTCTACGACGTCCGTTAGCTAGGTTATCCTACAGGCTGGACCAGTGGGGTATCGTAACTGCTGAGCTCTGATACCACTCTGTAACACCCTCAGAATCGACCCTATGCAAGTTTTGGCGATTCCGCCAAACCCGCATAGAAACGATTCAAAGGTGCCCACCAGGCACTTGCGTGCGGGTGGAAAACGAAGTAATATCATTACACAATAGTCCATGATGGAGCCCACAGAACATATATATACAACCACAACTCCATGAGTGAAGAATACAGATTTACAATACAAAGATCCAAATCACCTTGAAAACGATACAACGTCCGACTACGGACAAGATGCAAATGGGGCTAAGAGCCCTGAAGAATAACCAATGGCATCCATAACCCTGCCCAGGCCAAACCGGAAGGGTAACCCTGCTAACGACGTCGATCTCAAAACCTGCTTAAATAAAAGGGGTGCCGACAAAGGGCAAAGGAAAAAGAGAGAGCGGTCAGTACTGAGGCCAGTACACGGCGAGACTAGAATTCGGCGGTCCTCGCCTACATAGGTATGGTGGACTGAAGCGGTAGCGCAGCATGCACTAAACAACCTATAGAGACTCAATACAACTGGCGGCTATCAGATAGGGATAGGAAAGACCTATTCGGATCCAACCTGAGACTATCACCAAGCATACCCATCCTGATATTTCCCCCTCGAGACCAACGAGGAAGTCAACCAAGGAACTCACACAGTTGGCAGTTTTATTCATTTTGTTATAGTTGCGGCAATTACTAGTCAGATATAGATAGCATGAGTCATCCTGATATAATAAGCAGTGGGCAGTTTTAGCTAACCATTCCGTTGTAGTTGTAGTACTTACTAGTCAAATACATATAGCACGAGGCATCCCAAAACCCAGCAGTTGTTGGTACTTTTATTTAGTCATTCCGTTGTAGTTGCAATACTTACTAGTCAGATACAATGGCAACAGGTGATAAGCCAAACAAGCAATTGTTGACACTTTTATTTAGCCATTCCATTATAGTGAAGCTGATTACTAGTCATTATAAAGTCAAATTTATAGCATTACTTTAGTTATAGTTGTCTATGATCGAGATATTGTGCTCCAAGTCGTCCATAACCGCGGACACGGCTTTCAGAAAGTTTTACCCTACAGGGGGGCACAAATAGCAACACACGCACGATCAACCTCGGGAAAAACCAAATAAAACCCAACGAGGCATCACGACAAAGCAATTGCAAGATTCATATAAATTTCAGGGGGCCACCCCACCAAGCTACCCGCTACGAAGTTGGCCGGCTCCGAGACGGACCCAGAGGTTTGCGAGAACGGATGTAAACGACTGGGAACCCAAAAGTGTGACTAGGCCTGTCGATACCGCATAATCGTGCCGCGATCCAAAACAGTACAGGCGCTCCACGCACAATCGTAAATAGAGCAGTAAAGCATGGCATAAGTACAGGATAGTAATAAAGCCCCAAACTAGTTTGTGGCCCCAAGAAATAAATGACTCAAGCTCTGGCTAGGGGGATTCATGGTCCCACATGCGGATAGTGCGAATATTCAAAGAACAGGTATCAAGTACTCGGGGTCCTACGGGACACAAGTGGACGGTTAAACACCAAATAACATATATTTCCCACTTGTGCCTCTGCATTATTTACCTACTTCAATTTTAGTTATTAAACGATAATTAAATCCATGATCAACTCCAACATAAAGCCTAAGGCATTTCTCCAACAACTGTGGCACTTGATGACACGCAACAGCACTTGAGAAAGCGACTACGACACGCAAGTCCAACTATTTACCAAACAACAGGTAATAGGATGTGTCCAGGGCAATATATGGCTGCAAGGGATACCACGGGTGCGAAAACTAGAGCATCGCAACACAGATAGCAATAGATCAACAGGAGGAAATAAAGACTAGAAATGTAAAATAGGTAGAAAGGGAGAGAATGCTCGCCTGAAAAACATTGTCGAAGGTTCATCCGAAGATCGGATCGACACTCGCATCAACTCATCGGCCTAATCCGTGAAGAAGCAAAGCACTAGAAGAAACACCGGATGCACTATTTAATACTACGGCAGAAGATCGGGCATGATGCATGTATGATGTATGACATGGCAAAGATGCGATGCAATTAGACAATATTAAGCGGAACCGGCGTCCCGATAATTAATTAAATGGTTCATGTTGTTTAGATACCCCGCATTTTAAATGTTGTCTTATCAAGGCAAAAATATATCACCGGTTCGCTACACAAATTTAAATGGGACCAATATTAGACTAGATTCGCCCGCATATGGTCTCCATATTTAATTTAGGTGAATCATCTAGATACCCCCAAACACCCACAATATGTATGCAAACATGTTCATTTAATATGCAACAAGATCAATACCATATATTATAAAAAATATGAGGGGTCTCGGATAGAGGTCACACATCGAATGGCGATCTTGGGGTTCCGAGGTTTCGGCGAAATCGGTCCTCGAAAGGCCTTGAAATCCCTGATGGAGTTCTTGGTGTTCCGGGAAGGTGACCTTCGGTCCGGCTTTGGTGCCATGACGGCTAGGGTCGACACCGTGGTCTTCGGATGCACTTTTACTTCGCCGCGGGGATCTGTACATCGGTCGATCTTGGGGAGGGCGATATCTCTCGTATGGTCTTGTATCTGTGTAGCAGCATAACAACATCACTACAAAACCATCTTCTCAGACATACTAACCACACCATCTGATCCTCTTCAAAACCCCATCACAACATACTACATACACGCAGACGTAAGCAGTTAAAACAGCTGCCAGTGTGGATGCACGCCTTACTGGAGATGGGGGCCAGAGCAGGTCGTCACCAGGGGGAAACAGGGTACAGGGCCGACGCGGGTTGCAGAGAGGCGGGCATGGCGTCGACGGCATCTCGGCAGAGGGGCGCACGATGCAGATCCGGGCCAGGGATGCGGTGGCGTCGGAGACGAGGACGCACGGTCGGGCGCGGTACGGGGCAGAGAAGGCGAGGGAGAGGCCGGTACCGCAGCAGAGAGATGCGGCCCTGGCAGGAGCTTGGGGGAGGCGGGGTGGCCTGGCAGAGAGAGGGAGGTCGGCGGCGCGACGGAGAGGGTCAGGCCCGGGGAGGGCCTCGCGGGCATGGGGGCCAGAGGTGAGGCGGCGACGGCGCTCGGGAAGGTCATAGGCCGGCTTGAGCGGTGGAGAAGGGGGGCGTCGTCGGGCAGAGAGGAGCCCCCAGCGGTGGCATCTCGGGCTGGATGGGAGGCGACGAGGGCCAGAGGAAGCAGGAGGGAGGACGGGGGGAGTGCGAGCCGAGCGGCGCGGTGCGGTCGCGAGGGAGAGGAGGGTCTCGCGGGGCCTCGCGAGAGGATGTGGGGCGCGTCGAGGTGGGCCAGGAGCGGGGCCAGGGAACATGACGGGGTGGGCAAGGCTGTGTGGTGTACATGTTTGTTGTGTTACGGCAGGTGAGTGGGAAGTGGCGGTGGCGGGGTGGATGATTGTGGGTGGAGGGAGTGGTAGGATGTAGATTAGGGTTTGGGGGTTTGGGCAGGTAGGGATTAGGGTTCCACCGACTGGGCCTTTGGAGCCTGGCCAGTTAGGTCTAGGTTCTATTTTTATTCATATTTAAAATATTTTATGTTTCTTTTCTTTTGTACATTAAACATTTTGTAAATAATTTTACACGTTTTAAAATAGCAAAAAATATAGTTTGAACAAAGAACGAGATGTAACGCAGAAAACACTATAGGGTGTTATCGAAAATAGTTTTGAGGCAAAGTATGCAACAATGATGTCATGATGGTGCACAAATTAGAAACAACATGCAATTTCTAGTAGCGGATTTTCCGAGGTGCTACACTTGTTTAAGTCTCACAATGGCAAGATAAATGTTCATATGTTAGTAACACTGGTCCTATTTGTCAAATTTCACATGCATAATTGGACACAGGTCAGTGATTGGAAGTAGAACAGAAACTTTGATTCAGAATGTAATGTCACTACAGGAATCAACTTCTAGGCCGAGGGCAAATAGCCATCGGCGTAGCCAAACAAACCCTCGGCGTACGCTATGCCGATTGTTGCCCTCGGCGTAGCTCCTCGGCGATGTTATCCCTCGGCGGAGATGCTACGGCCCTCGACGTAGCTAAAAATCCCTCGTCGTAGGCTAACCCGACGGCCCCACCTTGACCGTCGGCGTACATACCGTCGGCGTCGTGTGTCCACGCCGTCACAACGCGAGGCTAACGGCACAGAGCTACGCCGACGGCCTCGCCCTCGGCCTAGATGGACACGGGTCCAGCCCCAGCGCCCCCCAGTGAGCACCTACGCCGACGGCCTAGCCCTCGGCCTAGATGGACACGCGTCCAGCCCCAGCGCCCCTCCAGCAAGCACCTATGCCGACGGTCTGGCCCTCGGCGTATCTTGGACACCTACGCCGACGGTCTGGCCATCGGCGTAGCCCTGACCATTTGGTCACACGCAGGCAGCTACGCCGACGGCCTGACCGTCGGTGTAGGCCTAGTCCAAGGTTTTTTTACAGCTGGGCTGTTTTGTTTGATTTTATTTCATAGCAATATTAGATCATCGAAAGCATAAATATTTCACATAGCAGTAATTATCAACATCATTCAAACATGCTCACATCGTTCATACATCATTCAAACATGCTCACATCATTCATACATCATTCAAACTTATCACACAACCATAGACATCATTCATACACAACCATAGACATCATCCCTACAACTATGGGGGAGATGGGGTGAACTCGAGATCTCCTGTGGTGAGAGAAGGCATCCTGCGGCGAGGTTGCTGTCCAGTAGAAGCAACAGAAGAACCACGAGGCGAGGGATTTGTGGGAGAACCACTAGCAGAACGATCAGGCGAAGGACCATCGGGATGGGTGGGTGTGATCATCTCATGGCTACCCAGCGAGGCATGACCAACGTGCTCGTTCTCGGAATATCCCGTCTCCTACAAGTTCCCTACATGCTAGAAACTAGCCGAGGCAAAGTAAAGCGGTAACCGGTGGTTTGGCAAAGAACTTCCCGGTGACGCTGCATAGTATGTCCGACGGAAACTTTCCCTCGATGGCAGGAATGGGAGGTATGGGCCCTAGGTCATTAACACTCTGACCCGTTTGCATAGCCACAATCACCACCTACAAGATAGATTGAATGTCAGGCCCTAAAGCACCAAACTAGGGGAAGTGGGACTTGTATGTTTTGCAAATGTAAAAGTTTAAACTTACATTTATGTACTGCGTGTAGACCGTACTCGCTGCCTGATGCTGCTGAAAGTCCACCTCATATTCATTATGAGCAGCATCATAGGCCGCGTCAAACTCAGCTATAATTTCGAATACAATGAATCCCGTCAACACTTAGCCATGCAAGAACGAAAGGCATAAATATGATGAAAATAAGGAAAACTTACATCATCTGTGTAGGTGGATCAACGAGGTCGGCCACGAGGCGGGATAGGGGGCCCATTGGCAGGGTAGGTAGCCTTGAGACGCGTGAAGCTCGTGTTGAGGGTAGGCTTGACGTTTTTATTAAGAATATTGAGACTTCCATGCTCCAATCTGTGGCTAGATAGGAGCAACAACTCCTCGTCGGTCTCCGCATTGATGGGGTCATCCACATGTGGGTGACAAGCCTTCACCAACGTGGTGTAGGACTGCAAGTGTTCCTGGGCATTTCCGAAGAACACGGGGAGCGAGGGCTGAGGCTTCGAGAGATCGGGCTTATTGAGCTACATCTTCTCATAGACCGCGACGTCATGAATCACCTCCTCGGGTGGTGCCTCGGCCACCTGCGTCGCGAAAAGAGATGTTATGCATATCAAGTAGGAACATGACGAGAAATAAATGCAGGTCGTTCCATGTGTATACATACCATCTTCCCCTTGAAGCAGTTAAAGTTGCGGTTTCCCGCGTAGTGTGTTCCACCATCGCCTCGGTTCTCCGCGTTCTGCCTCGACAAGGCTGAAAACTCTTCATCTACTCTGAGCCACCTCGTCCTAATGAGCTCCTCCCATGCTTCTCGATGCGGCTCAGCCCAGTTGGGGACAAACTGAAAATGCAATACTCAACTCCAGATAATGCAATATGGCAACTTAGCAGCAATGTAGAATCTCATGACATTTTACTCACCGACATGTACTCTTCCGGAGTCATTGAGTAGTCGAGATTAGGATTTTTACCGACAATTTCCTCCTTCTTGACCCTCACGCCCTTTTCAGCCCAGAAGTGACTAGCGGCCGTGACCTCTTGGTTGTACCACACCTGTGGAGTCAACTTCACACAAGCCCCAAGCAAAGTCCTGTCCGCCTTCTCCTGTTGCTCCTCGTCCACATGATAAAAGCACTTCAATCATGCAAAAAACAATTGTCAGAGTCATGAGTTAGCACAAGTAGTGGGGTCATCAACTGAAAGTACAAAGGAAGTCGCCTAGAGGGGGGTGAATAGGCTTTTTAAAATTATTACGGTTTAGGCTCAAGTAAATGCGGAATAAAACTAACGTTTAATTTATTGAGGACAAAACCTAGTCACTAAGTTCACCAAAGTGCACCAACAACCTATGCTAAGCAATACAAGCAACAAGGTGATAGCAAGGTATAAATACTTCAAGAATGATGGCTATCACAATGTAAAGTGCATAAGTAAAGGGCTCAGTTGAGACATAACAGAAGGACGTGGAGACGAAGATTTGTTTCCCGAAGTTCACTTCCAAAGAAGCTACGTCTCCGTTGGAGAGGTGTGATGTTGCAATGCTCTCCGAACGCCACAAATGGCTCACCTCGAGGTGTGGTGGCTCGATGCTCACCAATCGCCACACAAGGCCTCACCCTGGATGTGGAAGCACGCAACTCACCGACGCCACAAAAGCCTCACCCTATTCTCCCGAGTGCGCAGCACAAAAGGCGGGCTCTCGCTCCACTATGGGACGCTTGAGGGCGGTCACCGAACCCGTACAAAATTGGGGCTAACACCACAACTCAATTGGAGGCTCCCAACAACAAAGCCACAAAAGGCTACAATGCCACGAAAGGCCAACAATGCCACAAAAGGCTACAAGACCACAAAAGGTCAACAATCCAACCACACAAACGTCTAGGGTTCCAAGGAACCCAAGAGAAACAAGATCACAATCTTGAACTCGCCGAATCTCCGAGGAGAACTCAAACCTATGCACCAAATGCAAGGGCAAGTCCTTCTCTCCCAAATTCCAACAAAGCTACAAAAGCTATTGGGGGATAAGGGAGGAAGAACACAAGAGGAGAACACAAAACTCTCCAAGATTTAGATCCCAATGATTCCTTCACAAAGAAGGGATTTGACTTGGGGGGATTGTAGATCTAGATCTCCTCTCTCAGATCCCTCAAAAAGATGCAAGAATCATAGGAAGGGAAAGGGAGAGGGAAAGCTTCTTCAAGGTTAAGAATGGAGTAGAGAGAGAAAGCCAAGAACCAAGAAGAAAATCTAGTACCCACGAAGGGGAAGAGGAGCCCCTTTTAAAGGGCTCCCAGATCTGCCCGTTATGGGCATTCGCGACTCCTGGCTGGAACTTCCGGTGGGAGGCCGGAAGTTCCAGTGGCACACAGCCAACGGTCAAAAACTGCAGAGCGAGAAACTGAAAAAAGCGAATCCTGGTCGGAACTTCCGGTGGGAGCAAAACTTCCGGTGTGTTCCGACAGAAGTTCCGTCAAATAGACATATTCAAAACAGAAGGTTACTGAACGTGAGCGGAACAAGACCCGAAACTTCCACCGGAACTTTTGGCGGCAAAGATGCCCTAGAGGAACTTCTGGTGGGAAGTCGGAACTTCCGGTCAGGGAAATTCCAGAAACCAGAAAACCAGAAACGCAATAACTTTTGCATCCGAACTCCAAACGGGATGAAACCAATTTTGTTGGAAAGATAACGACGAATAGAATCCAACAAAATTACCTTGGGAGAAATATTGGGTATCACCTTGGGAGAAAATATCATGAATATATATGTGAAGTATCCCCCAAGGTGTGGAGCCGGAAAACTCGCAAGATCAAAAACCGCAATAAGATATGCAAGTGAAATCCTTAGATGATGAACTAGAGCTTGTTATGATGGTGACCACAAGCTCTAGATCCTCTCATGGACAAGAACCAACTAACAACCAAGAAACATGATTCTATGAATGCAAAGGTTTGAGCTCTCTCTGAACGATGCAGACGAGACACCCGCTTTAGAGCCCCTCTTGATAGCACGGCTATCTATCCTAAACCCGGTCTCCCAACTAACAAAACGAGACCGGCAAAAGAAAAGCCCTATCAAGAACATACCTTTGCCTTGAGCATCACACTTGAACTTGATGTAGACCGTCTTGTTCTTCTATAGTGGGAACACCTTTCTTGGATGCTCTTGCTTGATGAAGATGAAGACTTGCAAATTGCTCCCCCATACTCCATGGGGAAACCTCTTCTTTCAACTTGTCTTCATCATTCCATGAGCATGAGAATGGCAAGCTTCAAGCATGAGATCTTCTAGAGATGGCGCATCTTGAGCTCGCCCTTCTTCATCCCTTCTTGAGGTTGATCCATCTTGATGCAATTCGTTGCACATGCCTTGATCAACCTTCAAGCTCCTTCTTTCTTCAAGATTCCAAAGGGCACAAAGCCCTTGGACATTTCTTCATCTTCCAACCTTGAGACCAACACATGGATCAAGCGATGCCAATGGACAAACCTACAAGTGAAACTCAATTTACACATTAGTCCATAGAGATTGTCATATGGGGGCATACATGCCCTTTCATTCTCCCCCATTTTGGTAATTGATGACAATCCCTTAGCAAGGGTTTAAATATGACAATTAGGAACCAAAGAGGTTGCCCCAACATCAAATACTACACAAGTATGTGATGTTGGTACAGCCACAATATATAGAGCAAACTCCCCCACAATCTATGCATGTGTGATGAACTTGAATTTCATTGCATAGATTGCCAACCGTTACTGTTGGTTGAGTTTCTTCTATATATTCAACATGCAAAGCAACCACAAAGATGCAAAGCAACCACAAAGATGCAAGAGCATGAGAGGCAAATGCTTAATAACATACCCAAAGCAAAGGCCAACTTCCCTTAAACCCTCCAAAACTTCTCCCCCATTGGCATCGATTGCCAAAATGGGTGAAAAGTTCTAGACGGCCAATATAGTGAGAATTCCTCCAAAGGTGTGCATATGCACAAGTCAAATGATGAGTACTTGGGAGGAAGTAAAACTATATTGAGGACCAAAATATTGCAAAATGACAATAAAATAAATAAACTTAAACAAATAAAGCGAGCAACTAAAAGATCCAAAAGGACCAAATGAGAAACCAACAAATGATATCAAATGGAAACAACAACAAGAGTGTTTAAATGAGAATAGAGAAGCTCCCCAAAAAATTGTGCAAAGTTTGGAATATTTGTATTGAATACAATATGCACAAATATGGAATCCTTGCTCCCCCATAAGCATTTAACCCACAAGAAATGAGAAATAAGGAAATTATGCACTTATTAAATGAATTAGAGAAGCTCCCCAAAGATTGTGCACCAATTATAGTATTTGTATTTGGAAACAACATGCACAACCATGGACTCCTCACTTCTCCGAACTCATTTAACAATGCAATAAAAGGACAAATAATTGGAACCAACCGAAGAATCAAAAATAAGTAAGAGGTGGTTTCCAAGAAATGCAAAAAGCAACCAAAGAATGATCTACTCTTGTGTGTATAAATTTCTAGGTGGAAAATATGACAAAGACAAGTGCCCACAAAGAAACATGCACACACAAAATAGATACTCAAGAAAGCATATGAAAACCAAAAATAAGTCATAGAACATACCAATAAGATGTTTTGCTCGAAAGCATGCCCAAGGGCTCAAATATATATTATTGTATATCAATGAACTTCAAACACCAACATACCCCATACAACACAAGTATTCTCAAGGGAAGAAGAGGATAGAAGGAATATATGGAGAAAGGAAACAAGTATCACAAGATAGAAATCAACTTGGCAAAATACTCACTATTGCACATGAGAGATATTAAGGAAACGATATGCAAGAAAATTGCTAGATTGACATATTTGGGATTAGTGAATCATGAGCATGATTTAGTATAGTCCCCATTATATGCACTCATCTCAACATACAAACATTTGCAATAGAGAGAACATGTTCAAAACCAAAGCAAGAAATCCAACATATGCAAGTACTCAAATTTATGCCAACAAGCAACCTACAAAAGGTTGAGAACAAGATATGTATGCATGAGAGAGAGATACTTGTTACCGAGATATAATTGGGAGGATGAAGAAGATGTGAATTTATTGATCATCCTAGCTTGCATCCAATTGACATGTAGACGCTACTTCTTCCTTGTTCATGATACAAGCACCCAATGTATATCCCAAAATACCTAAAACACAAATAAGTACAAAATGGTCCCCAAACAAATTGGGTCCAAAGTAGTTAGTGAAACTACAATACATAGGAGATCCCCCACACAAATATGTGCATATTGATATGAAATAGAATTTCATGCACATCTTAAACCATTAGGATTTGGTGGCGTTTCCCCTTTATATTGGATCAAAGAAAGCAAGCATGCCATAACATATACAAGAAGTAAATATGCATGCATAGGCTTTCAAGAACCAAAAGGAGATACAATTTGAACAAAAAACACCAAGTAAACCAATAAGACACACACAAAAGTGTGACTCGATAAAAGGTGTCCAAATTGTATCAAAGAGCCAAATCAACACATGAAAGAACACAAGTTAAACAAATGAACTAGAAAGAGCCAAAAAAAGGATAAGAAAAATATCAAGGCTCAAGGATTTATCTCATCCTAAAAGAATAAAACAAGTGAAAAGGAATGAGATAAAACCAACTCCCAACAAGAGCAAGGAAATAACAACCAAAACAAACTCTTCACACTTTTCATGATGGCACACAAAGTACCAACACGAAAAGGATCGAGCTTCCAAGCAAAAATGGATCAAATCAAGAAGCATAAAACAATGTTCTAGATAATATAGGAGAGCTCCCCCATAAGTAGAGCATTATATATAATTTTGCCTTTGAATGAAAAATGCCCACAAATGAGATCATCACTACTACCTACACTAAATAAAACACAAGGGGATAGAAATAACATAAGAATATCCATAAGAGGCAAGGAAAGCTTGGGAGCAAATGGAAAAAAAATTCTTGGCCAAAGATAAGACAAATAAGAAAAGTCCAAACCGAATATGATCAATGAATTCTACCATATATCAAGTACTAAATGTCGAAGGACAAGAAGTAAAAGGGATAATTTTCCCGAGGTATTTTGCAAGAATATCCAAGATCATATTCACACAAAGAAGCATACAACAAGATAGGAATTAAGCTTGATGCTTCAAAAGAGATTCTTGATTGCTTCAAATAGTCACACAATCACTAGTGATTGGATTAAACAGAAGCAAGTGGTTCCCATGAGGATATATAGATCCAATTATGAGGAAACACATACCAAGAATCACTCTCACAAACAAGATCCAAAAGATGAGCAATAAAAGCATTTAAGCAAATTGGAACTTGTATGAGCAAATGTGCCACATAGGAACTAGATAATTCTCAATATCAAATCTAAGTGGCACTACCTCAAATGTCCACATTTTCTAGGTTTGTAATATGCACAAAGCATATGACTCCCCCATAATGTGATAAACCAAGAAATCTCAACAAGAGGCAAGAAAATCAAAATAGAGGTATTAATGGACATTATGAAATATTAGTTTCTCATGAGAGAGACATACCACATAGAGACAAGATAAACATGCAATAAAACTACTAAGTGGTTTTCCTCATGTACACACATTCTAAGATTGTGGAATGACCAAGCATGACACTCCCCCAAAACGGAATAGTCCATTAATCCCTCACAAGAGCCAAATAATATACCTACTAGAAACAATAAAGGCTCCAAACCAAAACGCAAATACATGGTGTGCCAACCAACATACACAAATATACAACATAGGTCAATATAAGTAAGTGGGAAGCACAACATGTATAAACACATGCAAGGTACAAAACCAACACATGCACAAGGGAGCAAGTAACTATAATGTAAAGGAGTTTAGCACAAGTTACCGAAAGGAGGAACATTGGATAAGGGATAGAAGCACGATAACCAATGACTTGAATTTGATAACAAGAAAATGATGAAGATCCCTCAATTCTTCATAATGTAGCCAAGTCACAAATGCCCTCCAAAAACACCTATTGATCAAGTTTTGGCTTGTTGGTCCCCAACCAAGTTGGGTCCTAAGAAGTTAGTCACAATAGGCTTGGACACCCAAATGGTTCTTTTCTTGACACCACTTTGGGCACCAACAAATTTGGCAAACACATTGCCAGCCTCATCCTTACAAAGTAAATAAGCATCCTCAATCAAGATAGGATGGGATGAGGAGTTACCCATGGTGCATGAGGAAGAAAGGTGCCCCTTCTCACGGCATATGTAGCAAGTTCTTCCCTTGACATATTTCTTCTTGGGAGGAGCTGCACCATGAAGAAGAGCTTGAGGCTTCTTGGGAAGTGGCCAATCTTGAGCTTGTGGAGGAGCTTGAGGCCGCTTCCCTTGTTTCTTCTCACTAAGAGGCTTCTTCTTCAATGGGCAATCCCTCACATGATGCCCTTCTTCCTTGCACTTGAAGCACAGAATGTTGGCCGTATTCTTCACTTGTCCTTGGACCTTCTTCTTGTTGCCCTTGTGCTTCAACGAGTTAGTGGGCTTACTCTTGGTGTTGGAGTTGAATCCAAGCCCACTCTTGTCACTTGGGGGTCATCGCACACTCAACATATTCTTGAGCATGGTCTTCCCTTCATGACACCTTTTCAAGTCATTCTTTAAAGAAGTGACTTGAGCCTTGAGCTCTTTGACTTCCTCTACATGGTTAGTATCAACAACAATACTAGAGGAAGTAGAAGCTTCATTATTAGAGCAACAAGGCAAATGATGCAATTCATCACAAGATTTAGCATGGTTGTGAGAGGATGAATTACAAGGACTAGCACATGGCAATATAGTATTAGGAGTAGAAGTAGTGCTAATGTCCACATGAGGCCCACTAGATGTTACCTTTGACACAATGGCCTCATGAGATAACTCTAGCCTACCATGGGAGAGTAGAAGATCCTCATACGAGATTGAGAGCTTGGCATGACTTTCTTCTAATCTCCCATAGTTGATTGTTAGAAAAGCAAGTTGAGCCTTTAGCTCAACATTCTCCTTCAAGATAGATGCTTCACATGAAATAGAGTTAGTAGCACAAGCATCATCAATTAAAGCAAGAGGTGAGGGCAACTTGGAAAGCTCTTTAGAATATGAAGCTTTAAGTTGATCATGTGACTCGGTGAGTTTGATGAGCTCACCCTTGATGACCCTAGAGCCATTGTTGAGGTGCTCAAAATCCTCAAGGAGTTTAGCATAGGCAACTTCAAGTTCATCATTTTTAATTTGAAGAGCACTTGCCACCTCAAATTCTCTATCATGAGATTTCCTTACTCTAGATAGCTCTAGAGCAAAGGACTCCTCAAGAGATTCCTTAGTGGTTTGTTACTCTTCAAGAGATTCATTTAGGTTGGAAATTTCATTAGCATACTCACGCTCAAGACTACTTATTTTATCTATTTTGTCCTCATGCTCATATATTAGTTGCCTACTTTCAATAGCACAAGTCAAGATTTTAATGAAAGTAGAGCAAGCATTTTTATTAGGATGAAGAGCACGAAGGCCTAGCCCCCCTTCTCTTTTAAAGAAGCAACATCATTATCTACTTCTACATGATCAACATTCACATCATCATGAGATATATTGAAGTCCAAAGGAGAGGTTACCTTTGAACCCTTAGCCATGAGGCACAAGTGAACATTGGAAGAAGATGATGATGAGGGAACACATGAAGCTCTAATGACAACCTTGCCTTGGCCCACACATTCTTCATGTTCCTCTACATGTTTAGCAACACAATAACTAGAGGAAATAGAAGCACATTTATCATGGCAATAAGGCAAAGCAAGCATATCATCATGAGATATATTCAATCCATTTCTACATGATATGCAAGGGAAATCAACACTAGGATGTAAATCACATATGGTCCTACAAGTGTTAACGCCCAAAGATACAACATTGCAATGAGATAGAGACAAAGAATCATGAATGGAAATCTCACTATCTACATTGCAAGTTCTATCACCACTCACCATATCATTACCTTGTGACAACTCACATGTTGGTGTAGTGGAAGAAGATGAGAACTCATCGCGGCCGGAGTTGGATGGAACACAATCATCCTTATTAAGCTTGGACACATCATATTTTGCTTGAAGCTTGGTCCATATCATGAGCGTTCCGGAAAGGCATGATTGAGGAAAGAACTACAAAGCTCACAACATTAACAAGCACATTAGATGCTTGAGCTTCGAGATAAGAGTTTGTCTTCTGCTCCAAAGATAGATTTTGGGGATCCTTAGGAGGATACAAACCCATATCTATAATTCGCTCAATGGTTGGGTCAATGGTCCAAAAATGACTAAGCATGCGAGTACGCCAAACATCATAATGTGTGCCATAAAAAGCAAATGTGTGAGAGTGCACTAAACCCCTAGGAGACATCTTTACTCTCTAGGTGGTGAAGCCTAAAAGCGATATACCTTGCTCTGATACCAATTGAAAGTACAAATGAAGTCGCCTAGAGGGGGTGAATAGGCTTTTTAAAATTATTACGGTTTAGGCTCAAGTAAATGCGGAATAAAACTAACGTTTAATTTATTGAGCACAAAACCTAGCCACTAAGTTCACCTAAGTGCACCAACAACCTATGCAAAGCAATACAAGCAACAAGGTGATAGCAAGGTATAAATACTTCAAGCACGATGGCTATCACAATGTAAAGTGCATAAGTAAAGGGCTCGGTTGAGAGATAACCGAAGGACGCGGAGACGAAGATTTGTTTCCCGAAGTTCACTTCCAAAGAAGCTACGTCTCCGTTGGAGAGGTGCGATGGCGCAATGCTCTCCGAACGCCACAAATGGCTCACCTCGAGGTGTGGTGGCTCTATGCTCACCCAACGCCACACAAGACCTCACCCAGGATGCGGAAGCACGCAACTCACCGATGCCACAAAAGGCTCACCCTATTCTCCCGAGTGCGCACCACAAAAGGCGAGCACTCGCTCCACTATGGGACGCTTGAGGGCGGTCACCGAACCCGTACAAAATTGGGGCTAACTCCACAACTCAATTGGAGGCTCCCAACAACAAAGCCACAAAAGGCTACAATGCCACAAAAGGCCAACAATGCCACAAAAGGCTACAAGACCACAAAAGGTCAACAATCCAACCACACAACCGTCTAGGGTTCCAAGGAACCCAAGAGAAACAAGATCACAAGCTTGAACTCGCCGAATCTCCGAGGAGAACTCAAACCTATGCACCAAATGCAAGGGCAATTCCTTATCTCCCAAATTCCAACAAAGCTACAAAAGCTATTGGGGGAATAATGGAGGAAGAACACAAGAGGAGAACACAAAACTCTCCAAGATCTAGATCCCAATGATTCCTTCTCAAAGAAGGGATTTGACTTGGGGGGATTGTAGATCTAGATCTCCTCTCTCAGATCCCTCAAAAAGATGCAAGAATCATAGGAAGGGAAAGGGAGAGGGAAAGCTTCTTCAAGGTTAAGAATGGAGGAGAGAGATAAAGCCAAGAACCAAGAAGAAAAGCTAGTACCCACGAAGGGGAAGAGGAGCCCCTTTTAAAGGGCTCCCAAATCTGCCCATTATGGGCATTCGCGACTCCTGGCCGGAACTTCCGGTGGGAGGCCGGAACTTCCGGTGGCACACAGCCAACGGTCAAAAATCTTGAGCGAACTGAAAAGCGAATCTGGTCGGAACTTCCACGTTCACGAAACTTCGGTTGGAGCGAAACTTCGGTGGAAGTTCCGGAGAGTTCATCAAATAGACATATTCAAAACAGAAGGTTACTGAACGTGAGCGGAACAAGACCCGGAACTTCCACCGGAACTTTCGGCGGCAAAGATGCCCTAGCGGAACTTCCGGTGGGAAGTCGGAACTTCCGGTCAGGGAAATTCCAGAAACCAGAAAACCAGAAACGCAATAACTTTTGCATCCGAACTCCGAACGGAATGAAACCAATTTTGTTGGAAAGATAACGACGAATAGAATCCAACAAAATTACCTTGGGAGAAATATTGGGTATCACCTTGGGAGAAAATATCATGAATATATATGTGAAGTATCCCCAAAGGTGTGGAGCCAGAAAACTCGCAAGATCAAAAACCGCAATAAGATATGCAAGTGAAATCCTTAGATGATGAACTAGAGATTGTTATGATGGTGACCACAAGCTCTAGATCCTCTCATGGACAAGAACCAACTAACAACCAAGAAAGATGATGCTATGAATGCAAAGGTTTGAGCTCTCTCTGTACGATGCAGACGAGACACCCGCTTGAGAGCCCCTCTTGATAGCACGGCTATCTATCCTAAACCCGGTCTCCCAACTAACAAAACGAGACCGGCAAAAGAAAAGCCCTATCAAGAACATACCTTTTCCTTGATCATCCCACTTGAACTTGATGTAGACCGTCTTGTTCTTCTATAGTGGGAACACCTTTCTTGGATGCTCTTGCTTGATGAAGATGAAGACTTGCAAATTTCTCCCCCATACTCCATGGGGAAACCTCTTCTTTGAACTTATCTTCATCATTCCATGAGCACGAGGATGGCAAGCTTCAAGCATGAGATCTTCTAGAGATGGCGCATCTTGAGCTCGCCCTTCTTCATCCCTTCTTGAGGTTGATCCATCTTGATGCAACTCGTTGCACATGCCTTGATCAACCTTCAAGCTCCTTCTTTCTTCAAGATTCCAATGGGCACAAAGCCCTTGGACATTTCTTCATCTTCCAACCTTGAGACCAACACATGGCCCAAGCGATGCCAATGGACAAACCTACAAGTGAAACTCAATTTACACATTAGTCCATAGAGATTATCATTAATTACCAAAACCACACATGGGGGCATACATGACCTTTCATCAACTATGAACGGAACTCGAGAAATATGTCTTACCCAAAACTTGGTGATCACAGCATCAGCAACTGTCGGAAAGCCCGGGATAAGGGTAGCCTGGTAGTCCTCCCAAGTAGTGGCTAGCCTTCTGACGCACTCGGGGGAAGTGTACTAGCCTGGCCAAAACTTCCTAATCAGAGCTCCAATCATGCTATTAGGAAGGCGGGGCTTGGTACCTGCAGGAAATGTCCAATTGCTGCACAATAATCAAACATTAGTACACATGCAAATTATTTATCACCAACAAGAAATTACATGTTTAAAATTCCAAATTAGTACACTTGATCAAGGCCATTTGGAATAATAAGGGCTTTCGCCTCCTGGGTCCTAGGCTTAAACTTCTCGTCAGGGACTCTCGATTCCCCACGATTCCACAATTTCTTCGGCGGCACCTGCACCTCCAACTCGTGTGTAGGGTCCTCCTTCTCTTTAGACTCCTCCTCCACCTCGGTTTCCGCCTCGTCTCTAGACGGCCCCTCCTCCCGCTCCGTCAGGAACAACTCAGGAGCCACGTCGCCAGAAGCGGAGGGTGGTGGGTCAAAGTCCACGCCTCCTCCCCCGCCACCTCGTCCTCGACCTCGTCCTCCTTCCGCCAACTCAGGGTATCGCGGATTGGGAGTTGGTTGTCTCCCACTCCGTGTAGCTCTTTTCTTGCGTTGTTTCAGCGCATTAAGCAACGACGACGATCTTGTCTTGCTGTTGCTCATATTGTTCAATCACTTGCATTAAGTAAGAGAAAATAGTTAAGCACAAAGACATAATAAAATGTATACACAAAGAATAAAGGCATAATGCAATTAAGAAAACAATTAAGTGCAAAGACATAATAGTATATAGACACTAAGCATAAAGGCATAATGCAATTAAGAAAATAATTAAGTGCAAAGACATAAAGTATATAGACACTAAGCATAAAGGAATAATGCAATTAAGAAAATAATTAAGTGCAAAGACATAATAGAATGCATTGAAAAATAAATACTCACTATCATTCTCATTCTCACTCCCATTCTCATTCTCACTATCACTATCTTTTGAGTTGAAAGCTAGATCATCATCGAAGGGTGGAGCCTCATCATCGTTGTCATCCTCCGCTTGGAACTTCTCGAGCATCTGTATGTCATGTAGATCCACCACTGACTCACCCCGAGTTTCTGCATTGTTCCCGAGGTCCTCAATATCAACAGGTTCTAACTCAAAGTGCCCGAAGTCCTCTTGCTCTTGATAGAAAATTCCCTCATATGTTATAGGGTCAATATTGTTTTAATTGTCCTCGGAGGGAATCAGTAGGTTACCATGTGGTGATACCTGGAACACGACTTCCCATCCCTTGAGTTCCGCTTTCTAGCATGGGTAGGGAAAATAATAAACTTGGTAGGCTTGGTGAGCCACAAAAAATACATCGGCTCCGCTATAGGTGGTTGAAGGCCTAACTTCAACTAACCCAATGGAAGGGGTACTTCTCAGTCCACCCCTTGGGTCGAACCAGTGGCACTTGAACAGAACGATATTGAGTTCGACGTTCGTACAATTGAAGGCCAGTTCGTATACATTCTCTAACCTTCCGTAGTAATCAAGGGAATTAGCTCCTCTGGTGAAGACCCCAGTATTTACTATTTTTGCATTCGGTCGCCCCTTCTGGTGCGTCTCTGTATGGAAGCGAAAACCATTCACATCATACTTCTCATACTTCATGAAGACACGGTTACAAACTTGGGAAACACATTTCAACTCACCTGACATCTCAACGTTGGGATCAGCTCCCTACAGGTACAGTTCAAATTTGTTGCGTTCATTAGTAACGTGGAATAAGAGGGACAAGTCACATATTGCAAGGTAAGAGGGATAGGTTAGAAATTAATTTTTCCATGAACCAGGACACAATTTTTTTTATTTCCAGGAGCACCCTCTTTTAGTAGAGTGTCCAACTCCATGGAAGAGGGATCCGTCGTTCCCGACCACTGTTCATCCGTGAATTCACTAAGAAGGAGCAAATAAGCATTAGACCGAGACCGAGTACTAGCTGCAAAGTAAATTGTTCACCATTTTACCTAATGAAATCAACCACTTCCTTCATGTTCATAAGCATGTAGAGCATTATGCAATCCTTCTCTTCCTTCTGCAAGCTATATTTTACTCCTTTACCGGCCTTGCCACCGGGAAATTGAAATAGTTCGAGCTTGGGGTCGTTCTTGGGCTGGTCGACATTGTAACGAGAGACCGGATTATGCATAGTGGGAACATCATCAGGCCAGTAAGTTGTCGCGGCGTCTGCCATCTCCCGAAGGCATGTTGCCTCAGCTATGCATGCTTCAATCTTGGCTTTGTTTCCAGTTATCTTTCGGATATACTTAACCTCTCTCTCAATACAAAACTGCCAACGAAATTGCACCGGGCCACCCAAGAGTGCCTCGTTCGCTAGGTGCACAATGAGATGCGCCATCGGAGTAAAGAAGCCTGGCAGAAAGATCATCTCCAAATTGCATAGCAACTCCGGCCCCTGAACTTGCAGCTTCTCAATAATCAGAGGACATATCTGCGTAGCACAGAGCGTGCGGAAGAAATGGCTCAACTCCACAAGCACTCACCAGACTTTCTCGAGGAGATACCCTTGAACCATCACCGGCATCAGTCTCTCTATCCATATATGATAGTCGTGACTCTTGAGCCCGGTGACTTGTCCCGTCGAAAGATTGACTCCCTTACTTATATTTGAACAATAACCATCAGGGAACATCACGACGTATTTGAGCCACCTGAATGACTCCTTATTTTGGACACTATCAAGGCAGTAGTAGGCATGCGGCTTGAACCAATTCTTTCGACGGATAGTAGGAGGCTGCATGTGTAATCTCTTCCCATCACAAAGCTTCTCATCATCGACTCTAGCCTTGACATTATCCTTTGACTTGCTAGGAATGTTCAGGACTGTGTGAAAAAGGGACTCCGCGACATTCTTTTATGTGTGCATCACATCAATATTATGGGGAAGTTCAAGGTCCTTGTAATACACGAGATTCGTTAAGGCTGCCACGTGAGTCCAGTTGTGCGTTACACCATATCCCGCAAATTGATGGCCAGTTCCCGGCGCTGCAGGCACGAGAGCACGTAGCTCGGCATCAACAGCTGCACCATCGAACTTGGGTACCTCTTTTACTTCATGCACAACTTTGCGCTTCTTGAAGTTCTTCCTGTCTTCTCTAAACGGATGCTTTCTTTTGAGGTATTGTCGATTCGTGTCAAACGCAACATACTTGCGACCCGACTTTAGCCAAAGAAACTCAAGTTGATGTCTACACACTGGGCATGGCCACTTACCAGCTGTAAACCATCCGCATGTTAGGGCGTACCCGGGCATGTCATGCATGGTATACTACAACCAAACTTTCATCAAGAAGTTTATCTCTGATGCTCGGTCATATGTCAATGTCCCGTGTATCCAGGAGTGGTTCAAATCATCCACAATCGGTTGCATGTAGACACTCAAATTCTTCCCCGGGTACTCGGGCCCTGGAATGATCAGCGACAAAAACATGGTATTCCGTTGCATTAATACTCCGGGAGGGAGATTGAGCGTAATAACAAACACCGGCCAGCAGATATACGAGGCCGTCGACATACCATATGGGTTGAAGCCATCTGTTGCTATCGCAATTCTGACATTCCGAGCCTCTTCTGCCCACTGGGGGTATTTGTCATCGAAGTTCTTCCATGCCTTACCATCATATGGATGTCCCATCTTCTTTCGTCTGTTCTCATCCTCGTATCTCTTCCCCTTCTTGTGCCAAGTCATCTGTTTGGCAGTATCCTCACTCAAGTAAAGCCGCTGGATTCTTTTGATGAATGGGAGATACCGAAGAATCTTTGTAGCGACCTTCGACTGCCTTATCTAACCATCCTTTCCCTTTACCTCATCATACCTAGAGGCCCCACAAATGGAGCAGTATTTGTCATCCGCAAACTGTTTCCAAAAAAAAAGGCAACCTTTTGGACAGCAATCTATCTTTTCATAATCCATGTTGAGCTCCTTCATGAGTCTCTTCGTTTCATGAAAGGTTTTAGGCAGACAATGCCCTTCGGGCAACATGTTACCACATGTTCTCAAGTTAGCTTCAAACTGAGCACGGGTGGCGGAGTGCTGGCACTTGTCGGCTAGACACTGAGAAATGGCATCGAGCTGAGAAATCTTTGCACCCTCATACAGAGGCCTCTTAGCCGCTGCCATCATATCAATAAGGCCTTCGTAGTTGGCTCCGGTTCCTAAGGTTCTGGTGGATCCTCCTGTGGAGGAGGCGAATTCGGCTGGTCGGCATCGATGAGATCATCTAGCCAGTTTCTAATCCCATCGTGCTCATAGCCATTGAGCCGCTGCCACATAACCTCGCCTCTGTCACGTTCGTACCAAGCAAAGTCGACCGGGGTGACATAGTGAGGCATGTACCCAGCTTGCAGAAGATGTCTATACATCTCATCCTTTCCCTGACGATGACGCTTATTGCAACGAGCGCAGGTACAAAGTGCCCGAACGATTGCCGTTGAACCACGTGCTAACTCATTCACTAACAAATGAGTGTTCCGCATCCACTCTTCTATTTTATTAGTCGCACTAATACGGCCACTTTACATCCATCCATTATCAACCATCCTCTTCTGCTTTGTTGGAAACCAAACAACAAATATAGCATTTTGTATCAAACAAGAGATTAAATGCTTCATATTCTTACGCATGCATCAACCTACATGTCTAATAGTAAAGAGGGTCCTAACCAGCCGCCGGATCCGTAGATTGGGTAAGTTCTCACTGGCTCTACCCCGATCCGAGCAGAATTTCGGCAGCATCTCCCCGCTGCTCTCCCGATACACGTCTCGACAAAAAGTCGAGAGGATGTGCATCCGGAGAACAACGAGGAGACGCCGCCGAAATCCTGTCTCGGATCAAGGTAGAGCCAGGAGAACTGCATCTAACTACTGATCACCTGCCGATAAAAGCCGTAAGCGTTACGGTTATTAATATGCGAGACCACTAATGCATATTAGTCCGCGTAACGCTTACAGTCAGGAATACGCCTAGGTAACGTGACTTGACTTGGCGATCTAAACACAAAAATAAACCTAGATACAAGAGAGGCGAACAGATTCTCACCCTCGATGGAAGAGGAAGTAGTCGAACAGCCGAGTGTCAGGGCCGGCGACGGAACTTGAAGACAGGATCGAGGTGTCTCCTACACCATCTCCCGCAACGACGGTCACTCCCGCAACGATGGTCAGTCCCGGAACACCACAAAATCTGTACATAAAGACAACACTTTATCTTGTGATCATCTAGAATACTTAAGAACTAATCAGGAAAACCCAAGAACCCTAATTATACTCTAAGAAAAACAAGAACACATTAATGAATAGAATTATAGCAAACAATCATCTAAGATCAACAATAATTTTTATCCTAATTTCTATCTACCTAATTTCTGCCCTAATCTTCCTAATCTTCCTACCTAAATAAGAACATTAACAACAATCATCTACCTACATAAGAAAATTACCTACAAAAATCATCTAACAAGTGCAAGAAAATTACCTACAACAATCATCTAACAAGTGAAATAAAATTACCTATAACAATCATCTAACTACAACAATCATCTAACAATCTAAGAAAATTAAAACAACCTAGTAACATACCTCTACCACGGGGAGAGAGGCGGTCAGGGAGGAGGGGTGAGACGGCCAGGGGAGGGGGTCAGGAGGAGGAGGAGAGGCACCGGGAGGGGTAGAGGCGGATAGGGGAGGGGGCGATCAGGGAGGAGGGAGATGCGGCCAGGGGGAGGAGGGAGAGGCGGCCAGGGGAGTGGGGCGGTCAGGGACGGGGGAGAGGCGGCTAGGGGAGGAGGGAGAGGCGGCCAGGGGAGGGGGAGAGGCGGCCAGGGAAGGAGGGAGAGGCGAGGGGGAGGGAGGAGGGGCGGCCAGGAAGGAGAGGAAGGCCAGGGGTGGGACGATGGAGAGGGGAGAGGGGAGGGGGTGGGACGGTAGAGAGGGGAGAGGGCCTCGGAGGCGGCGAGGGGAGGGGCACGGCGGCGGAGGCTCGGCGGCAGAGGCTCGACGGCGGCGGCTCGGGGATGATAGGGCTGGTCTGGTCCGAACGGGCTAGGCCAGCCCTTTGACTCGTGCCAACAGATCACCTACCATCGGCGTAGCTTTGATCGTTTGTTTTCCAGCACCTACGCCGACGGCCACCCTCGGCGTACCTCCTTTGCATTTTTTTGCACCAAATTATGATCTTATTTTGTATTTGTATTTATTTACTATTATTAATTATTTATCTTCTATTTTTTATTAATTGGCTGAATTTGTACCCTCCGAATAACAGTTCATGCCCACATGAAATGACGTTGCGAATTTTCTCACACCCCGAGAAATTTGCATCTTTGTATTTGTTATTATCGCATGTGTGTGAATTTTATGTATCACACATTTTGGAGGAGTTATTCAAAGATTCAATGCTTTTTCTTCGCCAACCCATTGTTTACACCATTCCTTACCAACCATTGGAAAATGGCCAGATCAATATAATAAGTGTTATGCGATGCAATAGACCATGTTACTCAACCAGGTTCTGGACTTGTATAAGGGCCGTTCAGGTGGAACCGGGTAGGATAGTGCCCCAACCTGTGAACCAACATGGTTTTACATCATCATATGACCTAAACAAACACAAAACAAGAGAGAGCTACGCCGGGCTACCCCTGTCAGAGGAACGTCTAGGGGGTAGACGATCCGAGGCCCCCAGATCAGGGTTCCGAGGAAAACCGTGCTCCGGGGCATAGGAATACCTCAAGAACTTGCAGGTGGCCCTAGCACATGCATGGAGGTGTGGTGTTGTGTTGAAACATCCAAAACCTACTAGTATCCGGGTGCATGCATGCGCTGTAACCTAGAAACGAAGGTTCTGGACTTGTATAAGGGTCGTTCAGGTGGAATCGGGTAGGATAGTGCCCCAACCTATGAACCAACATGGTTTTACATCATCATATGACCTAAACAAACACAAAACAAGAGAGAGCTATGCCGGGCTACCCCTGTCAGAGGAACGTCTAGGGGGGTAGACGATCTGAGGCCCCCAGATCAGGGTTCCGAGAAAAACCGTGCTCCGGGGCGTAGGAATACCTCAATAACTTCCATGTGGCCCTAACACATGCATGGAGATGTGGTGTTGTGTTGAAACATCCAAAACCTACTAGTCTCCGGGTGCATGCATGCGCTGTAACCTAGAAGCAAAGGTTCTGGACTTGTATAAGGGCCGTTCAGGTGGAATCGGGTAGGATAGTGCCCCAACTTGTGAACCAACATGGTTTTACATCATCATATGACCTAAACAAACACAAAACAAGAGAGAGCTACGTCGGGCTACCCCTGTTAGAGGAACGTCTAGGGGGGTAGACGATTCGAGGCCCACAGATCAGGGTTCCGAGGAAAACCGTGCTACGGGGCGTAGGAATACCTCAAGAACTTGCATGTGGCCCTAGCACATGCATGGAGGTGTGGTGTTGTGTTGAAACATCCAAAACCTACAAGTCTCCGGGTGCATGCATGCGCTGTAACCTAGAAGCGAAGGTTCTGGACTTGTATAAGGGCCGTTCAGGTGGAACCAGGTAGGATAGTGCCCCAACCTGTGAACCAACATGGTTTTACATCATCATATGACCTAAACAAACACAAAACAAGAGAGAGCTACGCTGGGCTACCCCTGTCAGAGGAACGTCTAGGGGGGTAGACGATCCGAGGCCCCTAGATCAGGGTTCCGAGGAAAACCGTGCTCCGGGGCGTAGGAATACCTCAAGAACTTGCATGTGGCCCTAGAACATTCATGGAGGTGTGGTGTTGTGTTGAAACATCCAAAATATACTTGTCTCCGGGTGCATGCATGCGTTGTAACCTAGAAGCGAAGGTTCTGGACTTGTATAAGGGTCGTTCAGGTGGAACCGGGTAGGATAGTGCCCCAACCTGTGAACCAACATGGTTTTACATCATCATATGACCTAAACAAACACAAAACAAGAGAGAGCTACGCCGGGGTACCCCTGTCAGAGGAACGTCTAGGGGGGTATACGATCCGAGGCCCCTAGATCAGGGTTCCGAGGAAAACCGTGCTCCGGGGCGTAGGAATGCCTCAAGAACTTGCATGTGGCACTAGAACATGCATGGAGGTGTGGTGTTGTGCTGAAACATCCAAAACCTACTAGTCTCCGGGTGCATGCAAGCGCTGTAACCTAGAAGCAAAGGTTCTGGACTTGTATAAGGGCCGTTCAGGTGGAATCGGGTAGGATAGTGCCCCAACTTGTGAACCAACATGGTTTTACATCATCATATGACCTAAACAAACACAAAACAAGAGAGAGCTACGTCGGGCTACCCCTGTCAGAGGAATGTCTAGGGGGGTAGACGATTCGAGGCCCACAGATCAGGGTTCCGAGGAAAACCGTGCTACGGGGCGTAGGAATACCTCAAGAACTTGCATGTGGCCCTAGCACATGCATGGAGGTGTGGTGTTGTGTTGAAACATCCAAAACCTACAAGTCTCCGGGTGCATGCATGCGCTGTAACCTAGAAGCGAAGGTTCTGGACTTGTATAAGGGCCGTTCAGGTGGAACCAGGTAGGATAGTGCCCCAACCTGTGAACCAACATGGTTTTACATCATCATATGACCTAAACAAACACAAAACAAGAGAGAGCTACGCTGGGCTACCCCTGTCAGAGGAACGTCTAGGGGGGTAGACGATCCGAGGCCCCTAGATCAGGGTTCCGAGGAAAACCGTGCTCCGGGGCGTAGGAATACCTCAAGAACTTGCATGTGGCCCTAGAACATTCATGGAGGTGTGGTGTTGTGTTGAAACATCCAAAATCTACTTGTCTCCGGGTGCATGCATGCGTTGTAACCTAGAAGCGAAGGTTCTGGACTTGTATAAGGGCCGTTCAGGTGGAACCGGGTAGGATAGTGCCCCAACCTGTGAACCAACATGGTTTTACATCATCATATGACCTAAACAAACACAAAACAAGAGAGAGCTACGCCGGGGTACCCCTGTCAGAGGAACGTCTAGGGGGGTATACGATCCGAGGCCCCTAGATCAGGGTTCCGAGGAAAACCGTGCTCCGGGGCGTAGGAATGCCTCAAGAACTTGCATGTGACACTAGAACATGCATGGAGGTGTGGTGTTGTGCTGAAACATCCAAAACCTACTAGTCTCCGGGTGCATGCATGCGCTGTAACCTAGAAGGGAATGTTCTGGACTTGTATAAGGGTCGTTCAGGTGAAACCGGGTAGGATAGTGCCCCAACCTGTAAACCAACATGGTTTTATATCATCATATGACCTAAACAAATACAAAACAAGAGAGAGCTACGCCAGGCTACCCCTGTCAGAGAAACGTCTTGGGAGGTAGACGATCTGAGGCCCTAGATCAGGGTTCCGAGGAAAACCGTGCTCCGAGGCGTAGGAATACCTCAAGAACTTGCATGTGGCCCTAGCACATGCATGGAGGTGTGGTGTTGTGTTGAAACATCCAAAACCTACTAGTCTCTGGGTGCATGCATGCGCTGTAACCTAGAAGCGAAGGTTCTGGACTTGTATAAGGGACGTTCAGGTGGAACCGGGTAGGATAGTGTCCCAACCTGTGAACCAACATGGTTTTACATCATCATATGACCTAAACAAACACAAAACAAGAGAGAGCTACGTCGGACTACCCTTGTCAGAGGAACGTCTAGGGGGGTAGACGATCCGAGGCCCCAGATCAGGGTTCCGAGGAAAACCGTGCTCCGGGGCGTAGGAATACCTCAAGAACTTGCATGTGGCCCTAGCACATGCATGGAGGCGTGGTGTTGTGTTGAAACATCCAAAACCTACTAGTCTCCGGGTGCATGCATGCGCTGTAACCTAGAAGCAAAGATTCTGGACTTGTATAAGGGTCGTTCAGGTGGAACCGGGTAGGATAGTGCCCCAACCTGTGAACCAACATGGTTTTACATCATCAGATGACCTAAACAAACACAAAACAAGAGAGAGCTACGCCGGGCTACCCCTGTCAGAGGAACGTCTAGGGGTTAGACGATCCGAAGCCCCCAGATCAGGATTCCGAGGAAAACCGTGCTCCGGGGCGAAGGAATACCTCAAGAACTTGTATGTGGCCCTAGCACATGCATGGAGGTGTGTTGTTGTGTTGAAACATCCAAAACCTACTAGTCTTCGGGTGCATGCATGCGTTGTAACCTAGAAGCGAAGGTTCTGGACTTGTAGAAGGGTCGTTCAGGTGGAACCGGGTAGGATAGTGCCCGAACTTATGAACCAACATGGTTTTACATCATTATATGACCTAAACAAACACAAAACTAGATCATAATTTGGTGTGGGCATGGACTGTTATTCGGACCATCGGGTAGGATTCGCAACGTCATTTCATGTGGGCATTGACTGTTATTCGGAGGGTACAAAATCATCCAATTAATAAAAATTAGAAGATAAATAATTAATAATAGTAAATAAATACAAATACAAAATAAGATCATAATTTGGTGCAAAAAAATGCAAAGGAGGTACGCCGAGGGTTGCCGCCGGCGTATATGGGTTGACTCTACGCCGACGGTAGCCGTCGACCGTCGGCGTAACGTTGCCGCCGTTAGGGGTCCGTCCTGTCGTTGCCGGCAAAGGCCACGTGTCTGCGAGCTACGCCGAGGGCTTGCGTCGCCGAGGGTAGCCGTCGGCGTAGTTTATCCTACGCCGACGGTGCGGATACGCCGAGGGCTGGCGAAGGGGGCTGGCCTGGTCCGGTCCTACGCCGACAGCCCCGACATTTGGCCGTCGGCGTAGCGTCTGGCCGTCGGCGCACCGCGCCATTCCTGTAGTGTGTGTCCCTTCGTACTACTGTCTTTAGTATGATTTTCTTGATCAATACTCAATACATACTAGATCACCTGTTGTTGATGTGTTCTAGAGTTATATTGTGATGCAAAGGATTCTGCCTTGTTGGAATTAACATCACATAACGCCATGTTCAGTTGAGTCTGTCTGGTTTATACTTGTTTAAGTCTCATAACGACAAGTTAATTTTTATAAGTTGATAACCAAGTAACAGTGGTCCTATTTATCAAAATTTACATGAATAATTGGACATATATCTATGATCTGAAGTAGAGCATCAACTTTGATTCAGAATGTAATTTGTCCCTTGGCACTACGGTCTTTAGCATAAAGTTTGTGGTCAATACTCGATACATACTAGATCACCTCACAGCAACATGTTATGTTGAGGCCACCTTGTAAGCTGTTGGTGTTTAGTCATGTTGAGGCCAAAGTGTTCTGGTTTGTTGGAATTAACATCACATAACGTCATGTTCAGTTGAGTCTGTCTAACTTAGCGCTCTCCAGATATGCTAGACTATTTGTTGTCAGCACTTGTCCTTTTTGTTTCTTAAGTACTACTACTAACTAGTATTATGCATACTTGCCAGAGCAAGGATGAAGTCCTACGAGTACAGCAGGATATTCTTTTGCAGGCCGTCAAGATTATAAACTCCCATGGTGTTGAATTGGGCGATCCAATCCCATCGTCTGATCTTGAGGTGCTTCTGGAGGCTGCAAGAATATCAAGTTCAACAGGGCTGAGTTCGATAGCCCAACACGCTGATACGGATGCATGCTTTTCAATTTCCTAGGGTAATTGTTTCTTGTTGATTATTTTGCCAGAATTAGCATCGAAAGTTTTGAATCGTCTCTTATTTGACAGAATAACATCATTGGCAGGTGAATATCATTGGTCCGTGGAGGGGTACATATCATACGTGCTGGAGGAAGTTTCTGTTACACAAGTAACCATTCTTTTGTTGATCTTGTTAGAAGTTGAATAGTATGAGTCATGCTCCTTCTGTCTCGATCACGATGCTTGTTCATGTAAAACCCAGCAAAGCTTGCTTGGCCTAGCGGTTAATTAGCTCCAAACCTTCAAACATTCAGTTGTGTAGGCTAGCATTGAACGCTTGCATTTGCATCTTTACAGCACAACTGAAGAACCGCTGACTTACGTACATACGTTGTGTGGGAACACGTGCGTCAAGGACGCCTGTGATAGATTTCTTTTTTTGAGCGTTCGTGTGATAGATTCTCTTTGCAAGGTTCCGCTACGTTTGTTCCGAAGCTGAACATGGATAAGCTGTGTACTACTTTGCTATTGTTCTCTATTGATTACCTGATGATAATGTTTGCCATATTACAAGCTTATGTCTGTGTGTCCCAAAAAATAACCCGACAGCACTCAACATACGAGGCGAGAGGCTTTGTTTGTAGGGAAATGATATAACTCTTCGGAGGGATTGCATCCCCTGCTAAGACTTGACACGCGTCCAGACTCCCGCGTGGATCACGAGCGACCTCATGTCTTGTCCTCTCCAGCCGTCTTCTACCTGCTTTTTTCCCCATTGACGCCATGAATCCCGCAGGCCCTCACCACAAACCATTGCCCCCCCGTCGCCACCGTCCCCCGGCGTCGTCGCCGCCGCTATTCACGACCTCCTCGGACTTCACCTCACCACCGCCACTGAGTCCCCATCTCCGGCACCGGCCTCCCACATCTCCACATGTTCCTCCGCGTTGCCGCCGCTGTTGATGAGATCCTCGGACTTCACCCTCACCACCGCCCCTAGTCCCCATCTCCGCCGCCGGCCACCCCATCTCCCATGTGCTCCGCCATGCGCCCGCGTCGGTGGTGGTGCCGCCTCAAGCATGTGCTGTCCCATGGCGACAGTGGTACTGCCGCGGGCAGGTGCTGCCTGCATCAATGGTGGTGACACCCAGCTCCGTCTCCGCCAAAGGTGCACCGCGCCGCCGCTCACTGTTGCTTTCCTAGGGCTGCTGCTACCAACCGTGGTAAACTCTGCTACCTACAGTGCCAAGAGTTGCTCTCTTCGGCGGCGGGCTCTGCTACCTATGACGACGAGAATTGTGGTGGCGGGCAGGCTCTCTAGATGCTACAATAGTAGCATTTTTTTGCTATTTCTGTTATATAATTTTGCTATAATAGCACAAAGTATTTGCTATGATATTTTTGACGAAAGTGCTCAGCAAAATCGATTTTGCTACTTCAGCCATTGGCGATGTCTCCGACGAGGTCGTTTTTTTTTGCTACATTAGCATTTTTTTTTTTTGCTATCACCGTTTTGCGATTTTGCTACAATAGCGTAAAATTTTGCTACATGGTCTACGGTGAGGTCTACCGGCGAAACCTCCGGCGAGTCTCCGGTAAGGTCAAATATGCTACATTAGCACAACCTTTTGCTACACAGTCGGCGGTGAGGTCTCCGGCGAAATCTTCGGCAAGGTTCAGTCTAATTTTGTATTTTCTGGGCCGAACCGTTTTTTGCTACATGTAGCAGAAGCGGACTTATTTGTAGCAAAAACGGGTAAGTTTGTAGCAAAAACGGGTAAGTTTGTAGCAAAAACGGAATTTACATGATTTTTGAGGACACGTGTTAGCAGGGGAATCCGGGTGATTTTGAGGAATTATCCCCTGGGTAACGCGTAGTACTGTCCTTGTTTGTACTGACAGCTCAGTCTGTCTTGATGGAAAGACCGCGATTTTCTATTATACTCCTTTCGTTTTAAAATATAAAATGTTTTAGTTTTATACAGTTAAAAAATCTAGGCCGGTCTTTTTTTAACGTGTAGGTTCACTCCAAACCTATCTAAACTTAAATACTAAAAGAAGTGCATATACATTAGCTTCATAAAATTAAATTATCTTATACTTTAAAACGGAGGGAATAATACTGTACTAGACGGGACATTGTACTCCATATACTACTACCAAAGTCGCTCCTCTAAAACCACGTATTCTTCAACTGTTGATAGGCACTGATTTTGTTTTCCAACTGTTACAACCGAGCACTGCAACCTACTATGTTGCAAAACTGACAACATAGCACGGGAAATAACCATCAAAGTTAACAATACATACAAGAGAAATACTCGTATTACCATACATATAAAAGAACCAACGGTCATCTCCACTCGCCTATCCAGGACGCCGATCCGGACGTTGAATTTAGATACGGACGCTGAAAATCGGCCCAGTCGCGTTTCCAGGAATCTGTTTTTGTTCGGATTTGGGCCAACTTTGGTCCGGACTCCCTAGGCCATACCTAGGATCCCGGGTACATCCTGAGAACGCTGAACTAAGCGAATTGGCCGAGTGGACCAGCATGGCAGCGACAGAAGCCGAGTCGTTGTCATCCTTCCCGCCGTTTCCCTTTTCCCGCCCTCGCCGCTACACCCCTTCCGCTCTCGCCACCGAACTCGGCCTATAAAAGGCGTACATCTCGCCGTCTCTCTTCACAGTCTCTCACACCGCTCCCAACTCCGGCGAACCGCAGACGCTCGCACCTTTCTACCTCCTCAACTCCGCCGAAAAGCCATGGCCGAGAGATTTCCCGGCGACATCGCGGCGGCGAGCGGCCGACGCACGCTACAGACGTGGGAAGCCCGGCTGCTCCACGAGACGGGCTATACGGCGCCGCTGGACTGTCGTCTCCCCTTCGCCTGGCAACTTAGCGCCAGCGGGATCCCTATTCCGCCGGTGCCAGTCGACGAGGACATCGTCGGAGAGATCCAGGCGGCGCTAGCCGCCATGCAAGACCCGGATCTCGTCGAGGATCCTGGCAACCTGGTCTTCTGGAGGCAGTTCTTCGCCGACATGCGCCTCCAGGATCTCGCCCGACACGATGGACCGCTGGGCTCGCCGCCGCCGCGTCACAATTTGGCTTTTCGCCGCCGCTGGTGAAGCATTCCAGGACGAACTCTCGCCGCCATCATGGAGCACATCCAGGTCGGCGACCACCCCCGCCTCGGCCTGTAGAGCGGCGTCCGTCATCGACCATAGCGGCGGCGGCCTTTTCCTACTCCCTCCGACTCATATTAATAGACTTGGATTTGTCAAAATTTAGATGAATCTAGACACTATTTAGTATATAGGTTCATCCAAAATTTGACAAATCCAAGTCAAATAATATAGACCGGAGAGAGTAGTTAAATTCGATGTAATATATGCGTCTTTGCCATAGTTTAATGAAATCCGTCTATATTCGCCCAAATTTCACCATATTTAACTGAATTTCGCCGAACCTGGGAGCTCGGCCTGAGAACGCGAGTGAAAAACTCGGCGTTCCCAAAATGAGTTTCGTCCGGCCAAAAAAAAGTCCGGATTTCGGACCTGTTCGTCCAACGACGTTGGAGATGCTCTTACTAAGTGAGAGGAAGTGTAAAAAAAGTGCGAATAACTAAAGTGATTTTAAAAAAAGGTATCTTCGTCCTAATAATCTTGGTCCAGCATGGAGGGACTGTGACCACCGGCGGATTTAAGGCCCCTTCTTTTTAGCTTCCTAGAGAGATTCGAGGTGGTGGACCGCATAATCTAAAAAGAACACGTCCGCTTCAGCTCAGTTTATTTTATAGATGCAACTGGTCCGGGTCGCCCCATTGGCCCTCCGTCCCGGACCTTATTTTTGTTACCATCAGGTTACAGGTTTGGCCCGTAAATAAATAGGATCCAACAGATTCGGATCCTTACGACCCTAGGGTCGAACCTCTCCTCGAATATACGAAAGTGCCGACCGCATCATCTTTATGGTTTGCAATCGCAACAACTCGCCAGGAGCAACTGATGCAGGCTCGTCGGAAAAAAGGGAGCCGCACGGACGGCTGCATTGAGCAAGATGAGCCCGCGGGGGAGGTGGCGACGGAAAGGAACAAGAAGGTGGTGCTGCGGGATTACATCAGCTGCGCGCCATTGGAGGATGCTCGTCAATGGCGGTGTCGTGCCAGCGGTACGGACCAGCGGGCAATAACTTCCCGCGTGCCGGCGCAGTCGCCGCCCACTGGCCGCCTTCGTCTTCGCCAGCCGGAGTCGGCCGATTGGGCGGTGCCCGTCGACGAGGACACCTTCGCCATAAAGATGGTGATGGAGCAACATTGATTCGCGCCAGAGTCACGGACATTCTCGCCGTCGGACGGACCGTGGGAAGAAGCGCCTCCGTGTCCGGGCCGACAGAGGGGCGAGCTCGGCGTGGTCCGCCTCGCTCGCCTACCGAAGCGCCCGCTTCGTCGTCCTCGACGACGAGGAAGCCGCCCTCCCACTCCCCGAGGCGGCGACGCCGCCGGAGCTCCGAGCGACGACGACGACGATGGCAGCGAAGAAGACGGCAGGGCCGATCCCGGCTATACCTCTTTCTACGGCAACCTCGGCATGTATAAGCGGCGGCGGCTTGGCGACGGCATCGGCGGCGTCCTTTTTTATGTTTTTTAATTTATTATCTAGCCTAAATTCGGTTGTTCGCCCAAATTCGATGTAATTCATCTATTTCGCCCATAATCAATAAAATCCGCCTAAATTTATAAAAATTTATTAAATTTTAGCTAAACGCGGGAACTCGGCCTGAAAACGCGAATGAAAACCCGCGGTTCCAAAACCGAAAACGAGTTTCGTCGGGAATTGATCCGGATTTCGGTCCGAAATCACCCAAGAGCGGTAATGCTGTTAAGAAACTCGGCTTCTCGTGCGTGGCCGCACGTCCAGTTGCAGAAACTGTAACTCCTACATCCCGCCGTTCCTGATATTATTGAGAGCGTTAGGCAATCCCCACCGTCGACCTAGTGCAGTATAGCTCAGCAGCCAACGGTACAACGACGTGGTGTTAGCTAGCCAGGGGCAAACCTCGGATACCCCTTTACCCTACAAGGAGATAATCGGTCCGACCCGTGGACCTGTGATTTTCTAAAAGGTTTGGAGGTCCAACACTAGGTCCAAACCGGACCGGACCCGTTGCATCATGAGTCATGAGTTTATTTGGACCGCGAATCCCAATTCCTTTGATAACGCAGAATCGGCCTCCGACCTGATCGTGGGACAGATTCCCGGGCTTCTCCTCCTGACCGAATCGGTATTATCCTTATCGTACTTTCTCGGTTTTAAAATATAAGATGTTTTAATTTTATTAAAAAAATAAATCTATATTTTTTTATGTATATATTCACTATAAATTTAATAAACCTACATACTAAAACAGATCTAAATACATATGCTTCACGAAGCTAAAACATCTTATATTTTAAAACGGAGGGAGTATATATTTACGAAAAGTGCCACCGAATCGCTATCAAAGAGGTATCCAGAGCTCGGCTCGCATCGACACAGAGCGAGAGCTGCGGTTGTGCGCCGCTGTGATGACTGCCCGTCGACGCCGCGACTGCCCGCCGCCCAGCCAGTCTCCCCGTCTGTCCGCCCCGTCAGTCTCCCCGTCCGCCGCTCGCGCCGCCTCCACCGCTTGCCGCCGCCTCTCAGCCCGCCCACGGCTCGCCGCTCCATCGCCGATGTCCGCCACCTCGTCCACCCGCCACATCCTCCGTTGCCGCGCCTGAGAGATGCTAGGGACCGCCCCCTCCCTACCCGATCTCGCCTGCTCCCCCGTCCAACGACCTCGACCTCCAGGCGTCCCCATCTTGTCCTCCCAGCCATGTTTGATGTTGTGCTGATTTCTTTTCATGCTAGTTCATTGCTAGTGAATGACCATGTTTGCTGATGCTAATTCCAAATGTTCTGATAGTAATTGCTAATTGTCTTCTAGTAAATGGTACACGTACAGTGCATGCTAATAACATTTCCAGTATACGAGCTAATTACATTTTCAAAATATTACAGTAACGGTTAGTCAGATTTTAAAAATTATCCACACCCTCCTCACATAACCTAGAAATTTAGACCATATATAGATTTTAGGGGTGTTTTAGACATTTCACAAGTCAACATATCTAGAATTTCCATTTCTAGAAGCCACAAAAAATGGAAGGACCCTGGTTCTCTGAGCTTCTCTCCACCACAGCTTCTCCTCCACAATCTTTCAAAATCTAGCTTTTATAGAATGAGAAGCTGAAAAAAAGTCGGCCTTAGCTCCTTTCCTTGACACCATGTTTTGTCTGGGCGAGCTGCTCCCGCTCCTTGTCTTCCTCCACCAGCTTGTCTACTTGCGCCTTGCTGAATTTGTACGCCGCCAGGACAAAAGTACAGTAGCCAAAGATCCGCCACTTTAGACCCGTCGACATCGGCATCGTCCCCCACCCGAACGCGACAGAGAAGAGAGAGACAGACACAGATATAGCACAGGGGGCCTGGGATGATTTTTGTCGACTGGATTTGGGCGAGGAGGTGGGTAATAAATAGAATCAGGGGAAGGGGAATCCGATCAGGAGAAGCTGCGGGATCAACTCCAATTCGGTTCCCCTACAAGTCTATTTGGATGGGGAGCGTCGTGTTGAAACCGAAAATTGGTTTCGTGAATTGCGGTTTTTTGATGAATTCGGCTGGTGGAACAAAGATTTCCCTTCGGTTACGGTTAATACCGAAATTTACTGGCGGTGTGTGCCGCCGCTAAGTAGAGCTTGGTCGCGGGCAACTGATGTCGGACAGGCGACGCTGAGCGTGAGGGGGAGCACAACCTTGTGTGGGATCGCGGCGGCGCCACGCAGGCGAGGGTGAGAGGCGGCGCGGTGGCAGGCTGGGCGCCGACGCACGGCGACTAGGCGACTAGGCGAGTGGCTCAAGTAGGGTAGTAGGAATGCGGACGCGCACCGACGACTAGGCGAGTGGCGGTGGGAAGGGAAAAGGATTGGCTTTCCCCAGGGGATAGCGCGTTTCCATCCTCCGGGTTGTGAGGTATGCTGGCTCCACCTTATCCTTTCTCTTTCGTTGTTATTTTCTTCTTCCTCTTTTCTCTTTTACCAACCGCACACGCATCTCGCCTTTCGCAGCTGCGCCTTCTGCCGCCAGCCGTCGCGTGCCTCCGCAGATGCGCCCTCTACTGCCGGCCGCCGCGCGCCTCCGCAGCTACGTCCTCTGTTGCTGGCCGCCTCGCCTTTTGCTGCCGGTCGCCATGGACCAGCTCGTGCATCTTCCTAACCCCATCCCCACCTTCCGTCGCCGTGTCTCTCAAATATCCATGAGGCCGTCGCTTCCGGTCGGCGAGCCACCATGAAACATGCACCAATGAGGTCACCATGGAGATGCACCAACGAGGTCGCCGCTGATAGGCTACCCCTTTTTCACAATTTGCTACAATTGTTACGCTACACACTTATATGTTTTTTGCTACTTTGGTGTTGGTGGAATGCTACGACGATTTCTTTTATATACCTATTAAACACCGTCAAGAAAATGCTACAACATGCTACAATACAACATATTTTCTGCTATAATTGTTCTATGGTTTTGCTATAATAGCGTAACTATTTTGCTACAAAATCTTCGGCGAGAGACTTCGGCAAAGTCGATTTTGCTACGCTAGCACAATTTTTTTAACGAAGTCTCTGGCTAGGTTTTCGGGGAACGACGAGTTTGCTATGGTAGCAGGTTTTTTTTGCTACAATCGTCTTGTGGTTGCGCTACAAAATCTCTGACGAGATCTTCGGCGAGGTCTCCGACGAGGTCGGATTTGCTACAATAGAAAATTTTATTTGCTACAACCGTTTTGTGGTTTTGCTACAATAGCGTAACTTTTTTGCTATGAGGTCTTCGGCGACATTTTTTCCGGTGAGTCTCCGGCGATGCTAGTTTTGCTACTTTAGAATATTTTTTTGCTACAAGGTCGCCGACAAGGTCTTCGGCGAACTCTCCGGCGAGGTCCAGTCTATTTGGTCTTTTTCTGAAACGAACCATTTTTTGCTACGTGTAGCAAAAACGGAACTATTTATAGCAAAAACGAGTGTATTTATAGCAAAAGCGGAATTTAGAGGTTTTTTAAGCGACGCGTGTCAGCAGGGGGACCCGGGGGATTTTGGGGAGTTATCCCCCGGGGACGTGTAGTACGAAGCTGGCTCGATTGCGATGCCATAAGAGGAGCGGCCTGTGGCCTGAGATTACCCTACCGTTTTAGGGCAGATTTTAGCCGCCGTGGACCGATCCGAGAGTTTTTTTTTTTCCATAACCGTAACCTTTACATTTTCTTCTCAAAACACAAATATTTGAGGAAAGGATTCGCACAAAACACATAACTTGTCGTTAAGCCGTTTAACTAGAAGTTAGGCTGTTGGACCAACCAGTAGGACGCCCAGCGTGTCACTCATCATGCACTCATTTTGAACAATCAAACAAAACTAGCCTATTCCAACAACTTCTAAACCTAAACCTGGACGGAGCGACCTGGAGATAGGGACGGTGGCACACCTGCAAAGTGGAGCCGGACCTCCCTTGATTCGGAGCAACGAAGGTAGAGGGAAAGGCAGAGCACTGTCGGGGTGGAGTCGGACCTCCCTTCCTTTGGACCGATGACCGCGATAATATACCATTTGCTACACACAAATGAATGCCCAGTAGACAATAATCACTAAAATTTATAACCACATATGTTCTAGATCATATGTGCCATGGCGTTTTCGGACCGGCGGGCCATTGGCATAATTAGTTGTCAGATGAGTTAATTGTTAAATAAAATACAAAGATTGTGGCTCAGTGAAAAATCCCTAACACATGGTGTTAAGTGATAAAATCTCCCCATCTCATCGGTCCATTTCAATCGCCTTACTAACCACTCCATGTAGCAAAAAATATCCTCACAGCAAAAAATATACTTTTGCAACAAATCAGCGCGATATATTTTTAGAAAGATGTTAAATTCATGCTTTTCGTGCAACATTTTATTTTAGAATCCAACATTTGTTGTGAATATTTTCATAAAAGTATTAAAATCGAGGATTTCTAGCAACATTATTTTCAGAATGCAACAATATTTTTTGTTAATTTTCAAAAGTTATGACAAAAGTTCGCAACATTTTGATCACACCCTTAAGAAACAACAATGTGTACAACAAATCCTCATTTTTTGCATAACAATGGAAAAGAATGTGTTGCCATTTGTACAAAAAATCAACGCATCCAATGCATGTGCCTGATGAAACCAAAATTATAGGAACATGTTTGCAGCTTTGGAGAAAATATTAATGGCAAACACATAATAACATGGCAGTATTTTCTACATGGTACACGACAAAAAACACAAGTTTGCAGTATTTTTGAACACGCGCATGATGGACAAGGCTTAATACCTCAGATTCTGAAGCTCAACCTTTATGATGGACAAGGCTTACTATGGAGGAGAAGGGACATGGTTGGAGGGCGATGGAGGTGGCAAGGTACTTTGCGGGCGACGTGATGACGAGAACGACCATGTCGAGGTTGAGCACCACGACGTCCAGAGCTCACGGTGGAGGAGGAGATCGAGGGACGGTGGGAAGGACCTGGTTAGTGAGCGAATTGTGGTGCAAGAGCTTGGGCCGCCCATTGAAAGTAGTAGTGTGGGAAAAAAGAAAGAGTTTTCCGCCCATTGAAAGTAGTAGTGTGGGAAAAAAGAAAGAGTTTTTACCAATCCTATCGCTATGGCTGATCCCAATCCTAACACTAAGGAAAAAATAAAGTATAAGCCTTTGCGGAAGTCAGGTTGTTATCTGTACAAGAGATTAGCCTAAAATTCAATCGAATGCGGATATCACTCGACTACTGCGTGAGGAAAACTCGAATGGTACCAATGTTCTAAAGCAAAATTTATTCTGAAAGGAGATGCAAATACAAGATACTTTCATGTTGTTGCCAATGCCAACGGCAAGCATAAGAACAAATTTATTCACTCTCTCAATCAGGATGAGGGTATGATTGAGAGACAGAAGCAACTAAAGTCTTATATTACAAGTTATTACAAATCATTATTTGGGGCATTTCCGAAAAACTCTTTTTCTATAGATGAGTCCCAAACAGCGGATATCCCACAATTTTCTGTTAAGGAAAACAACTTCCTAACCGTCTCTTATACGGAGGACGAAGTCAAGAAAGATGTTATTCAAATGGAACATAACAAAGCACCAGGTACCGATGGTTTCCTAGTATACTTTTACCAAAAATTGTGGGAAGTTATCAAAGAGGACATGCTGAATTTGTTTGGGTTTTTACAGGTCGGTCAACTTGATCTTTTTAGACTAAATTTTGGCAACATAATTTTACTCTCTAAGGTTAATAATGCAGAACATATACAACAGTATCGTCCAATCTGCCTAGTTTCAATTTTTTACAAAAGTTCCCACAATTAGACTAAATTCAGTGGTTGATCATGTTGTCCACTCGTCTCAAACTGCTTTTATGCATATAAGGAAGAAACATCCTAGATGGTGTAGTAATCCTGTATGAAACAATTCATGAACTACATAAAAAACTAAATGGTGTACTGTTCAAGATTGACTTTGAGAAGGCATATGACAAAGTTAATTGGTCTTTCCTTCAGCAAACACTCTGCATGAAAGGTTTTTCTGAGGAGTGGCGTGCTCTCATACAGTCTTTTGTGTATGGTGGTAGTGTTGCCATAAAAGTAAATGATGACACTGGTAATTACTTGTAGACCAATGACTAAAATAGTGGGATCCATTATCACCTATACTATTTAATATAGTGGCAGATATATTGGCTATCCTTATTAAGAGCCAAGGCTGATGGCCAAATTGAAGGATTAGTTTCATATCTTTTTTATGAAGGACTTTCTATTCTTAAATACACTGGCGATATAATCTTATTTATGGAACATGATCTGGAGAAAGCAAAGAATCTGAAGTTAATACTATTAGCACTCGAGCAACTTTCTGGATTGAAAATTAACTTCTATAAGAGTGATTTGTATTATTTTGGTGAGACGCAAAACGAGGCCCACCTATATGCTGAACTATTCGGCTATGGATTGGGATAATTTCCAATCAACTATTTGTAAATACCGATTCACTAGCGCTGTCTCACAATTGCTGAATAGAAACTCGTAGAGGAAAGACTCTAAAAACGTCTTAATAGTTGGAAAGGTAAATTATTATTTCTTGGTGGAAGACTTGTACTCATAAATTCAATACTCACCAACATGGTACTGTATATGATCTCCTTTTTTCAGTTACCAAAAGATTTTTTGACTAAAGTGGATTATTTCTACTCAAGATTCTTTTGGCAAGGTGATAGTAAAAAAATATCAACTTGTCAAATGGAATGTGGTTTTCCTACCGAGAAATACGATGGACTTGGCATACACGATTTTCATGTCAAAAACATCGTGCTTTTAGGTAAATGGCTTTAAAAACTACTTACAGAAGATGATGTTAAACCATTCTATGAAAAAATATGTTGGCTCAAAAGCTGTGTCTCAAGAGGTTTGGAAACCCGGTGATTCACCTTTTTGGGCTGGACTAATAGCGACCAAAAAGCATTTATTCCATTTTGGCGTTTTCAATATCAAGGATGGATCACAAATTAGATTCTGAGAAGATAACTGGCTTGGCCAAACTTCTCTTCGCGAACAATATCTAGCTTTATATTTGATCGTTAGCCATAAGGGAGATACACTTTTTACAGCGATGGAATCTAATACTTCGAATGTGTCTTTAAAAAAAAACCTCATCGACCCTAGACTATTACCTTCAAACAATCTATTATTACGATTTATCCACAATACAGCTGTCGAATGGTGTGGATGAGTTCAAATAGAAATTACTAGAAAGTGGTAACTTTTCAGTTGACTCAATGTATAAAGCTTTGATACAACCTGATATTTCGGCTGATGATAATAGTAAAATTTGGAAGATGAAAATAACCCTACATACGAAGATATTCACATGTATCTTCATAAGGGAGTAATTCTTATAAAAAGATAATCTTGTAAAAAGGAATTGGAATGGAAGTACACAATGCGTTTTTTGTCATCAAAACGAGACAATTTGACATTTATTCTTCCATTGTAAATTTCCTTGCTCTATATGGTCAATCATCCAAGTAGCCTCTGGTTTATCTCCTCCACATTTAGTTGCCAATGTATTTGGTAATTGGTTGCATGGGATAAATGATAAATACAAGACTTCGTTTAGGTTGGGAGCGCTTTTCATTATTTGGTCGCTATGGTTATGTAGAAATGATAAGATTTTGAATAACATTATGTCTTCTATTTAATATAGTGGCTAATATGTTGGCTATCCTTATTAAGAGAGCCAAGGCTGATGGCCAAATTGAAGGATTAGTTCCACATCTTGTTGATGAAGGACTTTCTATTCTTTAATACACTGACGATACAATTTTATTTATGAAACATGATATGGAGAAAGCAAAGAATCTAAATTTAATACTATCAGCATTCGAGCAACTTTCTAAATTGAAAATTAATTTTCATAAGAGTGATTTGTATTGTTTTGGCGAGGCGTAAAACGGGGCCCACCTATATGTTGAACTGTTCGGCTGTGGATAGGGGCAATTTACAATCAACTATCTGGGAATACAGATTCACTATCGGTGTTTCATAATTGCTAAACGGAAACTCGTAGAGGAAAGACTCCAAAACGTCTTAATAGTTGGAAAGGTAATTTATTATCCCTTGATGAAAGACTTGTACTTATAAATTCAGTACTCACCAATATGGTATCGTATATGATCTCGTTTTTCCAGTTATCAAAAGGTGTCTTGACTAAAGTAGATTATTTTTGCTCAAAATTCTTTTGGCAAGGGGATAGTGAAAAAAATCTACTTGTCAAATGGAATGTGGTTTGCCAACTGAAAGAATATGGTGGGCTTTGCATACACGATTCGCAAGTCAAAATATCGTGCTTTTGGGTAAATGAATTTTCAAACTACTTACAGAAGATGATGTTTGAAAAACCATTCTATGGAGGAAAAATGTTGGCTCAAAAGCTATGTATCAAGTTGTGGCGCCCCGTAAAAACCACTACTAGAAAATCCTGTTATTTTTGTGCATTGCATCATCATGACCGCATGCTCATGTCATCATGCCACATTGCATTTGAGCATCGTCATCATCATGCATTTGTTTGTCTGAAACTATTTTCGAAAAGCATATTTTGTTTTCTAAATACCCCGCCTTTATTTCAAATCCAAAACCCAGGTCTCCGGATTATTTTGTTTCGTCTACCAATGAATTTCAAAAGCCCCGTTTTAAATATTAAAATATTTATTTTATTTTTAGGGGCAGCCGTACCGGGCCGATCCGACCCAGTCGACCACCCCCAGTGCAAAACCAGACTACCCAAACCTTTTCCTACCCCACCCTATCCTACCCATCCCCAGCCACCTCACCTCACCCCACCCTATCACTACCCGTCACCTCACCACTTCCCCAACTCCCTCCACTCCCATGCCGCCACCTGGGCGCGCTCCCCACCGCGCCTGGCCTTTTTCCCGCCCACCTGGTCGCCCTGGACCCACCCCACGTGGTGGACACGCTCCCCTCGCCCTCTCCCGTCGCCCGGTCCCACCACCTGGGGCAATCCCGAGCCGCCTGTCCCTCTCTCTCTCTCTTTCCCCACGCCCCGCGCCTGGCCCACCACCGCATGGCCGCTTGGCCCACCTCTCCCACCAACCGCTCACCCACCCCGCCTACCAAGCTCCGCCCCAGCAGCTCTCCTCCGCCACCCACCTCTCGGCCTCGCCCGCGTGCCGCAGGTCCGTCCCCGTCGCCGCTGCCTGTCCTCGGCCGCAGACGCCACCGGCACCACCCCTGTCCGCTGCCGATCTCGGTGTTCCGGCCGTTACCGCCGCCATCGACCGCCGCCCTACCTCGCGGCTCCGGCCTCCCCACTGCTGAGCCTCGTCTCAAGCACCTCCGCACCTCACCTCCCGTCAACCACGTCCTTATCTCGACCGCCCGGCCATGGGCGCGTCGCCCACCTCTCGCCTCGTCCCCAACCTCCATCCCGAAGCGCCACCAGCGGCAGCGCCCACCTCGCTCGGCCGCCGGCCGCTCCATCTTCCGCGTGCCCGCCCTCTTCCTCGTCGGGTCCCAGGCGCCGCCGCCAACCGCCACCGGTCCACCTCGCCCGCGCCTCTCGGTGGACCCCGTCTGCGCCCCGCGCGTGCCCTCCCCGTCTCCTCCATCGGCGCCCTTCCCTCCCTCTGCACCCCGCGACCCTGCGCCTCTCGAAGCTCCTAAGCCGGTCATTCACCTCTTGCTACCACGGCAGTGCTACCCCTTTTCCCGAGCGCTCCTTGCAGATCTTGTCTCCGCGAACCCCGCCTCCCCGCGTGGAGCCCGTCGCTCGACCCTGAACGGCGTGACGGCGAGTGCCCCGCGCCTCTGCCTTGCAGCATGCTGTCGCCATGATCTCCTTCCTTCGAGAGCGGCCCCTTCCTGCTGTCAAGTTTGACCCGCGCGTGCGCCTGGCGGTTCTACCAGCTCGTTTCTGTTTTGGATCCCAATGGCGTGCGGCTAGGGAGGCGAATTGGTGTTTATGTTATGTTTGTGCGCCCCCGAGAATGAGATGGTGATGTAACTGAGGCGGCCACGATAAGATCACTCGGCCTACTTCGACTTCGGCCATGTATGGTGAAACCCGAGAATCATCAATGCCGGAACCAAGAGCGTCATGAACCACGGAAGTCGGAACCCCAAGGTCGCCATCAACAACCGAAGCCTTGATGCCTTTCGATCTGCTTCACGGATCCGACGGCCTGAGCCCCGAAGACCGATCCCGGCGAGACCGAACCCTGTCGACCCCGAACCAAGATCGGCGAGCCCCCTATGTGTGACCCCTCCGAGCCCCAAGTTCGTCGAACCCCAAAGTGTGACCCTCTTTTCCGTGATCTATATTTTATAAATAATATTACTTGTTGCATATAAAATTGCCATGCTTGCATACATATTGTCATGTGGTTTGGGGGCGTTATGCCGATTCACCTAAATTAAATATGGAGGCTATATGCGGGCTATTCTAGTCTTATATTGGTCCCATTTAAATTGGTGTAGCGAACCGATGCCATGTTCCGCCCTGTTAACCCAACACTTAATTTGCGGGGTAGATAAATAACTCGAACCTAATAATAAATGTCGGGACCCCGGTTTCCTCTTAATATTGCCTTAATGCATCGCACCTTTGCCATGTCATACATCATACATGCATCATGCCCGATTTTCTACCGTAGTATTAAGTAGTCCATCCGGTGTTTCTTCTAGTGCTTTGCTTCTTCACGGATTAGGCCGATGAGTTGATGTGAGTGTCGACCCGATCTTCGGATGAACCTTCGGCAATGTTTTCAGGCGAGCATCCCTTCCCCTTCTACCTATTTTGCATTTATAGTCTTTATTTCCTCCTGTTGATCTATTGCTATCTGTGTTGCGATGCTCTAGTTTCCGTACCCGTGATATCCCTTGCGGCCTTATATTGCCTTGGACACATCCTATTACCTGTTGTTTGGTAGATAGTTGGACCTGCGCGTCGTAGTCGCTTTCTCAAGTGCTGTTGCGTGTCGTCAAGTACCACAGTTGTTGGAGTATTGCCGCATGTTTAATGTTGGAGATGATCATGGCTTTAAATACTGTTTAATAACTGAAATTGAAAGTAGGTAAATGCAGAGGCACCGGTGGGTAATAGACAATATTTGGATTTTAACCGCTCACTGGTGTCCCGTAGGACCCCGAGTTCTTGACACCTGTTCCGAGATCGAGCGCGCTAACCACAGGTGGGGTGTGTGGGCACCCCCATCGATTAGTACCTGATTTCAAAGTATTGTACCGGGGGCCACAAGTAGTTTTGGGCTTTATTACTATCTTGTACTTATGCCATGCTTTACTGCTTTATTTACGATTGTGCGTGGAGCACCTGTACTATTTAGGACCGTGACACGTTTTATTTGTCGACAAGCCACCACACTTTCGGGTTCCCGATACATGACCGTCTACACAAACCCTGAGTCCGTCTCGGAGACCGGCCGACTTCGTTGCGGGTAGCTTAGTAGGGTGGCCCCCATGTACTTGCTTTGGGTCTGGGAAGCGTCATGACTTAGTCCCCGCCGACATACCGATGGGTGTATGTTAACTGATCTGGCAAAAAGGGTCGAAGTGCGTGTGGATACTTTGGTGCACCCCTGCAGGGTTAAATCTTTTCGAAAAGTCATGTCTGCGGTTATGGACGACTTGGAGCACAGTTCTCGATCATAGACAACTATAACTAAAGTTTACTGTTATAATTTGACTTGTAACCGATATGACTAGTAATCAGCTTCACTACAACGGAATGGCTAAATAAAAGTACCAACAACTGCTGGGTTTGGGATGTCTCATGCTAATCGTATCTGACTAGTAAGTGTTGCAACTACAACGGAATGTTTAACTAAAACTGCCCACTGCTTATTATATCAGGATGACTCGTGCCATCTTTATTTGACTAGTAATTTCCGCAACTATAACGAAATGAATAAAACTGCCAACGGTGTGAGTTCCTCGGTTGACTTCCTCGTTTGGTCTCGAGGGGGAAACACCAGGATGGGTATGTTTGGTGGTAGTATCAGGTTGGTTCCGAATAGGTCTTTCTTACCCCTCTCTGATAGCCGCTAGTTATATCGAGTATCTATAGGTTGTTTAGTGCATGCCACTGCCGCTTGATCCACCATACCTATGTAGGCGAGGACCGCCAATTCTAGTCTCGCCGTAATCGGCCTCAAGATTGACCGCTCTCTTTTCCTTTGCCCTTTGTCGGCACCCCTTTGTTTAAGCGGGCTTTGAGATCGGCGTCGTTAGCGGTGGTTACCCTTCCGGCTTGGCAGGTTATGGACGCCATTGGTTATTCTTCGTGGCTCTTAGCTCAATTTGCATCTTGTCCGTACTCGACGACTGTATTGTTTTCAAGGTGTTCGGATCTTTGTCTCAGAATCTGTATTCTTGACTCTTTGAGTCATTTGTATATATATGTTTTGTGGGTTCCATCGAGGACTATTGTGTAATGGTATTACTGCTTTCCCCCGCACGCAAGTGCTGGTGGCACCTTTGAATCGCTTTATGCGGGTTTGGCGAAGCGCTGAAACTTGCATAGGGCCGATTCTCGAGGGTGTTCTGAGTGGTATCGAGCTCAGCGGTTGCGATACCCCACAAGTCCAACTCAGAGGATAACCTAGCTAATGGCAAGTAGAGTGTCAAAACTATTTTTGCAAAATTGGTTGGATAGTTCGATTAGGTCTGATTTTACTCCTTACCCATCCGCTGCTCTCCTCTCACCTCTGCGTGTTTTGAATCCGCTCTCTTCTCTCTTCGAGTCCGAGGATTTCTCGTGGTTGGGTTCCATCGCACTTCGTGGTTTCGCTTCCTCCTTTGGTAACGGTGTTGCTACATCCGGTCTTCATGCTATCCGAGGAATCCTTCGTCGGTGGACTTCTCGTTGTTCCTTCTCGTGCCTTCCGGTTTTTCCGACGACGACATCATCTACGCCAGATCCGATGCGTAGTCCGCATCATTCCTTTGTTTCGAACCTCGATTGTCAAGATCTTGATCGATTCGAGAATGGTTGCACGCTTTTCTACTGATTGTGCAGAGTAATAGTTTGGGTGCGTGATGGACTGGCCCCCATGCTGACTACTCACTCTATTCGCTTGTGTACATTGAAGTGGATGAGAATGCATCGATTCTCTCTTTCTATCGGGTTAGAGGTGGATTGATTGGTTGATACCTCTACCTTCGCCTTTGTTTCCCGGAGTGTTCTCTCGTCGATCACGGATAACGACCTCTTGTTAGTGGTGTCGCGAAGATCTACACGAAGCGAGAAGATGCAGATCACCGACCTTCTTTCCGGTACCATGAGGCGGATCTCGAGGGCGAGATCCATTGTTAGTGGTGTCGAATTGTGGCGCCCCGCAAAAACCACTACTAGAAAATCGCGTTATTTTTGTGCATTGCATCATCATGACCGCATGCTCATGTCATCATGCCACATTGCATTTGAGCATCGTCATCATCATGCATTTGTTTGTCTGAAACTATTTTCGAAAAGCATATTTTGTTTTCTAAATACCCCGCCTTTATTTCAAATCCAAAACCCGGGTCTCCGGATTATTTTGTTTCGTCTACCAATGGATTTCAAAAGCCCCGTTTTAAATATTAAAATATTTATTTTATTTTTGGGGCAGCCGTACCGGGCCGATCCGACCCAGTCGACCACCCCCAGTGCAAAACCAGACTACCCAAACCTTTTCCTACCCCACCCTATCCTACCCATCCCCAGCCACCTCACCCCACCCTATCACCACCCGCCACCTCACCACTTCCCCAACTCCCTCCACTCCCATGTCACACTGGGCGCGCTCCCCACCGCGCCTGGCCTTTTTCCCGCCCACCTGGTCGCCCCTGGCCCCACCCCACGCGGTGGACACGCTCCCCTCGCCCTCTCCCGTCGCCCGGTCCCACCACTTGGGGCAATCCCGAGCCGCCTGTCCCTCTCTCTCTCTCTTTCCCCACGCCCCGCGCCTGGCCCACCACCGCATGGCCGCTTGGCCCACCTCTCCCACCAACCGCTCACCCACCCCGCCTACCAAGCTCCGCCCCAGCAGCTCTCCTCCGCCACCCACCTCTCGACCTCGCCCGCGTGCCGAAGAGCCGCCGGTCCCGTCCGCCTGTCGCCCTCGGCACAGACGCTAACGGCATCGTCGCCCGCCGATCTCGGTGCTCGGCCGTTATCGCCGCCATCGACCGCCCTACCTCGGCTCGGCCCCCCGCGTCACCCCGAGCTCGTCCGCACCTCCGCACCGCCACCTCCCGGCCGACCACGTCCTTATCCTCGACCGCCGCCTCCGGCCATGGGCCCACCTCCCGGCGACTCGTCCCCAACCTCCATCCCGAGCCACCACTGGCGCGGCAGCGCCGCCTCGCTCGCTGCCGCTCCATCTTCCGCTACCGCCCTCTTCCTCGTCGGGTCCCAGGCGCCGCCGCCAACCGCCACCGGTCCACCTCGCCCGCGCCTCTCGGTGGACCCCGTCTGCGCCCCGCGCGTGCCCTCCCCGTCTCCTCCATCGCGCCTTCCTCCTCTGCACCCGCGACCTGCGCCTCTCTGGAGCTCCTAAGCCCGGCCGTCACACCTCGCCCGTTCGCCGCCGTGTGCTACCCTTTTCCCGAGCGCTCCTTGCAGATCTTGTCTCCACGAACCCCGCCTCCCCGCGTGGAGCCCGCTGCCGACCGAACGGCGTGGCGGCGAGTGCCCAGCGCCGCTTTGCAAAGATGTCACGCCATGATCTCCTTCCTTCGAGAGCGGCCCCTTCCTGCTGTCAAGTTTGACCCGCGCGTGCGCCTGGCGGTTCTACCGGCTCGTTTCTGTTTTGGATCCCAATGGCGTGCGGCTAGGGAGGCGAATTGTTGTTTATGTTATGTTTGTGCGACCCCGAGAATGAGATGGTGATGCAACTGAGGCGGCCACGATAAGATCACTCGGCCTACTTCGACTTCGGCCATGTATGGTGAAACCCGAGAATCATCGATGCCGGAACCAAGAGCGTCATGAACCACGGAAGTCGGAACCCCAAGGTCGCCATCGACAACCGAAGCCTTGATGCCTTTCGATCTGCTTCACGGATGCGACGGCCTGAGCCACGAAGACCGATCCCGGCGAGACCGAACCCTGTCGACCCCGAACCAAGATCGGCGAGCCCCCTATGTGTGACCCCTCCGAGCCCCAAGTTCGCTGAAACCCAAAGTGTGACCCTCTTTTCCGTGACCTATATTTTATAAATAATATTACTTGTTGCATATAAAATTGCCATGCTTTCATACATATTGTCATGTGGTTTGGGGGCGTTATGCCGATTCACCTAAATTAAATATGGAGGCTATATGCGGGCTATTCTAGTCTTATATTGGTCCCATTTAAATTGGTGTAGCGAACCGATGCCATGTTCCGCCCTGTTAACCCAACACTTAATTTGCGGGGTAGATAAATAACTCGAACCTAATAATAAATGTCGGGACCCCGGTTTCCGCTTAATATTGCCTTAATGCATCGCACCTTTGCCATGTCATACATCATACATGCATCATGCCCGATTTTCTACCGTAGTATTAAATAGTTCATCCGGTGTTTCTTCTAGTGCTTTGCTTCTTCACGGATTAGGCCGATGAGTTGATGTGAGTGTCGACCCGATCTTCGGATGAACCTTCAGCAATGTTTTCAGGCGAGCATCCCTTCCCCTTCTACCTATTTTGCATTTATAGTCTTTATTTCCTCCTGTTGATCTATTGCTATCTGTGTTGCGATGCTCTAGTTTCCGTACCCGTGATATCCTTGCGGCCTTATATTGCCTTGGACACATCCTATTACCTGTTGTTTGGTAGATAGTTGGACCTGCGCGTCGTAGTCGCTTGCTCAAGTGCTGTTGCGTGTCGTCAAGTACCACAGTTTTTGGAGTATTGATGCATGTTTAATGTTGGAGATGATCATGGCTTTAAATACTGTTTAATAACTGAAATTGAAAGTAGGTAAATGCAGAGGCACCGGTGGGTAATAGACAATATTTGGATTTTAACCGCTCACTGGTGTCCCGTAGGACCCCGAGTTCTTGACACCTGTTCCGAGATCGAGCGCGCTAACCACAGGTGGGGTGTGTAGGCACCCCCATCGATTAGTACCTGATTTCAAAGTATTGTACCTGGGGCCACAAGTAGTTTGGGGCTTTATTACTATCTTGTACTTATGCCATGCTTTAATGCTTTATTTACGATTGTGCGTGGAGCACCTGTACTGTTTAGGACCGTGACACGTTTTCGCTGTATCGACAAGCTCAGTCACACTTTCGGGTTCCCAAATGCATACCGTCTACACAAACCCTGAGTCCGTCTCGGAGACCGTCCGACTTCGTTGCGGGTAGCTTAGTGGGGTGGCCCCCATGTACTTGCTTTGGGTCTGGGAAACGTCATGACTTAGGCCCCGCCGACATACCGATGGGTGTATGTTAACTGATCTGGCAAAAATGGTCGAAGTGCGTGTGGATACTTTGGTGCACCCCTGCAGGGTTAAATCTTTTAGAAAAGCCGTGTCCGCGGTTATGGACGACTTGGAGCACATTTCTCGATCATAGACAACTATAACTAAAGTTTACTGTTATAATTTGACTTGTAACCGATATGACTAGTAATCAGCTTCACTACAACGGAATGGCTAAATAAAAGTACCAACAACTGCTGGGTTTGGGATGTCTCATGCTAATCGTATCTGACTAGTAAGTTTTGCAACTACAACGGAATGTTTAACTAAAACTGCCCACTGCTTATTATGTCAGGATGACTCATGCCATCTTTATTTGACTAGTAATTGCCGCAACTATAACGGAATGAATAAAACTGCCAACGGTGTGAGTTCCTCGGTTGACTTTCTCGTTTGGTCTCGAGGGGGAAACACCAGGATGGGTATGTTTGGTGGTAGTATCAGGTTGGTTCTGAATAGGTCTTTCTTACCCCTCTCTGATAGCCGCTAGTTTTATCGAGTCTCTATAGGTTGTTTAGTGCATGCCACTGCCGCTTGATCCACCATACCTATGTAGGCGAGGACCGCCAATTCTAGTCTCGCCGTGTCTTGGCCTCGATCGATCGCTTCTTTTTCCTTTGCCCTTTGTCGGCACCCTATTGTTTAAGCAGGCTTTGAGATCGACGTCGTTAGCGTGGTTACCCTTCCGGCTTGGCAGGGTTATGGGCGCCATTGGTTATTCTTCGTGGCTCTTAGCTCAATTTGCATCTTGTCCGTACTTCGACTGTATTGTTTTCAAGGTGATCTGGATCTTTGTACTGTAAATCTGTATTCTTGACTCTTTGAGTCGCTGTTGTATATATATGTTTTGTGGGTTCCATCGAGGACTATTGTGTAATGGTATTACTTCGTTTTCCCCCGCACGCAAGTGCCTGGTGGGCACCTTTGAATCGTTTCTATGCGGGTTTTGGCGGGAAGCGCTGAAACTTGCATAGGGCCGATTCTGAGGGTGTTACACAAGTGGTTTGGAAACCCGGTGATTCACGCTTTTGGGATAGACTAATAGCGATAAAAAAGCATTTGTTTCATTTTGGTGCTTTCGATATCAAGGATGGATCACAAATTAGATTCTGCGAAGATAAGTGGCTTGACCGAACTTCTCTTCGTGAACAATATCTAGAATTATATTTGATTGTTAGCTATAAAGGAGATACACTTTTTACAGTGGTGGAATCTAATACTCCGAATGTGTCTTTCAGAAAAACCTCTTCAGCCCTAGAACGTTATCTTGAACAATCTTTTATTACGATTATCCATAATACAGCTGTCGAATGGTGTGGATGAGTTCAAATAGAAATTACTAGAAAGTGGTAACTTTTCAGTTGACTCAATGTATAAAGCTTTGATACAACCTGATGTTCGGTTACCAATATATTTTATAATTAGTTGCATGAAATAGATGATAAACACATGACTTCGTTTAGGGTGGGAGCGCTTGCCATTATTTGATCGCTATGATTGTGTAGAAATAACGAGGTTTTTAATAACATTGTGTCTTCTAACCTGAAGGCCATATATCGGGCCACGACTACTCTCCTCTCATGGACTACTCTACAACGAGTGGAGTTTCACGACTTGTTCGTGGAGGCGTATATGTGATTGGAGGACATAACGAGAGATATTTTCTCCCGACATGGATGACTGCATAATTTGCGGAATTGATCCTCCATAGCTCAAAGCCGTTTATTTTGATAGTGTTTTATGTAATGCTAGTATACTTTTACTTTATTGACTAGTCGTGCGGATTGATCGGCTGTGTGCATCCTAGCTATACAGATGCCTGGTGTAAACATTACTCTAAGTAATAAAAGCGTCCATTTTCAAAAAAAAAGTATCTTAGGCCACTGACACATGTTTACCTCCTAAGAAGCTAGTTCTCAAACACACCAAGAGACGGTGCACTCCAACAAGAATGTCTCCATGAATATATTGAACGCTTGTTCTCCTCTACCGTGATGAAGGTGGTGCCACACAACTCTCCTGTGGGGAATGAGTGTTTAGCTATTCTCCACAAGAACACCATGATCTTGGAAGGTAGTTTAACCTTATCTTGTAACTGAATGGGGACTTATCCCCTTTAACATCGCGAGAGATTTGTCCCAAACTTGTTAGTTTGGGGGTTAAATAAACTAATCTCTTCTCTAGAGATGAAAATGCTTTGTCTCGCTAACTCCAAGGTGAGAGGTAAGTACAGTAGACAGAGTTTTCCTTTCCTTTTTTTTTTGAGTGGAATAAAATCGTCTGAATTCTCGACGCAACACAAGCTACGCAAATACTACAAAAAAAATAAGTATATTAGCAGCTTACCTGCAACAACAACAACAAAAAAACAAGCATATTAGCAGCTAATGGCTTGTTCTCATTTCTGTTCCCATGCCAATGCCACCTTCGCTGCTCTGCTTATTACATACAGCGGCAGCGGTACAAATAGACACCTCACGAATAAATCTAAACTACTACTCCTATCCAGGTGCTCCTTGAGCTGCATTCTTTCTCCTTGTGAGAAAACAATTGAGTTGCCGTTTCGCAGCGGAGCTATAGCTATCCCACCACACCACAAATCCACAATACGAACAGTTGCGTTCTTAAGTTTGTTCAGCCAGATTAAAGAACGCAACGCAGTTAGTAGTGCTGGCAGCAGCAGCAGCAGAGCAGGTCAAATGAATTCCATCGGTTGGGTTGCCTCCACTCCGCGGGAAGCCAGCCAGCCAGCCTGTTCTGCGGCGGCGACCGCGACGGTGCACCGGCCAACGTCCGGCCGGTGGAGCGGAGGCGATCTGGGGCCCAGAGGTATATCATTTTAGACCAAACACGAAGCCACCTGCTGATCGGACCAGCTCGGAATATATCCCCAACAACCAACTGAAATTGCTGACCTGCAGAATGATTTTCTTGCTGCTGGTGCTGAATATGGTGCAACTGTAAGCAGTATTAATGCTACTTATTAAGCACCGCCAGGTTGATAAACTACGTACCGTAGTTGCCCCAATTGTTCAAGATCACCTACAACATTTCTATATGGAAAAAAATCATTCTAGAAGAGGTTAATTGTTTAAGGTGATCTATTAATTATACGTACGGGGGTCAGCATGTACACACGCACAACCACCATTATGAAGGCAGGGAATATACGGGGCTAATCATTAATTTCGTACAGTTTGGAGGTCAACCGAATCATACATAGCTGGAGAAGCCGACCGACGCAGGTGGCGATCGATCGACGACTAAACGCAAAACTCAAACGATCCGTCACATGAAGATTAATCACCGCCGCTGAAGTTTCTCTTTGTCCTGTACGTACTTTCTGACCGGCCATTGAAAAACTCTTTCTTAATCCACCCCATGTTTATTTCTGTAGACGAGTCATGTGAATGAAGTCGTAATTAAACAGCCCATACCATACCACCATTATTATACTGCGATCAGTAACATGGTCTGATTTATCTACCAAGATATTTAGATATCCACATTTTCCTCGCGATATTTTTGTTGTGATCCAACAGAAAGTTTCATGGTCTCCATCGTCTTGGTCCAGGCTAAGAGCATCTCCACTTAGGCCGAAATTTGGTCCGTTTTTCGGCTCGACGAAACGAGTTTTTGGCCTGAGTACGCCCAATTTTTCATCCGCGTATCAGGCCGAGTTCGGCCAAAATTTATTAAAGATGGACGAATTTCATTAAGTTGGACGAATATAGACAGATTACATCAAATTTAAACTAAACGAGTACATAAGTAAACTTAAAAAGGGCGGGTTCGCCGTGGCCTCCGTCGTTTTACATGCCGAAGTTGATGTAGAACGCCGTGTAGCCGGGATCGGCGTGACCGTCATCCTCGCCGCCGTCATCGTCGTCATCGCTTGGCGGCTGGTTACGCAGAGCTCTCGCCTAGGTCGCCGCACCTCCACTACCGGTAGGACGGGCTTCGCTGCCATCGCCGTCGCCGAGGACGCGAAAGCGCTGCAGGCGAAGCTCCCGCCGGACACTGCCGCCGCCGCTTTGCTCGGCTTGCCGCAGCCGAGGATGCGCCGCCTTTCTCCCGCCTTCTGGACCACTCCAGGATGTCCGGCGAGGAGGGCTCCACCGGCGGCGGCGGCGCCGAGTCGTGGAGCGACTGCTCCAGCGCCATCTTCAAGGCGCCGTCTTCGGGCGGCGAAGGCGCAGGTGGCCGCTTGGCGGCGCCGTCGACCTTGGCTCGCCGATGACAACGCCGCGGCGCCGAACCGGAGGAGTGTGATGCCGAGGCGGAAGAGGACGAGCTCATGCTCGTCATCCTCCTCGGCATCCAGTTGGCCGGGGGACGCCTCCCAGACCTCACCGCCGGCGTGGGCGTTCGCGGGAAGCCCAGACGCGGCGTGTTGCCGGCGTTGATGTGCTCCAGCACCGTCCTCAGCGTGCGGCCTGACGCGCTCCACCAACGCCGACGCCCCGCCGAGTTGTTGCGCTTCGGCGACGACTCGTTGGGTGACCCCTCGTGGCGGGCGAGCTCCTGGGCGCGGCGCTCCGCGAAGAACTCCTCCCAGTAGAGGAGGTTGTCCGACGACTCGGCGGCGGAGGGGTCGTCCATGGCCGCGATGTACTCCGCCACCTCGAACGGCAGCTCCTCCGTCGTGGACGCCGGCGGGATAGGGATACCGCTGGCGCCGAGCTTCCACCCCGGAGGGTTCCGCGTGTCCGGCGGCGCCATGTATCCGTCCTCGTACAGAAGGCGTGCTTCCCAGGCCTACAACATGCGCCGGCCGAAACCGTTCGCCGCCGCGCCGTCGTCGGGATATCTCTCGGCCATGGCTGGTGAGTGAGTCGGGGAAAGTTCTCTGGAGGGACGGAGAGAGTGAGCGAGTGAGGGTGTGGGAAACTTCGGCGAGGGGTACGGCTTACAAAGGTCCGGACGGGCGGCGAGGGCGGGAGAGGTGTAGCGGCGAGCGCGGGAAAAAGGCAAACAACAGGAATTTAGTGCCCGCCGGTCCGTCGGCGCCGTAAATCGGCGACGCGTGGCCGACGCGACGGGCAGTTAATGTCCGGCGGTCGTCGCGTGGTTCCGAGGATGACGATGACTCGGCTTCCGTCACTGACTCGGCGGGTCCACGCGCCGCTTATGTTTTTTTCGCCGAATTCGCTGAGTCCCGCGTACCCAGGGCGAACCCGAAAACCTGGGTTTGGCCTGGATAGTCCGGACCAAAATTGGCCTAAATTCGGCCAAAAATAGGTCGTTGGATACGCGACTGAGCCAATTTTTAACGTCCGGCATCCTGGGTAGACGAGTGGAGATGCTCTAATTAACAGCCCCTGTTTAATTTGGTCCACGGACGAGAAAAATCGCCACCAGCAAGAAGCCACGTTTACAGTTTACCGCTTCGGCGAGCGCCAGGGCCCGTCGAACGATCCGGCATTTCGCCCGCCGTTCACACACCGCGCGTCACCGCCCAGGTGCCATCCTGGACGTCAGAAAAAACCCCCACACACGGATCTGGACACACCGCCATGCCTGCCTGGTCGGCCCGTGGGCGGGCACGGCAACTTGGACTCCATCGGAGCCACCCACGTGTCCATCAGACGGCCCCAACACAGGCGCCCCCCAACTCTTAGTATTTCCCTCCATCCGCCACGGCTATAAAAACTCCCCAGCTCGGTCGCCTTCCGAAGAGATCCGCCATTTCTCATCCCGCCCCGCGATCAAGCACTCTACGAGCCAGCCCAAACCGCGCACGGAAGCTCGTCGGCCAGCCAGTAGCTACAGTTGAACATGGGCAACTGTCTCGACAGATCGCATGGCCGCGGCGCCGCCATGCACTACGCGAAGAAGAAGACGAAGAGCGCGGCCGTACCGGTGGAGGAGGTGGAGGTGGAGAAATCGTCTGCGCCCACGAAGGAGGTGAAGATCAGGATCACGAGGAAGCAGCTGGAGGACCTGCTGCGGCGGCTCGAGCAGGAGGACGGTGGCCGGGGTGGCGCCGCCGTCGTCTCCGAGCTCCTCTGCATGACCAGCAGCTGCAACTTCCGGCACAGGGCGCAGGCCGGGCAGTGGACGCCGGCGCTGCACAGCATACCGGAGTGAGTGAAGCAATCCATGCATGGTACACATATCCTGCTGATATATATGTGTTGCTAGTTAATACAGTAGTATTTGTGTAGTCGCCACTGTTGTGCTAGGTGCATGGTCTGTCTGGAACGCGGGAATTTCTGTACAATTTTGGTACAGATGATAATCCTGCAGTCCAGGTCGGTCTGACAATAGTTGAGCTTGAGATAATATAACCTATGTAACTGAAGCAAATAAACTCGATGTGCATTCTGATTAGTAGTAAGGTGAGATGTAGACATAGGCATAGCATAGTGTACAGTGGGTGTAAATGGAGAATTGGTACTAGCTAGGAAGCCTCTCTTGGAGTGCTCCTTCCATTGGTTGCTAGACATGTTTGGTTTGGGACACCTGGTCTTGTACGTGCACCACACCGTGTATTGGGTATTCGTGTACTAGCAGTACTGGTTAATTCAGATCCTTGGTTTTAATTGGAGATTTTTCTTTCATCTTCTTTTTTTAAACGGAACGGCATCGAAGGGCCCAGGAGATTCATATCAGCGGTAGGTGTACAAATACAAGGAGGTCCAAACAGAACAAAAATTACAATCCAACCCCTACATCTCACAGAGAACACCCTAGCAAAGATTGCAAAAACGCAATCAAGTTTGGGCAAAAGAGAGTAAACATGATGTTGCTTCATCCTTGATATCGTATATGCTTGTGTCGTGCAATTCAGCACTTGTGATTGTGAAAGCAAGTGCAGGTACGTGCGTGGCTGCTATGCTGTTGCGGTTGCGGTTGTGGAGACCGGAGACCGGAGTGGTTGCGATGGAGATCCTCCACTCCTTATGAACGTTCCATTTATTCATTAATCCCGCCTCTAACGACCAAGCTTCCTAATGATGTTTTGCGCCCGCGCGCGCGCGCACACACACACGCATACAGGCTTCTTTCGTATTATCTCCTTTTGATTCCTTTTTTATTAGTTTTAACTTGAGTTCTTGCCACCACGTTCACTTGCTTCTAAACATATACTATGTTTTTGTTATTTAAGACAAGGTTTGCCTGTTTTGATAAGCTACCGAAGTTTTTTTTAATTTAAATTGTCCTACTAGTGAGCTTAGAAGATGCATTGTTTTCTCTCTTTTTGGAGGACATGCACTGGCACTACAGGACTGGGAAGCTACGCCGGTCGCTACGCCGACGGCCAAACGTCGGGGCCGTCGGCGTAGCCATCGTTCAGGCCAGCCCCGCCAAGCAGCCGTCGGCGTAAAATTGCCCTCGGCATATTCTATGCTACGCCGACGGCTGCCCTCGGCGTAGCTATTTTTTATTTTATCTCATTAAACTTTGAAAAATCATAACTAAATCATTCTAATTCGGAAAAATACAAATAATATATCAAAATTTGCAGAAAAATAAGACCTATCTATCTACACTTAAATATTACACATTTATAAATAAAAATTAAGTAAAATATAAAACATTATATATAGTTTAAAACGGGCATAAAAATTCAAAAACGATCGAAACAATGCGAAACCTTCGCGTGGTGTCATATTATGTGACATAGTTAGAAGGAAAAATATTAAACTTGGTATATTAATTATGTCTCAAAGAAACCTTCACAAAATGAACTATCTCATTCGAGGTTTCTTGGCTTTCGGGTCAAATGACCAATGTTATGGCTAGAATCAAGACATAGTTTGTGATAATGTGCCCATATTGTGCATACACATGCATCATGGGATGGCGAACAATGTTGCAGGAGGAAGTTTTGCTTTTTGTCGCACCAAAAAGCCATTTTCCATTTTCCGAGCATAAAAAACGGACGGTTTTGTGAAGCAACCACCAAATGGCTAATTCAAAATACTACCACCATATTTTACAAAAATACTATACCACATTATATGGACAATGTCCCAACAGGGGGATCCGAAACCTTTCCGTCCACCTTCGGTGAAAAAGACAAATTCTCACGAATCGGAAGTGGTCGAATATGAACTACAGGTACATGATCCGATGCTCATGTTTTTTTACAAAATCATTTTTAGGTTCACAATATGCTATTTTATCAAAGATCTAATGAAAGTTTAGCGAGGCTCGGCCCCGAGCTAAGAATCTTTATGTCCGTCGTTCGACAAAGTTTAACGATAGTTTAAAACGGGCATAAAAAATTGAAAAATGATCGAAACAATGCGAAACCTTCGCGTGGTGTCATGTTATGTGACATATTTATAAGGAAAAATAGCAAACTTGATATATTAATTATGTCTCAAAAAACCCTTCACAAAATGACCTATCTCATTCGAGGTTTCTTGGCTTCCGGGTCAAATGACCAATATTATGGCTAGAATCAAGGCATAGTTTGTGATAATGTGCCCATATTGTGCATACACATGCATCATGGGATGGCGAACAATGTTGCAGGAGGAAGTTTTCCTTTTCGTCGCACCAAAAAGCCATTTCCCATTTTCCGAGCATAAAAAACGGACGGTTTTGTGAAGCAACCACCAAATGGCTAATTCAAACTACTACCACCACATTTTACAAAAATACTATACCAACTTATATGGACAATGTCCCAACAGGGGGGTCCGAAACCTTTCCGTCCACCTTCGGTGAAAAAGACAAATTCCTGCCGAATCGGCAGGAAGTGGGTCAGATATGAACTACAGGTACATGATCCGATGCTCATGTTTTTTTACAAAAATCATTTTTAGGTTCACAATATGCTATTTTATCAAAGATCTAATGAAAGTTTAGCGAGGCTCGGCCCCGAGCTAAGAATCTTTATGTCCGCCGTTTGACAAAGTTTAACGATAGTTTAAAACGGGCATAAAAAATTGAAAAATGATCGAAACAATGCGAAACCTTCGCGTGGTGTCATGTTATGTGACATATTTATAAGGAAAAATAGCAAACTTGATATATTAATTATGTCTCAAAAACCCTTCACAAAATGACCTATCTCATTCGAGGTTTCTTGGCTTTCGGGTCAAATGACCAATGTTATGGCTAGAATCAAGGTATAGTTTGTGATAATGTGCCCATATTATGCATACACATGCATCATGGGATGGCGAACAGTGTTGCAGGAGGAAGTTTTCCTTTTCGTCGCACCAAAAGACCATTTTCTATTTTCCGAGTATAAAAAACGGACGGTTTTGTGAAGCAACCACCAAATGTCTAATTCAAACTACTACCACCACATTTTACAAAAATACTATACCAACTTATATGGACAATGTACCAACAGGGGGATCCGAAACCTTTCCGTCCACCTTCGGTGAAAAAGACAAATTCCTGCCGAATCGGCAGGAAGTGGGTCAGATATGAACTACATGTACATGATCCGATGCTCATGTTTTTTCACAAAAATCATTTTTAGGTTCACAATATGCTATTTTATCAAAGATCCAATGCAAGTTTTCCTTTTCATCGCACCAAAAAGGCATTTTTCATTTCCCGAGCGCAAAAAGGGAATTTTCTAAAGCAACCACCAAATAGCTAATTCAAAAATGGAGGGTTTGTGATTAGTTGATATGGATATCATATTTGGATTCCTCTCATTTTTCTGATCAATTTAAACATATTATTTGTTGAATTTCAATTTACAGATTTAAAGATATTAATTATTCTATATTAAATAGAAAAATACAAAAAAAATAAAATTATTATATTTTTATTTGAATTCAATAATATTTTTACCTATTCATTAATATTTACTTAAATAATTGTTTGTAATTTCAAAAAATACAAACATGTGACATGATGATATAAGAGTTAATAGGATTGATATCATAGTATTGACACCAATGTATGAATTACGTTGCGGAAACGGATTCTGAAGGAACGAGGATGTTAAGCGTGCTGAAGCTGGAGTAGTATTAGGATGGGTGACCTGCTAGGAAGTTTGACTAAGACTAGAATTTAATCAAATAGTAAGTATAATTAGTGTTAAAAATGTTCAAAGTAGGAGATTAACAAGTGAAACAATTCAAAGAATAAAAAAATTGAGAAAAAAAATAAATAAAATATTATTTTTCAAAAAAAAAATAAAAAAAAAATATTTTTGCAACCAGTCGACGGGCTATGCCGACGGCCGCTACGCCGACGGCAAAGCCCTCGGCGTAGCATACGCCGACGGCTTGAGTGTGCTCACGAGGAGATCTTTGCCGGTGAGGCTACGCTGAGGCTGCCTCATTACACGCCGAGGGCATTTTGGCCTACGCCGACGGCCTTTTGCCCTCGGCGTAGCGCGCGTGTCCCGTAGTGTGGGTTTTGAACATGTTTAGGAAGTGGACTTCTATTCCTTTTTTTTATGCACGCGGGAGTGGACTTTTGGTTGTCTATAGTGACACATTCTGTATGTTCCATGTATACTGATTTGGCCCAAACACTTTTGACTTCAATATAGAATTACATTTCTATGAAAAATACTATCACCGCGGATTGGCAGAAAGTGTCACTCGAGAGAACTCAAATTAACAAGGAATGATTATGATCTGACTTTTTGCGGGGAGGTAATGAGTATGATAAGACATAAAAATAGTGGTTAAAAATATGTATTTTATTTATTTTCTGATCGGGTACTTCCTCTCGTTGTAAAATGCATGGTGCACATGTTAACTGATTTTGAACTTCAACCCTACTTTTTCTTTGAGTAAATTCCAGTTTTTACCTTCTAGTTTTAAATGTTTGACACTAATTACCCTCATTTAGCATTTATTCATCCTAATTACCCTATTTAGTAAAAGTTGTGCCAATTTTTACCCCATGTAAAATTCTGTGAGTGTTTTGATAGGTTGCATGCCACTTTGACATTTTTTTATTTCTCACAAGAAGCGTCCTGATCAAGAGTTGAACCGTATTTTTTTTCGGATACGCTGGTCATGTTTGTTCCTCAAACCGTTCCTCAACATAAAATGTGCCTATCTTAAGCAAACAAAATCCTAGTGCTACAGCAAACTAACTGAATACGACTCCTAATCGGTTGATCTGCCGAGTAAGAGCCCGTTACTCTTAAACATTATGAAGCCCTTTTAATTCTTATTTAAACCGCAGCTAGCAATACTACAGGAGAAGTTCAGCCAATACAAGAGGGAACTCCCTGCTTGTTCCTTTAACTAATCAGGCTGTATTAGTTTGCCATCTTTCTGGTCAGTAAGCATCTGATCCCATAATACCTATTGATGTGCGAAGAACGTCACTAGTCATTCTTCTGATTTTATTTTTTTTGGGGCCCAATACCCTATCCGTCTACCGGACTTGGCAGCACTGGTCATTCAACTGAACTTAATCATTTCCGTAGAAATGTTCTGTGATCAAATGATTGTCACGGCTGCAGGTTGACATGTTCAGCCGCCGATGGATGCACAAACGTGACATAATCGCATGCGTACGCGGGTGATCTTATTGATCCTGTGTGCTGCCACCTGCTAGTTACTGATCTGCTTAAATCGATTGGCAGCTGCTGATTCTTATCCTGCGTGCTGCCACCTGCTAGTAGTATTTACTTTCGCATAACGAAGTTCTGTTTTACCGCTTCGTTTTCTTACGGAGTAAGAGCATCTCCACTCGTTGGTCGAACCTAGGCCGAAATCCGGACCTTTTTGTGGCCGGACGGAACTTGATTTTGGCTTGGGTACGTTCAGTTTATCACTCTCGTACCCAGGCCGAGTCCCAGGTTCGGCGAAATTCAGTCAACTCGGTGAAATATGGGCGAATATAGGTGGATTTTTTTAAGTAGGGCAAGCACATATTACATCGAAAACAACGAAAAGGCCGCCGCATCTACAGGCCGAGGCGGGGGTGGTTGCCGGCCTGGATGTGCTCTATGACGCCGGCGAGAGTTCGTCCTGGAACGCTCCAGAAGCGGCGGCGGAAAGCCATATTGTGACGCGACGGCGGCGGCGAGCCCGGCGGACCGTTGTGTCGGGCGAGTTCCGCGAGGCGCCTGTCGGCGAAGAACTGCCTCCACAAGACCAGGTTGCCAGGATCCGCGTCTTGCAAGTCGGCGATAGCCCCTGGAACTGTCCGGCGAGATCCGGGTCTTGCATGTCGGCGATAGCCACCAGGATCTCTCCGGCGAGGTCCTCGTCGGCCGGCACCGGCAGAACAGGGATCCCGTCGGCGCTGAGTTGCCAGCCGAGGGGGAGATGAGTGTCCGACGGCGTCGTATAGCGCGCCTCGCGGAGCATCCGGGCTTCCCACGGCGGCATCGGGTGTCGGCCGGGAAATCCCGTGGCCATGGCTTCTCGGCGGAGTTGAGGAGGAAGAAAGGTGCGAACGTCCGAAGTTCGCCGGAGTTGTGGTGGTGTGAGACTATGAAGAGAGACGGCGAGATGCACGCCTTTTATAGGCGGAGTTCCGCCGGAAGAATGGCAGGAGGGGTGTAGCGGCGAGGGCGGGAAAAGGAAAACGGCGGGAAGGATGGGGGCGACTCGGCTTCTGTCGCTGACAGGCTGGTCCACTCGGCCAATTCACCGCGTCCGGCGTCCCTAGGGCGTACCCAGGATCCTGGGTTCGGCCTGGGTAGTCCGGACCAAAGTTGGCCCAAATCCGGCCGAAAAGAGGTCCCTGGATACACGACTGAGCCGATTTTCGGTGTCCGAACGTAATTTTGGCGTTCGGACCGGCCTCCTAGGTAGGCGAGTGGAGATTCTCTAAGCTGTAATAAAATTTGAATGAAGAAGTGAAATGACAAGGGGCTGCTGTGTCATTGCTATCTTGACCCGATCCAGATCCTCGAAACAGGCTTTCGCCCAGCTTTATAAATAAAGCACACAGGTGAGACCGCTGCTGGGCCAGACAGCACAACGCCCAAAGACAGACACAACACGATACACAATGCTGGGGCAGCAGCACACACATGCCCGAAAGAAAACAAGGAAAAAGGCAAAAAGGAAGGAAACATAGAGGGATCAACTAGACGAGGAAGACCGCAACCGCTGCGCCCTCCGAAGAATACCCACCACGCTCCTAGCCCCGACTCGCCAAGCACGAAGCAGCACCCTCAAGAGGGAAAGCGACCGCTGCTGCCCGGACCAAAGACTGGCCCTAGGGTTTCCCCCGGCACACAGAGGGGAATGGATGAAGGGAAGCCACGACGCCCTCCAGGAAGGAAGATGCCACCCGCGGGCGGCACCGCGTCGGTGTCGGTCGAGCCGACAAGGATTTCTCCCGAGGACCCTATCCATAACCCCCGAACGCGCCGAAGCACAGGAGACCCGCGAGGGCGAGGCCTCGCCACCACCAAAACTTGCCGCCCACGAGCATGCGCCACTCCGGTTCCGACTTCGTCATCATCGTCTCACCAAGCAAGCCGGTGCGAGGTCTACAACATCACGGCACAGGTAGAAATGAACCAGGACCCTCAGTACCATGGTCGCGCAGGAGGGAACTTCCTCCACCGCCGAAGACGGTAGTCGACCGGACGCGGTAATAGACAAACCAGTCCCCCATAGGTCCGGTCGGGCCCAGCAGGCCCGTTAAGCCTTCGCGGAGGCAAACCAGTCCCATGGCGGTCCGGCCGGGCCCCGAGCCCGTAGAGTCCGCCACCGCGCTGCAACAGGCCGACCAAGGACACCGACGATCCCATCCATCCTAACCCGCCAAGATTTGCAGCACAGCCAAAGCAAGGCCGACCCGACCAACCCAGATCGGGGTCAATGAGTCCGATCCGGGCCGCCATGGCCGCGCCCGACCCGAGCTCTGCTTGCCATGGAAGCGCCGCGCTGCCCCGCCGCCCAAGACCATGCCGCCGCACTGACCCACCCCCTGCCGACGCAGGCCCCCCGATTGGGCCCTGATCTGGGCCACGCCACCCTGGCCACTAGCCCTGCCCGAGCCCTGCCTCAGCGAGATAGCACCGCCTCTGGCCGCCATCAGGAGCCCGACCGCCGGCCGAGAAGCGCCCCGCACCGCAGTCCACCACGCCGCCACCGGAGTGCCGCGCCGACGCGCCCTAGGCCCAACGCGCCCTAGGCCCAACGCGCCGCCTAGGTGGAGGCCGCAGGCCCGCGCCGCGAGCCTCACGCGAGTGGGAGAACAGGCCCCACCGCCGCTAACGTCCGGCCTTCGGCCGACGACGCTCTCCGGCAACGGCAAGGGGAGGGAGGGGGAGGAGGAAGGGTCTAGCGGCGGAGGGAGGGGCCCTCCCGTCGCCCACGGGAGCGACGAGGAGGGACCCGATCCAGATCAAACGAAGAACTTCTAGAATCTATTTATTAGAAAAATGGCCCATTTAGCTCTTGGAGAAAATAGGAACCGCATGCCCCCCCTCGCGATGCCTCCCCAAGCGAGGCGACCGGGCGGCCTCCTCCACCCGGCGCCTCCAACTTCTCCTTCCAGCGCTCCACTGCCGCCGACAGTCTTGCGCTGTGCCCAGTGCCCCAAGGCCGGCGGTGGCAGCCTCCTCTTCTTCCCGCCGCAGGAGCTGGGCTTGGGGGGTGGATCCCGACAGCGAAGCTTTTAGGAAGGCGGCGTTTCCGGCGTCCCCGGAGGCGGCGAGATGGGTGGCATGGCCACTTGGTGGCACAGGCGGCGGGATCTCGCGAGTTGGCCAGAGGATCCCTGTAGGCCTAGATCTGGGCCCATTTGGGCCCGATCTAGGTTAGGGCGGGTCTGGTTCGGCTTGTCTCTGTAGCTTCCGGTTGGTCTGCAGAGTGGTTGGTGGTGAGGGTGGCGGCAACGACGCCATGCTTGCTGCAATGTGGTGACGGGAGCTTCACGGGTCCGTTTGGGTCCAGCTAGGCCTCTGGCGCCGATCATGAGGGTGGCGATGGCATGGCTTATGTGCAACAGCGGGGCAGCAGGGACTTTACGTGCTCGTCCAGGGCACGGCTGGCCCTGCTCGGCCTGGTGTGTTCCTGCGGCCGCGTCCGGTCGGCACCCGCCTTAGGCGGTAGAGGACGACCTCCGGGTGGCTATGCCGCTGCCACTCTCCGGCTCCAACTTGGTCTGGTGTGCTCTTGTCATTGTGTTCGGCCGGCTACCGCTTGTGGCGGTGGAGGTTGTTCTCTCCTGCACGGCTAAGGAGCTATCTCCCCGTATCCACGACTGTTTTGCGGTGTAGCCGGTTTCGTAGCGTTTGCCTTGGTGAGACGAAGATGGTGCATTCAAGACCGGGGTGGTGCATGTTGGTGGACGGCAAGTTTGGTGGAGTGCAAGAATTGGATGGGGTTGTGGTTCTTTGAGGGTCGGGAGAAATCCTTGTTGGCTAGGCCGGCGCAGACGCAGTGACACCTGCGGGTGCTGCCTTCCTTCTTGAAGGACGTTCGGTGTACACTCTTCCTACTCCCCTACGTGTATCAGAAGAAATCCTAGGAGAAATCCGGGCAACAACGTCGCCATCGTCGCACTCCTTGAAGGTGTTGCTTGGTACACGGCAATTCGATGGCATAAGAGCGCGATGAGACTACTACGGCGGGCGCAGCGGTTGCGAGTCATCGTCGTTTGTCAATCCGATGTTGTTGTGCATTATTTTCTCTCTCATTCTTTTGTATTTTTTCTTGGGTGTCTTTATGTTGTCGGCCCATCAATAATCTTTAGCCGTTGTGCTGTTTGGCCCAACAACGATCTTATTACGTGCTTTATTTATAAAGCGGGACGAAAGCCTATTTTAAGAAAGATTTATTAGAAAATGGTGCAGAACCTCTCTGGCCCGTGGGTAAGGCTTATCTATCTTGCCTACGTGGCGGTAAGCTGAAGAAGAAAATGGCAGTTGCATATTGTAGATTAACAAGGCAATGGATTGGATATGCAATCTTATCTACAATTACACAAAGTCACCGAGGTGATGTTACCACTGCATCAATCAGCATCATTTTGGCAAAGCATATGCGCGTTTAGCCTGGGCAAGACAGCATTTGACAAGATCAATGTGACGTGTTAATTATTCGGGATCTTTGGTTTCGTCAGCACTATAGCTGGTTTCAGCTGTTACCGAGTTTTATTACTCTCGATCTCTGTATTATGGAGGCACACAGCTAACTATTGTGAAAACTAGGAAAATTGGTGAGGCAACATGCCACGCCCGTGGCCTTAACTTATTTGGGTATATGGTAAGCTTTGATAGCTTGTAGCGTTTTCTTTGGACATGACCGATATATTAGTTTTGATCCGCACATGATGGATATTAGTTTCAATTGAAGATATGTCTGTTATGATGGTTGTTGTCGGCGGTTCTTCAAAATAGCATGGAAGGTTTTATCAAAAGGGCTTCCCTTCAATCTTTTACAAGATCATAGAGTGTCGTCTGGACTGGTTCAGGTTTTGCACTTTCTAAACCATTCCTTAATCTGATCTATGTTGATCGCTGGCACGTGCGCAACTTTCCATTGTGTTTTCCCTATGATAAAAACACATCTTCAATATTTATTGGTGGAAAAATATGTATCCTTTTATAAGAAGAAAAGAACAGGATAAATACCGAAGTTTTCAGTCAAGTGTGGATTATCTGAATACATGAATGTCTCAAAGTGCAGGTAGGTTAATTGATTGTATCTAAACAATATATACTACTGGAAAACGGGCCTTCCGTTCAATCTGAACAATGTCACCAGTCCCGTCCTGTTATGAACCGCGACTAGTGCTAGCACTAGTTCCGGGTCGTGACGCCTCCAACGGCTAGTAATCGTGAGAGCCACTAGTCCCGGGCCGGACTGGACCTATAGTCTCGGTCCGTAATACGGCCGAAACTAGTAACCTGGAGCGGGCCAGCTGCTCTTTTCGGGGACTACTAGTCCCGGTTCGTATCACGGCCCGAGAATAGTTATCCCTCAATATATATATAGTTTCGTGTCCACCTGTCCTAGTCATATGGTGGCCATTTTACTCAAAGAAGCAAGCCGAGTTCATGCCATTTTTTCTCAAGATCTGTCAAGATTTAGTTTGCAACCCCTAAATCCAAAGTTTTAAAAGGTTAAAACTTCATTCTTTCATATCTTATTGCTACTTTAGCTCAATAATGCTCTAGAAGTATAGAGATATGGATTTGCACGCATGCTCTAGAAGTCGAAGGATTTTTAAATGTAACAAATTTTGATTAGGCACATAGTTACTAAAAATTGAAATGTGCAATTTTAGAGTTTCAGAGCTTAGAATGGAATGAGATTTTCACTGATAGAACAATAATAAAAAACTCCACATTTATCATGTTAATTGTTTTCTCCAATTCACAAATTGGTGCATGTAAATTTTTCAAAATTCAAATTAATGCTCTAGAAGCTCTCATTATATCTTGTATTAAATTTATCATGTTGTGTAATGGTTTTTGATATGCTTTTACTATAATGCAGATGGTCCGTGAATGGATGTACTATACTGACCGACGCTCTGGCGAGTTCATTAATGGCGTGCATGAATTCATCCGTGTTGCTGATGCAAACAAGCGCAATGGTTTTGTATTCTGTCCATGTAGTGGATGTAGGAATCAGAAGGATTACTCTGACTTAAAAACCCTTCACAGCCACCTGTTGAAGTGCGGCTTCATGCCCAGTTATAATTGTTGGACCAAGCACGGAGAGAGGGGTTATAATGGAAGACGATGAAGAAGAGGAGGAGGATGACAACTATCATGGTTTCCCTGAGTACGGAGATACTTCCATGGGGGATGCTGAAGGGGAGGCTGAAGAAGAGACACATGATCAACCCGCTGATGATCTTGGTTGGACCATTGACGATGCACGAAGAGACTGTGAAAATGAAAAGGAGAGGGAGAAGTTCAATCACATGTTAGAGGATCACAAAAAGTTGTTGTACCCAAATTGTGAAAATAGTCTGAAAAAGCTGGACAACACATTGGAATTGCTGCGATGGAAGGTAGAGTGTGCTATACCTGACTCCTTATTTAAAAAGTTGCTGAAAATGATGAAGGATATGCTTTCAAAAGAAAGAAGATTGTCTCGCCTCTCTAGTTTTAGAGGTTTGAAGAATACATGCTGCCCTATCGATCCATCTCACCGCGTGAGTGAGTAAAGATGCATGAACAAGGGATACAATGCATGCACACATATTTAGATGGAGAAAAGTATATATTTGGATCATTGTAAGAAGAATGTGTATGTGGACAAGTACCCATTGTGAAGCTATGTGCATTCCTCAATGCATCTCTCAGATAGATAATCATCAGAATCTATCATCCATAACTGAGAATGATGTGTTCAAATGTTTAGTTTTTTGAGTTCAATAGAATCTTAAAGAAATATGTTTGTAACTGCTGCGGCCGTAAGGAAGCAGCATCTCCGGCTATGAAGGAGAGAGGGTCATTGAGTTTTGTTTGTTATGAGATAAATAGGTATACATTTTACACGATCGCTGTAACATCCCAGCATTAGAGCCTAAAAATAAGCTGAAACCAGATGTGTGCATTAAATTCATGCATAGAAAATCTGAATAATTTTCGCCCTTTTTAACAAAACTTGTCAAAGTGATTGAAGCTTCTCTTAACTTGATGGAATTGAAGAAGATCATCAAGTTGACTGCGATAAGTTTCAATATGACCTTTGCTAAAAATCTATTTTTGGGAAAGGGAGATTTGATCTAAGGGTAGATCAATTTTAATAAAAGCTAAACCCTAATATAATTTATATTTGATCCTTAGGTGATCATATCATAGTATTCATTATAACCACTCATGAGTATCAGGTTAAGGATATAACACAAATAATAAGAATGTAACAACTATATCTTAATCTCATCTGCATATACCATGAGTATCATGGTAAAACCTAACCCTACTTCTTAAGTAAGATTGAGTAGGAAAGAAACTAAGTTTAGATCATTCACCATATATATTTATTTCCATATCAATCCTTATCATCTCTATTGAGTTATATTCCTTTATCTGTTGTTCATGAATGTTGAGAAATCAACTAATGATTCATCAGATCTCAATCTATTAGCTCTTAACCATAACATAGCTTACATTTATGTGTCTATAAAGAAACTACTAAGAAGAGGTAAATAGTAATGCTAGTTTTAGTTAACATCTATAGGATGGGAGTGAATTAAGAGAATCAAACCAATATAAAATTGATGGAGTTAAATCACTTCTAAATAAATAGAAGAGTTATTTAGATTATATAATTTTATGACAGTAAAGAAGATTACAAGGGTGGTTACTAGTAGTAATTCTATTGGATCAAGTGGACATAGTCAATGAATAACATTCCCTAAACCAATAGAGATACTAAGAAAATAATTTCAACACAACTGTAATGTCGTATTGCTAAGACCTTGATCAGCCAACTAGAAACCTAAGCCATAAATGATTAAAGGATTATAATGGTGATGCTTTAGCCACCAATATTGAATGCTTATATTTTGTATAAGTGACATTGGTGGGTAGAACATGATTAAACCCTAGTCTAAATATATTATCCTAGGTTAGCCATGACTAGTCACATTAATATAATGTGAGGTTGGAGTATGAGTTATTAGAGTAAATGTAAGAAAGCATGATTCAATTAAACCTAGTGTAGTATAGAGTTACGGAAGTAGTGTTATTCATCTTAAAAGATAGTGAACTTTAGAGAATGGTACTTGGATGCATACAACTATTAGAGATATATTAGTGATGAATGATTAAGGAAGATTATGAGTAGAGTTTGAAGGAACTATTTGTTGGATGGAAGGCTATCAACAGTAGAGTAGTGGATACAACCAAGCAAGGATATGAGGAAGTTATGAAATGCTTTAGCATCAAACCCATTGGATTCATCCATGAGTTTAGAAGGTTAATCAGTGAATAAGAATATTTTTATGAAGTAAAGCTCATCATGTTAATCATGATGATAGATAGGAAAAGGTAGTATATCTAGGAAAGGAATTCCTTAATAAGAAGTCTAGAATTATGAATTATGGAAGATAGTAATTCTTGGTAAACAATCAACTTTAAATCTTAAAACCAAGTATAATATCCATTTCATATTAAGAATTCCTCATCTTATATCTATATCACTTAATAGGAATATTTCCCAATAGCAAATTACATAAGCACATCTCTGTCAATTCCAACCATCAGCATTATATGTGCTTAAAAGTATACTTATCTATTCCTTTCTATAAAACATTCTAGATATAACTTTATATTTTAAAAGGAAATGTCATCAAATATCACAAACAGAATACAATATGCTTGGTTATTAAACCTTTACTCACATCAATAAGGGAATATAAGTAAAAATTAAGAATCCTAAACTCTAGGGTAAGCACTTCTAATTCAAACCCTAAACCTCTTTGTTCATCATAATAGAGTATATACATTGCCATTTTCCAAGTTAATGGAAGTATTAATAACCATGTTAATTTCTTTTATATTTCATACATCAAATAATGATATACAATCATTATATACAGAAAAATTTCTATTCAAACTATGAGTCAACTAGAGTTAAGTTTTATAAAAAAATAAGAAATATTATGTAATAAAGCCATGGTTTAATGTAGAAAGAAAATTTATAATAAGGGTTTCTACATAATATAAAAAGGGTTTTGATAGAAAACAAAAAAGAAATAATACCATTATATGGCATACTCATAAGAGAACCTTAATATACTTTATTAATACTGTAATCATTCAGCAAATCAATTCTATGAGGAGAATTCAAATCAAATAAGGGAAATTCAAATCTGAAAGTAAAACAGAAAATCGAAAAAGGGAAAACAAATAAAAAAACAAATCCTGGCCGTGGCCCAACTCATATCTGCTTACCAGTCGCCCTGTGTAGCCCACAAAAGGCCTAATAACCAGCCCAGCCATTCTCATCACTGACTGACAGGTGGGACCGAAGAGGGACTGCGGGTTGAGGGGAAAGAAGCACCAGGGGGTTTTCTGCAAAAACGACTTCGTCGTCTACCTCGCCTACTAGAAGCAGCTCGCTGACCGGAGCTCCGTCGTTGATCAACCTCCGCGCTATGATGCGTGCCGCCGTCCCTGGGAGGAGTAGATAAGATCGCCGTGTCCTCCTCAATCCTCTCATACCCATCTCATCCTCAATCTCTCTCTCTCCAGACCCACTTTCCTTCCTCACCCGAAACCCTAGTTCATCAGAGTTCGTCGTTCCAGTCAATTCCGACCACCCCTTGCCGCGTGGTAGCCACCGTTGGAAGCGCCGTCGTGGACTGACTCACCTAGGACCAAGCACGGAAGCCCGCACACTAGGAATCATGTGAAATTAAGAATTCCTTTCATCGGCCGCCGTGGCCATTATCGTCGATTCGCCTTCGTCACGCCTTCCCAAGTCTCCTCGACCACTCCATCGCAACCAGGGTAAGCTCCTCTATCTTCCAGGAGACTTCGTTGGTTCAATTACGTCCTGTATCGAGATCTCACCGTGCGCCGTCGTACACCACGTCGGTCACCGTTGTGAATCGTTCTCCGATGACCATTTAGGGGCGGTGCAACCATATATCAACTCGCCAGCGCATGCTTGTTCCAACGCACCTAGCCACAGCCCCGCGCGAGCACTAGATCGATCGATCCTCAACCAGTGAGAATCAACTCAGGTGACGTCATGCCTACGTCAGGTTCGAACCACGTCAGCAAGTTTGACCAGTATTTGTCTCGCGTGGCTGTTGACATGGCCTTGGCCCCATATGTCATTGTTTGGGGGTAGCAACCCAGTCGGTAACAGATACATTTTCTAACCTAAAGAGCTGAGGTGGACATAGGCCCACTGGTTAGTAACTTAGGCTAAGTGTGGGTACGGTGTAAAAAGTTAAAAACTGTTTAAGAAATAAATAAATTGTTATAAACTCAATTATTAATATTCCAGAAATCAAATAAATGATTAAATCTTGTTTAATTAATAACTTTTGATTTATAATTCAGAAATATATGTATAATATATGAAATTTTTCAGAAAAATAAAGTCTATAACATAAAACTATTATCAAATATTCTTATGATGATTATTATTTAAATAAATATTATTTAATAAAGGTTTTATAAGTAATAAAACTTTGATAATCCATATTTTAATAATTGTAAATTTTAAGAATATAAATAAATACCAAAAAATTGGGAAAATAAAAACAATACTTTAAAAAAACTATAATCATGTATTATTATTTCACTTAATTAATATTTATTATTTATTAAGTAATTATAAAGTAATAAGAATTGTAAAAATCATATCTTATTATTATTAAATCACAAAAATAAATGTAATATACCAAAATGATCACAAAAATAATATCTACATGTTAAAAATTCAATATTCCACTTTTGAGTTAAATAAAAATTCAAATACTTTGTTAACTCAAATTTAAACTTATTTATTTAATTGATAATTCATATAACGGTAAATAAAAAACTGCTTATATGTCTAAAAATTAACCAATGGAGTCTAATAAATAATATTAGTCTTCAACATTAATAATATGAAGTCCAAATAGTTTAACACATTTTAATTACAATTTTATTGAATTCTTCTCAACCATAGGTGTGCAATATTTTCTAAAGAGAATCCTTATCAAATCTAAAATCATCAAGAATAATTGGAGTTAAATAAAAACTTAGTTCCTTTACTTTAAGCACAAGTTTATCAACATACTAAAACACTATAGTAAACTCATAAGCAATTAAGTAACATTACTCCAGGATTTACAAACCATAACCACTCATCCATAAAAGGGGTAAGTGATACTAGTCCATTATAAAATCAAGAAAACCACCTCATCAAAGAAAAATATAACCATTCTTAAGTAACCTTAAGGCAACATTACCAATTACACAAAGTACAAATGTTATAAGCATTATACTTTCAAACTATCTATGTTTTAAAGTTAACTTTAGTCTACAAGACTCTAAATACAATACTATAAACATTCTTATATGTTTTATAGTTAACTTTGGTCTGATTTAGTTAAGTCATAAAACATCTCAAGCCCAAACTATTCAAGCAAACACAAATAACATCAACTAGACTCAACTAATCACAAAGGTTGTTTAGACCTTAGAAAAGAAATCTTTTCTTCAAATGTTATTCTTTTTGCCACTTCAAACAAGAACTCTTATATAAGCAATCTTGAGTAGCATCTCACATCTGTGTGTATCCTATTGTTTTATGATATTGTAATTATATGATTGTTTCACACATACTCACAAGCCTTAATAAGAAGCACAAGTATGAAATTTATCTAAAGGGCACAACACATTTTAAAGTAACCATTTATGGAATCCAAACCCTAGAACGACATTATCCCCGGGATTCGCGTTTATAAAGTGCATCACATTACTTATGCATAAGAGCATATTGCTTCTTTAAACATTAGTCCTTACCAGACCAATGATGATGATTTCATATTTTGGATCTTATACTGACTCGAAGACCGTGAGTGCATAATCTTGCAATCACAAAAGGCAAGTTCACACTTGCTCATGTCCTTTGGTTATTTTCTGTAAAGTATTTTACAAATCCAATGTGGACATCACCTGCATTTGAAAAAGGTCCAAAAATACTATTTTCATAATAATGTGATTATAACTTACTATAAAAAGTTTCGGTGGTAAAGGAACATAATATCTAGGATTTAACAACCAATGTCGCCAGTCATTCTAGCGCCGTATATTACGCGTTAACCATGAGATTTGGAATGGGACGGAGAAGTCAGTTGTATCCTTTTCCTCTTGTATGGAGGCAAGACGACCTTAACGTGATGTTGTGATTCCTTGTGCGGATCCAACATATGGTTGGGCACCCTTACGCCCCACAATTTTGGTGTCTAGATTATCTATGGATGGTGTTTAGTGGATGGACCATTTACTATGGCACTTGCCAGGGCAACACCAGGTCATAGAGTCTTCGGGAACTCATCAGGGTTTTAGCCTGCCCGCAAGGGGGCTTAACGAAGGTGAGCCAGCCTGAAGGATCGTGCAGACATATGAGGTCGCGGAGAGGGCAGTGATTGGCTTGGACCAAGTACTGGGCCCCACGACAAGGAATTGTGGATGGGTAAGCTTCCTGGTTGTGCAACAAGGAGTTGATCTCTCATGGGAAAAGTAACACACCTCTGCAAAGTGTAAGAACTGTAACTTGTTACTCCCTGTTCCGGGAAGGAGCTGCGAACGCGGCGGGAAATGAACTCCATGAAAGTTTTGGTAAACCCGTGAAGGCTGACGGACATAGATTTTTCAGAATTGAAGCAACCTTTGAAGAAATGTTTATTAAAACTTGCATTGCCTACGACCTATGGTCTGTGGATATAGTTATAGTGCATCAAACACTCCTTTTCTAGTGAACTTGTTGAGTACGCTCGTACTCAAAGTATCTTCTTAACCCTTGCTAGATTCTGAAGCTGGGATAGACAACATCTACATCAAGTTATGTTCCAGGACTCGTCATTCAAAGCTAAGATTCAATAAATTCAAGGAAGTTAACATTTACATCAACTCAAGTGAAGATGAAGTTACTGATTAGATAGGAATATAATCTCTAGCCAAAGAACCTAATTCTATAGTGCGTTGCAATAGTAGCAATGCCAACCCTTTAGTTAAAATACTAGACTTAATATTATAATAGTCAGTGCATTATTTATATTTGATTCTTCTTTGTATGAAGTTCTTTCTCTGTCTTTAACCTAGAGTGTTCTCTGGATCTTGTGTAAAGAGTGAGTTGTAACCTTTAGCCATGTATTGGACCCGCTGTGTTTCTGTTGTGCCATTCTGAGGGATTTAATACTAGTGAACGGTGTTTTCGTTGGTGTTATGTCAACGAATATGGTATACTACATCATGCAGTGGTATGCTGGGTCACCGCAGTTGGTATCAGAGCATATGCTTTGACCTTAGGTTGGAAACCTAGTGAATGGGTAGAACCTGTAGGACACATCCTAGCAATAATAAAGAGTTCTCTAGTGATATGAGGGATATTCACTTGAGGATAATCCTGTTATGTTACTAGTGTGATAACTCTTTCGTATGATTGCAATTCCGATCATAACCCAAGAGTTTTAACTCTATGAGACTGATGATAATTTCTTATCTACAGTTCCACATGGCACCTCGATATCCACCTCGGAATGTTCAAGTGATGAACAGGACGTTGAATGACTACAGAGGGGATTGGACAGATAATCTCTGCCAACTTCTATGGAGTTTGGAATTTGAATCGAGACTTTTGGTCAAGATTTACAGTTACTATGATGGGCAGGTATTAGATAAATACCGTGTCATGATCATGCTACCCAAGAAGTTAGGACTTAAGGGAGAAATGCCATCAGGAGAGGCAAGGTGCATGGCATCTGCATATCAGATTGCCGTAGCAGCAGCCATAACGATGATCCGAGAACAAAAATGTCAATCTCTAGAAGGTAGTACTCATACCATTATACCACATGAAACCTCCAACCCAGAGTATGAGTTAGATCACTCTACTCTAGTCCAAACTGAACCTATTCTAGCTGTAGAGTATATGGATCGTTACCGGTCTTTGCTAAACACTTATCATAACACTAACCAAGTCTTAGTTCAGGAACTAGATACGGTCATTGAGGATTTTACTGATCCTGATATAGCAATGGCTCGTAGGAAGAAGTTAGATAAATAAGCTAGGCATCCTAAATACATACCTTCAGGAGAAGTGTATGAGGAAACTGAGTTTGATGATCCAAACTCGGAAAATTATGCCTATTACCAAACTAAAACCCATCCACCTGAAGACCTATGGACCAAGTACAACTCCGAACAACAGGAATGGAATAGAGTTATTTCAACTAATCTCGAGCCAAACAAATATGGATGGGAAGTAGAATCTCAAGGTGGAACCATAGGAAATCCTATACCTTGTGATATAGGTATTGAAGAAGAGACCAACTATAACCATAGAGAGCCTTATGGACCATATGGGGGTGATACCAATCCAATCAACTTAGAAGAGTATTCCGATAGCTATTATACCAACATGTATGACTGGATCCAAGAAAAATCTAAGGAGCCAACTTACTATGAGGAAGCGTTTCCGGAAAACCAGGAATATTCTATAGAAGATTACACCAACTCTAGTCATTTTTCAATGACTAATCTCAGTCTCGGTACTTCTAATCAAGAATATGCACCTCCTGGATGCTCTTACGCTCCAGAAGGCAGTCGTAGGACTTCACGTCATCATGGACGGAACTACAGGAAGAACTAGAGGAAGGTGAAAGTAAGAAAGAAACGACATCCCAAGGGATGAGTGCTTGAATAATGTACATACAAGGTAATGCGTATTGTAGTTTGAAAGGTTTGCCGAAATAAGTGAGGATATACTCACAAGAATAAGGAGTTCTTGTAAGATAGTTGTGTAAATAGGTGAGGAGCAAACCGTTGGAACATCTAGTACATTTGTAAATTATCTAAAACCTATGTATAATACATGGTATATGTTTTGTGGTTTATCAACTCCTGGATTTTCTTGAATCTTCTTGATTGACTAGATCTGTACATGAAGTTTAATTAGGTGTGCAAATGCATGATGTAACACCCATTTATTACTTGATGATATAGACCTAGATAGAAATGGGAATTCGTGTAAGGGAGTGACGAGTTCCAAAAATCAAGAAGAAGACTTACTTAAAGGAGGAAGCAAAATATAAGGAGAATTAACGTTATTTGGAGGATAGATCAAGTTTAGAATATTCTTAGCCAGCTATGAGAAGGAATATTAGTATAGAAGGTGTATGGAGCAACAAGAAATAATAAACTTAAGGCCCATTCAAAGTAGGCAGTATTGTTACGAAGTTAATAAAGTAGTAATCCCTAGTTCATGGAAGCATCATGAATTAGTACAAAGATGAAGTGGTGGAGCAAAATGGTAGGAAAGCTCTGACAATTCAGATGGAATGTCAGTAGTAAGTCAGAAACCGTAAGGTAATACATACAACCTAGAATGACCGTAGTTAGTACTTAATCCATAGTAGGTATTCCAATCCAAAGTTGATATTTTGTCCGTAGCCGGTATTTGGTTAATTTAGTTAACCAGAAATTCTTAAAAGTTGCATAAAGAGCATAAAATTTGGCCTAAGTTAAGTAAGAAATAAAGAAGTATAAAATTTAAAGGCGATCGTGTTTCGAGATGCTTCACAAGAGCAGACTTTTCTAAGAGAAAATGTCCAAAAATAAGTAGACATATAATGCTGAAGGATTTGTTTCGGAAATACAAAACTATGTGGATACACCATGCAATCTTTTATCAGACCCTAATTAGGTAAAGTATAAACTGAATAGAGACCAACATTCTAGTCATAAAGCCAATAAATGCTATATATAAAATTTAAAGGCTATTAGTAAACTCTAAGGGGGAGATTTAACATTATAAATAAAAGTTGAAGAAGTACTATAGGTAATAATGAAAGATTATCTAAAAATTAATAAGGTAAAGGCTTGAAGGTGATAAAGGTTAATCATAACCGATTAATTCTAGAAGAAACAACTCTTAAGTAATCCTTAAGAAGTAATAGAGAACACCCAACTAGACAAGTATTGAGAATAAGAAATTCCAATGGGTATGGATTAAATGAGTTCAAATCCAATCTTGGAAGGAGTACCAGTGCAACTCATATAATGACAAATCAAAGATTAGTCTTTTGATAACAAATATTGTCTAAGAAAATTTGGAACAATGTTTAGTGAGACTTCCTAAACCTTATATATAATATAGTAAGGAAGCCCAATGATTAAACAAGAAGAGCTAAATTAGGATACCTAACTGGATATAGAATTATTTTTATGTAAGGTCACCACAGGGTGGAGAAATGTAGCAACCACTACAAGTCAATTCCTTACTCCGAAACGTGGGAGTTTGCGAATTTTGAGGATGAAGTTTATTTTAAGGGGGAGATTCTGTAACATCCCATCATTAGATCCTAGAAATAAGCTAAAACCAGATGTGTGCATTGCATTCATGCATAGAAAATCTGAATAATTTTCGCGCTTTTGAACAAAACTTGTCAAAGTGATTGAAGCTTCTCTTAACTTGATGGAATTGAAGAAGATCATCAAGTTGACTGCGATAAGTTTCAATATGACCTTTGCTAAAAACCTATTTTTGGGAAAGGGAGATTTGATCTAAGGGTAGATCAATTGTAATAAAAGCTAAACCCTAATACATTATAATTTATATTTGATCCTTAGGTGATCATATCATAGTATTCATTATAATCACTCATGACTATCAGGTTAAGGATATAACACAAATAATAAGAATGTAACAACTATATCTTAATCTCATCTGCATATACCATGAGTATCATGGTAAAACCTAACCCTACTTCTTAAGTAAGATTGAGTAGGAAAGAAACTAAGTTTAGATCATTCACCATATATATTTATTTCCATATCAATCCTTATCATCTCTATTGAGTTATATTCCTTTATCTGTTGTTCATCAATGTTGAGAAATCAACTAATGATTCATCAGATCTCAATCTATTAACTCTTAACCATAACATAGCTTACATTTATGTGTCTATAAAGAAACTACTAAGAAGAGGTAAATAGTAATGCTAGTTTCAGTTAACATCTATAGGATGGGAGTGAATGAAGAGAATCAAACCAATATAAAATTGATGGAGTTAAATCACTTCTAAATAAATAGAAGAATTATTTAGATTATATAATTTTATGACAGTAAAGAAGATTACAAGGGTGGTTACTAGTAATAATTCTGTTGGATCAAGTGGGCATAGTCAATGAATAACATTCCCTAAACCAATAGAGATACTAAGAAAATAATTTCAAAACAACTGTAATGTCGTATTGCTGAGACGTTGATCAGCCAACTAGAAACCTAAGCCATAAATGATTAAAGGATTATAATGGTGATGCTTTAGCCACCAATATTGAATGCTTATATTTTGTATAAGTGACATTGGTGGGTAGAACATTATTAAACCCTAGTCTAAATATATTATCCTAGGTTAGCCATGACTAGTCACATTAATATAATGTGAGGTTGGAGTATGAGTTATTAGAGTAAATGTAAGAAAGCATGATTCAATTAAAGCTAGTGTAGCATAGAGGTATGGAAGTAGTGTTTTTCATCTTAAAGGATAGTAAACTTTAGAGAAAGGTAGTTGGATGCATACAACTATTAGAGATATATTAGTGATGAATGATTAAGGAAGATTATGAGTAGAGTTTGAAGGAACTACTTGTTGGATGGAAGGCTATCAATAGTAGAGTAGTGGATACAACCAAGAAAGGATATGAGGAAGTTATGAAATGCTTTAGCATCAAACTCATTGGATTCATCCATGAGTTTAGAAGGTTAATCAGTGAATAAGAATATTTTTATGAAGTAAAGCTCATCATGTTAATCATGATGATAGATAGGAAAAGGTAGTATATCTAGGAAAGGAATTCCTTAATAAGAAGTCTAGAATTATGAATTATGGAAGATAGTAATTCTTGGTAAACAAACAACTTTAAATCTTAAAACCAAGTATAATATCCATTTCATATTAAGAATTCCTCATCTTATATCTATATCACTTAATAGGAATATTTCCCTATAGCAAATTACATAAGCACATCTCTGTCAATTCCAACCATCAGCATTATATGTGCTTAAAAGTATACTTATCTATTCCTTTATATAAAAAATTCAAGATATAACTTTATATTTTAAAAGGAAATGACATCAAATATCACAAACAAAATACAATATGCTTAGTTATTAAACCTTTACTCACATCAATAAGGGAATATAAGTAAAAATTAAGAATCCTAAACTCTAGGGTAAGTACTTCTAATTCAAACCCTAAACCTCTTTGTTCATCATAATAGAGTATATACATTGCAATTTTCGAAGTTAATGGAAGTAGTAATAACCATGTTAATTTCTTTTATATTTCATACATCAAATAATGATATACAATCATTATATACATAAAAATTTCTATTCAAACTATGAGACAACTAGAGTTAAGTTTTATAAAAAAATAAGAAATATTATATAATAAATCCATGGTTTAATGTAGAAAGAAAAATTTATAATAAGGGTTTCTACATAATATAAAAAGGGTTTTGATAGAATACAAAAAAAAGAAATAATACCATTATATGGCAAACTCATAAGAGAACCTTAATACACTTTATTAATACTGTAATCATTCAGCAAATCAATTCTATGAGGAGAATTCATATCAAATAAGGGAAATTCAAATCTGAAAGTAAAACAGAAAATAGAAAAAGGGAAAACAAATCCTGGCCGTGGCCCAACTCATATCTGCTTACCAGTCGCTATGTGCAGCCCACAAAAGCCCAATGACCAGCCCAACCGTTCTCATCACTGACTGACAGGTGGGACCGAAGAGGGACTGCGGGTTGAGGGGAAAGAAGCGCCAGGGGGTTTTCTGCAAAAACGACTTCGTCTACCTCGCCTACTGGAAGCAGCTCGCTGGCTGGAGCTCCGCCGTCGATCAGCCGCCGCGCTACGATGCGTGCCGCCATCCCTGGGAGGAGTAGATAAGATCGCCGCGTCCTCCTCTATCCTCTCATACGCATCTCATCCTCAATCTCGCTCTCCAGACCCACTTTCCTTCCTCACCCGAAACCCTAGTTCGTCGGAGTTTGTCGTTCCGGTCAACTCCGACCACCCCTCGCCGCGTGGTAGCCATCGTTGGAAGCACCGTCGTGGACTGACTCACCTAGGACCATGCACGGAAGCCCGCACGCCGGGAATCATGTGAAATCAAGCATTACTTTAATCGACTGCCGTGGTCATTATCGTCGATTCACCGTTGTCATGCCTTCCCAAGGTTCCTCGACCACTCCATCACAACCAAGGTAAGCTCATCTATCTTCCAGGAGACTTCGTTGGTTCAATTACGTCCTGTATCGATATCTCACCGTGCGCTGTCGTACACCGTCGTTAGTCACCGTAATGAATTGTTCTCTGATGACCATTTAGGGGCGACGCGACCATAGATCAACTCGCCAGCGCATGCTTGTTCCAACGCACGTAGCCACAGCCCCGCGCGAGCACTAGATCGATCGATCCTCAACCAGTGAGGATCAACTCAGGTGACGTCATGCCTACGTCAGGTTCGAACCATGTCATTGTCTGGGGGTAGCAACCTAGTCGGTAACAAATACATTTTCTAACCTAAAGAGCTGAGGTGGACATAGGCCCACTAGTGAGTGACTTAGGCTAAGTGTGGGTATGGTGTAAAAAGTTAAAACCTGTTTAATAAATAAATAAAATGTTATAAACTCAATTATTAATATTCTAGAAATCAAATAAATGATTAAATCTTGTTTAATTAATAACTTTTGATTTATAATTCAGAAAAATATGTATAATATATGAAAAATTTCAGAAAAATAATATCTATAACTTAAAACTATTATCAAATATTCTTATTATGATTATTTAGATAAATATTATTTAATAAAGGTTTTATAAGTAATAAAACTTTGATAACTCATATTTTAATACTTGTAAATGTTAAGAATATAAATAAATACCAAAAATATTGGAAAAATAAAAACAATACTTTAAAAAAACTATAATAATGTATTATTATTTCACTTAATTAATATTTATTTTTTATTAAGTAATTATAAAGTAATAATAATTTTAAAAATCATATCTTATTATTATTAAATCATAAAAATAAATGTAATATACCAAAATGATCACAAAAATAACATCTACATATTAAAAATTCAATATTCCACTTTTGAGTTAAATAAAAATTCAAATACCTTGATAACTCAAATTTAAACTTATTTATTTAATTGATAATTCATATAAAGGTAAATAAAAAACTTCTTATATGTATAAAAATTAACCAATGGAGTCTAATAAATAATATTAGTCTTCAACATTAATAATATGAAGTCCAAATAGTTTAACACATTTTAATTACAATTTTATTGAATTCTTCTCAACCATAGGTGTGCAATATTTTCTAAAGAGAATCCTTATCAAATCTAAAATCATCAAGAATAATTGGAGTTAAATAAAAACTTATTTCCTTTACTTTAACCACAAGTTTATCAACATACTAAAACACTATAGTAAACTCATAAGCAATTAAGTAACATTACTCCAGGATTTACAAACCATAACCACTCATCCATAAAAGGGGTAAGTGATACTAGTCCATTATAAAATCAAGAAAACCACCACATCAAAGTAAAATATAACCATTATTAAGTAACCTTAAGGCAACATTACCAATTACACAAAGTACAAATGTTATAAGCATTATACTTTCAAACTATCTATGTTTTAAAGTTAACTTTAGTCTACAAGACTCTAAATACAATACTATAAACATTGTTATATGTTTTATAGTTAACTTTGGTCTGATTTAGTTAAGTCATAAAACATCTCAAGCCCAAACTATTCAAGCAAACACAAATAACACAACTAGACTCAACTAATCACAAAGGTTGTTTAGACCTTAGAAAAGAAATCTTTTCTTCAAATGTTATTCTTTTTGCCACTTCAAACAAGAACTCTTATATAAGCAATCTTGAGTAGCATCTCACATCTGTGTGTATCCTATTGTTTTATGATATTGTAATTATATGATTGTTTCACACATACTCACAAGCCTTAATAAGAAGCACAAGTATGAAATTTATCTAAAGGGCACAACACATTTTAAAGTAACCATTTCCGGAATCCAAACCCTAGAACGGCATTATCCCCGGGATTCGCGTTTATAAAGTGCATCACATTACTTATGCATAAGAGCATATTGCTTCTTTAAACATTAGTCCTTACCGGAACAATGATGATGATTTCAGATTTTGGATCTTATACTGACTCGAAGACCATGAGTGCATAATCTTGCAATCAGAAAAGGCAAGTTCACACTTGCTCATGTCCTTTGGTTATTTTCTGTAAAGTATTTTACAAATCCAATGTGGACATCACCTGCATTTGAAAAAGGTCCGAAAACACTATTTTCCTAATAATGTAAAAAGTTTTGGTGGTAAAGGAACATAATATCTAGGATTTAACAACCAATGTCGCCAGTGATTCTGGCGCCGTATATTACGCGTTAACCATGAGATTTGGAATGGGAAGGAGAAGTCAGCTGTATCCTTTTCCTCTTGTATGGAAGCAAGACGACCTTAACGTGACGTTGTGATTCCTTGTGCGGATCCAACATATGGGTGGGCACCCTTACGCCCCACACTTTTGGTGTCTATATTATCTATGGACGGTGTTTAGTGGATGGACCATTTACTATGGCACTTGCCAGGGCAACACCAGGTCATAGAGTCTTCGGGAACTCATCAGGGTTTTAGCATGCCCGCAAGGGGGCTTAACGAAGGTGAGCCAGCCTGAAGGATCATGCAAACTTCCCCCCCTCTGTATCTATGTAAATATGTAACTTTATAGACTCTGACCTATTATTAATGAAAATGAGGCAGTAGGAGCCTTTCCTACTATTATTACCCTAAAAAAAGGATCATGCAGACATATGAGGTCGCAGAGAGGGCAGTGATTGGCTTGGACCAACTACTGGGCCCCACAACAAGGAATTGTGGACGGGTAAGCTTCCCGGTTGTGCAACAAGGAGTTGGTCTCTCATGGGAAAAGTAACGCACCTCTGTAGAGTGTAAGAACTGTAACTTGTTACTCCCTGTTCCGGGAAGGAGCTGCGAACGCGATGGGAAAGGAACTCCATGAAAGTTCTGGTAAACCCGTGAAGGCTGACGGACATAGATTTTTCAGAATAAAAGCAACCTTTGAAGAAATGTTTATTAAAACTTGCATTGCCTACGACCTATGGTCTGTGGCTGTAGTTATAGTACATCAAACACTCCTTTTCTAGTGAACTTGTTGAGTATGCTCGTACTCAAAGTATCTTCTTAACCCTTGCTAGATTCTAAAGCCGGGATAGACAACATCTACATCAAGTTATGTTCCAGGACTCGTCATTCAAAGGTAAGATTCAATAAAGTCAAGGAAGTTAACATTTACATCAACTCAAGTGAAGACAAAGTTACTGATTAGATAGGAATATAATCTCTAGCCAAAGAACCTAATTCTATAGTGCGTTGCAATAGTAGCAATGCCAACCCTTTAGTTAAAATATTAGACTTAATAGTATAATAGTTGGTGCATTATTTATCTTTGATTCTTCTTTGTCTGAAGTTCTTTCTCTCTCTTTAACCTAGAGTGTTCTCTGGATCTTGTGTAAAGAGGGAGTTGTAACCTTTAGCCATGTATTGGACCCGCTGTGTTTCTGTTGTGCCATTCTGAGGGATGTAATACTAGTGAACGGTGTTTTCATTGGTGTTATGTCAACGACTATAGTATACTACATCATGAAGTGGTATGCTGGGTCACCGCAATTGCCCAAGATAAAAAGAGCACCAACCAAAACAGTGATGTCCGCTTTGATGCAACATACAACAATTGGTCAAAGACCACATATTATGGTTACATAAAGGAGATATGGGAACTTGACTATGGACCTACTTTTAAGGTCCCCTTATTTCGATGCAAATGGGTCAAGCTGACAGGAGGAGGGGTTGAGGTAGAAAAGAATTACGGAATGACATTGTTGGATCTCAACAATCTTGGGTACTTAGACGAACCATTCGTCCTAGCCAATGATACGTAGGAAATGTATCTATAATTTTTTATGTTCCATGCTTGTTTAGTATCTACTTTGCTTTGCTTTTTCCACACTTTGAGGTGCTCTTCATATGTTTTCTGGTACTCACCTATTAACAAGTTTCCATAGTGCCGGTTGCCTGTTTTCTACTGTTTTTGGTTCTAGAAAAGCTAGAGGAAATATTCTCGGAATTGGACGGGACAAAATCCAAAGTCAATATTTCACTGAGGAGAACAGACTCGGAGGAGAGAGGCGCCACAGGTGACCACACCCAGCGCGCCTATGGTGGGCTCAGCGCAGGTGGTGTGGCCCCTTGGCCGCCTCCTAGCCTCGCCTCTTCGCCTATAATAAGCCCCCGATGCCTAAACCCTAAGTACCCGATCAATATTCCACGATACTATCTGTAGCCGCCGCCACCATCGTCCCTAGATCGGGGGGATCTGAAGCTCTTCCCGACACCCTACCGAAGGGGAGATCATCCCGGAGGCCTTCTTCTTCATCATGCCAGCCTCCGGTATGAAGTGTGAGTAGTTCCACCTTGGATTACGGGTCCATGTAATAGCTAGATGGTTGTATCTCCTCCTTGTGCTTTCATGTCTAGATCTTGTGAGCTCCGTTCATGATCAAGATCTCATATATTTGTAATCATGCATGTTGTGTTTGCGGGGATCCAATGGATATTGAGATTACTATGTCGGATTGATTAATGGATGTGTCTTATTGATTCTATAATGTATGTGTTGTTTGTGATCTTGCATGCTCCCTGTTGTTAGTAGCTATCTTGGCCAAGTAGTTGCTAGTGACTCCAAGAGGGGGTATTTATGCTCGATAGTGGGTTCATGCCTCTTCTTAATCAAGGGAAGTGATAGAAATCTCCACGGTTGTAGATGTGTTGTTGCCACTAGGGAGAAAACAACGGTCTCTTGTTCATGGAACAAGTGGATTATTTACCTTACACACTTTGTTTAAAGCAGTTGTCTGTTGCTTGCAACTTAATGTGGAGGGGGGTCGGATGATAACCCAAAGGTGGACTTCTAGTCATAGATGCAGTTGGATGGCGGTCTATGTATACTGTTGTATTTCCCAATCGAATCTCATAGGATCTTTTTGTCTAGTATTGCATTGTTATGCCTTGCTCAGTCTTGTCAATTGCCCTGCTATAATTTGTTTACCTAGCATGCCATGTTTTTTTATCTAAGGAGAACACCTCTAGTGAACTATGGACCCCGGTCCAATCTTTACCATTGATACATCTTACACGGTTACTGTTTACTTGCTGCAAACCATCATCACCTACCATACCATACAGTTAATCATTTGTTACCGCAACCGGTGAGATTGACAACCTCACTGTTAGTTGGGGCATAGTCTTGAGTTTGTGTTGTGCAGGTCTCCATGTTTCTTGCAACACCTTTGAGACATTTCCTTCCTCCTACTGATTCGATAAACTCGGTTTCTTACTGAAGGGAGACTTGCTGCTATGCTGCATCATACCTTGCTCTTGGGGTTTCCTGACGAAGCGCTCTCAGGTGCCATCAACAAGTTTTGTAGCGCTGTTGCCAGGGAGGCTAAGGACGTCTTCACAAGGGGAGTCCTCCTCAACCTTTCTCTTCACTTTGTTTTTAGTATGCTTAGTTTCTTTTTCTTGGTTTTGTTTGCCTATTTTTATCAAAAACTCCAAAAAAATTAGTTTAGTTTGGTTTGGTTTGGTTTGCTTTCTCTTATAAAAAACACAAAAAATTAGTTCCTACTCTAGTTGCTGGTCTATCATTGCCTTGCTTTATCATGCTTTCTATGAATGGATGGTTTCTTTGAAACTAGTTCTTATTGTCAAGGTGGGTTCACGGAAGAACAAAAGAATTGTTATAAGGAACACCGTTTGTCACAAAAAGGGAAACACCTATGGGAACAAATTGAATACTATTGCTAGAGAGGTGTGCTCTACTTATAATGTTACTTATTGCTTTGATAAAGCTTGTTGCTATAGGAGGTATAAACACCTCCCTTTTGAATGTGAGTATAATGATAATGTTACCATATCCTCTTATGTTAAATGAAATTATGGCTTTTATGATGTGGAACAAATTGAAGAATTTATTTCATTCAAGGGTGCATTTGAACTTGCCAGTTTGCTTGAAAATACTGATGATGCACCTTATGAATATGAGGTTTATGAGATACTTAAATTTTCCTTTGATAATTACAAGGAAGAAAATGGCTATATTCTTGAATATTTTAATAGATGCTTTCCACAAATGGAAGATACTAATGCCTTGCAGGAACCTATGGAAGAAAAAATTGTTGAAACTGGAAGCTCATTATATGAAAAAGAGGAGGAGAGTGATGAACAAAAGGAGGAAGAATGGATTATCTACCCATGCCTACCTTCTAATGAGAGTAAATATTTATCCCTTACATTATTTGATTGTCCCCCATGCTTACCGAAGGAGGATGAATGTTATGATCCTGTGGATCCTTTTGAAATATCTATTTTGGGTAAAACCTGTGAAGGTTTGAATCCCACTATTTTTGAGCTTGATAGAAATTATGTGTTTGTAGATCATGAAAAGCATGCTTTATGTGATAGCTATATTCTTGAGTTTATTCATGAGGCTACTAAAAATTATTATGAGAGAGGAAAATATGGTTGTAGAAGTTTTCATGGTACTGAAATACCTCTCTATGTGCTGAAAGCTTTGAAGTTACTCTTGTTTCATCTTCCTATGTCTGTCACTTTGTTCTTTGTGAATTTATTTGCATACAAGATTCCTATGCATAGGAAGTGGGTTAGACTTAAATGTGTTTTGAATTTGCTTCTTGATGCTCTCTTTTACTTCAATTCATATTTCTTATGTGAGCATCTTCTCAAACTATTAAGCCTAAATTAAAGGCGTTAAAGAAAAGTACTTGTTGGGAGATAACCCAAGAGTTTTCTTGAGTCTTGGAAGTTATTACTTTAGTAATGACCTCTCCTTATCCTTTTTGTTTGCGATTTGTGCCAAGAATGACCTCTAATGAGAGGGAAGTAAGATTTGAGAAGTTGCTGTCCTGAAACAGATTTCTATCCTCCACCATAAAAATTCGCGAGGATTCTCTGTAAGTTGGATTGAGATGAAAATTTATGAATAAATCCCCAGTACGTTAGCTAACTTTAGTTAGTTCAACACTTTTTGATTTGAGTAACAAAAGGTCTTCAAAAAAATTGGTTTCTACCTGCTGATCTGTTTTGAAAAATTTCTGCCATTATTTGCATTTGCTTCTTATTTATTCCTTTTTGGGTTCTTTTTGGGAAATTGAGCTTTTTGAAGGAATTGCTATAGTAGATTGTGTTTTTAGTGAAAGTTTTGCTTTTCTAAAGCTAAACCCAAGGGTCTATTATCTTTTGAATACACTAATGTTGCTAATGAAGATTGTGTGAAGTTTTGTATGAAGGAAAACTTTCAGGTGTAGAGAGAGAATGACGTAATGAGATGAAGAATGGAGAAAAGCTCAAGCTTGGGGATGCCACCCTGGTTTCACCCCAAGAAATATTCAAGAGGTACAAGCGTCAAAGCTTGGGGATGCCCAAGGCATCCCCTTCTTCATCAATAAAAAGCTCAGGTCTTTCTAGACACTTCGTTTTTATTGTTTCATGCACTGTTGTGTTGTTCTTGGAGCGTCTTAGTTTTCGTTTGCTTTTCTTAGTTTATTTAGTTTGCTTAAATAAAGTAGTTTTGACCCCCGTTCTCGCTATGTTGTTTCAAATAAGTCGATTGGTGTTGGAAAGGAATAGAAAGTCCTTGCTTAAAAGTGCAAGAAGATCTTGCATTGACTATGACTTAGACTTTATCATGTCATGCTAGGTGTTGTTTCGACCTTATGATTAGTGATTATTGCTGTAGCATGACTTGTTCCAAACATTTGGGATTGCTTAGTGTGCCTTGAAGGAATCATGCGTTGTTTTAGCATACAAAAACATAGTATTGTAGTATTCTCCTTTGATGCTTTGTTTTGGGTTGACTTGGCACATGATCACACCATGTTATGACTATGAACAAGTCACCATAGCCTCTATGATCATTTAGTCCTTGACTTGTAGTACCACTCTATGCTTTGATTAGTAATGTTTTGTCGCTCTGCATGATTATGGCCATTATTGCTCTCTTAGTTGGTTGCTCCTAGTCTTTTGCTATCCTCCACTTGTATGAGAAGCTCTACTCATGCTTCCAACTCCCAAGAAACCAAGTTATTCCAAAGTGTCCACTATAAACTCCTATGCATGGTGTGTTACACCATTCCAAGTATATTCTTGTTTTCATCTATCTTCCAATTAAAAAGTAGTTTGTTATGTGAAAACTTAGTGATTAAAGCTCTCACGAACTTGATGGCACACTTTATATTCATTTGCCCTAATAAACTTGAACCATTGTGTCATCTATGTTGTATATGCTTGCACTTATACGTTGGAATTAGCAGAACCATGCTGTCATGGGGAATGCTTTCAACATTGCACTTGTACTTTGTACATAGTTGATATCATGCTCTTTTGTATATGGATGTTGCCGGTGTGAAATAAAAAGGGAACTTGTAAGTCCATGGAGTTATGTATTTTGTGTTAGAGAAACACCTGGGCCGCTAGCCTAAGCCATGCCTAATCATGGTGGAAACTTGCAGCATCACCATAATGAGCAATCCGTGAAGCATCCTCAATAAAAACCTATGCAAATAGCAAATAAAAAGATCGCTGAGATGCTCATTGTCTGGTTTCCTTGTCATTTTGGTTATGGGAAAGCTCCTGTACCATGTGCAAGGGGTACCCCGTTGGCGGTTCTCTATGATACACATGTACTTACCATGACAAGAACTTACAGGTGACTAAAGTTGAGTAGCATGAGGTGCGGCCCTCATATTCAAGGGACATGAGATTGCCAACTTATACTTTGTCAAGCATATACTCCATAGTTTGTTCACTTTAACCTTAATCACTTCAAAGTGCTTATGATAGGGGCAATGAGAGCTGAAAGCTAACAAGTAACATAATTTTTGGAAGCTCTTTTTGAAACTTGAAATCCCTGCTTCCCTTTATGAAGGGCCTTTCTTCCACCTTTATATTGAGTCTCCACCTTCTACCTCTAGGCACCAGTTAATAGAGCATAGTTGCCATTCTTAGTTCTATGTGCAGTCTCCCAAAACTTATTGATTGATGCATATTGTTGATATTGCTTGTTCTTATGCTTTCTGTATCTATTCACTGTTATGAACTTTGAAGGTGTCCTATGCATCTATTTGCTACTCCATGAGGGACAAGTTGAACGCCACTATGCCATGTTTTATGTATGTGAAACAAACAAATGTTTTTCAATGCATGCTATGATCTTTGTTTGTAGCCTTTCATGTTGCATGCATAGTTACTTTGTCTTACTGTTAGAACTCCATCTTTCATGCACATGTTTAGAGTTCTTTGATCCCATCTTTCAATGCTTTCAAATGGTTTGATCTTGGTTTTGATGGTGCATGTCACCTAAAAAATTATTCATTATCACTTACCTACTCGAGGACGAGCAGGAGTTAAGCTTGGGGATGCTTGATATGTCGGAAACGTATCTATAATTTTTGATGTTCCATGCTTGTTTAGTATCTACTTTGCTTTTCTTTGTCCACACTTTGAGGTGCTTTACATATGTTTTCTGGTACTAACCTATTAACAAGTTTCCACAGTGCCAGTTGCCTATTTTCTACTATTTTTGGTTCCAGAAAAGCTAGTAAGGAAATATTCTCAGAATTGGATGGGACAAAAGCCAAAGTCAATATTTCATAGATGAGAACACACAGTCCAGAGGATAGACGGAGGGGCGCCACAGGGTGGCCACACCCTCCCAAGCACGGCCTAGGGTGGGCCCGCGCCTGGGCAGGGTGTGGGCCCCTAGATGCCTCCCGGCCTCGCCTCTTCGCCTATAAGAATCCCTCGATGCCTAAACCCTAAGTACCCGATAAATATTTCACGAAACCGTCCGTAGCCACCGCCACCATCGTCCCTAGATTGGGGGGGGGGATCTAAAGCTCTTCCCGGCACCCTGCCGGAGGGGAGATCATCTCGGAGGTCTTCTTCTTCATCATGCCAGCCTCCGGTATGAAGCGTGAGTAGTTCCACCTTGGACTACAGGTCCATGTAGTAGCTAGATGGTTGTATCTCCTCCTTGTGCTTTCATGTCTAGATCTTGTGAGCTCCATTCATGAACAAGATCTCATCTATTTGTAATCATGCATGTTGTGTTTGCGGGGATCTGATGGATATTGAGATTACTATGTCAGATTGATTAATGGTTTTGTCTTATTGATTCCATCATGTTTGTGTTGTTTGTGATCTCCGTTGTTAGTAACTATCTTGGCAAGTAGTTGCTAGTGACTCCAAGAGGGGGTATTTATGCTCGATAGTGAGTTCATGCCTCTACTTAATCAAGGGAAGTGACAGAAATCTCTATGGTTATAGATGTGTTGTTGCCACTAGGGAGAAAACAATGGCCTCTTGTACATGGAACAAGTGGATTGTTTACCTTACACACTTTGCTTAAAGTAGTTGTCTATTTCTTGCAACTTAATACTGGAGGTGGTTCAGATGATAACCCAAAGGTGAACTTCTAGTCATAGATGCAGTTGGATGGCGGTCTATGTATATTTTTGTATTGCCCAATCGAATCTCATAGGATCTTTTTGTCTAGTATTGCATTGTTATGCCTTGCTCAGTCCTGTCAATTGCCCTGCTGTAATTTGTTTACCCAGCATGCCATGTTTGTTTATCTAAGGATAACACCTCTAGTGAACTATGGACCCCGGTCAAATCTTTACCATTGATACATCTTCCATCACATCGTTACTTGTTTAAACCATCATCACCTTCCACACCATACAGTTAATCCTTTGTTACAACAACCGGTGAGATTGACAACCTCACTGTTAGTTGGGGCAAAGTCTTGAGTTTGTGTGGTGCAGGTTTCCACATTGCTTGCAACACCTTTGAGACGTTTCCTTCCTCCTACTGGTTCGATAACCTCGGTTTCTTACTGAGGGAAGACTTGCTGTTGTGCTGCATCATACCTTGCTCTTGGGGTTTCCCGACGAAGCGCTCTCATGCGCCATCAACAACCAATGATGTGGCTCAGGTTTTCTATGTGAAGGACATGTCTACCAAACCTAGAAAAATAAAAAATAAGCAAAAGAATACATCAGACGATGAACCAAAGCGCCACATAGTTCTTTTAGGAAAAAGAAACACCATGGGAGTGGAGGACAAGACAGACATGTCAGAAGATTGTGATAAGTTTCATGAAATTCCACCCTTCACAGTGAAGGATGACCCAAGCATCATGTTAATGAATGAAGATGCTCCGTGGATACGGCGCAATCAGAAAGGGACACACACGAAGAAATGATGTGTAATAATGTAACATTTTATGAATGAAGATGCTCCATGTGCCCATTTTTATGTATTAAACACGGTTATGAATGAAGATACTCCATGACTGCATAGTGTTGTCTACAAACCATTTTGTGGCTGGACCGTGACTAAAGGTGGGAATTTAGTCCCAATTCGTACTTACCATTAAGATATGGTCTCCAAACGCGCGTGGTCACATATTAGGGAGTGCCTCTATGACCAACTTAAGGGACATGCCGGAGGACTGGGCTCCAGCGGCATATACCTCAAGCTGGCCATAGTGGTGTCCCTGCTCTCGCACACCATCTTGCATCTTGTAACTTCTCTAACTAGATCAATACGCCTGGGAGCTAACTAATTTCACATATTAGGGAGTGCCTCTATGACTAGTTTCTTGGAGATGCCGGAGGACTGGGCTCCGGCGGCATCTCCGTGAAACTGGCTGTAGTGGTGTCCCTGCTCTCGAAGACCATCTTGGAGATGCCTCAAACTTGCTGGCGGAGTAGACTCACAAGGATGCCTATTTATAGTACAAGCAGCTCGGCATCTCCCTAAAACTAGCCCTATCATTAGTGCTGCCTGGCCCAGCCTGCCGCAATCCCTTCAGTCGCGATTGGTTTCTCCAACCGGGACTAAAGATGAACCCTCTATTTATAGGAATTTCCCTCTATTTATAGGCCTTTCCCTCTATTTATAGGTTTTTTCCTCTATTTATAGGCCTTTCCGTCTATTTATAGGCTGCCTGATCCAACCTGCCCGCCCTTTCCCTCTATTTATAGGGCGACCATCATGGCCACCCACACATACACACATTCCTCGCCTCCTACTGTAGGATGCCCATCCCGCATCCTCGTAGTCGACTCGGCAGCAACAATGGAGTACTGGGCTCCGCCAAGCATGTCCGACACTGGGCTCCGCCGAGCTGGCACTAGATGGTGCTACCTTCTGGGATGCGTAGATTTAGTCCCGATTAGTGACTACAACCGGGACTAAAAGCTCTGGTAAAAGAGAAAGGGCGGGAAAACTTGTCGGGAAGCGGTGGGAAATGGCAGGAAATATCTTTAGTCCCGGTTAGTAACTACAACCGGGACTAAATGATGCAAACATATGTATGGATATTATATTAATATTCTTTATATTTTTTGATAATAATAGACATATTATTTGTATTATTTGGATTTTTACAATAGTAGATATGATTTTCCAAAGTTTTATATTTGATTTGAATTAAAAAATTAAAATTTAAAATTGACACAATTTATAAATGATGCAAACAGATGTATGGATATTATATTGAGATTCTTTATATTTTTCTGATAATAATAGACATATTATTTGTCTTGTTTGGATTTTTACAATAGTTTATATGATTTTCCAAAGTTTTATATTTGATTTGAATTAAAAAATGAAAATTTACAAATGACACAATTTATAAATGATGCAAATAAATGTATGGATATTATATTAAGATTCTTTATTTTTTTCGATAATAATAGACATATTATTTGTCTTGTTTGGATTTTTACAATAGTCGATATGATTTTCCAAAGTTTTATATTTGATTTGATTTAAAAAATTCAAATTTACAAATGACTAAATTTATAAATGATGCAAACAAATGTACGGATATTTGTAGGGGTTCGTAGCATGGAAAACAAAATTTTTCTATCGCATACAAACAAACAAGCCAAGATCTATCTACTAGATTGTAGCAACGAGTCGATGGAATAACTTACCCTCGAAGATTCCAAAGTGTTTAACGAGAGCGGATTCTCGTGGGTGATGTAGTCGTACTCTTTCCGATCTCAAGATCGTGTAGACGATCCTTCCATTGCATTCCTGCAGCGCTTCCATGATCGGTCACGCGTTACTCTCTGAATACCTTCCTCTCCCTTGTTCCAAGGCAGAGGTTGTAGCACTCTCCTCGCGATTCCTAAGACAACGGCGTGGTACCGGAAGTAGAGGGGAGATCCCGCAGGGCTTCGCCTTAAGCCGAAGCGAGTATGGTGGAGTATGAGAGAGATATTAGTGGTCTAGGGATTAGACACACCAATTAGAAGGCTCTAAACCGCAGGCTAGAGCAATTAGAAGCTCTAAACCAAAAGCGGCTCTAAACCGGAGATTAGAGGATACGAACTTGTGTGTGTCTAGGAGGAGGCCCTGCCCCTCCTTTTATAGGTGGAGGGTGGCGGCGCCGAGGGAGGAGTCCTCCCAACTCGGCCTAGGTGTCACGCTTGGCTTGGAGAGGGACTCCTCCTCCAAGTAAGTTTCAACCTCCTCTTGCTTGTTTCCCACAGTTTCTGTTTCCCACAGTTTCTGTTTTCCACAGTTTCTGTTTTAGCGTTTGACTTTCAAAGCGGTTTGACTTTTCAGTTTTGGAACAAGAAGAACACTTAGTACATGATGCAATCATTCAATGACACATTCATGTACCCTCCCGAGTGCTTGGACAATCCGAACCTTCTAGAACATTCCCGATGAAAACACGGAATCATTCCCGAACTCCGAAAAGGACTTTCCTTATATGAATCTTATTCTACGGACCATTCAGATCACCTCGTGATATCCCGGATCCCATCCGAGACTCGAACAACATTCGGTCTCTTTCTCATAATACCATAACTACTCAAAACAACGTCGAATCCTTAAGTGTGTCTCCCTACGGTTCGTGAATTATGCGGACATGATCGAGACACTTCTCCGAACAATAACCAATAGAGGAATCGGAAATTCATATGGCTCCACATATTTCTCACGATTACTTTGCGATCGAATGAACCACTTACATACGATACCAATTTCCCTTTGTCTCACGATAGTTTACTTATCCGAGGTTATGATCGTCGGTATCTACGCATACCTAGTTCAACCTCGTTTACCGATAAGTACTCTTTTCTCGTTCCGTGATATGTGATCCCTTGTGACCCAGTCACATGCTTGCAAGCTAATTGGATGACATTCCACCGAGAGGGCCCAGATTATATCTATCCGTCATATGGATGGACAAATCCCACTCTTGATCCATGTGTTTCAACCAATACTTTCCGAACATTCAATGCCACCTTTATAGCCACCCAGTTACGGTGTGGTGTTTGATGACATCAAAGCATCCATCCGAAAGGTGATATGCATGATCTCATGGTCGAAGGAATTAGGTTACTATGTATCAGAAAGCATATAGCAATTGAACTATTGAAATGACTTGATCTTTATGGTACGCTTATCTATAGGAGTATGTCCATCACATCATTCTCCTAATGATATGATCCTGTTGTTAATAACATCTCTATGTTCATGATCAGGAAACCATGATCATATATTAACCAACAAGCTAGTTTAACAAGAGGCTTTACTAGGGACTCTTATTTTAGTTTACAAATCACACAAGTATTAATGTTTCCGGTTAATACAATTATAGCATGGTATGTAAACATTTATCATAAGTGTGAAGATATGATAATAACCACTTTATTATTGCCTCTTGGGCATATCTCCAACAGTCTCCCACTTGCACTAGAGTCAATTATCTAGTTTCAAACCTTTGTGTATATAACACCTATGGCTTTCCGGTGTTGTATGTACACGATTGCCAGTGGTCAACTGATCTCCGGATCTGACACTTCCAGGTCCATGTGTAATTGCATGTCTTTGCGTCTCTACGCATCACTCATTCTCTAATGAGATGGCTTTGTATAAATTTGGTCTTTCGGTGTGACCTTTGGTTCTTTGGGGTTAAAACATGTTGATAATATTGTCGCACAATATATCTTCATAGTATTATCCCTCTGTGAACTACACCTAGTTTGATAACAAACTACTTGACACAAATGCCCTCTTTTGCTGCTATAATAGCAGTCATATACTTAGCCTTTTGTTGTAGTATCTACCACAATGTCTTAACTTTGGAACTCACCAAAATCCATTATGGAACTCACTTTCCATTATATTGTGCCACCCTTAGTTTAGATTGAGATAAACTTAATTTGTACTTTGTGACAAAACTAGTATCAATTTAGTACTTTTACAATGAACTAACCATCTATTTGTCACTTCTACAAATAATATACTCTTAGTTCTTCCAAAAGACCATAAGAATATCCTTACTATTGTCCAATGATCATCTTACGAATCATTCTGGTATATGCTCACAACATTTAGAGCATAGGACATATCTGGATTTGTACATATCACAGTATGATTGATATAAATACTCTTTGTGATTTCATACATCAAGTATCAATCTATACTTGATTATTTGTTTCACTTTACCAAATGTCAATACACTTGAATATATCATCAACATTTGAACTCTTTCAATCCTTTCTGTGCAACAAGAACCTTTCTTGTAGTTTCTATATTGAACTCATTCAATATCTCGTCTATGTACTTCTGGCACAACCATATTAGCGTCTATTGATGCCAAATATTTGGGTTTTGCCTAAGTCTTTCATCGGGATGAAATTCTTAATATGTGTTAATAAAAGATACATTATTTCCAATCAACAATATGTCTTCCACATAATGTATTAGAAACATGTCTTAGCGCTCCCACTTAATTTCTTGCAAATGCAAGCATCTCCATCGTCTCTGATGAACTTTTAAACTCCTTTAACAGTTTCATCACAGTGAAGATTCCAACTCCGCGATGCTCACTTTAACCATTGAAGTTTGCATATGCTTTTAGCATCCTTGTGAATTAACAAAACCCTATGGACCGTGTTATGCACATGTCCTAGGTAACGATTCTATTAGAAGAACTTGTTTTGTTTATTCAACTACCATATAACAAATTATATGTAGTGGTTGCTACATTAATCCGTCTAGACTAAATATCACTATGAAAGATCAAATCTTGTCATAGTCAACCTTTGAACATTTTGTGAACTCTTTCCCAACATGTCGACTATTTCATAGATGTAAAACATCCATGTCTATTTCTTTATAGATCCAGACACAACTGTAAGGTCTGACACCTTTCTCGAGGGTCCTTCAAGTTCAAAACTTGATTTCTCGTGTATGGAACTATCACGGATTTTATGGCTTCAAGCCATTTGACGGAGTCAGGGCCCATCATCGCTTCTTTGCATGTAGTCGGTTCATTATTCTCAAATAATGATTCAACCCTCAAATCTTGGTATTTGATTGTTCATCCGACCTACTTGTTTCAATAGGAACTTGGATCTCTGTGACCACAACCTTTGAGGTACGTGAGCCATGAGCTTTTGTTGATGCCTCCGGAACACTTTTCGGCGCTGCGCAACTCTGCACATACAGCTAAGGTTCTTTTAACCTTATCAAAGTTCTATTGTCCTCCCACTTAACTTTTCACGAAAAATTCCTTCTCAAAGAAACTTGACGTTTTAAGTGACAAACACTTTTGTCTCCGATGTTATGGAGGATTACTTAACAGTTATTTGAAATAACATACAAAGACAGGTTCATCCGACTTTGGTTGCAAACATCTTTCTTATGCATAGCATACCAATGTTTGAGAAAGGACAACTTGGGTTTTATCCCAAACCATAACTTTATATGGTGTCATTTCAACGGATTATGATGGAGCTCTTTTCAATGGAAAACGGTAATCTCTAAAGCTTTTAATCTTTAAAATATAATGGCAGTTTTATGAATTATACCTTTGATCTTACCATGTCAAACAAGGTTTAATTACATATCTCGAACGCCCATACCCTTATGGTGTTTCGAAATGCAAATCCACTAACGATTCCTTAAATCTTAGGTATTATGCTAAACTTGTAACTTAAATATTTTCCTTTATGATCTTATCATAAACTATTTATATTCTTGTTACAATGATTTTCACTTCATCTTGAAAGTCTTTGAACTTTTCAAATGTTTCATACTTCATCCTTATTAAGTAAATATTCATATATTCACTTCAAAATTTCGGAAAAAGCAAATGAAGTTAAAATCCATCGCTCTTGACTACACATAATGGACTTCGTACAACAATATGTACAAATTCCAATAAGCTAGTCTTCGTTCCTTTTGGCCTATGAACGAAGTTTCAATTATCTCTAGGAAAGTTTCACAAGTGTCATTTGATCAAAATCAAAAGACTCCAAAATTCCATCCACATGGAGTTTCTTCATGTTTTCTTTCAAGATAATTTAAACGCGATGCCACTTCCTAAGTGATCTTTCAATCAATTTGTCTTTCGACATCTTTTAGCACTAGTTTTATGGATGTGATGTCTCCAGCGAGATTTGCGAATCCATCTTTTATGGATTACAATTATTTGAACAACCCTTTTGTTCTCATAATACCGATAAAACAAATCTTTGAAGGCAAGCTTTGATGTTTAACGAGCAACACAATAACCCTTTATTTGTTCTCGATGAACATCATCACATATTCTTTGCTAGTTACTTAGGCCATTGTAGTTCATGAATTGTGTTGTTTCGTATGACGATTCACACCAACAAATTCAATATCAAATACTTGAGAACCACATTGTTTAATAAGCAAAGAATATAGCCATAACATGTATATCATCTATATACTTAAGCTGAACAATTCTAGTCTTTTCCTTTACGCCATATATTTATGAGATTCTCTTCAAGATTTCCTTTCGCTTGAAAGAATCTATCAACATCAATAGTGGAGTCATACATATGACACATAATCCAAAGCGTGTATAATTAAATACCAATGTCTTTGGACTTGCACTTTGAAGTAGATCACCTATCATCAAATGTTTGGTGTTCTTTCAAATTCCTTTCTTTAGTAATCTCTTGGTGTAGTAAATATATTACCTACATCAAATATTCACCCTCATCATGGATTTATCCATGATCAAGCTACTTTTAGCTTGTAACGGTGAATCGCAAGTATAATGTTGCTCTCCAAAACCTTTTGGAGGATTAGGACAACTAGTGTCTCCAACCTTTTGCAAATTCTCATCAAATATGAGAACATGACTTTTGCCATATTATACTCTATCATGTTGTAACCAATACTTCGTTTCAGATATCACAATATCTTCCACACATCATGGTTTCTGAAACAACTCTTTCAGATCCTAGATAACCTTGATATTAAGAGAATCCTTTGAATATCAAGAATCATGGAGACAAACATGATACTTATATACTAACACTTGGAATTGTTACTCTTGATTTAATACTAATTATTAAACTTCATGGAGTAACCGGAACTTACTGAAAGTTTGCAATAGGACTTATAAACTTTAGATTAACACTTAAAACAATACGATACCAGTTAAGAAAGTATCTAACCAGAATTCTATAGTTCTATCATCTCAATTATAACTAAGCGCAAGGTGGTAAACGGATGCCAATGACTATAACAACTATGCAAATTCACTTTGATTTAGTTTATGATAAATTGAGTTCTAATTAATAATTAAATTAATCTTGGTGAACTCCCACTCAAAACAATATCCCTCACATTGTTTTAGTGATCACACGAACCAAATCCACCACATCAAAACCGATCATCACGAGAGTTGATATAGCTTCAATGGCGAACAATCAACATGTTCATCATATCTACTATATGACTCATGCTCTACCTTTCTAATCCGTGTTCTGAGGCCATGTCTGCATACGCTAGGCTCGTCAAGATCAAACCTTAGTTTCCGCATGAGCAAATCTGGCTTGCTCACGTTGTATACACTTGCAGAATCTAACACACCCGATCATCACGTGGTGCTTCGAAACAACAAGCTTTAGCAACGGTGCTAACTAAGGGTGAACACTTTATGACTTGAAATTCATGTGAATGAGGGATCATCTTATAATGCTACCATCGTCTACTAAGCAATACAAGATGCATAAAGGATTAACATCACATGCAATTCAATAATATGTGATATGATATGGCCTTTCTTCTTTGTGCTTCCGATCTCCATCTGCAAGCACGAACATGATCTCCATCATCACCGGCATTGCATCAAGGTCAATGACGCTTCTCCATGGTTGTCGTCCACCGGCTTCAACTATTACAACTACTTTGAATAGACACGCGGGTCTTAACATAAATTAAAGACAACCATATGGCTCGCCGTTGCCAACTTACAATAAGGAACATTGCATACATCATATATAATCACAATCATGGCCATATCACATCATCAGACACCCTGCAAAACAAAGTTAGACGCCTCTACTTTCTTTTGCATATTTTACGTGGTTTGGGGCTTTCAATAAGTGTCGTTCTAACTTACGAACAAGAACCACAACATTGATACTAGTATTGTCAATCACCGTTGTAAATTGGATCTTAACTATGCTAGGAGAAACAGCACCCGAAAGCCACTTATGCAATACAAGTTGCATGTCAAGCGTGGAGCAAGTCTCATGAACGATGTCATGTAAGGTTAGCCCGGGCCGCTTCATCCCAACATACCGCAAGATGCAAAGTACACAAGAAGCAATCGACAATAAAAGCATCAACGCCCACAATGACCATTGTGTTCTACTCGTGCAACAGATCTACATATAGACACGGCTCTGATACCACTGTAGGGGTTCGTAGCATGGAAAACAAAATTTTTCTATCGCATACAAACAAACAAGCCAAGATCTATCTACTAGATTGTAGCAACGAGTCGATGGAATAACTTACCCTCGAAGATTCCAAAGTGTTTAACGAGAGCGGATTCTCGTGGGTGATGTAGTCGTACTCTTCCCGATCTCAAGATCGTGTAGACGATCCTTCCGCGCTGCGTCCGCAGCGCTTGCAATGGTCACACGCTCGGTAAATTCGACGAAGACCTTCCTCTCCCTTGTTCTAGCAGGCAGGGAGGTTGTAGCACTCTCCTCACGATTCAAAGACAACGGCGTGGTACCTAAGTAGAGGGAGATCCCATGACCGCCTTAAGTCGGAGCGAGTATGGTGGATTATGAGAGAGAGCTATTAGTGGTCTAGGGATTAGACACACCAATTAGAAGGCTCTAAACCGCAGGCTAGAGCAATTAGAATCTCTAAACCAAAACGGCTCTAAACCGGAGATTAGAGGATAGGAACTTGTGTGTCTAGAGGAGGAGGCCCTGCCCCTCCTTTTATAGGTGGAGGGCGGCCAGGAGGGAGGGGAGTCCCTCCCCAACTCGGCCTAGGCTGGGCGCCGGCTTGGAGGAGAGGGACTCCTCCTCCAAGTTAGTTTCAACCTCCTCTTGCTTGTTTCACACAGTTTCCTGTTTCCCACAGTTTCCTGTTTTCCACAGTTTCCTGTTTTAGCCGTTTGACTTTCAAACTGGCAGTTTGACTTTTCAGTTTTGGAACAGCAAGAACACTTAGTACATGATGCAATCATTCAATGACACATTCATGTACCCTCCCCCCCGGAGTGCCGGACAATCCGGAACCTTCTAGAACATTCCCGATGAAAACACCGGAATCATTCCCGAACCCCGAAACGGGACTTTCCTTATATGAATCTTATTCTCCGGACCATTCCAGATCACCTCGTGATATCCCGGATACCATCCGAGACTCCGAACAACATTCGGTCTCTTTCTCATAATACCATAACTACTCAAAACAACGTCGAATCCTTAAGTGTGTCTCCCTACGGTTCGTGAATTATGCGGACATGATCGAGACACTTCTCCGAACAATAACCAATAGAGGAATCTGGAAATTCATATGGCTCCCACATATTTCTATGATTACTTTGCGATCGAATGAACCACTTACATACGATACCAATTTCCCTTTGTCTCACGATAGTTTACTTATCCGAGGTTATGATCGTCGGTATCTCTGCATACCTAGTTCAACCTCGTTACCGATAAGTACTATTTTCGCTCCGTGATATGTGATCCCTTGTGACCAGTCACATGCTTGCAAGCTAATTGGATGACATTCCACCGAGAGGGCCCGAGTATATCTATCCGTCATATGGATGGACAAATCCCACTCTTGATCCATGTGTTTCAACCAATACTTTCCAACACTCAATGCCACCTTTATAGCCACCCGATTACGGTGTGGTGTTTGATGTCATCAAAGCATCCATCCGTAAAGGTGATATGCATGATCTCATGGTCGAAGGAATTAGGTTACTATGTATCAGAAAGCATATAACAATTGAACTATTGAAATGACTTGATCTTTATGCTACGCTTATCTATAGGAGTATGTCCATCACATCATTCTCCTAATGATATGATCCTGTTGTTAATAACATCTCTATGTTCATGATCAGGAAACCATGATCATATATTAACCAACAAGCTAGTTTAACAAGAGGCTTTACTAGGGACTCTTATTTTAGTTTACAAATCACACAAGTATTAATGTTTCCGGTTAATACAATTATAGCATGGTATGTAAACATTTATCATAAGTGTGAAGATATGATAATAACCACTTTATTATTGCCTCTTGGGCATATCTCCAACAATATTATATTAAGATTCTTTATATTTTTCTAATAATAGACATATTATTTGTATTATTTGGATTTTTACAATAGTAGATATGATTTTCCAAAGTTTTATATTTGATTTGAATTAAAAAAATAAAAACTTATAAAAAACACACTAGTCCCGGGCCTTGGCACATCCCAGGACTAGAGGGGTGGGCTCGCGCGCGAAAATACGAAGAGGCCGAAAAATACATTAGTCCCGGGCCATGACACCGCCCGGGACTAGAGGGGGGGTCTTTAGTCCCGGGCGATGCCACGGCCCGGTACTAAGGGGGAGGGGTATATACGTGGCGCGACCCACCCCCTCTCTCTCCCACTCGTAGACGAAGACGAAGGATCCGCAGACGAAGAACACAAGGGAGGTGTTGCTCGATTTTCTCGCCGCCGCCCTCGTCGCCGGCCACGCCTCGCCAAGTGCCCCTGCCTCTCGATGCGTCGCCGCCTCTCTCGCTGGGCTAAGGCCGCTGCCGCCTGTGACCTCACCGCCCCTTGCGGTCGCACGCTCGCCTCCATACCGCACCGCCCCCGGCCGCGCTACCGAGGATCGACCGCCCCGCCGCCACCGATCGATCGGCCAAGTGGCCAAGTTTAATTTGTATGTAGATTTTGCTTAATTTGTTGTATATAGTTATTAGTATATATATTATATAGTGTAGTTAGTCTATAGTTAGTAGTATATAATAATTATATAGTGAATTAGTATTAATATTATTAGTATTATCATAATTAGTTAAATGCTATTATTAGTATTATCATAATTATTATTTAGTATATTATTAGAAAATGTTAGTAGTATATTATTAATATTATTAGTATATATATTATTAGGTAATGTTTATATAATATGCATTATTATTATACTTAGTAATATTTGGGGTTTTGTATAAATTCTATTATTAGTATTATTATAATTATTATTTATTATATTATTAGGTAATGTTTATATAATATGCAATATTATTATACTTAGTAATATTTGGGGTTTTGTATAAATGCTATTATTATTATTTAGTATATTATTAGGAAATATTTATGTAATATTTTTTCTAACTTGTTTAACTTTCTTTCTGTAATATATAGTTAAGTCATGGATCATGATCGAAGCGGTGAAGATCTTCTTCAGGGCATGATAAGAGGTGAAATTCCTCTTATTACTACCTGTGAAGATATCGAGCTCGAGGAAAAGATTTCATCATATCTGAATCCATCCGGTGATGGACTAGAGGAAGTCATGATGTACGAAGGGCAAGACCGGACGACCGAATTGGAAACAAATAACAACAATGATAGCCCCTCGATAGGATCCAGCGAGGTATATATATATATATATATAAAGCCTCACCTCTATGCATTAATTGATCAGGATATATCAATATATATATTAATTACTCTCTCTTCTTCTTTTAGCCCACTAGATCGAAGCAATCGACAGCTCAAACGAAACAAGGGTCGGATCGAAGCAATCGACAGCTTGAACGAAACAAGGATCACCATCGAAAAAATAGATGATGATGGAGAACCGATTGCTCTAAAGAAGCACCGGAGGATGTTTACAAAGCAATGTGGGGTGCTTGTTAGGGACAACCTTCCTATCACCATTCAAGAATGGAATAAGTCAAAGAAACCCGGTGAAGAATCCAACAATTATGTCACCGATGATGCCAAAGATGACCTTTGGCAGAAGGTCATAGCGCATTTCATACTACCTCTAGAGTATGAAGAATTTGAGGTAGATGGTATTACCCCTAGGCCGGGTGGGCTTGAAAGAAGAGCGAAAGTCAAGGAGTGGGGTCTGAGCAAGATGGCCGAACTATACCGGAACCACACGAAAAGTTTATACACGAAGTATGTCACGAAAAAGAAAACTCCAGACTTCTTAGGAGAAAACGAGAAGTTGAGAGAATAGTGGCCAGATTGTAATATACAAGCAATCTGATGTAGCAAAGGCAAAGTCGGCAAAGAATGCGTTAACTGCTACCAAAAAGAAATACCATCATAAAATGGGGACAAGTGGGAAACTATGGAGCGGGACATGAGGACTAGAGACATCACTCCTGGTACATATGGATGGCCCAAGAGGTCAAAGCACTGGTGGTATGGGCACGGGGGATTGTTGGAACCAGAAACAGGGAAGACATTATTTCATGAAAAACAAATTAAAACCCTCTGAAGCCCTTGTTAAAGTAATGAACGATGCTCAATTGGGATAGTTCCGTCCCGAGAGAGAGAACGACGAGCTGACACGCGGCCTCGGGAATCCTGAAAGGGGTGGACGAACACGAGGCAAATGCGTCGTGTTACGTGGAAGAAAGGGTTTCCTCGGTATGATGAAAGTTACAGAAGCCGTTAGAGAAAGAAGGACCGGGAGGCAGACCGGATCTTGAAGGTAGAGTAGGACCTAGCTGATCTGAATAAGCTCATGCAAGAAATTAGCCAAAGGCCGTCGTTAACTCACCTACAGGCTAACGATCATGCATTGGATCTTAGCCAGCGAAGAAGCAGTGTGGCTTCCACGGAGGTTCGGGCTGATGATTAAACACTGCTGGATGATGCACTGGCTCCTCGCTACCCCGTGGATGATGTTAGAGAGATGGCACAATGTGAGTTACATCAGCCAATGAACAACCTGTCCTTCAAGGTGGTGATCGGCACTGCTTTACCTTTTCTACCTGGAGCACTCCACCATTCACTTCCGATTCCACCTGGCTATGCTTGTAACACGGTGGATGACATAGTGGAGGATTTTGCGTACCTAGAGATTGACATCGCTACGCCTGAAGGCCTTATGACACTAGGAGATGTCAAGCGCAACATCATTCTATGGAAGAAGAAGTACATCAAGTTTCCAGGCTCGGCGCCAAGGCCACCGACTCCGAGGAATCCAAATCCACACCACCTCAATGATCGTCAACCTCCAAGTCCACCCCGCCCCGATTATCGTCAACCTCCAAGTCCGCCCCTCCCCGATGTCGATCGCTGCAGTAGGAGTACATCAACTTGATCTCCGCCTCCGTGCAATACTTGATCTCCGCCTCTGCCTCCGTGTAATACTACCTCGTCGAAGAAACAGAAGGTCGTCGCTCCCCCGTGCCCCACATCGAAGAAAGGTCAAATGGCGAAGATAGTCGACATCTTGCCGACTCTTCCAAAGAGACCTTATGACAAGACCGGTGAGGAAAATGCCACGGATGTGGCTGCCCAAGTTAAGACGCATTTTCACCCAAAAAGCCTGAGCCAAAGCTGGTATATATGAAAAAAACAAAAAGTGGGCTAAGTACTTTCTTGAGCAACCATCCCAGATATCGATGAATCTGGAATCAGACTATGACCGGGAGATTATTAAGCAATCAAAGAAGAAAAAAAGCACAAGTGCAAAAAGTGGGAAGCAAGTTGCCCAGCTCGAACAACAGAAGATTCAATCCCCCCCGCTTAAAGTGATTTCAGACCTCGACAAGGCCTTAAGAGCTGAAATGGATATGGACATGCAAATAATGGACCCCAGAGCTAGTACTAATGTTGCACTAATGGGCATCACCGTATCAGAGGCCAAAGCACTTGCTACCGAAGCAAATATGTCTCTTGGTCAATATTTATGCTATGAAGATACGCTAGTGGGTTAGAATAGTATCTCACACGTCTATCCACACATATCCAAAATCTGCACACATGGTAGTTGTTGCAAACAGAAAAAAGCATCAGAAAGATTGGTTTGCGGTGGACGTTAGAAAGGAGCATCATTTCAAACCATACTCGATACAGGTTCAAACGATCGAACTATTTCAGTTATATAACCAGCGCGCCCTCGACAAATCTATCATTGGTTGCTACTGTCTATAAGTGATTTATTTCTATAATTAAGTTTGTAGCTTAGCTCGTTTATTGCATTTAATATATTATCCTAACTATATATCCTTTTGTATGATATTATATTCTGCAGAATGAATATGCTTGAATGCAAAAGAGCTAGAAGATATGACGTTGGGTTCATTGACCCATATATCGTTAATGAATATACGTTAAAGAATCACCCCAAGGATGTGGAGGAAGACCTGTGCAGGTTCTTAACTGAGAATAATTTTGTTAAGGAAATACTATTTCCTTACAACTTCAAGTGAGTGTTTCTATCTTGTACCCATTTTATTTTTTCTTACTCAATGTTAAGTGTAATTAATGAGATATGCACGTTTACTTATGTAAACATCCACAGATTCCACTGGATCTTGCTAAACATTCAAGTTGACAAGTCCCTAGTTGAAGTCCACGACTCATTAAGTTGGGACCAAGTGTAGTGGAGCGACATGAAAGCAATGCTCCATAAGTAAATTCAATCATTATCGCATTATATCGGCCTTTTTCGTTCATTTCCTAATATCAAGTAACTAATAACTCCTTTGTTCATTTTCTTTGCCGAGCAGGTGTTGGACACGGTTCAGACAGAAAATACCAGGTCCATTTAAAGAGGAGCTAACTTATAAAATGGTGAAGAGTTTACAACAGCCACCAGGAACTCATTTATGTGGATACTACGTCTACGAGTACATCCGCGAGTTGACCAGTGAGCGGAAAGTTGATTCACATTATATTTATGATTTGCAGGAGAAACTAGAGCCAAACCAGCGCATACGAGCAATTCAAGAGGAGCTGGCGGGATTTCTGAAGAAAGAGGTCCTTGATGTACATGGAGAACATTATGCGAATGACGATGAACTCTATATGCCTTAGTGATCTCCATGTAGTTGATATGATATATATATATATATCATCAATGACCATGTAATTTCAAAACATTTCTTCCTTTTGATATGATTGATTATATGTATGATTATAAGGGATCGATTAATTATTTAGATGCATCAACGTGTACTGTGTATGTAGTAGCATAGAATATGTGTACTGAAATATATGTTTGAAATTATAGTGAAACACAAAACGAAAAAGGAACAAAATGGCAAAAAAAGGAAACACACAATCTCTGTCGCGGCAGAGAAACACATGAATTCTTTGTAGCGGCAGGAAGCCTTATAGTCCCGTGTGGTGTTACGGCCCGGGCTAGAGGGTTTCTGCCCCCGCCTCGCTGAGACAGCCACGTGGCTGTCTTCTGTCGCGGGCCGTAGTGAGCCGGTAGTAGAGAGGGGGGACTCTAGTCCCAATTTGGCAGTCCCGGGCCCAAAACCGGGACTAGAGCCCGCTACGTCCCGGGACTAGATGCCCTTTTTCCACTAGAACATTGATTTACAAAATAGAAGTATTGCTAAACTTTTACACCTGTGACTACAACATTGTGCGAGTTTCTGAAGTTAAAAAGATTTGCATTGAAGGGAAATGAATGAGAAAGGGTTTGCGTTCTTCTTGGTACTGCTTTTATCAAAAATATTTGTAGAAAGTGGGAACTGATGCTTTAAGCAGTGTATAAGCTACTCCTACAGAACCAAGAAACATAACTGAAAGGGCGTGTATGCCCCCATGTGTGGTTTTGGTAATTAATGACAATATCTATGGACTAATGTGTAAATTGAGTTTCACTTGTAGGTTTGTCCATTGGCATCGCTTGGACCATGTGTTGGTCTCAAGGTTGAAAGATGAAGAAATGTCCAAGGGCTTTGTGCCCATTGGAATCATGAAGAAAGAAGGAGCTTGAAGGTTGATCAAGGCATGTGCAATGAGTTGCATCAAGATGGGTCAACCTCAAGAAGGGATGAAGAAGGGCGAGCTCAATATGCGCCATCTTTAGAAGATCTCATGCTTGAAGCTCCCCATCCTCATGCTCATGGAGTGATGAAGACAAGTTCAAATAAGAGGTTTCCCCATGGAGTATGGGGGAGCAATTTGCAAGTCTTCATATTCATCAAGCAAGAGCATCCAAGAAAGGTGTTCCCACTATAGAAGAACAAGACGGTCTACATCAAGGTCAAGTGGGATACTCAAGGCAAAGGTATGTTCTTGATAGGGCTTTTCTTTTGTCGGTCTCGTGTTGTTAGTTGTGAGACCGGGTTTAGGATAGATAGCTGTTCTATCAAGAGGGGATCTCAAGCGGGAGTCTCGTTTGCATCATTCGGAGAGATTTCAAACCTCATCTTTATTGGTTGTTGTTTGGTTCTTGTCCATGAGAGGTTCTAGAGCTTGTGGTCATCATCATAACAAGCTCTAGTCCATCAAATAAGGATTTCACTTGCATATATTATTGCGGTTTTTGATCTTGCGAGTTTTCCGGCTCCACACCTTGGGGGATACTTCACATATATATTCATGGTATTTTATCCTAAGGGGATACTTCGCATATCTTATTCGTCGTTATCTTTCCAACAAAATTGGCACTACAAGAAATCTGGTGATACATGACCCTCCATATAGGTCACTGGAAGGTCACAGTTTTTAATTTGTGACCTTTTTTGTGACCAAATACAGAAGGTCAAAAGCTGAGCGTCACTAGTTAAACACCACGACCTTTTTTCTGAATTGGTCATAGACGTCTATGACCAATACAGTTGGTCACAGATTCTATGACCAACTGAATTGGTTACTGATCGCTTGTTGCCCACGCCGATCTGGTGGCGATCCTACGTGGCAAATCTATGACCAATTCGAAAGGTCGTGGATCAGATTTAGCCCAGTCCAGATAGATGTTTTATATGGGCCAAGCCCAACAATTCAACATATTTTTATCCTTGTATCTGTCAACTCTGGTCGACCAAATGGGCCAAGCCCAACAGTTTAGCCCTTTTAATTTATTGGAATTTCTACTTTATTGCTGGCCTTGGTCTTTTAGCAATTCATTTCCTTTTGGACCTTGGCCCTTTACCAATTCGTTTCTTTTTGGGTCATTTGGCCTTTTACAGTTTAATTCCATACCAGTTTTTTCAAATTTTCGTTTCCTAAATATGCCCATATTTGTTTTGGGCCGTGGCCTTTTTGCAGCCCAATTAGTTCTGAATATCAACATAAATTTCAGCCCAGTTTGAAAATGTTCGGCCCAAGGCATCATAGCCAGAGTACCAAATACGTCCCAAGAGAGATAGACATCAAATAAAATAATCGACCAACAATGACAAGGATACACAGAAATACAAAAATATAGCAAACAGATTTTCAAGTCACATACTTGATCCATCAAGTCACAAACAGATAGCAAACAGGTTCAGGTTCACAAATAGACTTGCTGCAATAAGTCAGGTTCACAAGTTCACATCCATGCATCAAGCACGGTTCACAAAGATACAGAAAGAATAGTTCCCAGAACTAGTCCAGCAACACAGCTAGTTCCCTAGTGACTTTTTTTAACGACCATGGATTTTTTGGTCATAGATCTATGACCATTCTGAACCAATTGGTCGTAAGGAATTCGAGAGGGTCCAAACCTTGCAATATAACGACCAATTTAGTCCAAAAGGTCACATTTTGCTTACACGAAATGGTCATAAATTAACGGCATGGATGCAGAGACTTTTATTGGGCAGACTACGACCAAATTACATGGTCGTAACATCTTAACCTGGGTTGAATTAAAATGACTAGGCAGCCACCTCAGCATGTGGGTCCCCGAGATTGACACGCAGGATGGATCTGACAGGTGGGTCCCGCTCTTATACAATTTTTTTAGCACATATCAATCGTATACACCCTATGGGCTGGAGCGCTGGAGCTGGAGGCCCATATCGGGCGGGCAGTTCTTCAGATAGGCCCAAATCACTGGGCCTGCATCTATGGGCTGGAACCGGGTGGCCCATACCGGGCGGGGTGGGAATCAAATTGTCAAAAAAAAATTGCGCCGCGGGGACTCGAACCCACGACCTCGCGCTGGTAGTGTATGAGCCGAACCGCTGGGACAATGAAGTGTTGTTGTCTGTGTACGAGAACTAAATTTATATATATTGTACCTGATGCTATGTCCAGCAAGATCATTTGTTTATGTACTGTGTATGTCCAGAAAGATCATTCGGACCATTTCTTCTACTATACTATTTATGAGTACTGTGATCTCAAATTTAGCAGCATTTTGCTTGCATATTTAGGGATGAAATCTAGCAGCATTGTCTGCTTAAAATACTAAATTTGGGCAGCATTTCGACTGTATTTTTTGGACATTTTAGCTGCAATTTCACAGTGGCAAACATAAACTTCAGTACATAAATTTCACAGTGGCAAACATAAACTTCAGTACATAAAACTTGACAAAAATTAAATTTGATAAACTTGATAAAACTTGTGACGCCTCGCATTATCAGTAGTTCACACACATAGGACATAAACTACTCGTCATCGTCGAATCGAGGCCTCTGCTTATTATCTTCATCATTGCTATAATACTGATACATTGTGTGATCTATCATGTTTCGTTCTTCATCCTCGCCATCAACTATCTCCTTCCTCTTTTTCTTTATTTTTTTACATACACAGCATCGAGAACCACACTCTCCCTGTCCCTTCGCAACCTGGTTTGCACATTGACTTCTTTAGCTTGCACCGGAACTTCCGGCGTGTCATCATCTTGGTATGTTAGCCCAGCACCACCACAGAGATCCTTTTCCACTTCAGTTTCTGTAACACTCCACAAATGCCTATGCTGGAATTTTTGCACAACTCGCCAACTTCCACCCAAGTCGGTATCTGGCACATAGAACACCTATGTTGCTTGTGTTGTTAGAAGATAAGGATCAGTCTTGTACCAAAACCTTGCAGTGTTAATGCTCTTAAAGTGTCCATCGTTTTGGAATCCTGAATTCTTCTTGCCACCAACATTGAACCAATCGCAGCGAAACAAGACAACCGACCGATGGATGCCACCGCTACAATTGTACTGCAACTTCATGATGCTTCTGAGCTGACCATAGAAGTCAATGATTGTATCCTCATGGTCTCCCCCGGCAACAATTCCACTATTCTGCGTGTTTCTATTCTTCTCGCGGTCAATGGTGTGGTAGAGGACACCATCGGCAACACATGCTGAATATATTCTCACCCTCCTATCCGGTTCACAAGCCAAAGCAAAAAATATCAGCACTCACCTTCTTCTCCTTGTGCAAATTTCCAATCTAAAGAAATAAACCAAAACCAGGGTGAATAACACACACATACACACACAAAGAAATCATGTGTCAATTGATACAAAGACAAGATATCTCACATGTTTCTTAAACCATTTAGCAAATCCTTTTGCGAGCCATTTATCAACCTCGATCCGGCTATATTGCTCCGTCAACTCTTTCTTGCACAGCCTGCAATGCAAACAACAATATATCACATGCAACAAAATGGGTTCCTTCTAAGCCAAGAAAAAAGATACCGAGGGCACATGCAAGAGATGACGTACTCGATATATGGTAGCACCTCGGGGCAACTTCTGAGCACATACCAAACCATCTTATCATAGTCAGCAGCTTCAACCTCCAAGTATTGTGATGCTCCAAGAAAGTTCACACCATGCTTGAAAACCGAGACATCACCGCTATGAGAATCATCACTTGTCATATTTCTGCCCGGCCGGTTAAATCTTATTTCGACATCATCGAAGTACCTCGAGCAGAATGTAAGGCACTCATCAACAATATATGCCTCGGCAATCGACCCTTCGGGTCTGGCCGTGTTTCGCACAGAATGCTTACATGTAAGCAACCTTCTTTCTATTGGGTACATCCAGCCATACTGAACAGGGCCTCTAAGCATTGCTACTTTTGGTAAATGTAAGGCCAAATGAACCATCATAGTGAAGAAGGCTGGAGGGAAAATCTTCTCTAGCTTGCAAAGGATAACCGGGATTTCTTTTTCGAGCCTTTCAAGAACATCCAATTTCAGTGTTTTGCAGCACAACTCTCGAAAGAAATTTCCAAGTTCAGCAATAGCTTCATATATATGCTTATGCATCAATCCTCGGAGTCCCGCCGGTAAAATCCTTTGGAGCAGAATGTGACAGTCATGTGTTTTCAGACCTTGTAGTTTGCATCCATCAGGAGACACACATTTTGCTAAGTTAGCGGCGTACCCATCAGGAACTGGTATTTTGTGCATAAATGTGCATATATTTCACATGAACTGGTATTTTGTGCATATATTTCATAGTAAATATTTTTGGAACAAACAGACAAATCTGAGTAAATATTTCAGCATATATACCAAAAGATTAGGTAGCAAGGTAGCAACAGACCACTAGTGCTCAAACTAGGTAGCAAGGTACTTAAGCTCAACATGAGCTGACTAGCATAATTACAAGACCACCAAAAGATCATGCAGGTTCACAAGTCTGACCATACTAGCTACTAACTTAGAAGCTTAACTAGAGCTGATTACATGACTTCCTCAACAATTAACTCCAGACGACCCCTTCTGGGGCTGTGGCAGAACCAAAACATGAAGATATCGCCGACATGCATATTGGTCACCACCACCACTTCTTTCCAGCGGGTTGTCATCTGGGCACCTTTTCCCTTTGATTTTCTCATGATTACTCTGACTCCATCTTTCAAACTATAATTCTGCATAAAGACCTTCACTTTTGTTGGTAACTTAAGATGCTTCCTGATGTTTGTAAGGGTATACTTCCTTGAGAAGTACTGCATAGAAGTTAAATTGGTCAAGATTAGTCAAATTTGATAGATTACAGACTGATTCACCAAAGCAAGGTAACAAAATTGTACATCACCCATATTTTCAAAGATTACGGAATTATTCGTATGTAAAAAAGAACATCATAACAGGAAGTACTGCATAGAAGTTCAATTGGTTAAGATTAGTCAAATTTAAAAGATTACAAACTGATCACATATTCACATAATACCACACTTGAGCACCGATTCAGATTTAATACTATAAAGTAAAAAAAAAGAAAGGTACATAATAGATTTATATGAAAGATAGTAGATCAGGTTTTGTTGTAAGAAAGGTACATAATAGATTTATATGAAAGGTACATAACATATTTAATCTATTAGTCGATTTATTGCTCACTTGATCAATTTTACGCTCCAACCGCCCGTGCAGCTACCATAACATGGATTACTGAGTTATTAATATGTAAGAAAGCACATCATAACATGGATTACATAAATTTTTACCATTTTTCCTTTGGTATCATCGATGTGTGCTTCCTTGATAGTGCATACATAAACAGGTATAGTTGGCCTCTTCCTAGCAACTTCCTTTAGATAGCTAACTTGTGCAGAATTGAGAGCCACATGGTTTCCGTACACGAAGAACTTGTCATAGGAGCAAGAACCCGACTTATTTGGACCTACATGTACCACCATGAAAATAAGCTACAGGAAAAATGAAAAAAAGGAAGCTTGTGATGGGCTGCATGGTAAAACATGATTTACATATTACCTCGGATCGCCACAACGCGATTAGCTGCAGCTTCCCTAGCAGCAGCTTCCCTGGAAGCTGCTTCCCTGACACGCCGCCTAGCAGCAGCACGCTTCCTAGAGGCAGCTTCCATCGCAAGGACAACTTCATCATCCGAATTGATGTTGATGAGCTCGTCATTCGTGTCCATGGTCACCTAATCAAGTACAAACAGTTATCATAAACATATACAATGGTCACAAACATACTAAGAGTCCAGAATTAAACACAAAGCTCACAAACATACAGAGTCTAGAATTAAGCACACAAGGCTCACAAACATATACACAGGAGTCCAGGATTAAGTGTTTGCCCCGTACGCCATGATTTACAAGAAAAATTAAGTGCACAGGCTAATCATTTTACATGGTGTAGGCCTGGGCAACAACACCACCTTCATATGCAACTACAGGCCTGCAGCAGTCAACTAAGCACATGTACACACAGGCCTGTAGTAGAAACAACTAAAAACACATCAAATCAAACCCCTAGCAGGAACAAAATCACACCAAAACCTGCATAGTAGATTAAAGTAGCCAGAAGCATATCATGAACAAATAATCAAGGTTATATGTAATCAAGCATAGTAGATCACATTATTGTAGATTAGATCAAACCCAAGACCACACAGCCACAAGGTTATACATACGAATCATGAAAATACAGTGCAGCTATAAAGTGTACTGGTTGGTTAGCATACAATCAACTAAAAGAATGAGACTCCAGTTGAGAATAAAATATTACATGACAAACCGGTTATTTTTAGTGGCTATCTTCTCATCAGAAGTAAAGATACATGTATGTAGACATGTATATGACCAGCTAAACAAACGCCCGATATAGATGAAGCAACCAATCAAAGAACATATAAAAGGCACCATAATCATCACTGATATATACTCTAATAAATGTGCAACCAATCAAAGAACGTATACAATGTGCACCACCCTAGTAAAGCAACCAATCAAAGAACATATACACAGTTGCTTAGTTACCAAAATTAGCCTGTGCACCACCCTACACCATGTAAAACGCACCGTGGCTAGTCTAGCTCTGCCCCATGACTCGAGCTAACCCTAATTGATCATAAAATAATTCAATCGAGAGAGGTTGGACACCGACATCCATGCCCCAATGAACCCTAGAAATAGATCCAACAGGAATCGAATCGAGAAGGTTGGAGCCTGGCATACATGCATCGATTAAACCCCAAAATCAATAGGAACCAACTTGAGAAAGGGAGATGGGGAGGGAGAGGGGCTTACCCGGGAGGAACCTATGGAAGAAAGGGAGATGAGGAAGGAGAGGGGCTTACCCGGAAAGCGGCGGCCTCGATGCAGGGGAGGCGAAGCCACGGAGGTGTCTGTGCAGGTGAGGGGAGGTAGGGAGGGAGGCGGCGGTGTCTATGCAGGTGAGGGGAGGGAGGCGGCGGTTTCTGTGCAGGTGAGGGGAGGGAGGCGGCGGTGTCTGTGCAGGTGAGGGGAGGGAGGGAGGCGGAGGTGTCTAGGCAAACGATGGATTTCGATGGAGGAGGGAGGGAGGGAGGCGGAGGCGCGGCTTTTCGATGGAGGAGGCGGCATAGCGGATTTTTATCCCTCCTACGTGGCGTTTCGTATTCTTGTTTCATTTTTTTGTTTCATTTTCTAGAAGAAAACTTCTTTTTGAAACATTTGCAATATTTATAATAGTATATGTATTTGGATTTTTCTAAATACTATGGTACATAAAATGATGCAGTGCAAATGTTTCACATCTTTCTGGTAGCGGTGTTACAAAAATGAGTCGCCCGGTTCCACTTTGCAAGGTAGTTGTTTCAAAAAAAATACATTTCATGATGCTTATGAGAAAACGATAAATGGTAGCCGTATAATAAAGTTGGAAATTGCATCTATGTAAATCCCACAACACTTATACATGTGATAGAGCCTTGCCTGTAGTTCGGCGCTCCGGCGGTCGTTTTCCCGCGGCAAACGAAACCCCAGTATGAAAATGAAAACTTTCAATGGGACCTAGCATGTGTATTAAAGTGTGGTGGAATGCTGAAATATTCAAAACCTGGTTCCCAAGTGTGACCCCTTCTCAGACATGCGATGTCACCTAAAAAAGAAGGTGTTCTGGAATTTAATTGTTGGGGGGGGGGGGACTCCCCGTTTCGGTGAAACCGGGTTAGATCTTGTCACAACTTGTGCCCAAACATGGTTTGGAATTATCCTATAACCCAACCAAGCACAAGCCAAGAGAAAATCCCATCGGGCTACCCCTTTCATAAGAACATCTAGGGGGTAAACGATCTGGGCCCCACAGATTAGGGTTTCACAGGAAGAAGCGCTTCAGAGCATTGTAATACCTCCAAACCCTTGCAATGGACCCTAGTATGTGTAGGAAAGTGTGGTGGAATGCTGAAATGTCCAAAACCTGGTACCCAAGTGTCACCCCCTTCTTAGACATGCGCTATCACGTAAAAACGAAGATCCTGGAATTTAATTATTAGGGGGGAACACCCCGTTTCGGTGAAACCGGGTTGGATCTTGTCACAACTTGTGCCCAAACATGGTTTGGAATTATCCTATGACCCAACCAAGAACAAACCAATAGAAAAGTCCACCGGGCTACCCCTTTCAGAAGAACATCTAGGGGTAGACGATACGGGCCCACGGATCAGGGTTTCGTAGGAAGAAGTGCTTCGGGGCATCGAAATACCTCCAAACCTTCCAATGGACCCTAGCATGTGTATTAAAGTGTGGTGGAATGCTGAAATGTCCAAAACCTGGTTCTCAAGTGTGACCCCTTCGCAGTCACGCGCTGTCACATAAAAACGAAGGTGTTCTGGAAATTTAATTATTAGGGGTCCGGGAACTCCCCGATTCGGTGAAACCGGGTTGGATCTTCTCACAACTTGTTACCAAGCATGGTTTGGAATTATCCTATAACCCAACCAAGCACAAATCAAGAGAAAAATCCACCGGGCTACCCCTTTCATAAGAACATCTAGGGGGGTAGACGATCCGGGCCCATGGATCAGGGTTTTGTAGGAAGAAGCGCTTCGGGGCATTGGAATACCTCCAAACCCTTGCAATGGACCCTAGCAAGTGTATTAAAGTGTGGTGGAATGCTGAAATGTCCAAAACTTGGTACATAAGTGTCACCCTCTTCGCAGACTGTCAACACCCGGATTTTTAATCCCAGATGCCTGTTATGCCATACATAGCAATCCCAGGATTACCATTTTTGCGAGACATAACAGAATTGGATACCACAGTACATCATCCATTACAAACCATATATAAGGTCTTACACAAATAGGGATCTCATGATCCAGTTCTTAATACAACTTCAAGCTGTGGAATACGTAATAATAACGGTAGCATAGGCAAAGCTCCATCTTCGGGTTCACAGGCAATGCTGACGATGGGAGATAATCCTAGTTGTCGTAACCTCCCTGGGGTCCATCCTCTAGGTACTCCTCTTCATAGTATGGCCACGGGAATAGCCAGGGACAAAGCCATGAGTACTCTTTAAGTACTCGCAAACTAATACTAGCAAGTGAAGGGGGTTTTTGATAATAGGACACTAGGCTCTAGGGTTGTTTTCAAAAAGCCAGATTTATCTCTACTAAGTTCATATAGAAGCTAGTCACAATTTTATAACTCCTAAGTGGGAACTTGTGTTTCGTATCACAACTCTGTTGTGGTCAAGTCAAAATCTCAATTCATTTCACAAGTCATTTTGAAAACGTCTGACGGGGGAACAGTATGGCCACTCCAACTGTCCATAACCGCGGACGCGGCTATTCGAATAGTTTGACACTCTGTAGAGATTGTACACTTTCACCACAACATTCGATACATCCGTCAGGAACTAATCCTGAATTCACCATACTCAGTATGCGGATAATCAATCCTAACCTTTCAATTACACGCCCTAGTATAAGCACCTCTCCTGTGAGTTTGGCCTCCCAACCATGACCAACAATCATCTTGGGTACTGCACATGTGGACAATCTTCACAAGGTAGCCTTAGCTCAGACCTTGGCCGTGAGGGAACTAATACTAAGGTATATAAGCTTCCAGTCAAGCCCTACCCAATCTTCGGGTATTGTGGTTGTACGATAAAATTGGAATGGTATCGCATCCAGAAAACCATCAGTTTTATAAAGGGATAAGGCTCATGCCTCAACATTTTCATCACCAAAATCATCTGGTGTTCGGAAACACATGTCAAAACATCTCAGTAGACTGATCCATCATTCTAAGGTTTTCATAACCATTTTCACCAAGTATTCCCATCTAAAGTTGATCAAGTTTTATGCTTAGCGCTAGCATCTACAAGTGGAGGTAGCACTAATGAGGGGTGGTAAACTAGTGGAGTTTCAACTAAGTACAACCTTATATCTTAGTATGATATCAAGGTTTCTAACTTAGGCCAAATTTTATGCTCTTTATGCAACCTTCAAATATATCTTTCTAGGATCTATAAGTCACTTAAGTCAACTCTAAGTTAAGGCTTTGATAAAGAAATAAAATAGAAGCTTGCAAATAAAACTAGGATTTGGGTTATCAAGTAGGTATGATCACATATGCTTAAGGCATATAGTTGGCATGGTAACAAGCAAGTATTAGCTTGCATAGGTCAACTTGATTAGTAAGGCTTGCATAGGTAAAGTATCTTGCAAGTGTTATCTTGCACATTCACTAGTAGTATTAGGCTTGTTTTGTGCAGAGCAGTGGTTGAAGTTCTCCTCGGCTTCTTCTTCGTAGAATCCTCCTTCCTCCTCGTATCCTTGGTCGATACTAGCATCTATAAATAAATACGATGAACACAATCACCAAGAAATACTTAACTACTTGAAATCATCACACAAAAGGGTCCTATAGATGATCTAGCATCATCACTAACATTACAAGATTAAGGTTTGGTTTAAATCCCTTTTTATTTTTAGAAAAGTAATTTCTACTCATTGAAAAACTACTTAAGATATAATATTCTCCAAACCAAACATTGGATCATGTTGACACATGTCATCACCACACATTTTAGTACATGGGAATGTGATTTGAAGTGGTGTCATAATTTAATAAGGTTTTACCCTTTTATTTTAATTAAATAATGTGCCTAGAAATGCCTATGTGGCATTCTTTTATTACTTGAACATTATTTCTGTAAGTAAACCTATATATTTTTATATATTCTGAAAGGTATAGTTAAATGTAATTTTTGAGAGTTGGAATCAACTCAAAAGCTATTGTGGTTTAAGTTTGAAAAATGTTTGAATGCAGAAAAGCTTATGCCTTGTTATTTTTGCCAAGGGTGATCTACAGATCCAAATGACTTGAATCCAACGGGGCAGTGAAGCATGGGCTACCTACCAGACAAGGTTGGCACGTCTAGTTCGTCCTCTAGCCTGTTGTCCACACTCGGGTGACATGGGTGCTCTCGGCTGCTCACCATTGATGACATTGTCAAGCTTATAGTGGTGCTAGTGCTGGTTTAGCTTGCTAGATGATCTACTGAGATGGTTGTGAGCTAAAGAGGGAACAAGTTAGGCTTCAATCACTGCTCACTATAGTGTTTTGATTTTGGATGATTTGTATCTGCAAGGTGTTTGATGAAATGGCTGCAAGAATTCAAGTTTTGAATTTTGAAAAGATTTTTGGTGGGTGTGCTAGGTTGATGCTGGTGAGTCTGCAGATGCTTGGGTTTTGAAAGTTGAGCTTGTTTGAGTGGTTTTTGAAAAAGTGGGATCTTCCCATATGATATAGATTCAATTTTGAACTGTCATTTAAACCATGCATTTGAAAGTTTCTGGATGATCACAAGGTGGGCCTTGATACTTTGTTATGAGTAAAATCAAGGGGTGCAAAGATCCAGAAAAGTTTCTGTTAGGTTTTGAAAGTTTGAGACAACCAAAGTAGGCATGGCAGTTAAATTGGTCAAAATGACCATTCCCTTATTTTATTTGTTTTGATTTACTTGTCTTTAGGAAAAGTGTGGGAAATGTTTAGATGATTTTTATTTCACCTAAGCATCCATTTACAAGTAATGGAACACACAAACAAGGTGGTTCAAAAGAATTCTAAATGAAATGCATACTCACATGCATGCTTCCATAATTTTATTTAGAAAAGTTTTTGTTAACCCTAATTTTAATGATTAGAGTTTGATGATCCAAGTGTTGTATTTTTGGGATGTTACAAACCTTCCCCCCTTAAACAAAATCTCGTCCCGAGATTTGAAAAAGGACGAAAAAGATTACCTAGGATTTGAAGAGATCGGGAAACTCCGTCCTGATGTGATCTTCGCGCTCCCAGGTAGCTTCCTCTTCTATGTGGTTGCTCCACTGAATCTTGAGAAACTTGATGCTTCGGGTTCGGGTAGTTCTGAAGGTTTCTTCCAAAATACGGATGGGTACTTTGGGATAGGTCAGGTCATCGTTGATCTCTATGGTCAGGTGATCGATATTCTTGAACACTTCCGTCTTCTCTGGAACTTCGAGACACTTGCGAAGTAATGAGATATGGAACACATTGTGCATTGCTGACATCTCTTCGGGTAGTTCCAATTGATATGACACTTCTCCTCGACGGTTCAGAATCTTGAAGGGTCCGATATATCTGGCGGCTAACTTTCTTTTGAGTTGGAAACGCTGCATTCCCTTCAATGGCGACACTTTCAGATAAACAAAATCTCCTATGTTGAAGGCGAGGTCTCGACGTCTCTTGTTGGCGTAACTCTTCTATCTGGATTGGGCTGTCTTGAGGTGCTCACGAATCTTGTGAACCTTCTCTTCTACTTCTCGTAGGATGTCAGGTCCGAAAATCTGACTCTCTCCTACTTCCGACCAGTTCAAAGGGGTGCGACACTTTCTTCCGTACATGAATTCAAATGGGGCCATTTGCAAACTGGGTTGATAACTGTTGTTGTATGAAAATTCTGCAAATGGCATAGTCTTCCCACTTGGATCCATATTCTAACACACATGCTCTCAGCATATCTTGGAGTATTTTATTTACTCGCTCCGTTTGTCCATCGGTCTGAGGGTGATACGCGGTACTGAAATCTAGGCGGGTTCCTAAACCTTCTTGAACTTTCTTCCAGAATCTCGAGGTAAACTGATTTCCTCGATCTGATACAATGTTCTAAGGGACTCCATGCAAACTAACTATTCTAGCGATGTATAACTCCGCTAGTTTCGAACTCTGATAGGTGGTCTTGACGGGCAAGAAATGGGCGACTTTGGACAATCGGTCCACTATGACCCAGATAGAGTCATTTCCCCTACTAGAAGTAGGTAGTCCAGTGATAAAGTCCATTCCAACAGAATCCCATTTCCATTCCGGAATCTGCAATGGTTGCAACAATCCAGCGGGTCTTTGATGTCATTCCTTGACTCGCTGACATATATCACACTTGGCGATATAGCTTCCGATTTCTCTCTTCATCTTATGCCACCAAAATTGCTCTTTCAAATCTTGATACATCTTAGTTCCTCCGGGGTGGATAGAATAAAGAGTATCATGAGCTTTCTTTAGAATAACTTCTTTCAACTCAGAATCTACTAGTACACAAAGGTGTCCTTTGTACCACAGAACTCCTTCTTCGTCTTCGGTGAATCCGGGTACTTTGCCTGTACCGATACGACACTTGATTCCGTCGATACTAGCATTTCCTTTCTGCGCCTCCTTGATCTGGCTGATCAAAGTGGGCTGAAGTTCTATACTAGCCAAAAATCCTTCACTCACAATTCCATTCTAAAATCTTCCATCTCTTTGTGCAAGCTTGGTTGCTCCTTCAAAATCATGAAGTTCAAGCGGCACGGCAATATGCTATGGGCATCAGCTACCACATTGTCTTTACCAGGGTGATAGTTAATGTCCAGGTCGTAACCCTTGATTAGCTCAATCCATCTTCTCTGCCTCATATTCAGCTCCTTCTGGTAGAATATATATGATGGGGATGTGCCTACCGGGGTATACCCAGCAGGACGTTTCCGACTGGCCCAAGAACTGGCGAGTGGGCCTGCAAGACGACGACTGGATTGAAGCCCAGCGAGGATCCAAGCGACTGGAAGCTGAAGGCCCAGGCGAGTAGATAGGCCCAGTCGGATTAGGTTAAACGAGTACCGAAGCTTTAACTGATTCGGTTGAGATATGTAAACCCTAGGGGAGGTGAGCCTATATAAACCTCCCTGCAGGGCGTGTAGACGCAGGTTCCATCATACACCCAAGCGACTCGCCGCCGAGCTCGCCCATTGTACCACCTTCATAATACAATCTAGCAGGAGTAGGTCTTTACCCTCCGGGGGGCCGAACCTGGGTAAAACCCTGTGTATTTGCCCTCATCTCGCACCGCAGATGGCTGGCCGCCCTTGCCCCTCGTTCTAGTACTCGCTGCCGATTGCAGCATCTGCCGTGACCATTCCCACGACAGTGGCGCCCACCGTGGGGCCTGGCCGGTATGGCCGATGTTCTGCGGCGAGATCCAATCAGCCCATCAACGAGACGGTCGCCACCGGCCGCATGATAGCGATCGGCGAGATGCTCCAAATCTTGCCGGCGAGTGCGTCGGCGGCGCGACCCGTCACGCCTGGCGTGATCACGGTCGGCACGATCAACCACTTCGTCGGCCTCACCGACGTCATCGTCTCGGAGGATTCGGCTCGCATCCGCGAGTCGCCGCCACGCGATCGGCTCTCCGAGAGCCAGATCCGCACGATCCATCGCCTCGCCTCCGAGTACAATTCGGCCCACAGCGATGTGGCTGAAAACTCAGCGGCCGCATAAGACGTGGCCCTCAACGACGATGCCGACTCGGCGACCCCGGCGTCACTCGCCTGGTCCATCACCGCGGCTTCACCCGCGGGCTCCATCACCCAGGTCTCCAACGTGGGAGACTTAGAGGACCCCTCCATCCTCGGGATCTTCGAATTCGACTCCGGGTCGAAGAACTCCGCCGACCTCCGTGACGGAACCGGTCGCCACGCCGCGACCTACATGGCAACCGACACCGATCCACCGGAGGATCCATTCTCCACCCCAATCCCTCCTAACGCCACAGCAACGGAGGTCGAGGAACTCCGCCTGAAACTGGCGGAGGCGGTGCGCAAGGAACAAGCCGAGCGCGAAATTTTTTGCCTCGAGCAGGTGACGGCGCAGGAACTATCGCGTTACCACCAGCAGCGGATCAGGTCGTGCCTGAACCCCACCGTTCAGGGGCGCGCCCTGAACTTCGACGACGAAAACGACCCGTCCCGCGTGGCCGAGCGCGCGATCTGCGAGAACGCGCCACCAGGAGGAAGCGCCCGGCCCCCGCCAGGATCAACGGCGATGGGCGCCCCACCTCCACCCAACCGCACACCTCCCAGGGACCAGCCGCGGATATTAGTCTCTTCACGGGATAGAGACGCAAACGGACTCCCACTGTTCTCCACCCCGATGGACAATCTCGTGGCGGGCCGAGCAGCAGCCGACAACATCACGGCCCGCGGCGGCGCGCCCTCGGATCCGATGCGTCGGCCACGCTCGCAAAGGCCGTCGAGCAGCAAAACGCAGGCGCCGACTCGCAGGGTCGAGTATACTCGCGTTCGTCGAGAAGCAGAGCGGCTTCAAGTGGCCGCCCAGCGGCGGCAAACACCCTCAACTGCCCGCCACCAGAGCCACTGCAGCTCCAACACCGACCCACAAACGCGGCACTCTCCACCAACGACCCCAGGCCAGCGACCAACTTCGTCGCCGCCTACGGGCAACCCATAGACGCCCGCACCCACATCATCAACAACCAAAGCTGGCGCGCACGCCAGCCCGACGACCTGCGACACACCCTAACCAATCGCCGCGACGACGAGCCCATGGGGTCGCTCAGTCGACTCGGCCCCAAGTGCTTCGGACCAATGATCCGAGGCGAGAAGTACCCGCCAAACTTCAAGGCGCCGAAGGAGATAGAAAAGTACGACCCCTCGTATGACCCTGCCGTTTGGCTCGATACATACCTCATGGCGATGGGGATCGCGGGCCACACCGACCTGCTAGCCGCCCGTTACCTCCCCCTGATGATGGAAGGGCGTGCGGTGGATCAACACCCTCCCCGGGGCGATGTCGATTCACGGGAGGAGATGCGACGCCGTCGAGCACATCGAGTGCTCCTACGCCCGCGCCACCACCATCGAGGAGTTGGAGCGGTGCGTCCAGGGACCCCACGAGTCGACCCACAACTGGGTCCAACGGTGGCAAGAACTCCGGTACAACGCGGTTAGTATCCACCCGAACACCGTGATCCACTGCTTCAAGACCTCGTGCCGCTACGAGCCCCTGGTCGCCAGGATCAAGTGACACTCTAGCACACTCGACAACATCCCCGACCTCCTCGAGATCGCCAAACGGTACGTGGAGGAAGATCCAAACCAGGAAACTGACGACGAGTCAGGAGGTCAACGCCGCATGAGCGGCAACGATAGCGGACGATGGTCCGACCTACGCTACAGCAACACTCGCCTCACCGGCAAGCACCACAGTGATGGGCGAGTCGACTTCGTCGCCAACGCCGGGCGCGCAACGCGAGCCCAAGAGCTTCCGCCGCGACGGCGTCAACTACAAGGCCAAGCCAAGGTTCGACCCCGCGGCCCTCCTTAACCAACCATGTGCGTTTCATAGCAGGGAAGGGAAGCCCGCAACACACACCATCGCCGACTACCACACCCTCAGGGAGATCGAGAAGGCACCTGAGCACGGAGGACCACGACAACGACCGCCAAGCGGCGGAAAATTTAACACGATGGCGGCTCGCTCCATACCTTCACGGGCTTCAACGAAGCGCGAGAAGAAGGTCATCGCCCAGCGCCGTCAGCGGTGGCCCAGGTGGACGTTCCCCAGTTCCTAAACTTGTCGGAGCAGCCTATCACCTGGAGTCGACAAGACCACTCGCCACGCATCGAGTACCCAGGTCGAGTCGCCCTGGTGGTCAAGCCTAAGGTCGGCGACTACTGGCTCCCCAAGACATTGATGGACGGCGGTAGCTCCATGAACATCCTGTACCTGGACACCTTCAGGTGGCTGCGGCTCCCGCAGTCGATGATCGAGACGACCCACACCACGTTCCACGACATCGTCCCCGGTAGGCAGGCATACCCGATCGGTAAGGTCACGCTGCCAGTCACCTTCGGCACACCAGCAAACTTCCGCACCGAGCGGATCGTCTCCGAGCTCGTGCCCTTCGACATCCCCTACCATTGCGTCCTGGGGCGCCAGGCGTTTGCCAAGTTCGTGGCAGCGCCCCACTATGTGTACAACGCGATGAAGCTCCCTGGGCCGTGCGGCGTCATCACCATCAACGGCGACCCTGACATGGCCGCCGAGTGCGAGGCCAAAGGAGCCGAGCTCGATGTCGCCGTCATCGCGGCGGACACCAACCACGCCGACGAGGTCGCCAAGTACGCGATCGGGGTCAACAATGACGACCCCACCATACTCAAGAAGCCCAACTCGGAGGGCGCAAACACCTCAACCTTCGAGGCAACGACGCACACCCGCACCGTCGAGCTGGTCCCAGGCGACTCCGGCCGGTGGCGGTGAGATGGGCATGAGCCCAGCATAGGAAAGCGCGCTCGCCGAGTTCCTCCGTGAGAAGGGACATCTTCACATGGAAGCCCTCGACATGCCCGGTGTCCCTAGGGAGCTCGGCGAGCACAAGCTAACGCCGACCCCAAAGTGCGACCGTAAAGCGATCATGCGGCCCTTCAATGAAGGCGCCCGCGAGCTGTCGCCGAGGTGCAGCGTCTACTCGCTGCAGGCTTCATCGGCCAATTAAATAATCCAAGTGGCAAACCCAGTCTGGTCGATAAGAAGAACGGGACACGGAGGATGTGTATCGACTACACAAACTTGAGCAGCGCCCAAAGGGCGATTCGTCCTCCGGATCGATCGGATAATCGATTCAACCGCGGGCTCGAGTCGCTCTGTTTCCTCGGCGCCTACTCGGGTACAACCAGATCAAAATGGCCGTCGAGGGCGAGGAAGACGGCGTTCATCACGCCATTCGAGCCTTACGCTACACCGCCATGACCTTCGGCCTCAAGAGCGGGGCGACCTACCAGCGGTGCATGCAAGAATGCCTCGCAAGCCAAATTGGCAACATCCGTCTACATCGGCGGCGTGGTCGTAAAATCCACTCGCCGGGGTGACCTACTGCCCGACTGGCGGAAACATTCGCCAACTTGCGAAAATACAAGATAAAGCTCAACCCGAGCAAATGCACCTTGATTGTACCAGCAGGACAACTCTTTGGGGGTCGTCTCCAAGCGAGGATCGAGGCAACCCCCGAAGATCGACATGATCGCCCGGCTCGGCAAACCCGAGTGCTGCGCGGCGTCGAGCTGGCGAGTGGCGGCTCTCGGTCGCTTCATCCCCGCTGGCGGCGATTCCCTACTTTGATGCGCAGAACCCCACCTTCCGATTGGGACAAGGAGGCGGGCGACGCGCTTCGCGACCTCAAGAAGGTGCTACTCGATGCACCGCTACTCGCCGCGCCCGCCGACAAAGAACCCATGCTGGTTTACGTCGCGGCTTCCGAGCGCGTCGTCAGTGCCGTCATGGTCGTCGGCGACCGGAGGAAGAAAGGCGCCGATCAGCGGCCGGTGTACTACATCAGCGAGTCCTCTTGAGTCACGTCGGCGATACCCGCGATACCAAAAGCTGGTATATCACGGTCTTGAGCTCGGCGCTGCCGCTACTTCGAGAACCCGATCACGGTCGTCTCCTCACTGCGCAAGACATCATCCGCAATCGCGGCGGCCGGGCGGGTCGCCAAGTGGGCCGTCGAGATCGGCGTCCACAACATCAAATACGATCCATGAAGCGATCAAGTCGCGAGCCCTAGCGGACTTCATCGCCATGCGGGAAGAGGCCCGGCATCGGAAGCTGCCATACCTCCATTCTTGAGCCTGCGCCCGGCGGCTCCAAAGCAGCGGGCAGCGCGGCGCGAGATCGTCTAACTTCACCGAAGGGCGACAAGATCCGCTACGTCCTCTGCCTCGACTTCACACCCTGCACCAACAACATGGCCGAGTACGAGGCCTTACTCCACGGCATGCGAGCTGCCAAGGAGATGAATGTCAACCGTCTATGCTGCTACGGAGATTCCGACCTCGTCGCGGGGCAAGTCGCTGGTACCTGCGACGCCGTCTCCCCCACCATGGCGGAATACCTCCAGGCAGTGGACAAGCTGGGCGGACACTTCACAGGCTACTCCGTCGAATGGATCGACAGGCGGAAGAACGAGGAGGCCGACGCCCTCTCTCGCATTGGGTCGGCTCGACTCGCACCACCCGTCGACGTCTTCCTCGACACAATAACCAAGCCATCAGTCTCTCCCCCGAAGGATATCGACATCGGAGTCCCGCTATAGCCGGAGGCAGCCCTGGTCGCACTCGTCACCGAGCCAGACGACTGGACCAAGCCCTATATCGCCTACCTGGAGGCCGGCACCTTGCTGGCCGACGAGACGGACGCTCGGATGGTCGCCCGCCGGTGCAAGTCCTACACCATCATCGACGGCGAGCTCCACAAGCGCATCGTCACCGGCGTGTTCCAACGCTGCGTCCAACCAGCCGAAGGACACAAGATCCTCCACGATATCCACTCCGGTGACTGCGGCCTGCCTTGGCGCTCTCTGGTCGCCAAGGCTATGCGACATGGCTTCTACTGGCCAACCGCACACGCCGATGCTGTAGACATTGTCCAGCGGTGTGCCGGGTGCCAGAAGTATGCCAACCAGATGCACGTGCCGAGCTCAGCGCTCAAAACAATCCCCATCACCTGGCCATTCGCTGTGTGGGGCATGGACATGGTAGGCCCCTTCAAGAAGGCTCCTCGGCTACACCCACCTCCAGTCGCGATCAACAAATTCACAAAGTGGGTGGAAGCCAAGCCAGTTAATCGGCGAAGACCGCCACCAAATTCCTCGCGAGCTCATATATCTCTACGGGTTCCCAAACAGCATCATCACGGACAACGACACCAACCGCCAAAGGAGCCATGGCGAATTCTGCGAAGAGCACCACATTCGGCTCGACCTCGCGTCGATCGCCCACCGAATCAACGGCCGGCGGAGCGGGCCAACCAAAGCATCCTCCACGGCCGCGACTCCAAGTACCACTCGGCGCACCGGTGCTGGGTCGAGAGTTGCCCTCATCATCTGGGGATCCGCACCTCGGTCAACAAGTCGGCGGTTTACCCCCTTCTTCATGGTCTCTGGCTGGCGATCATGCCCACCGACCTCGAGCACGACTTCGCCGTGGGTCGTCCACTACACGGAGGCCATAAGCGATCTCGCCCGCCAAGGCGGTCGATCAACTCGGCGAGGCACGTGACCTCGCTCGGTCACGCACCGCCATATACCGGTGAGGACTCCGCCACTACCACAGCGGCGGGTGAAAACTTCGCACCTTCCAAGGGAGACCTGGTGTTACGCCTCATCCGGGACAAGAAGGGCATGCAAGCTCTCCCTCCGTGGGAAGGGCCATTCGCCATCGAGCGGTACTCGCAACGACGCCTACTACCTCATCGACGTCCGCGGGGACGGCGAACTCGACGTCAAGCGACCATGGAATGTAAACCTCCTACGGAAGTTCTACGCCTAGAACCCCACATATGTACTCTCCAGTCGCTATGAAATAAAAAGAAACGGTTACCGCAAATTGCGCCTACTCTCCATGTCTTGTGCCAATCGCACTCGTAATAACAACATTAAGCTAACCGCAGAAGTCAACTTTTGGTACAGCGATCGGCACGGCTAAGTAGTGCGGTGCAATAGCACTGAGTCACATCAGGTCTTGCATCGTCCATGAAAAACGCCTACCCGGAGCCCCATTGGAGTCGCCCAGCCCGACTGGTTCTACGAGCCAAGACAACTGCCTTCGCTTCTTACAACGACCATGGTCCTCCGCATCCTTGACATAGCGACTCGAACGGCTAAGTACCACGCTCGGGGACTGAAGACCAGTTCATCGCGAGCGGTCCAGGAAAACGCCAAATAGGAGAGCATTCCCAGGACTCGCCACGCGACTGACCCCACGGGCCAGGCAGGAGTGATGCGCTCAAACTAATGCGCTAAGTCCTCACCCACCCTCGAGTCGCGCCTGGAACAACCAAGTACCACGCTCGGGGACTCGGCCACCCGACTGCTCACAAGGGAAAACGCGGCACAGGCGCTCAAGGGAGTCGCCTAGCGACTGGCTCTTCGAGTCCGGGCGAGTCGACCACAGTAACAAAACACAAAAACAACAAACATATCACACACGAGGTAAACCCCACAAAAGGGCAGACACGCTCGGGGACTCGTTCAAACCCTCAATCACAAACACATGACAAGTACCAAAATAGACACGATGTCTCATTCGATAGCATGTTGCATTGTCTCATATTACAAAATATGCCCGTATGGCAGACCTGCTACCTAACGCCCCAGGGCAAACTATCCTATTCTGCAGGCTTCGACGACGACTCGTCAACACCCCGACGATTGCGGATGAACGGCGTGTACGGATTCGACGGGTACGTCGTCAGCTCACCCGCCATCGCCGCGCGGAAAGGTTGCTCGACCTTGAAGTCACGGTGCGGCGGCTCGGGGTCGTTCGGCACGACGACCGTCTCCTGGTACGGAAGGAGGTCGCCCATTTCCCAGACACGCTCCGAATACGTCGCGGCGCGATCTGTCAACTTGAGCACCTCGGAAAGCTCCACCGCTCCAGTCGACGAAGGATAGCCACTCGTCACATCGTCGAGGTCGAAGTCCTCCGGGTAGTGAGCAAGTCCAAGGCTCAGTGCAGTAGCCGCTCCGCGCCGAAACGCCGACCGCGTCATGAACTCAACGACTGCGGGTGCCTTCTCCAAATACTTCCACACCTCAACTAGGTCGCTGGGAATCACTTCCGTGGGCGATATCTCCTGGAGATAGGCTCGGATGCACGGTGCCGACAACGTCGCCGAGTCGACAAGCGTGGCTACATACTGCCGCGCGTCGAACGAGCTTGCCTCTTCCGCGCTATCGATGATGCGACCTTCTAGTAGGAGACAATACTGAAAACAACGGACACCACAAAAGGCACACCTACTAGCAGAGGCAGATGCACTTACCAATCAACGGGCGGGCAAGATCCGTGATGAAGCATTGAAAAGAAGTATGGTCGTCCTGAAGCCCAGCAACAAGGGCGTCCGACACTTTGCGATCCTCTTCAGCGGCTGCAATGGCGGCCTTGGCTCGCCCGTCAGCCGAGCTCGCTTCTTCCTTCGCCTCCCGCAGCTCGCGCTTGAGGTCGGCGATCCGCTGTTCAGCCGAACTCAAAGCCGATTGCGCCGCCGCCAATTCACCCGCGGGGACAAGTCCCTGGCGAGCTTCTTCTGCCTTCGCGGCAAACGCTTGAAGCCCTTTATTCGCTTCCTGGACGGTGGCCAGTTCCTTCTCCGCGCGGTGCTTCGCTGCCAGTCGGTCAGCTGATTCACGTTGCAGACCCTGCACATAATTCAAACATTTAGACGATGCAAAAATCCTAAGTGCCCACCCGCTGAAATTCAGCGAGTGTGCACTCGGGGACTGGCAATCAAAAAATCCTATGTGCCCACCCGCTGAAATTCAGCGAGTGTGCACTCGGGGACTGGCAATCAAAAAATCCTAAGTGGCCACCCGCTGAAATTCAGCGAGTGTGCACTCGGGGACTGGCACTCAAGAAATCCTAAGTGCCCACCCGCTGAAATTCAGCGAGTGCGCACTCGGGGTCTGGACGCAAAAAATAATAACAAGGCGCTTAAAGGATCAGACCGCTGCAAAACACCGACCTGATCCTCGGGGACTGGAGATACCTGGATGGATGCGCCAAGCATGCCATGGAGTTGTATCGCATCCACGGACGCGAGGAGAGCTGGCGTATACCCACGACGCTGGTTGATTTCCGCATCGGCGACCCCATGTGCACGGCTCGATGATGGCGGTTCAAATCGCCGTGGCGCTTCAGCCATAAAGCGTGGGAATGTCGCGATGGAGGCACCCGCCCCGAAGGAGGTCGGCTCGGCCATTCCAGGCGAGGGAGCGCCTCGCCGTGGGCGGCTTCGCCTACATTACAGGCTCGGTCGGCGCGACCGCCGTATCGTCAGAGATCGTGACGACATCATCGCCCTTGGCCTTCTTGCTGCCATCTGTAGGGCCGACGACCTCGTCCGCCTTCCTCTTACGGGAAGGATCTTCCTCGCTGGTGACGGGTGGCACCTTAGCCACGGTCGGGTGGCCCATTCTCTTTACTCCTGTCCTGTACATCAATCGTGTAAGCAAAGATAATTCAAGTGGTTATGGAAGACAAAGGAGGGTGAGGGTACTCACTTGGTGACTGGAATAAAGCGTAGCCCCGTGCGGAGGCCGGCCGGTTTCTCCAGTTCAGGGACCATTTGGCGACTGAGCCCCATCTCCAGGACATCCCGTGCCCAAGACACGGACGACTTCTTCGTCGTTGAGGCTGCAGCCGGAGCCTCTGGGATATCTTCGACAGGGGCTTCCCAACGCGGCTTGCAGCTGAGCACCCCTAGCCCGTAGAGGCGAATGGCGGAGGCATTGAAGCCAGCGGCACCTCGACGGTGGCCGTGTCCAGCACGGCTGTCATCGGCGGCGCCTCGTCCTTGGCCGGGCTAGGGGCGTCGAAACTGCTCGCCGAGTGCGGCGGCGAGGCCGGCCTTGTCGGCTTCGGCTTCCTCTTTGGAGGAGCCTTCGCCTCCTTCTCCTTCTTCTTCTTCTTCTTCGACGGAGTAGCTTGTCGGCGCGAGGTGGTCTCTGGAAGTTCTTCGTCGTCATCGTGATGCTCGAGGCTTTTACTCGCCTCAAGCTCACGCTGTCGCTGCCCGCGGGTTTTGCGAACCAGCGGGGCGACCTCTTCTTTGGACTCGTCGTCGTCATCGATCTCGTCGCTCCCGGAATCGCCTTTGGCGGGAGGCGACTCGCCCATGTCCTGGACGGACGAGCTCGGACTTTCGTCGTCCGAAGGCGGGAGCCATCCTTCCACCACTTGGAACAGCTGCAAAGAATGCAAGATGAAATTAGAGTTACCGCGACTGCAAAAAACTGCGACTGCGAATGAAGCGAGGTGATTACCGTTGGGGCTGGACGCTTTGCGGTGTAAGGTGCGACTCCGGCTTGTGCGTACAGGTACACTGCCTGGGTGATCTTCTTCAGTGCTGGGATGTAGTCCTCCAGCTTCCACTCGGCAAGGCAGGCCTTCGTCGAGTCTTCCCGGCCCATGTACTGGTACATATAATGGTCGCGTCGAGCCAGAGGGACGAGCCACCGCCCGAGCCAGCAGTTGTATAGGTTGATCGTCTGGAGGCCCTTCTTTTTTAGACCGCGGATGGTCTGGAGCATCTCGTCAACGACCATCCGCTGTTCGTTGGGGAGCTTGCCGACTTGGAGACGACGCGGCTCGGACCGGTTGGCGGAGTACCGCGGAATCGCCGTCTCGCCCTCCGGGGTCGCCTCGGCAACATAGAACCACGACTTCTTCCAGTCGCTTGCCGCCTTGGCGGGCAGCATCAAGTCGAAAAATGAAGCCTTCGACTTCAGCTGGAAGGTTAGGCCGCCCGCGGCAAGCATTGGGCCGCCCGCCTCCTCGCGGCTGATCCGTCCGTGAAACAGATCTTGCCATAGAGGGAAGTAGGGCCGGCAGCCTGTGGCATCCCGCAAAAACCACTACTAGAAAATCGCGTTGAATTTGTGCATTGCATCGTCATCATCATGCATTGTTTGCATAAAACTATTTTCGCAAAGCATGTTTTGTTTCTAAAACGCCCGCCTTGTTTGCAAACACAAACCCGGGTCTCCGGATTATTTTGTGGTCTACTATCGGTTTGCAAAAGGTGCATTTAAAATAAATAAAAGATTTAATTATTTTAGCGGGGGCAGTCGAACGGGCCGTTTCGACACGAACGACCACCCCCAGGATTTTACAAACGGTCCACCTAACCCGCCCTTCTAAATCCTAAGTCCACCCAACCTATTCTACCCACCCAGCCTCCACCTCACCCCCACCTATCCCAGGATGCCACATCACCTTGTCCATCCCCCCTCCAACCAAAATCTGCCAACTCACCCCCTCTCTTTTCTCTCTCTCTCTCCTGAACCAGCCACACCCTGCCCCCCTCTCTCTCCCCCACACAAGCACACACGCACCCACACGCCACGCACGCCTTGCGCCCACCCCACTGGGCGAGCCCCAGCCCAGACAGCCGGCCCACCACGTACCTCTCCCCTCCCCTCTCTGCTTCCTCTCCCCACCCCGCACGCGCCGCACCTCCTCCTCCTCCCTTCTCTCCCCACCGCAGGCTCCGCCCCGCCTCCTCGAAGCTCGACCACCGACCGCCACTTTGAGCCACCCCTTCGGACCCTCCCCAACCTCGCCGGCACCGCCACCCTCTCTACTGCGCTCCGCCACCACCACCTCCGCTCAGACCACCGCCGCCCCCCTCTCCTCCTCTTTCCCCCGCCTCCCCGTGCCTCCGGCGAGCCACCCCGCGGCCGCGGCCGTCCTCCCTCAACCCCTCCCCGCCGGCTCCCCAGTTCTCCACGTCCGCCTCCCGCTCGCGAGCCCGCCGCTCCGCCGTTCCTCTCTGCTCCCTCTCCTTCCGCTGGCTCCTCCGCCGCCGGCCCCCCACAGCACGCCCCGACCTCCACCCTCCGCTGGCGCCGCCCCTCCTTCCTCCATGGCCGGCCTCACGCCTCCTCTCCTAGCTCGCCAGCAGCGCTCCCTTCGCCGCCGGCGCCCGGCCCTCCTCCGGCCCGAGCTCGCCCGCCTCCGCCGGCTCGCCGCCAGCCGCGCATCTCCTCTGCAGCCAGTGGTGGCGCCCCTGAGAGGTCGACGCGCCGCCGTCCTGTCCACGTCCTCGGCCATGGTTCCTCGCCGCCTCCACCCGCTTCTGTCCACCTCTGGCCTGCAGCACCCCGGCCATCCCTCATGCACCTCTGTCTCGCAGCCCAGTTTTGCCAGCACCTGCCTCGCGAGCGCGGCGCCCAGCAGGTGTTCGTGCTTTGGTTTGGAAGAGGTCACACCCCCCTGGAGTACAGTGCAGCTAGCAGGCCTTCAACTTGTTTTCTTGTCTCCTGCGGCAAGTTACTTGGACCATCGAGATGCCGCTCGAGTATTTGTTGCCAATTCAAGATCTTCGTCTTGGCGGAAGAATTGCTACTCAGACCCGAAGTATCCCAGAACAACAAGATCTCCTTCTCGGAATCCGAAGGCCGATCCCGTACCCGGTGCCGCGCCAAGATTGTCCGACACCGAACCCAGAACTGCTTCGAGACCCCGAGATCGTCATCTGCCGCGTGAACAGGGAAACGCCAAGACCTTCGACTCGCACCTGATGGTCGAGACTGCAGAGTGGAGACATCGCCGAGACCTTCCGATGACCCGAAGATCGTCGCCGCGGATCGACAAGGACTCCTACGTGGGACGACAAGTACTTCGTCAGGGAACCGATCGAAGCAACCCCAAGACCTGAGGCCCCGAACCGAAGACCGATCCGAAGCGCCAAGACCTCCGACAGGGAGCCGACCAGTTCGCCGAGAACCACTCCGAACACGCCAAGATCTGCCTCCCGAGAACGTTTCCGCCGAGACCGACCCGTCGAACCCTGGACCCTGAAACCGAACCCCGGAACCCCGGAACCCCAAGATCTGCCGAACCCTAATGTGTGCCCCTTTCCGAAACCCTATTTTATAATATAATATAACTTGTTGCATATAAATTGTTCATGCATGCATCCTTGTCTGTGGTTTGGGGGCCTTATGCCGATTCACCTCTAATTAAATATGGGGCCCATATGCGGGCAAATCTAGTCTCGTATTGGCCTCATTTAAATTGGTGTAGCGAACCCGGTACTATCTCTTGTCATGTTAAAACAACATTTAATTTGCGGGGTAGATAAATAACATGAACCACCTAACTAATTGTCGGGACCCGGTTCCACTTAATCTTGAGCTAATTGCATCGCACCTTTGCCATGCCATGCATCATATCATAAGCATGCCGATCTTCTGCCGTTGTATTAAAGATTGCATCCGGTGTATTCTAGTGTTTTGCTTCTTCGCGGATAAGACCGTTGAGTTGATGTGAGCTCCGCCCCGATCTTCGGTTGAACCTTCGGCAATGTTTTCAGGCGAGCATCTTCCCCCTTTCTACCTATCTTACTTTTATAGTATTTATTTCCCTCCTGTTGATCTATTGCTATCTGTGTTGCGATGCTTTAGTTCCCGTCCCCGTGATATCCCCTGCAGCCTTATATTGCCTTGGACACACCCTATTACCTGTTGTTTGGTAGATAGTTGGACTTGCGCGTCTTAGTCGCTGCTTGCTCAAGTGCTGTTGCGTGTCGTCCAGTGCCACAGTTGTTGATGTATTGCCGCATGTTGATGTTGGAGATGATTATAGTTTTACTTATCGTTCACTTTAATTCCTGTTTAACAACAAAAATTGAAGTAAGCAGAGGCATCGGTGGGTGATAGACAATATTTGGTTTCTGAACGCCCACTTGTGTCCCGTAGGACCCCGAGTACTTGATACCTGTTCCTTGATTTATCGCGCTATCCACATCCGGGAGGTATATGGGACCCCCCTGAGCCAGAGCTTGATTCAGTCATATTTCTTGGGGCCACAAACTAGTTTGAGGTTTTATTTACTATCCTGTACTTATGCCATGCTACTTACGTATTTACGTTTGTGCGAGGAGCACCTTTGTCTTGTTTAGGTAAGCGGAGTGTTTTCGCGGTATCGACAAGCCCAACCACACTTCGGGTTCCCGATCGTTTCTGACCATTGTCGCAAACCTTGAGTCTGTCTCGAGCTTGCTTGCCGTTCTTGGTCTACTCAATGGGGTGGCCCCCTAAAATATTTCTAAATCCTGTGATTGCTTAGTCGTGAAGGCCTCGTTGGGTTTTGATTTGGTTTTTCCGAGGTTGATCGAGCGTGTGTTGCTATTGGTGCACCCCAGCCGGGTAAAACTTTCTGAAAGCCGTGTCCGCGGATATGGACGACTTGGAGCACAGTATCTCGACCATAGACAAGCATAACTAAAGTTTATTGCTATAAATTTGACTTTATAATGACTAGTAATCAGCTTCACTATAATGGAATGGCTAAAAAAAACTGCCCACAATTGCTTGTATGGCTTGTCGCTTGCGACATTTGTACCTGACTAGTAAGTATTGCAACTACAACGGAATGGCTAAATAAAAGTACCAACAACTGCTAGGTTTTTGGGTTATCTCATGTTAAATTTATCTGACTAGTAAGTGATGTCACTATAACGGAATGGCTAACTAAAAGTGCCCACTGCTTACTTTATCAAGATGATTATCTAAACCTGACTAGTAATTGCTGCAACGATAACTGAATAAATAAAAATGCCCACAGTGTGAGTTCCTCGGTTGACTTCCTCGATTGGTCTCGAGGGGGAAACGCCAGGATGGGTTTGTTTGATGGTAGTATCAGGTTGGTTCCGAATAGGTCCTTCTTACCCCTCTCTGATTGCCGCCAGTTGTATCGAGTCTCTATAGGTTGTTTAGTGCATGCTGCCCCGCCGATCCACCATACCTATGTGGCGAGGACCGCCCGGTCTAGCCTCGCCGTGTCTTGGCCTCATTATCGACGCCTCTTTTCCTTTGCCCTTTGTCGGCACCCCTTTTGTTTAAGCAGGTTTTGAGATCGACGCCGTTAGCAGGGTTACCCTTCCGGCTTGGCCTGGGCAGGGTTATGGACGCCATTGGTTATTCTTCAGGGCTCTTAGCCCCATTTGCATCTTCTCCGTAGTCGGACGCTCCATCGTTTTAAGGTGATTTGGATCTTTGTACCGTATATCTATATTCTTGACTCATGGAGTCGTGTTGTATATATATCTGTTCTGTGGGTCCCATCGAGGACTGTTGTGTAATGTTATTACTTCGTTTTCCACCCGCACGAAAGTGCCTGGTGGGCACCTTTGAATCGTTTCTATGCGGGTTTGGCGGGAATCGCTGAAACTTGCATAGGTCCGATTCTGAGGGTGTTACAGAGTGGTATCAGAGCTCAGCAGTTGCGATACCCCACAAGTCCAGCCTGTAGGATAACCTAGCTAACGGCCGAAGTAGAGTGTCAAAACTATTTTGCAAAATCGGTTGGATAGTTCTAATTAGGTCTGATTTTACTCCTTACCCCTCTGCTATTCTCCTCTTATCTCGACGTGTTTTGAATCTGCTCTCTTATCTTTCTTCGAGTCCAGGATTTCTCGAGGTTGGGTTCCGTCGTACCTTCAGGGTTTCGCTTCCTCCTTCGATAACGGTGTTCTACCATCCGGTGTTCAAGTTGCCTGAGGAATCCGTCTACGGTGTTACCATTCGTTGTTCCTTGTTTGTGCCTTCCGGTGTTTTCCGACGCGACGACATCCTCTACGCCAGATCCGATGCAGAATCTGCATCACTCCTTTGTTTCCGAACCTCGATTGTCGAGATCTTCAGTCTGATTCCGAGAGTTGGTTGCATAATCCGCCTATTCGTGTGCAGAGTAATGGTTTGAGTGCGGGATGGAGTAGCTACCATACCACTACCCTTATCATTCGCTCTTGTACGTCGAATCAGTGGGTCCAGCAATTGTATTCCGTCCACGGAAGTTAGGGGTGGCTTTATTTGTTGATACCTCTATCTTCGACCTTTTGTTCCCGGAGTGTTCTCCCGACGATCTCGGACAACGACCTCTTGTTAGTGGTGTCGCGAGGATCTACACGAAGCAAGAAGACGCAGATCGCCGACCTTTCCTTCCGGTACCATGAGGCGGACCTCGAGGGCGAGATCCTTTGTTAGTGGTGTCGAATTGTGGCATCCCGCAAAAACCACTACTAGAAAATCGCGTTGAATTTGTGCATTGCATCTTCATCATCATGCATTGTTTGCATAAAACTATTTTCGCAAAGCATGTTTTGTTTCTAAAACGCCCGCCTTGTTTGCAAACACAAACCCGGGTCTCCGGATTATTTTGTGGTCTACTATCGTTTTGCAAAAGGTGCATTTAAAATAAATAAAAGATTTAATTATTTTAGCGGGGGCAGTCGAACGGGCCGTTTCGACCCGAACGACCACCCCCAGGATTTTACAAACGGTCCACCTAACCCGCCCTTCTAAATCCTAAGTCCACCCAACCTATTCTACCCACCCAGCCTCCACCTCACCCCCACCTATCCCAGGATGACACATCACCTTGTCCATCCCCCCCCTCCAACCAAAATCTGCCAACTCACCCCCTCTCTTTTCTCTCTCTCTCTCCTGAACCAGCCACACCCTGCCCCCTCTCTCTCCCCCACACAAGCACACACGCACCCACACGCCACGCACGCCAGTAGCCCCACCCCACTGGGCGCGAGCCCGGTCACCGACAGCCCCTGGCCCACCACGTACCTCTCCCCTACCCTCTCTGCTTCCTCTCCCCCCCCCGCACGCGCTGCACCTCCTCCTCCTCCCTTCTCTCCCCGCCGCCTGCAGGCTCCGGCCCCCCCGCCCCCTCGAGCCTCGCCAGCCGGCCGCCTCCGCTCGGACCCTCCCCAACCTCGCCGGCACCGCCACCCTCTCTACTGCGCTCCGCCACCACCACCTCCGCTCAGACCACCGCCGCCCCCCCTCCTCCTCTTTCCCCGCCTCGTGCCTCCGCGAGCCACCCCTTGACGCGCCGTCCTCCCTCAACCTCCTCCGGGCTCCCCAGTTCTCCACGTCCGCCTCCCTCTCACGAGCCCGCCGCTCCGCCGTTCCTCTCTGCTCCCTCTCCTTCCGCTGGCTCCTCCGCCGCCGGCCCCCCACAGCACGCCCCGACCTCCACCCTCCGCTGGCGACGCCCCTCCTTCCTCCGCGAGCGCGCGCCTCCGCCGCCTCCTCTCCTAGCTCGCCAGCAGCGCCATGGCCCGCGCCTCCTCCGCCCGAGCTCGCCCGCCTCCGCCGCTGCCACCAACGCATCTCCTCTAGGCCGGTGGTGGCGCCCTGCGAGGTCGCCGTCCAGTCCACGTCCTCGGCCATGGTTCCTCGTCCGCCTCCACCCGCTTCTGTCCACCTCTGGCCTGCAGCACCCCGGCCATCCCTCCTGCACCTCTGTCTCGCAGCCCGGTTTTGCCAGCACCCGCCTCGCGAGCGCGGCGCCCAGCAGGTGTTCGTGCTTTGGTTTGGAAGAGGTCACACCCCCCTGGAGTACAGTGCAGCTAGCAGGCCTTCAGCTTGTTTTCTTGTCTCCTGCGGAAAGTTACTTGGACCATCGAGATGCCGCTCGAGTATTTGTTGCCAATTCAAGATCTTCGTCTTGGCGGAAGAATTGCTACTCGGACCCGAAGTATCCCAGAACAACAAGATCTCCTTCTCGGAATCCGAAGGACGATCCCGTACCCGGTGCCACGCCAAGATCGTCCGACACCGAACCCAGAACTGCTTCGAGACCCCGAGATCGTCATCTGCCGCGTGAACAGGGAAACACCAAGACCTTCGACTCGCACCTGATGGTCGAGACTGCAGAGTGGAGACATCGCCGAGACCTTCCGATGACCCGAAGATCGTCGCCGCGGATCGACAAGGACTCCTACGTGGGACGACAAGTACTTCGTCAGGGAACCGATCGAAGCAACCCCAAGACCTGAGGCCCCGAACCGAAGACCGATCCGAAGCGCCAAGACCTCCGACAGGGAGCCGACCAGTTCGCCGAGAACCGCTCCCGAACCTGAAGCACGCCAAGATCTGCCCCGTTGTTCGAGAACGTTTCCGCCGAGACCGACCCGTCGAACCCTGGACCATGAGACCGAACCCCGGAACCCCAAGATCTGCCGAACCCTAATGTGTGCCCCTTTCCGGAAACCCTATTTTATAATATAATACAACTTGTTGCATATAAATTGTTCATGCATGCATCCTTGTCTGTGGTTTGGGGGCCTTATGCCGATTCACCTCTAATTAAATATGGGGCCCATATGCGGGCAAATCTAGTCTCATATTGGCCTCATTTAAATTGGTGTAGCGAACCCGGTACTATCTCTTGCCATGTTAAAACAACATTTAATTTGCGGGGTAGATAAATAACATGAACCACCTAACTAATTGTCGGGACCCGGTTCCACTTAATCTTGACCTAATTGCATCGCACCTCTGCCATGCCATGCATCATATCATAAGCATGCCGATCTTCTGCCGTTGTATTAAATATTGCATCCGGTGTATTCTAGTGTTTTGCTTCTTCGCGGATAAGACCGTTGAGTTGATGTGAGCTCCCCGATCTTCGGTTGAACCTTCGCAATGTTTTCAAAGTAGCATCTTCCCCCTTTCTACCTATCTTACTTTTATAGTATTTATTTCCCTCCTGTTGATCTATTGCTATCTGTGTTGCGATGCTTTAGTTCTCGTCCCCGTGATATCCCCTGCAGCCTTATATTGCCTTGGACACACCCTATTACCTGTTGTTTGGTAGATAGTTGGACTTGCGCGTCTTAGTCGCTTGCTCAAGTGTTGTTGCGTGTCGTCCAGTGCCACAGTTGTTGATGTATTGCCGCATGTTGATGTTGGAGATGATTATAGTTTTACTTATCGTTCAATTTAATTCCTGTTTAACAACAAAAATTGAAGTAAGCAGAGGCATCGGTGGGTGATAGACAATATTTGGTTTCCCAACGCCCACTTGTGTCCCGTAGGACCCCGAGTACTTGATACCTGTTCCTTGATTTATCGCACTATCCACATCCGGGAGGTATATGGGACCCCCCTGAGCCAGAGCTTGATTCAGTCTTATTTCTTGGGGCCACAAACTAGTTTGAGGTTTTATTTACTATCCTGTACTTATGCCATGCTACTACTGTATTTACGTTTGTGCGAGGAGCACACTGTACTGTTTAGGTAAGCGGAGTGTTTTCGCGGTATCGACAAGCCCAGCCACACTTTCGGGTTCCCAGTCGTTTACAGCCATTGACGCAAACCTTGAGTCCGTCTCGGAGCTTGCTTACTCCGTTGCGGGTCTACTCAATGGGGTGGCCCCCTGAAATATTTCTGAATCCTGTGATTGCTTAGTCGTGAAGGCCTCGTTGGGTTTTGATTTGGTTTTTCCGAGGTTGATCGAGCGTGTGTTGCTATTGGTGCACCCCGGCCGGGTAAAACTTTCTGAAAGCCGTGTCCGCGGATATGGACGACTTGGAGCACAGTATCTCGACCATAGACAAGCATAACTAAAGTTTATTGCTATAAATTTGACTTTATAATGACTAGTAATCAGCTTCACTATAATGGAATGGCTAAAAAAACTGCCCACAATTGCTTGTTTGGCTTGTCGCTTGCGACAATTGTACCTGACTAGTAAGTATTGCAACTACAACGGAATGGCTAAATAAAAGTACCAACAACTGCTGGGTTTTTGGGTTATCTCATGTTAAATGTATCTGACTAGTAAGTGATGTCACTATAACGGAATGGCTAACTAAAAGTGCCCACTGCTTACTTTATCAAGATGATTATCTAAACCTGACTAGTAATTGCTGCAACGATAACTGAATAAATAAAACTGCCAACTGTGTGAGTTCCTCGGTTGACTTCCTCGATTGGTCTCGAGGGGGAAACGCCAGGATGGGTTTGTTTGATGGTAGTATCAGGTTGGTTCCGAATAGGTCCTTCTTACCCCTCTCTGATTGCCGCCAGTTGTATCGAGTCTCTATAGGTTGTTTAGTGCATGCTGCCGCTTGATCCACCATACCTATGTAGGCGAGGACCGCGAATTCTAGCCTCGTCTGTCTTCGTCTCGATCGACGCCCTCTTTCCTTTGCCCTTTGTCGGCACCCTTTTGTTTAAGGTGTTTTGAGATCGACGTTAGCAGGGTTACCCTTCGCTTGGCTCGGTGGTTATGGACGCCATTGGTTATTCTTCGGGCTCTTAGCCCCATTTGCATCTTGTCCGTAGTCGGACGCTCCATCGTTTAAGGTGATTTGGATCTTTTACCAGATATCTGTATTCTTGACTCATGGAGTCGTTGTATATATATATCTGCTCAGGTCCCATCGAGGACTGTTGTGTAATGTTATTACTTCGTTTTCCACCCGCACGAAAGTGCCTGGTGGGCACCTTTGAATCGTTTCTATGCGGGTTTGGCGGGAATCGCTGAAACTTGCATAGGTCCGATTCTGAGGGTGTTACAGCCCAGTAGCACTCATGAGCATACGAAGATGGCGAGCTGCTTTGTCTTGTGGGGACCCAGATCCGATGGCTGGATCCCGTAGTAGGCGCAGAAGCGCCGGAAGAACAGGGACGTGGGGAACCCTAGCCCCCATTCAAGATGGCTGGTGAAGCAGATGAATTCCCTCTCTCGCGGATTCGGGGTCGTCTCTCCGGCCGCAGGGATGCGCCAGCAGCCGGCTCGCAAGATCCCGGCCTCCTCGAAGGAAGCCAGTTGCACCCTCGTGCACTTAGATCTACCCCAAGGCTCGGTGGAGAGGGCCATGGCGGAGAGATTTGTTGGGGGTCGGGGGATTTCTGGTCGGCTGGGTCGCGATGCGAAGGGAGGCGAAAATGCGCGCAGTCGAAGGAAATGGTGAGAAGGTGGTTCCTCGATCGCCTGCCATTCCCCTTATATAGCGGATGTTACCCGCCAAATCAGGGAACCGTTAACGCGCGATGATTACGCCAAAGGTTACCGTTCGATTACCCCAACGGCTAGTTTGACCACGTTTGACGGTCCAACTTTAGCCACTCGGCTCGCCGACCTAATCACTATAACAGTGTTTCGCCGACTCGACTCGCCAAAGCTGCGACCTAGATGACTGGTTTTCTCCTTTATAAAGGAGCCCGCCGACGATTTGACTGGATGTCTACACTGAAGCCGTATACTCTGGCTGCCAGCAGCCACCTACGCCTAATCGACGAAGGCCTCGGGGACTACTGATGGGGATGTGCCTACCGGGGTATACCCAGCAGGACGTTTCCGACTGGCCCAAGAATTGGCGAGTGGGCCTGCAAGACGGCGACTGGATTGAAGCCCAGAGAGGATCCAAGCGACTGGAAGATGAAGGCCCAGGCGAGTAGATAGGCCCAGTCGGATGTGGCATCCCGCAAACCACTGCTAGAAAATCGCGTTGTTTTTGTGTATTGCATCGTCATCATCATGCATTGTTTGTCTGCATTATTTGAAAATCCTAGTTTTGATTTATACAAATACCCCTCTTATTTTCAAACACAAAACCCCGATCGCATCGGAGATTTTATTTGTCTAAAACTGGTTGCAAAATGGCCTTGTTTTAAATTAGACAGGACAAAACAAACACACATTTTAAAACAGCCCCACCTAAATCCTAAAACACCCAGTCCAAATCTACCCACCAATACCTGGCTGCCACCTCACCCCTTTCCCTTCTTCCTACCCACCCTGCCACCTCAGCAATCCTTGATCCAGCCCCCCTTTTTCCTTTTCTCACCCAATCCCCTTCTACCCCTCTCTGTCTCCCTCTCTCTCTGACCCTCGGGCCCCACCCCAACCCCACCTGGCGCGCCCCACACCCACCCAACCAACACACACCCCGGTCCCACCGACCCGTCCCCACCCGCGGTACTCTCACAGCCCCACACCTGCCCTTTCCACCCCGGGCCCATGCCCCTGGGCCCCACACCCGCGGCCCACCCCGCCTGTCCCCAACCTCCCTCTCCTCCACTCGTTCTTCTTCCCCGCACGCGACCCCAACCTCCTCCCCTCCTCTCCACCGCTCCAGCGACCGCCGCCGGCCGCTCTCCCCTCCGGCCCCAGCGGCGCGCCTCCGCGGCCTCGCCTCCTCCCCCTCTGGCCTGCCCGCCCTCGCCACCAACCCCGACCCCGAGCTCTTCGCCGCCCCCGCGAGCTCTCCTCCACCGCGCGCCGCCCGCGTCTGCACCCCGCCGACGCCCGCATCGCCGCCCCACCGCGTTCCCCCATCCACCTCCGGCCTCCCTTCCCCTCAGTCGCCAGCTGCGCCGCCGGCCAACCTTGATCTGCGCCACCGGCTGCCCGCGCTCCGCCGCCGCTTCCTCCTCCTCCTTGCCGCCCGCGACTTCTCGCGCGTCGAGATACCTCTTCCCCTTCGGCTCCGCCTCGCCTCCTCCCGGCCATCTCGCTGAGCCGCCCGCTCCCTCGGCGCTGCCGCCGCGGGCCGCTTGTCGACCTCTGGCGCCTCTCCCACCACCCGAGACCGCTCGCCACTCAGCCATCGTCCGCCCGTCGCCGCCCTCCGCTGGGCCGCAGGCTGTCGCGTCGCCCTCGACTCCCCGCCTCGGCCGCGCGCCCCGCCGCCAAGTCCGGCCGGCCCGCCGCCGTCGCATTCGCCTGCCTCGCGCCCTTCCTCTGCCCGCGTGAGGACGTCTCAGGTCGCCTCCCTCGTCCACCGCGACGCCCGCCCCTGCCACTGCAAGCTCGGTTCGAGTTTGGGTTTTCGGTTTGCACAGATGGCTTGGTGGCGATACGGCGGTTTCGGCTACCTCTCGTCGTACAAGTTTAACGAGTTGGGCAAGTATATCGCCCAGATCATCAAGTGCACTTGGAGTCCGATGTACTTGGAACGCCGAGAACTTCCACCGGAGCCGAAGATCCGAAGCTCTTCTTCATAGAGCGCCAAGTACCCCGAAGACCGTTTCCGCTGAAACCCCAAGATCATCAACGGCACCGAGCTCGACACCGGCAACTAAGATGGCACCACAAGACCGTCGACAAGAAACCGCGAACCGGAACCGGAGATCTCCGTCACGGAACCCCAAGGCCTTGAGGAGGAGCCGATGATATCGCCTCCACGGAACACTGAGTTCTCCATCAAGGACACTAGGACCGTCGACATGACCCGAAGACCGCGAATGCGACAAGATCTACCCCAGTAACCCGAGAACGCTCCCGCCAAGACCGAACCGTCGAACCCTGGACCCTGAGACCAACCCCGAACCCCGGAACCCCAAGATCTGCCGAACCCTAATGTGTGAACCCCTTCCCGAAACCCTATTTTATAACATAATACAACTTGTCGCATGCTAAATGTTCATGCATGCATATTGTCGTGTGGTTTGGGGGCCTTATGTCGATTCACCTAATAATTAAATATGGGGCCCATATGCGGGCAAATCTAGTCTTATATTGGCCTCATTTAAACTTGTGTAGCAAACCGGTGATATATTTTGTCTTGTTAAACAACATTTAATTTGCGGGGGTTCTAAGTAACTTGAGCCACCTAATTAATTGTCGGGACCCCGGTTCCACTTAATATGACCTAATTGCATCGCACCTTTGCCATGTCATACATCATGCATGCATCATGCCGATCTTCTGCCGTTGTATTAAATAGTGCATCCGGTGTTTACTCTAGTGTCTTGCCTCTTCGCGGATAAGGCCGTTGAGTTGATGTGAGCTTCGCCCCGATCTTCGGTTGAACCTTCGGCAATGTTTTCAGGCGAGCATTCCCCCCTTTCTACCTATCTTACTTTTATAGTATTTATTCCCTCCTGTTGATCTATTGCTATCTGTGTTGCGATGCTCTAGTTTCGTACCCGTGATATCCTTGCAGCCTTATATTGCCTTGGACACATCCTATTACCTGTTGTTTGGTAGATAGTTGGACTTGCGCGCCGTAGTCGCTTGCTCAAGTGCTGTTGCGTGTTGTCAAATGCCACAGTTGTTGGAGCCTTGCCACATGTTGTTGTTGGAAATGATCATAGCTTTACTTATCGTTCACTTTAATTCCTGTTTAACAACTAAAATTGAAGTAAGCAGAGGCATCGGTGGGTGATAGAAAATATTTGGTTTCCGAACGCCCACTTGTGTCCCGTAGGACCCCGAGTACTTGATACCTGTTCCTTGATTTATCGCGCTATCCACATCCGGGAGGTATATGGGACCCCCAGAGCGAGCTTGATTCATCTTATTTCTTGGGGCCACAAACTAGTTTGAGGTTTTATTTACTATCCGTACTTATGCCATGCTACTGTATTTAAATTGTGCGAGGAGCACACTGCATCTTGTTAGGATCGGGACACGTTTTCATGGTATCGACAAGCCCGTCACACTTTCGGGTTCCCGATCGTTTACCGCGTCCACCCAAACCTTGAGTCCGTCTCGAGTCACTAGCTTTGTTATGGTCTACTCAATGGGGTGGCCCTGAAATATTTCTGAATCTGTGATTGCTTTGTCGTGAAGGCCTCGTTGGGTTTTGATTTGGTTTTTCCGAGGTTGATCGGCGTGTGTTGCTATTGGTGCACCGGCCGGTAAAACTTTCTCGAAAGCCGTGTCCGGATATGGACGACTTGGAGCACAAGATTCTACCATAGACAAGCATAACTAAAGTTTATTGCTATAAATTTGACTTTATAATGACTAGTAATCAGCTTCACTATAATGGAATGGCTAAATAATACTGCCCACAATTGCTTGTTTGGAGTGTCGCTTGCGACCCTTGTACCTGACTAGTAAGTATTGCAACTACAACGGAATGGCTGAATAAAAGTACCGACAACTGCTGGGTTTTGGGTTATCTCATGCTAATTGTATCTGATTAGTAAGTTTTGTAACTATAACGGGATGGTTAACTAAAAGTGCGCACTGCTTATCTTATCAGGATGATTATCTAAACCTGACTAGTAATTGCTGCAACGATAACTGAATAAATAAAACTACCAACGGTGTGAGTTCCTCGGTTGACTTCCTCGTTTGGTCTCGAGGGGGAAATGCCAGGATGGGTTTGTTTGATGGTAGTATCAGGTTGGATCCGAATAGGTCCTTCTTACCCCTCTCTGATTTGCCGCCAGTTGTATCGAGTCTCTATAGGTTGTTTAGTGCATGATGCCGCTGCCGCTTCAGTCCACCATACCTATGTAGGCGAGGACCGCCGAATTCTAGCCTCGCCGTGTACTGGCCTCAGTACTGACGCTCCTCTTTTTCCTTTGCCTTTGTCGGCACCCCTTTTGTTTGAGCAGGTTTTGAGATCGACGTCATAGTGGTTCCCCTTCCGGCTTGGCCTGGGCAGGGTTATGGACGCCATTGGTTATTCTTCAGGGCTCTTAGCCCCATTTGCATCTTGTCCGTAGCCGGACGCTCTGTCGTTTTCAAGGTGATTTGGATCTTTGTATATTATATCTGTATTCTTGACTCATGGAGTCGTGTTGTATATAAATCTGTTCTGTGGGTCCCATCGAGGACTGTTGTGTAATGTTATTACTTCGTTTTCCACCCGCACGAAAGTGCCTGGTGGGCACCTTTGAATCGTTTCTATGCGGGTTTGGCGGGTTTCGCTAAAACTTGCATAGGTCCGATTCTGAGGGTGTTACAAAGTGGTATCAGAGCTCGGCGGGCGATACCCCACAAGTCCAAATCAGGATAACCTAGCTAACGGCCGCAGTAGAGTGTCAAACTATTTTCGCAAAATCGGTTGGATAGTTCTGATTAGGTCTGATTTTACTCCTTACCCCTCTGCTATTCTCATCTTACCTCTACGCGTTTTAAATCCACCTCTTATCTTTTCTTCGAGTCCGGGATTTATCGTGGTTGGGTTTCCGTCGTACCTTCAGGGTTTCGCTTCCTTCTTTGATAACGGTGCTCTACCATTCGGTGTTCATGCTGCTTGAGGAGTCCGTCTGCTGTGGTACCATTCTTTGTTCCTTGTTTGTGCCTTCCGATGTTTTCCGACACGACGACATCATCTACGCCAGATCCGATGCAGAGTCTGCCTCACTCCTTTGTTTCTGAACCTCGTTTGTCGAGATCTTCAATCTGAATTCCGAGAGTTGGTTGCATAATCCGCCTATTCGTGTGCAGAGTAATGGTTTGAGTGCGGGATGGAGTAGCTACCATACCACTACTCTTATCATTCGCTCTTGGACATCGAATCAGTGGGTCCAGCAGTTTTACTCCGTCCATGGAAGTTAGGGGTGGCTTTATTTGTTGATACCTCTACCTTCGACCTTTTGTTTCCGGAGTGTTCTCTCGACGATCATGGACAACGACCTCTTATTAGTGGTGTCGCGAGGATCTACACGATGCGAGAAGACGCAGATCGCCGACCTTTCTTCCCGGTACCATGAGGCGGATCTCGAGGGCGAGATCCTTTGTTAGTGGTGTCGAATTGTGGCATCCCGCAAACCACTGCTAGAAAATCGCGTTGTTTTTGTGTATTGCATCGTCATCATCATGCATTGTTTGTCTGCATTATTTGAAAAGCCTAGTTTTGATTTATACAAATACCCCTCTTATTTTCAAACACAAAACCCCGATCGCATCGGAGATTTTATTTGTCTAAAAACTGGTTGCAAAATGGCCTTGTTTTAAATTAGACAGGACAAAACAAACACACATTTTAAAACAGCCCCACCTAAATCCTAAAACACCCAGTCCAAATCTACCCACCAATCCCTGGCTGCCACCTCACCCCTTTCCCTTCTTCCTACCCACCCTGCCACCTCAGCAATCCTTGACCCAGCCCCCCCTTTTTCCTTTTCTCACCCAATCCCCTTCTACCCCTCTCTCTCTCCCTCTCTCTCTGACCCTCGGGCCCCACCCCAACCCCACCTGGCGCGCCCCACACCCACCCAACCAACACACACCCCGGTCCCACCGACCCGTCCCCACCCGCGGTACTCTCACAGCCCTACACCTGCCCTTTCCACCCCGGGCCCACGCCCCTGGGCCCCACACCACCCACCCCTGTCCCCAACCTCCCCCTCCTCCACTCGTTCTTCTTCCCCCGCACGCGCCCCCCAACCTCCTCCCCTCCCCACCACCGCCCAGAACTGGGCCGCTCTCCTCCCGGCCCCAGCCCGCGCCTCCGCCTCGCCTCCTCCCCTGCCCGCCCGCCACCAACCCCGACTCCCGCTCACGCCGCCTGAGCTCCTCCATCCACAGCTCAGCACTCGCCGACGCCGCACGCCGCCCACGCTTCCCCGTCCACCTCCGCCCTTCCTCCAGCGTCGGTCGCCCGTAGCCACGGCCATCTGTCAAGGCCACCGCTGCCCAAGGCCCGCCGCCGCCTTCCTCCTCCGCCTCGCCGCCGCGTCAGCCCTCTTCCCCTCGGCTCCGCCTCACCTCCTCCCGGCCATCCTCGTGAGCCGCCTCGCCTCCTCGGCGCCTGCCGCCGGCTGCCAGAGACCTCTGGCGCCTCTCCGTCCACCCGAGACCGCTCTGCGCCACCAGCCGTCGTCGCCCGTCGCCGCCCTCCGCTCGCGTGCCGTTGTCGTCGCGTCCTCGACCTCCCGCCTCGGCCGCGCCCGTCCCGCCAAGTCCGGCCGGCCCGCCGCCATCGCATCCGCCTCGCTTAAATACGCCCCGCGCGAGGACGTCTCAGGCCGCCTCCCTCGTCCGCCGCGACGCCCGCCCCTGCCACTGCAAGCTCGGTTCGAGTTTGGGTTTTCGGTTTGCACAGATGGCTTGGTGGCGATACGGCGGTTTCGGCTACCTCTCGTCGTACAAGTTTAACGAGTTGGGCAAGTATCTCGCCCAGATCATCAAGTGCACTTGGAGTCCGATGTACTTGGAACGCCGAGAAATTCCACCGGAGCCGAAGATCCGAAGCTCTTCTTCATAGAGCGCCAAGTACCCCGAAGACCGTTTCTGCTGAAACCCCAAGATCATCAACGGCACCGAGCTCGACACCGGCAACTAAGATGGCACCACAAGACCGTCGGCAAGAAACCGCGAACCGGAACCGGAGATCTCCGTCACGGAACCCCAAGGCCTTGAGGAGGAGCCGATGATATCGCCTCCACGGAACACTGAGTTCTCCATCAAGGACACCAGGACCGTCGACATGACCCGAAGACCGCGAATGCGACAAGATCTACCCCAGTAAACCGAGAACGCTCCCGCCGAGACTGAACCGTCGAACCCTGGACCCTGAGACCAACCCCGAACCCCGGAACCCCAAGATCTGCCGAACCCTAATGTGTGAACCCCTTCCCGAAACCCTATTTTATAACATAATACAACTTGTCGCATGCTAAATGTTCATGCATGCATATTGTCGTGTGGTTTGGGGGCCTTATGTCGATTCACCTAATAATTAAATATGGGGCCCATATGCGGGCAAATCTAGTCTTATATTGGCCTCATTTAAACTTGTGTAGCAAACCGGTGATATATTTTGTCTTGTTAAACAACATTTAATTTGTGGGGGTTCTAAGTAACTTGAACCACCTAATTAATTGTCGGGACCCCGGTTCCACTTAATATGACCTAATTGCATCGCACCTTTGCCATGTCATAAATCATGCATGCATCATGCCGATCTTCTGCCGTTGTATTAAATAGTGCATCCGGTGTTTACTCTAGTGTCTTGCCTCTTCGCGGATAAGGCCGTTGAGTTGATGTGAGCTTCGCCCCTATCTTCGGTTGAACCTTCGGCAATGTTTTCAGGCGAGCATTCCCCCCTTTCTACCTATCTTACTTTTATAGTATTTATTCCCTCCTGTTGATCTATTGCTATCTGTGTTGCGATGCTCTAGTTTCGTACCCGTGATATCCTTGCAGCCTTATATTGCCTTGGACACATCCTATTACCTGTTGTTTGGTAGATAGTTGGACTTGCGCGCCTTAGTCGCTTGCTCAAGTGCTGTTGCGTGTTTTCAAATGCCATAGTTGTTGGAGCCTTGCCACATGTTGTTGTTGGAAATGATCATAGATTTACTTATCGTTCACTTTAATTCTTGTTTAACAACTAAAATTGAACTAAGCAGAGGCATCGGTGGGTGATAGAAAATATTTGGTTTCCGAACGCCCACTTGTGTCCCGTAGGACCCCGAGTACTTGATACCTGTTCCTTGATTTATCGCGCTATCCACATCCGGGAGGTATATGGGACCCCGAGCCGAGCTTGATTCATCTTATTTCTTGGGGCCACAAACTAGTTTGAGGTTTTATTTACTATCCTGTACTTATGCCATGCTACTTGTATTTAAATTATGCGAGGAGCACACTGCATCGCTTTCGGATCGGGACACGTTGCCAGTATCGACAAGCCAGTCACACTTTCGGGTTCCCAATCGTTTCCGCCCACCCAAACCTTGAGTCCGTCTCGAGTCAGCTAGCTTCGCTATGGTCTACTCAATGGGTGGCCCCCAAATATTTCTGAATCCTGTGATTGCTTTGTCGTGAAGGCCTTGGGTTTTGATTTGGTTTTTCCGAGGTTGATCGGCGTGTGTTGCTATTGGTGCACCCGGCCGGTAAAACTTTCTGAAAGCCGTGTCCGCGGATATGGACGACTTGGAGCACAGAATCTCGACCATAGACAAGCATAACTAAAGTTTATTGCTATAAATTTGACTTTATAATGACTAGTAATCATCTTCACTATAATGGAATGGCTAAATAATACTGCCCACAATTGCTTGTTTGGAGTGTAAACGCGACCTTGTACTGACTAGTAAGTATTGCAACTACAACGGAATGGCTGAATAAAAGTACCGACAACCGCTTTGGGTTTTGGGTTATCTCATGCTAATTGTATCTGATTAGTAAGTTTTGTAACTATAACGGGATGGTTAACTAAAAGTGCGCACTGCTTATCTTATCAGGATGATTATCTAAACCTGACTAGTAATTGCTGCAACGATAACTGAATAAATAAAACTACCAACGGTGTGAGTTCTCGGTTGACTTCCTCGTTTGGTCTCGAGGGGAAATGCCGGATGGGTTTGTTTGATGGTAGTATCGAGTTGGATCCGAATAGGTCCTTCTTACCCTCTCTCGATTTGCCGCCATTGTATCGAGTCTCTATAGGTTGTTTAGTGCATGATGCCGCCGCTTGATCCACCATACCTATGTAGGCGAGGACCGAATTCTAGCCTCGCCGTGTAATCGCCTCGATCGACGCCTCTTTTTCCTTTGCCTTTGTCGGCACCCCTTTTGTTTGAGCAGGTTTTGAGATCGACGTCGTTAGCAGGGTTACCCTTCCGGCTTGGCCTGGGCAGGGTTATAGACGCCATTGGTTATTCTTCAGGGCTCTTAGCCCCATTTGCATCTTGTCCGTAGCCGGACGCTCTGTCGTTTTCAAGGTGATTTGGATCTTTGTATATTATATATGTATTCTTGACTCATGGAGTCGTGTTGTATATAAATCTGTTCTGTGGGTCCCATCGAGGACTGTTGTGTAATGTTATTACTTCGTTTTCCACCCGCACGAAAGTGCCTGGTGGGCACCTTTGAATCGTTTCTATGCGGGTTTGGCGGGTTTCGCTAAAACTTCCATAGGTCCGATTCTGAGGGTGTTACATCGGATTAGGTTAAACGAGTATCGAAGCTTTAACTGATTCGGTTGAGATATGTAAACCCTAGGGAAGGTGAGCCTATATAAACCTCCCTGCAGGGCGTGTAGAGATACGTTCCATCATAGACCCAAGCGACTCGCCGCCTAGCCGCCGAGCTCGCCCATTGTACCACCTTCATAATACAATCTAGCAGGAGTAGGTCTTTACCCTCCGGGGGGCCGAACCTGGGTAAAACCCTGTGTCTTTGCCCTCATCTCGCACCGCAGATGGCTGGCCGCCCTTGCCCCTCGTTCTACTACTCGCTGCCGATTGCAGCATTTGCCGTGACCATTCCCACGACAATATACTTCAGACTCTTATGATCCGTATAAATCTCACAACGATGTCCCATCAGGTAATGTCTCCATGTTTTCAGGGCTAGAACTACGGCTGCGAGTTCAAGGTCATGGGTTGGGTAATTTCGCTCCTGTTGCTTCAATTGTCGATATAGATAAGATATAACTTTGCCTTCTTGCATTAGCACACATCCGAGACCGATCTTGGATGCGTCACAATAAACATCGAAGGGCTTCATGATATCTGGCATGATCAAGATTGGGGCTGAAATTAATCTCCTCTTGAGTTCTTGAAAACTCGCTTCACATTTGTCAGTCCATTCAAACTTCTTGTCCTTCTTCAGTAATTGGGTCATAGGTCTGGCGATACTCGAGAATCCTTCTACGAACTTGCGGTAATATCCCTCCAATCCGACAAATGCACGAACTTGGGTTTGAGTGGTTGGGGCTTGCTAATCTTCTACATCTTTTACTTTGGAAGGGTCAACGGCAATTCCTCCGGCTGATATAATATGACCGAGGAATCCTACCTCCTGTAACCAGAATTCACATTTGCTAAACTTGGCATACAATTGATGCTCTCTAAGGGTTCCAAGAATGGTCCTTAGGTGTAGCTCATGTTCGTCTTCTGATTTGGAGTAAATCAGAATGTCATCGATGAAAACAACGACAAATTTATCCAGGAAGTCCATAAAAATCTTATTCATGAGGTTCATGAAATAAGCGGGGGGAATTGGTTAATCCAAAAGACATGACAGTATACTCGTATAATCCATATCTGGTGGTAAAGGCAGTCTTTGAAATATCCTTGCACGAATCTTGAGTTGATGATAACCAGTTCTAAGATCAATCTTACAAAACACTTTGGCACCGGTCAACTGATCAAACAAATCTTCTATCTTGGGCAAAGGGTACTTGTTCTTGATGGTGACATCATTCAATTTCCGATAATCCGTACACAAACGGTTACCTCCATCTTTCTTGTCCACAAACAAGACAGGCGATCTCCATGGTGACGCACTTGGTTGAATCAATCCAATTTCCAGCATGGCATCCAGTTGCTTCTTCAGTTCTTCTAGCTCCGATGGGTTCATACTATAGGGTCTCTGGGCTATGGGTCCTGTTCCGGGGATTAGTTCGATGATAAACTCTATATCCTGATCTGGGGGCATACCGGGCAAAACATCTGGAAATACATCGGGGTATTCACAGACTATCCGGACTTGGTCAATGGTAGGTTGGGCTTACTCTTGTTGCACTTGAATTGACGAGGTAAGGTTTCAGATATATGCTCGACTGATATTCCGGATGTACTGGTCATGGTGATGGATTTCTTGGTACAATCAATCAATCCTTTATGTTTGGACATCTAATCCATTCCTAGTACTACTTCCAAACCTTTAGTTCTGAGTACTATCAGATTAGCATAAAAATCTATGCCATGGATTCGGATAGGGACGGCTTTGCAAATTTGCCTAGCCTTGGTGGTTGATCCGGGAATTTGAACAATCATAACATGCTTCAGTTTGGTTGGTTGAATTTTACTAGTGCATGCAAATTCTTCGATGACAAATGAATGCGATGCACCAGAATCAAACAACACCCTTGCAAGTACTGAATTAATAGAAAACATACCCAGCACGACGTCTGGCACTTCCTGAGCTTCTTCAGCATGCATGAGAAAAAGACGGCCATTGCGGTTGAGCGAATTCCCTGGGGAAAACCTTCCTCCGGGCTGAACACGACACTGTTGTTGAGCTGGGGCATTGGCATTGGGTGCTGCGGCATTCTTCTTGTTGGGTCACTTGTTGGAGTAGTGACCCTTATTTCCACAGTCATAACAAGTCACTTGCGACTTGTCGTTTGCCGCTACAGGCACAACATTGCTTCCAGTCCTCGGGGCAGTGTTGGTGTTGGTGGCAGCATTGTTGTTGTTGAACTTGGGTGGGGCACGATTGAAATTGCTAGAGTTTCCGGGGTTGTTGGGGTTTCCTCCTGGTCTAGGGTTTCCACGGTTGGGATAGGTGGGACGGTTCATCGGGGGTCTATTGGTTTTTGGGGCAAATCCTGGAGATGGGTTAGGGCGATACTTTGGGGTCTGATGGGTTCCTGGATGATGCATCATATGACGCTTGCGGTTCTCATTGGCTTGGTTGATCTTGCCTTCCATCTGGATAGCAGAGTCGACTAGGGCTTCAATATCCGCAAAGGGGATATTGATTAACACTGTCTGCATCTCATCATGCAGACCATTCAGGAATCTCTCTTTCTTCTTGGCTTCCGTGTCAATCTCATCCGGGGCATACCTAGCTAATGACAAAAATTTGTCATGGTATTCCACTACAGTCATCCTTCCTTGCTTCAGTTCTCTGAACTCGTCTCTCATCCTCTTGATCAAACCCGGTGGCACATGGGTTCTGCTGAACTTGACCTTGAATTCCTCCCAGGTCATCATCTATCCTCCGGTCATTGCACGAACACTGTTCCACCATGCCCTGGCATCTCCGGCTAGATAGTGGGTGGCAAACAGAACTTTCTCGTTGGCTTCTACTCCGGCGACCTTTAGGTTATTTTCCATGGTTTGAAGCCAATCATCGGCTTCTAGGGGCTCTTCTGACTTGAAAACAGGTGGGTTGGTATTCTGGAAATTCTTGAGCTTAGACCCATGGTTATCTTGATTTCCGTGGCCTTGTTTATTGTGGGCTAGCTGAGCTACCTGTTGCAGAGTGGCTAGGTTGGCTTGACGTTCCGCTCTTTCAGCTTCGCTGTTAGAAGTCAACATTTGCAGGATCTGCAACATCGGGTCCGGGGATGAACCACTTCCTCCACGTGGCATCTGAAGATTTAGATAGATCATGAGAAAAGAGGGAAATTTCTAAGGTTTCGGGGACTGTGAAAAGTTTTTTAAAGTTTGACACAGAAATTCATTCACACGATACAACACACACCACAACAAGTAAAAACAGATGGTTTGAAGAACCATTATGTAAACTACGATACAGTGGGACCGAATACTACTCACTATGCTAGTGCTCAAGTGATACTACTCCTTGGAATCTGTGGCTTCATCATCTTCATCATCATCGATGAAGGCGAAATCATCCTCATCGGTGAAGAAGTCCATGGCCTGATCCTCCAGAAAATCATCATCATCACTGAGATAGGAGTAGGGGTCTCCACGAAGATCCTCTCCGGCATTCTCACTTTCCTCCAACTGCATGTCTCTCTCGTGGATGGTCTCCTCCAAAGATGAGATATGGTGGCGGAGATGGGCAATGATTCGCTCCTTCTTGTCGAGCTGACGGCGGCGAGACTTGCGATCCTTTGCTAGCATGGCGATGATGACAGACTTATGGTTGGAGTAGTCACGACAGTTATCCAACTCCTGCTGACGATCGTACATCATGAAGCTAAGGTGGTCCAATTGAGTCTTCAGCTCGGGGTGGTATGGGGCTTCTAGTGGTTGTCCATTTGCATCTCGCCTTGGGCAGAACTCAAAGCGGGTTACCTTGATCTGATTGATGCTTTGCCCACACATACGGGAAAGAGCTTCCTGCATGGCCCTGGTAAGTCCATCGAGCCAGTTGTTCTCTCTCAAGGTAAACTAAATTCCCTCAGCAGTGGGAGGTTCAATCTTTCCTCGGAGACTTGCAACAATTAGCCACTGCAGATCTTCTCCTCCTTGATCATTGAGCTGAGCTCCGAAGAACTTAGGGTGTGGACGCTCTAGAAGTTCCGAAAGCTGGTCCAAATCCCTCTCAAAGCTAAGGTCTCCTCCATTCCCCAACTGATAAAACTTGATGTACTTCACATACATCTATAAGAATATAGAATGAGTAAGTTAGTAGAGTGATCAAGTGTGTAAAAATTTTATGTATTTTCCAAGAGTTTTTGAGGAACATGAATTTTCATGAAAGAATCAGAGAGATGAGAAGGAGAATAAGTTTATGTAAATATTCGCTTCCTTTGGTTTTGAAAATAAGTTTTTGATTCAAACGTCCAGTCTAACTAGGGTCTCCTATGGTCAGGATGGCTCTGATACCAACTTGTCAACACCCGGATTTTTAATCCCAGATGCCTGTTATGCCATACATCGCAATCCCAGGATTACCATTTTTGCGAGACATAACAGAATTGGATACCACGGTACATCATCCATTACAAACCATATATAAGGTCTTACACAAATAGGGATCTCATGATCCAGTTCTTAATACAACTTCAAGCAGTGGAATACGTAATAATAACGGTAGCGTAGGCGAAGCTCCATCTTCAGGTTCACACGCAATGCTGACGATGGGAGATGATCCTAGTTGTCGTAACCTCCCTGGGGTCCATCCTCCAGGTACTCCTCTTCATAGTCTGGCCACGGGAATAGCCAGGGACAAAGCCATGAGTACTCTTTAAGTACTCACAAACTAATACTAGCAAGTGAAGGGGGTTTTTGATAATAGGACACTAGGCTCTAGGGTTGTTTTGCAAAAAGCCAGATTTATCTCTACTAAGTTCAGATAGAAGCTAGTCACAATTTTATAACTCCTAAGTGGGAACTTGTGTTTCGTATCAGAACTCTGTTGTGGTCAAGTCAAAATCTCAATTCATTTCACAAGTAATTTTGAAAACATCTGACGGGGGAACAGTATGGCCACTAATCGTCCATAATCATGACGCGGCTATTCGAATAGTTTGACACTCTGCAGAGATTGTACACTTTCACCACAACATTCTATAAATCCGTCAGGAACAAATCCTGAATTCACCATACTCAACATGCGTATAATCAATCCTAACCTTTCAATTACACGCCCTAGTATAAGCACCTCTCCTGTGAGTTTGGCCTCCCAACCATGACCAACTGTCATCTTGGGTACTACATAGGTGGACAATCTTCACAAGGTAGCCTCAGCTCAGACCTTGGCCGTGAGGGAACTAATACTAAGGTATATAAGCTTCCAGTAAAGCCCTACCCAATCTTCGGGTATTGTGGTTGTACGATAAAATTGGAATGGTATCGCATCCAGAAAAGCATCAGTTTTATAAAGGGCTAAGGCTCATGCCTCAACATTTCCATCACCAAAATCATCTGGTGTTCTGAAACACATGTCAAAACATCTCAGTAGAATGATCCATCATTCTAAGGTTTTCATAACCATTTTCACCAAGTATTCCCATCTAAAGTTGATTAAGTTTTATGATTAGCGCTAGCATCTACAAGTGGAGGTAGCACTAATGAGGGGTGGTAAAATAGTGGAGTTTCAACTAAGTACAACCTTATATCTTAGGATGATATCAAGGTTTCTAAATTAGGCCAAATTTTATGCTCTTTATTCAACCTTCAAATATACCTTTCTAGGATCTATAAGTCACTTAAGTCAACTCTAAGTTAAGGCTTTGATAAAGAAATAACATAGAAGCTTGCAAATAAAACTAGGATTTGGGTTATCAAGTAGGTATGATCACATATGCTTAAGGCATATAGTTGGCATGGTAACAAGCAAGTATTAGCTTGCATAGGTCAACTTGATTAGTAACGCTTGCATAGGTAAAGTATCTTGCAAGTGTTAGCTTGCACATTCACTAGTAGTATTAGGCTTGCCTTGTGCAGAGCAGTGGTTGAAGTTCTCCTCGTCTTCTTCTTCATAGAATCCTCCTTCCTCCTCGTATCCTTGGTCGGTACTAGCGTCTATAAATAAATACGATGTACACAATCACCAAGCAATACTTAACTACTTGCAATCATCACATGAAAGGGTCCTATAGATGATCTAGCATCATCACTAAAATTACAAGATTAAGGTTTGGTTTAAATCCCTTTTTATTTTTAGAAAAGTAATTTTTACTCATTGAAAAACTACTTAAGATATAATATTCTCCAAACCAAACATGGGATCATGTTGACACATGTCATCACCACACATTTTAGTACATGGGAATGTGATTTAAAGTGGTGTCATAATTTAATAAGGTTTTACCCTTTTATTTTAATTAAATAATGTGCCCAGAAATGCCTATGTGGCATTCTTTTATTACTTGAACATTATTTCTGTAAGTAAACCTATATATTTTTATATATTCTGAAAGGTATAGTTAAATGTGATTTTTGAGAGTTGGAATCAACTCAAAATCTATTGTGGTTTAAGTTTGAAAAATGTTTGAATGCAGAAAAGATTCTGCCTTGTTATTTTTGCCAAGGGTGATCTACAGATCCAAATGACTTGAATCCAACGGGCTTGGATTCAGAATTCCCAGACCTTTCTAACAAAATTGGTTTCATGCAATTTGGTGCAATGAGTCGACCTGGGTTGATTTTTGAAACTAGGTACATAAGTGTGTTTGAAATAAAATGGAAAAGGTTTAATTCAAATAACCGGGCTGCGCGGGAAGCGATACTGGGTCGGCCTTCTAAGCACAGTGCTTCCGCGGGCTGTTTAAGTGGCTGTCCCCACGCGTCAGTGAGACAAGGGGGTGCGAAGCGGTATGGGACGATGTGGTGCGTTCGATCTAGTTCTAATCCAACGGCTGAGGGTCATCGTTGATGTTGGGCAACGCTGGCGAGACAGAAACCTAGTGCGGCCAATGGGGGTCGTTGGGGGCTCATCGGGGTGCAGGCGAGGGTCGGCGAGGCGGGCGAACAACAAAGTCGACGACGGCGAACTCAGGGGTGGTCGCGGCAGCTCTTGGGGTGGACGAAATCGACGGCGCCCTTCTCCTCCAGAGGAGGCCTGCTCCGGCGCAATTCCGGCGATGCGCTGCTCGCCTTGCTCCAGGACCGAGGTGGGGTGGTTCTGGGTGAGAGAGGAGTGGAACGGTGTGAAGAATTCGAGCGGGGGAGTCCTCCTTTTATAGGCTCGACGGCGAGACCGAACGGGATGGGCAGGCGACGGTGGCGACATGGCTACGGGCTGCTAGAGGCATGGCCGGCGGTGGCGATCGCTTGGTGGTCTCCTGGCGGTGCGCTACGGCTTTAATGCGCGTGTAGGGGCGGTGGCAAACAGTCTAGAACGCGGATGCTCTACGCGGCAGAGGCGGCGTCTTCGACGGCGAGCGGTGGCTACGGGGTACGGACGGTGAAATAGGCATATCTGGCGGTCTCCTGGGACGGTAGGGAGCATGTTGGCGGGCGGCGAGGGCTCGAGGTGGTCTGGTTGAATGGGAACGGCGCGTGCTTTGCGCTGTGGGTCGGCACGGTCGATAGCGGCATGGGCGCGGCGTTCCTGGCGGTTCTGGCTACTGTTCGCGAGGCAGGGCTGGTCGAGAGGGGGCGGTGAAGCATGGGATACCTCCCAGACAAGGTTGGCACGGCTAGTTCTTCCTCTAGCCTGCTGTCCACACTGGGGTGACATGGGTGCTCTCGGCTGTTCACCATTGATGACATTGTCAAGCTTACAGTGGTGCTAGTGCTTGGTTTAGCTTGCTAGATGATCTACTGAGTTGGTTGTGAGATAAAGAGGGAACAAGTTAGGCTTCAATCACTGCTCACTATAGTGTTTTGATTTTGGATGATTTGTATCTGCAAGGTGTTTGATGAAATGGCCGCAAGAATTCAAGTTTTGAATTTTGAAAAGATTTTGGTGGGTGTGCTAGGTTGATGCTGGTGAGTCTGCAGATGCTTGGGTTTTGAAAGTTGAGCTTGTTTGAGTGGTTTTTGAAAAAGTGGGATCTTCCCATGTGATATAGATTCAATTTTGAACTGTCATTTAAACCATGCATTTGAAAGTTTCTGGATGATCACAAGGTGGGCCTTGATACTTTGTTATGAGTACAATCAAGGGGTGCAAAGATCCAGAAAAGTTTCTATTAGGTTCTTAAAGTTTGAGACAGCCAAAGTAGGCATGGGAGTTAAATTGGTCAAAATGACCATTCCCTTATTTTATTTGTTTTGATTTACTTGTCTTTAGGAAAAGTGTGGGAACTGTTTAGATGATGTTTATTTCACCTAAGCATCCATTTACAAGCAATGGAACACATAAACAAGGTGGTTCAAAAGAATTCAAAATGAAATGCATACTCACATGCGTGCTTCCAAAATTTTATTTACAAAAGTTTTTGTTAACCCTAATTTTAATGATTAGAGTTTGATGATCCAAGTGTTGTATTTTTGGGATGTTACACAGACATGCGCAATCACCTAAAAACGAAGATCCTGGAATTTAATTATTAGGGGGGGGACTCCCGTTTCGGTGAAACCGGGTTAGATGTTGTCACAACTTGTGCCCAAACATGGTTTGGATTTATCATATGACCCAACCAAGCACAAACCAATAGAAAAGTCCACCGGGCTACCCCTGTCAGAAAAACAACTAGGGGTTAGACGATACGGGCCCATAGATCTGGTTTTTGTAGGAAGAAGCGCTTCGGGGCATCGAAATACCTCCAAACCTTGCAATGGACCCCTAGCATGTGTATTAAAGTGTGGTGGAATGCTGAAATGTCCAAAACCTGGTTCCCAAGTGTGACCCCTTCTCAGACGTGCGATGTCACCTAAAAACAAAGGTGTTCTGGAATTTAATTGTTAGGGGGGACTCCCCGTTTCGGTGAAACCGGGTTGGATCTTGTCACAACTTGTGCCCAAACAAGGTTTTGAATTATCCTATAATTCCAACCAAGCACAAACCAATAGAAAAATCCACCGGGCTACCCCTTTCATAAGAACTTCTAGGGGGTAGACGATCTAGGGCCCACAGATCAGGGTTTCATAGGAAGAAGTGCTTCGGAGCATCGGAATACCTCCAAATACTTGTAGTGGACCCTACCATGTGTATTAAAGTGTGGTGGAATGCTGAAATGTCCAAAACATGGTACCCAAGTGTCACCCCCTTCGTAGACATGCGCTATCACCTAAAAACGAAGATCCTGGAATTTAATTGTTAGGGGCCCAGGAACTCCCCGTTTCGGTGAAACCGGGTTGGATCTTATCACAACTTGTGCCCAAACATGGCTTGGAATTATCATATGATCCAACTAAGCACAAACCAAGAGAAAAGTCCACCGGGCTATCCCTGTCAGAAGAACATCTAGGGGGTAGACGATCTAGGCCCACGGACCAAGGTTCTGTAGGAAGAAGCGCTTCAGGGCATGAAAATACCTCCAAACCTTGCAATGGACTGGTAGCATGTGTATTAAAATGTGGTGGAATGCTGAAATGTCCAAAACCTGGTTCCGAAGTGTGACCCATTCACAGTCACGCGCTGTCACCTAAAAACGAAGGTGTTCTGGAAATTTAATTATTAGGTGTCCAGGAACTCCCCGTTTCGGTGAAACCGGGTTGGATATTCTCACAACTTGTGCCCAAACATGGTTTGGAATTATCCTATGACCCAACCAAGAACAAATTAATAGAAAAATCCACTGGGCTACCCCTATCAGAAGAACATCTAGGGGGGTAGACGATCCGGGGCCCACGGATCAGGGTTTTGTAGGAAGAAGCGCTTCGGGGCATCAGAATACCTCCAAACCTTGCAATGGACCCTAGAATGTGTATTAAAGCGTTGTGGAATGCTGAAATGTGCAAAACCTGGTTCCCAAATGTGATCCCTTCTCAGACATGTAATGCCACCTAAAAACGAAGGTGTTCTGGAATTTAATTGTTAGGGGGGGACTCCCCGTTTTGGTGAAACCGGGTTGGATCTTGTCACAACTTGTGAGAAAACATGGTTTGGAATTATCCGATAACCCAACCAAGCACAAACCAAGAGAAAAATCCACCGGGCTACCCCTTTCATAAGAACATATAGGGGGGTAGACGATCCGGGCCCAAGGATCATTGTTTGTAGGAAGAAGCGCTTCGAGGTATCGAAATACCTCCAAACCTTGCAATGGACCCTAGCATATGTATTAAAGTATGGTGGAATGCTGAAATGTCCAAAACCTGGTACCCAAGTGTCTCCCTCTTCGTAGACATGCGCTATCACCTAAAAACGAAGATCCTTGAATTTAATTATTAGGGGGGACTCCCCGTTTCGGTGAAACCGGTTTGGATCTTGTCACAACTTCTTGTGCCTAAACATGGTTTGGATTTATAATATGACCCAACCAAGCACAAACCAATAGAAAAGTCCACCGATCTACCCCTGTCAGAAGAACATCTAGGAGGGTAGACGATCCGGGCCCACGGATCAGGGTTTTGTAGGAAGAAGTGCTTCAGGGCATCAGAATACCTCCAAACCTTGCAATGGACCCTAGCATGTGTATTGAAGTGTGTTGGAATGCTAAAATGTTAAAAACATGTTTCCCAAGTGTGACCCCTTCTCAGACATGCGATGTCACCTAAAAACGAAGGTGTTCTAGAATTTAATTGTTAGGGGGGAAATCCCCGTTTCGGTGAAGCCGGGTTGGATCTTGTCACAACTTGTGCCCAAACATGGTTTGGATTTATCATATGACCCAACCAAGCACAGACCAATAGAAAAGTCCATCGGGCTACCCCTGTCAGAAGAACATCTAGGGGTTAGACGATACGGGCCACATATCAGCTTTTTGTAGGAAGAAGCGCTTCGGGGCATCGAAATACCTCCAAACCTTGCAATGTACCCCTAGCTTGTGTATTAAAGTGTTGTGGAATGCTGAAATGTCCAAAACCTGGTTCCCAAGTGTGACCCCTTCTCAGACATGCAATGTCACCTAAAAACAAAGGTGTTCTCGAATTTAATTGTTAGAGGGGAACTCCCCGTTTCGGTGAAACCGGGTTGAATCTTGTCACAACTTGTGCCCAAACATGGTTTGGAAATATCCTATAACCCTAACCAAGCACAAACCAAGATAAAAATCCACTAGGGTATCCCTTTCATAAGAACTTCTAGGGGGTAGACGATCTGGGGCCCATAGATCAGGGTTTCATAGGAAGAAGCGCTTTGGAGCATGGGAATACCTCCAAATACTTGCAATGGGCCCTAGCATGTGTATTAAAGTGTGGTGGAATGCTGAAATGTCCAAAACATGGTACCCAAGTGTCACCCCCTTCGTAGACATGCGCTATCACCTAAAAATGAAGATCCTGGAATTTAATTGTTAGGGGGCCGGGAACTCCCCGTTTCGGTGAAACCGGATTGGATCTTGTCACAACTTGTCCCCAAACATGGTTTGGAATTATCCTATAACCCCAACCAAGGACAAACCAAGAGAAAAATCCACCGGGCTACCCCTTTCATAAGAACTTCTAGGGGGTAGACGATCTAGGGCCCACAGATCAGGGTTTCATAGGAAGAAGCGCTTTGAAGCATCAGAATACCTCCAAATACTTGCAATGGACCCTAGAATGTGTATTAAAGTGTGGTGGAATGCTGAAATGTCCAAAACATGGTACCCAAGTGTCGCCCCCTTCGTAGACATGCGCTATCACCTAAAAATGAAATCCTGGAATTTAATTGTTAGGGGGCCGGGAACTCCCCGTTTCGGTGAAACCGGGTTGGATATTCTCACAACTTGTTCCCAAACATGGTTTGGAATTATCCTATGACCCAACTAAGAACAAACTAAGAGAAAAGTCCATCGGGCTAGCCCTGTTAGAAGAACATCTAGGGGGGTACACGATTTGGGCCCACGGATCAGAGTTTTGTAGGAAGAAGCGCTTCGAGGCATCAAAATACATCCAAACCTTGCAATGGACCCCTATCTTGTGTATTAAGGTGTGGTGGAATGCTGAAATGTCCAAAACCTGGTACGCAAGTGTCACCCACTTCGTAGACATGCGCTATCACCTAAAAACGAAGGTGTTTTGGAATTTAATTGTTAGGGGGGAACTCCGCGTTTCGGTGAAACCGGGTTGGATCTTGTCACAACTTGTGCCCAAACATGGTTTGGAATTATCCTATAACCCAACCAAGAACAAACCAAGAGAAAAATCCACCGGGCTACCCCTTTCATAAGAACATCTAGTGGGTAGATGATCCGGGGCCCACAGATCAGGGTCTCGTAGGAAGAATCGCTTCGGAGCAGCGTAATACATCCAAACCCTTGCAATGGACCCTAACATGTGTATTAAAGTGTGGTGGAATGTTTAAATGTCCAAAACCTGGTTCCCAAGTGTCACCCTCTTCACAGACATGCGCTATCACCTAAAAACGAAGGTGTTCTGGAATTTAATTGTTAGGGGAGAACTCCCCGTTTCGGTGAAACTTGGATCTTTTCACAACTTGTGCCCAAACATGGTTTGGAATTATCCTATAACCCAACCAAGCACAAACCAAGAGAAAAATCCACCGGGCTACCCCTTTCATAAGAACATCTAGGGGGTAGACGATCCGGGCCCATGGATCAGGGTTTTGTAGGAAGAAGTGCTTCGGGGCATCGGAATACCTCCAAACCTTGCAATGGGACCTAGCATGTGTATTAAAGTGTGGTGGAATGCTGAAATGTCCAAAACCTAGTACCCACGTGTCACCCTCTTCGTAGACATGTGTTATCACCTAAAAACGAAGGTGTTTTGGAATTTAATTGTTAGGGGGGGACTCCCCGTTTCGGTGAAACCGGGTTGGATCTTGTCACAACTTGTGCCCAAACATGGTTTGGAATTATCCTATAACCCAACCAAGCACAAACCAAGAGAAAAATCCACCGGGCTACCCCTTTCATAAGAACATCTAGGGGGTAGACGATCCGGGACCTACAGATGAGGGTCTCGTAGGAAGAATCGCTTCGGAGCAGCGAAATAGATGCAAACTGTTGGGCCACGCAGAGATAAAACAAAACTTTTCCTCTAACGCTGTGATCCCAAGATCTAGCTGAGGTAGAAGGCCACGAGGTTTACCACTAGACGCGCGGTTGCGGATTACTAATGAAGCGCGTCAGTTGATGTAGTGCAGTCCTCACGATCCGATCGTCCTGGTGCTGATCGACAAAGACCTCTCTTGGTATCCACGCATAAGGAGGAGCACCGGCGTGACTGCTAGGTTAGATTCGTTACGGCAGGATCGTGGAGCTAGGGTTTCCAACACATGGAATGACCTAACTGAACAACGATTAACCTTCCTGGGTTACGGTGCTCCACTATATATAGGGAGTGAACGTGGGCTCTGCTCGCGCGACCCATTCACTAAAGCCCATATAACACTAGTCACCGTGAGTCCAACTCACTAACTCAGTCCTAATATGGTTTAGGTCAAACCCAACCAGATTACAGATTCGGATCCAATCCGAACTTGCTCCCGCTCTTAAGTGTGTGACCTCGCAGGCTCATGTCTACTTGGACACGATTGGAGTCCGACTCTTAATCAATCAGTCGGTAGCGGCTCCTAGCAGAATGTGCCGACTCCCAAGTACCAAAGAGTCATGACGACTTGCCTTTCCAATGCGACTTACGTCCGAGTCCCTTTTGCCTCACGATATACCTTGTCAGACTATAGGCGAATATATGTCATCCCTTAAATAGTCTGACTCTCTTCTCGATCCGAGATAAGTGATTCACCCGACTAACTCTTAATCGATCGCCTCGGTTAACACTTAACCGAGTCGTGCATGGCCATGCTTTCCGAATAATATCTCACGAGAGGGCCCAGATAATATCTCTCCGAGTGGAGGGGCAAAATCCCATCTTGGTTATTCACATCACGCAGCTTGATTCTCAGTCGACCCGAACCCTGCCTTTATAACTGCCTAGTTACGGATCAGCGTTTGACAGAACCTTAGTCGGTGATCCTTAAATCGGACTATGCAACAACCTCAGGTCTAAGGATTACATTGATTGAGATATACAAATGACAGCTAGTTCGTTGTACCTCAATATGGGTCAATCCGACTCGCTAAACTCTTTAGCCGAGTCTGTGTAAGTTGGAATATCATCTCCATGCCCATGACAAGTGGAACCGAGTCATCAAGCCAACTTTCACAAGTGTCTAAGTTGTGTTTCCAGCACAACCTCAATGACCAAGGATATTTAGTACAAACAACATGAATGCATAGTTCCACAACCGAATCACATATTCAATGATACACATCAGATGTTTATACAAGGACTACTTAATATCCTTATGAATACAATGGGAAAACTTATCATACATGATTGCCTCTAGGGCATATTCCCAACAGTCTCCCACTTGCACTAGAGTCAATCTTTCGACATCACATGTCTAAGCATCTAATGCCGATGGCTCTCAGGTGCGCCTCATGCTTCGGCTGGGGTAACGGCTTTGTCAACGGATCCGCAATATTTGCATCCGTGTGTACCTTGCATAACTTGATATCACCCTGATCCACGAACTGGCGAATCAGGTGGTACCGCATGATTATTTGCTTGTTCTTCCGGTGCTGTCTAGGTTCCTTGGCTTTTACAATAGCACCATTGTTGTCACAATACACGTCCAACGGATTGGACGAGCCCTGAACCACACCAAGATCCATGAGGAAATTCCTCATCCAAACAGCTTCATTTGCTGCCTCTGAGGCGGCAATATACTCAGCCTCTGTTGTAGACGCAGACAAAGTCTCTTGCTTGGAACTCTTCCAGCTCATAGCACCTCCGTTTATAATAAACATGTATCCGGATTGCGAACGAGAATCATCAGAGTCAGTAGGATAACTCGCATCTGTGTAACCCTTTACACTGAGTTCATCTTCACCACCATAAAGCAAGAACATATCCTTAGTCCTTTTCAAGTACTTTAGGATATTTTTAGCCGCTGTCCAGTGGATCTCTCCAGGATCAGCCTGGTATCTGCTCACAACACTTAGATCATAGTAAACATCCGGCCTAGTACAAATCATGGCGTACATGATGGATCCGACTGCAGAAGCATATGGAATCGCACTCATCCGACTTCGCTCATCAGTTGTCGAAGGACACTGAGTCTTGCTAAGTTTTACACCATGGGACATCGGTAAGAACCCCTTCTTAGACGATTCCATGTTGAACTTCTTCAACACTTTGTCCAAATAAGTACTCTGACTCAATCCAATGAGCCTCCTTGATCTATCTCTATAGATCCGGATTCCGAGGATGTATGTTGCCTCACCCAAGTCTTTCATTGAGAAACTCCTTTTCAATGAATCCTTGGTTTCTTGCAACATCTGGACATCATTTCCAATCAGTAATATATCATCCACATATAAGATTAGAAAATTTACTTTGTTCCCACTAAACTTCTTATACAAACAAGAATCATGATCACTCTTGATGAAGCCAAACGATTTGACTACCTCATCAAAGAGAATATTCCAACTCCGAGATGCTTCCCTCAACCCATAAATGGATTTCTGAAGTTTGCATACCTTGTCAGCATTAGCCGGATCGACAAAACCCTCGGGTTGTATCATATACACGTCCTCGGTTAAATTTCCGTTAAGGAAAGCCGTTTTGACATCCATCTGCCATATCTCATAGTCGAAATAGGCCGCTATAGCTAACATGATCCGAACTGATTTAAGCATCGCTACGGGCAAGAAAGTCTCGTCGTAATCAACTCCTTGAACTTGTCGGAACCCCTTCGCGACAAGGCGTGCTTTATAGACGAAAAATTCCCATCCATATCAGTTTTCTTCTTAAAGACCCATTTGCACTCAGCGGGTCTTGCACCGTCTGGCAGATCAACCAAGTTCCAAACTTGATTTTCATCCATGGACTTTATTTCGGATCTCATGGCTCCAAGCCATGACTCGGAATCAGATCCCACCATCGCTTCCGAATAATTTGCCGGCTCATCACTGTCTAACAGTAACACATCACGAAAACTTCGTAATCTTGCCGATCTTCGAGCTACCACGACCGGCTCAACCTCCAAGGTTTTTGCCGACTCGCTACTAGCCGGTTCCTCTCGAATTTCTTCGAGTTGCACCGTGCTCCCACTTACTCCCCGACTAAGAAACTCTTTCTCAAGGAAGACACCGTTCCGAGCGACAAACACTTTGCCCTCTTCTCGGTTGTAGAAGTAGTAACCCAAGGTTTCCCTCGGATACCCCACGAAAATACACTTATCCGACTTGGCTGTAAGTTTGTCCGACTGGAGTCGCTTGACAAAAGCTTCACAACCCCAAATCTTAAGAAAAGACAAACTCGGCTTTTTGCCTGTCCACATCTCATGTGGTGTCTTCTCTACCAATTTTGATGGTACTCTGTTTAGTGTGAACGCCGTAGTTTCTAGACAATAACCCCAAAATGATAAAGGCAGATCTGTCCGACTCATCATTGATCATACCATGTCCAACAAGGTCTGATTCCGCCTTTATGAAACACCATTCCTTTGCGGCGTTCCTGGCGGAGTAAGTTGAGGAACTATTCCACAACTTTTCAGATGGTCATCAAACTCATGGCTCATGTACTCGCCTCCTCGGTCCGACCGAAGAAACTTTATTTTCTTTCCGAGTTGATTCTGTGCTTCATTCTGGAATTCTTTGAACTTTTCAAAGGCTTCCGACTTATGTTTCATCAAGCAGATATATCCATACCTACTCAAATCATCAGTGAAGGTAATGAAGTACTCATAACCACCCCTGGCTTTCGTGCTCATTGGTCCACATACATCACTATGTACTAGTCCCAACAAGTCGGACGCCCTTTCGCAACTCTTTGCAAAAGGTGTCTTGGTCATTTTGCCGAGTAGGCAAGATTCGCATGTCTCAAACGACTCCAAGTCGAACGAAGTTAGGAGGTCATCATCATGGAGCTTCTTCATGCGTTTCCAACTTATATGACCAAGCCGACAGTGCCAAAAGTAAGTCATATTCAGATCATTTGGTTTCAACCTTTTAACATTTATGTTATAAACCGACCCACCATCAAGATTCAAAATAAATAACCCATCCTGGACGGGTGCAAAGCCATGAAACATATCATTCAAATACAAAGAACAACCATTATTCTTGATATTTGACTCATAGCCTTGCCTCATCAAACATGAAGCAGAAATAATGTTTCGATCGAAAATCGAACATAAAAACAATTATTCAGTTCCATAATGAATCCGGAAGGTAAATGAAGTTGCATCGTGCCGACTTCCAACGCAGCAACTCTTGCTTTGTTGCCGACTCGAATATCAACCTCGCCTCTTGCTACGCTCCTAGTTCTTACCAGTCCCTGCAACGAGTTACATATGTGAATAACTGATCCGGTATCGTATACCCAAGAACTATTAGGTGCATCAGCAAGATATATGTCTATAACATTGCAAACAAGTGTACCGAGTCGAATTCATACCTCCACTCTTGGCTTTGTCGGCCAAGTACTTGCTGCCTTCCTCTTCTAGTGGCCATCCGCCTTGCAGTAGAAGCAAGTGGATCCGGCTGAAGGAGATGGTTTAGTCCCTGAGGAAGCGCTTGGGACCGGGTCCTGAGCCTGCTTTCCTCCTGACTTAGCCTTCTTCTTAGTACAAGAACTCTTCTTGAACTTAGCCTTATTCTGCACCATCAACACTTGACTGGTGCCCTTCTTGAGATCCGCCTCTGCCTGCTTGAGCATCCCATGCAATTCAGTGAGCTTCTTATCCATACCATGCATGTGGTAGTTCGAAATGAACTGCCCATATGCACTAGGAAGAGAGTTCAGAATTATATCCGTAGCGAACTCTTCGCTGATGGGGTAGCGAAGCCTCTCCAGAGACTGCACGTAACCAACTATTTTGATCACATGTGGACTCAGTGGATCACCATCCTTAAGCTTGCAACTCAGCAAATCCTGAGAGACTTGATACCTCTCAGTCTTCGCCTGAGCCTGGAACATACTTTTGAGACTTTCGATCATATCGTAGGCCTCAACATGCTCGAACTTCTTTTGCAAGTCCGGTTCCATGTGAGCAAGCATAAGACAGCTAATATCTGTGGACTCATCCTTAGCCCGACTGTAGGAATTGGTGGCTGCGACAGTCGCATTCTCATTCGGCTCATCTTGAAGTGGGTTGTCTAGGACATGGTCCTTCTTTTCTTGTTTGAGAACAATTCTCAGATTTCGATACCAGTTGGTAAAATTAGTGTCATTCAGTTTATCTTTCTCAAGGATAGTTCTCAACGCAAAACCGGATATCTGAGAGTGACTGCTACTTGGTGCCATGATCTACAACAGAAAATATGCAAAACACTTAAGACATGTATTCATAAAAGAGCAAGCATATTAAATACTTTAATATTTTATGCTCCCACCAGAACCAACACCCCTCCGATGGTTGCTTAGTGATTCAGGATCCTAAATAAGCAAGTCGGCTAGTGAGCTTTAGCATCAACGCTAGCCGCCAAGTGATCTAGGTAGACAACTCCTTGTCAATCGCATCTCATGCGACTCCTGTTGGACGGGTGGCATCACATGCCCCGGCTCCCATCCGACTTTTCCCCGAGTCCCACAACCGCTGTGATAGACCCGTCTAGCTTACCGAGTGTTTCGGAAGTAAGAGTCCGACTCGAACCCACCTAGTCGGAAAGAATTGGCAGCACCTCAATTTTATGAGCCCACTACCAAAAATGTCCGACTTGTGATGGTGCAAACACTGGCGGAAAACCGACTAGACCTTCTTTGAGGGATTAAATTTTACCGACTATCTAATAGAGGTAAAACAGAGACATAACAATAACACAAAATAAAGCAATTATAATGTGAAATGGTATGGCTCTCTTCATGGCGATCTCCATCTCCATAAAGCCTGTAATCCGACCCGTGCCAACTCTTGTCACTTGCCATCTTACTCCATGTCGCCGACATGTACAATGCCTTGCATTCCTTCCGGGTTCTCCAAACAACTACACTAGCTTAGTAAAGTAAATTACATAGGGAATCTGACACGCAGGTCATTATACAATAAAATGACAGCACCTAGGCTCCAGCCGGCTAACAAAAACCGTGATTCGCAGATCACGTATGGATTACACACATACATCACATGCACATGAACCATACCATTCACAACTTCCTGCAAAAACAAGTTATGCATAGATACAATATATACCGGCGTTGTGAAACTCGCAACGACATCTAAGGCGCTACGTCAGGGCGAAGTCGGCGGTCCGAAAACGCAGATCTTATCTACGATCTGAACATGGATTCCGACCATCGTTCCGATTCGATCAAACTCTTTGATCTTCGATCACCGCTTCTGGATTTACGTGTCACAGTCTACCCCAATGGCGGAAGCCGACCGGTAGGGGTATGTCGTTCCACGACCTCAGCAGCATGATCACGGAAATCAGATCTACCATTCCCCGAGTACAGTTGATCCAATCAACTTCGTACAAAACCGATCTATCTCATAGATCGAACACCAAACAGCTTATAGATCTCATCTACAGCCTACCGCATATCATATATGCGAGATCTCGAGCCTAAAACCAGAAGCTATCGCTCTGATACCACCGTTGGGCCACGCAGAGATAAAACAAAACTTTTCCTCTAACGCGGTGATCCCAAGATCTTGCTGAGGTAGAAGGCCACGAGGTTTACCACTAGACGCGCGGTTGCGGATTACTGATGAAGCGCGTCAGTTGATGCAGTGCAGTCCTCACGATCCGATCGTCCTGGTGCTGATCGCACAACACCTCTGCTGGTATCCACACGTACAAGGAGGAGCACCGGCGGCGAACTGCTAGGTTCGTTACGGCGGCAGGACTGCTGTGGAGCTAGGGTTTCCAACACATGGAATGACCTAACCGAACAACGATTAACCTTTCTGGGTTACGGTGCTCCACTATATATAGGGAGTGAACATGGGCTCTGCTCGCGCGACCCATTCACTAAAGCCCATATAACACTAGTCACCGTGAGTCCAACTCACTAACTCAGTCCTAATCTGGTTTAGGTCCAACCCAACCAGATTACAGATTCGGATCCAATCCGAACTTGCTCCCGCTCTTAAGTGTGTGACCTCGCAGGCTCATGTCTACTTGGACACGATTGGAGTCCGACTATCAATCAATCAGTTGGTAGCGGCTCCTAGCAGAACGTGCCGACTCCCAAGTACCAAAGACTCATGACGACTTGCCTTTCCAATGCGACTTACGTCCGAGTCCCTTTTGCCTCACGATATACCTTGTCAGACTATAGGCGAATATATGTCATCCCTTAAATAGTCCGACTCTCTTCTCGATCCGAGATAAGTGATTCACCCGACTAAATCTTAATCGATCGCCTCGGTTAACACTTAACCGAGTCGTGCATGGCCATGATTTCCGAATCATATCTCACGAGAGGGCCCAGAGAATATCTCTCCAAGTGGAGGGGCAAAATCCCATCTTGGTTATTCACATCACGCAGCTTGATTCTCACTCGACCCGAACCCTGCCTAACTGCCCATTTACGGATCAGCGTTTGACAGAACCTAAGTCGGTGATCCTCAACTCGTACTATGCAACAACCTCAGGTCTAAGGATTACATTGATTGAGATATACAAATGACAGCTAGTTCGTTGTACCTCAATATGGGTCAATCCGACTCGCTAAACTCTTTAGCCGAGTCTGTGTAAGTTGGAATAGCATCTCCATGCCCATGACAAGTGGAACCGAGTCATCAAGCCAACTTTCACATTGGTCTAAGTTGTGTGTCCAGCACAACCTCAATGACCAAGGATATTTAGTACAAACAACATGAATGCATAGTTCCACAACCGAATCACATATTCAATGATACACATCAGATGTTTATACAAGGACTACTTAATATCCTTATGAATACAATGGGAAAACTTATCATACATGATTGCCTCTAGGGCATATTCCCAACAAAAACCCTTGCAATGGACCCTAGCATGTGCATTAAAGTATGGTGGAATGTTTAAATGTCCAAAACCTGGTTCCCAAGTGTCACCCTCTTCACAGACATGCGCTATCACCAAAAAACGAAGGTGTTCTGGAATTTAATTGTTAGGGGAGAACTCCCAGTTTCGGTGAAACTGGGTTGGATCTTGTCACAACTTGTGCCCAAACATGGTTTGGAATTATCCTATAACCCAACCAAGCACAAACCAAGAGAAAAATCCACCGGGTTACCCCTTTCATAAGAACATCTTGGGGGTAGACGATCCGGGCCCATGGATCAGGGTTTTGTAGGAAGAAGCGCTTCCGGGCATCGGAATACCTCCAAACCTTGCAATGGGAACTAGCATGTGTATTAAAGTGTGGTGGAATGCTGAAATGTCCAAAACCTAGTACCCAAGTGTCACCCTCTTTGTAGACATGCGTTATCACCTAAAAATGAAGGTGTTTTGGAATTTAATTGATAGGGGGGGACTCCCCGTTTCGGTGAAACCGGGTTGGATCTTGTCACAACTTGTGCCCAAACATGGTTTGGAATTATCCTATAACCCAACCAAGCACAAACCAAGAGAAAAATCCACCGGGCTACCTCTTTCATAAGAACATCTAGGGGGTAGACGATCCGGGGCCCACATATCAGGGTCTCGTAGGAAGAATCGCTTTGGAGCAGCGAAATACATGCAAACCCTTCCAATGGACCCTAGTATGTGTATTAAAGTGAGGTGGAATGTTTAAATGTCCAAAACCTGGTTCCCAAGTGTCACCCTCTTCATAGACATGCGCTATCACCTAAAAACGAAGGTGTTCTGGAATTTAATTGTTAGGGGAGAACTCCCAGTTTCGGTGAAACTGGGTTGGATCTTGTCACAACTTGTGCCCAAACATGGTTTGGAATTATCCTATAACCCAACCAAGCACAAACCAAGAGAAAAATCCACCGGGCTACCCCTTTCATAAGAACATCTAGGGGGTAGACAATCCGGGCCCACGGATCAGGGTTTTGTAGGAAGAAGCGCTTCCGGGCATCGGAATACCTCCAAACCTTGCAATGGGACCTAGCATGTGTATTAAAGTGTGGTGGAATGCTGAAATGTCCAAAACCTAGTACCCAAGTGTCACCCTCTTTGTAGACATGCGCTATCACCTAAAAACGAAGGTGTTTTGGAATTTAATTGTTAGGGGGGAACTCCCCGTTTCGGTGAAACTGGGCTGGATCTTGTCACAACTTGTGCCCAAACATGGTTTGGAATTATCCTATAACCCAACCAAGCACAAAACAAGAGAAAAATCCACCGGGCTACCCCTTTCATAAGAACATCTAGGGGGTAGACGATCTGGGGCCCGCGGATCAGTGTCTCGTAGGAAGAATCGCTTCGAAGCAGCGGAATACATCCAAACCCATGCAATGGACCCTAGCATGTGTATTAAAGTGTGGTGGAATGTTTAAATGTCCAAAACCTCGTTCCCAAGTGTCACCCTCTTCATAGACATGCGCTATCACCTAAAAACGAAGGTGTTCTGGAATTTAATTGTTAGGGGGGGACTCCCCGTTTCGGTGAAACTGGGTTGGATCTTGTGACAACTTGTTCCCAAACATGGTTTGGAATTATCCTATAACCCAACCAAGCAAAAACCAAGAGAAAAATCAACTGGGCTACCCCTTTCATAAGAACATCTAGGGGGTAGACGATCCGGGCCCACGGATCAGGGTTTTGTAGGAAGAAGCGCTTCGGGGCATCAGAATACCTCCAAACCTTGCAATGGGACCTAGCATGTGTATTAAAGTGTGTTGGAATGCTGAAATATCGAAAATCTAGTTCCCAAGTGTGACCCCTTCTCAGACATGAGATGTCACCTACAAAGGAAGGTGTTCTGGAATTTAATTGTTAGGAGGGAACTCCCCGTTTCGGTGAAACCGGGTTGGATCTTGTCACAACTTGTGCCCAAACATGGTTTGGAATTATCCTATGACCCAACCAAGCACAAACCAAGAGAAAAATCCACCGGGCTACCCCTGTCAGAAGAACATATAGGGGTTAGACGATACGGGCCCACAGATCAGGGTTTCATAGGAAGAAGCGCTTTGGAGCATCAGAATACCTCCAAATACTTGAAAAGGACCCTAGAATGTGTATTAAAGTCTGATGGAATGCTGAAATGTCGAAAACCTGGTATCCAAGTGTCACCCCCTTCGTAGACATGTGCTATCACCTAAAAACGAAGATCCTAGAATTTAATTATTAGGGGGCCGGGAACTCCCCGTTTCGATGAAACCAGGTTGGATCTTGTCACAACTTGTGCCCAAACATGGTTTGGAATTATCCTATGACCCAACTAAGCACAAACCAAGAGAAAAGTCCACCGGCGGGCTACCCCTGTCAGAAGAACATCTAGGGGTAGACGATTCGGGGCCCATGGATCAGAGTTTCATAGGAAGAAGCGCTTTGGGGCATCGGAATACCTCCAAACCCTTGCAATAGACCCTAGTATGTGTATTAAAGTGTGGTGGAATGCTGAAATGTGCAAAACCTAGTTCCCAAGTGTCACCCCTTCTCAGACATGCGATATCACCTAAAAACGAAGGTGTTCTAGAATTTAATTATTAGGGGGGGACTCCCCGTTTTGATGAAACCGGGTTGGATCTTGTCACAACTTGTGCCCAAACATGGTTTGGAATTATCCTATGACCCAACCAAGCACTAACCAATAGAAAAGTCCACCGGGCTACCCCTGTTAGAAGAAAATCTAGGGGGGTAGATGATCCGGGCCCACGGACCAGGGTTTCATAGGAAGAAGCGCTTCGGGGCATCGAAATACCTCCAAACCTTGCAATGGACCCTAGCATGTCTATTAAAGTGTGGTAGAATGCTGAAATGTCCAAAACCTGGTTCCCAAGTGTGCCCTCTTCGCAGACATGTGATGTCACCTAAAACGGAAGGTGTTCTAGAAATTTAATTATTAGGGGTCGGGAACTCCCCGTTTCAGTGAAACCGGATTGGATCTTGTCACAAATTGTGTAGAAACATGGTTTGGAATTATCCTATGACCCAACCAAGCACAAACCAAGAGAAAAATCCGTCGGGCTACCCTTGTCAGAAGAACATCTAGGGGGGTAGACGATCCGGGGCCCACAGATCAGGGTTTCGTAGGAAGAAGCGCTTCGAAGCATCGGAATACCCCAAACCTTGCAATGGACCCTAGCATGTGTATTAAAGTGTGGTGGAATGCTGAAATGTACAAAACCTTGTACCCAAGTGTCATCCCCTTCGTAGACATGCGCTATCGCCTAAAAACGAAGATCCTGTAATTTAATTGTTAAGGGGCCGGGAACTCCCCGTTTCGGTGAAACTGGGTTGGATCTTGTCACAATTTGTGCCCAAACATGGTTTGGAATTATTGTATGACCCAACCAAGCACAAACAAAGAGAAAAATCCACCGGGCTACCCCTGTCAGAAGAACATCTAGGAGGGTAGACGATCCGGGGCCCACATATCAGGGTTTCGTAGGAAGTAGCGCTTCGGAGCATCGAAATACCTCCAAAACTTGCAATGGACCCTAGCATGTGTATTAAAGTGTTATGGGATGCTGAAATGTCTAAAACCCGGTATCCAAGTGTCACCCCTTCATAGACATGCGCTATCATCACCTAAAAAGGAAGATCTTGGAATTTAATTGTTAGGGGGGCGGGAACTCCCCGTTTCGGTGAAACCAGGTTGGATCTTGTCACAACTTGTGACCAAACATGGTTTGGGATTATCCTATGACCCAACCAAGCACAAACCAAGAGAAAAATCCACCGGGCTACCCCTGTCAGAAGAACATCTAGGGGGTAGATGATCCGAGGCCCACAATTCAGAGTTTCGTAGGAAGAAGCGCTTCATAGCATCGGAATACCTCCAAACCTTGCAATGGACCCTAGCATGTGTATTGAAGTGTGGTGGAATGCTGAAATTTCTAAAACCTGGTACCCAAGTGTCACCTCTCGTAGACATGCGCTATCACCTAAAAACGAATATCCTGGAATTTAAATGTTAAGGGGAACTTCCCGTTTCGGTGAAACCGGGTTGGATCTTGTCACAACTTGAATAACATGCCTTGACTCTAAAAATGATTTTTAGGAAAAATCATGAACAATATACGAAGCACCTCTAGTTCAAATTTGGCAGAGCTGCAGCCGAATCGGCGGAAACTTGTCTACTTCATGAGAAGTGCCTAGGAAGATTTTAGTTGAAAACGGTTGTTCAATTTAACATAAAATGTGGTCTAATATTTTATAAAAATAAGCCGATGCCACTTCACAACATTTTTTTACTCGCTAATACTAGGGCACATAAAATGATTGCAGCTTCCAAATGCTCAAAATTTTCGCGCTTCACCAAATTTCCCTCCGGTTCGCCAAAAATTCCCGCTGGAAACTCCCGCCTGAACTCCCGCGTGAACTCCCGCCGCAACAACACAATGACACAAACGCCCACCAAAAGAGAAAAAGAGAAGGGAAATTCGGACAAACCACACGAGGAGACGGCCATCCACCCAAATCCCCCAGGTCCCCATCCATTCGACCCCCACTTCTCCATTCCCCTCCCCCTCCTCCTCCATTCCCCATCCACCCCCACCCGAGAAGACGACTGCCAGGAGCGCGCTCGTGAAGACGACGGCCACGCGCGCGCTCGGGAAGACGACGGCCACACGCGTGCTCGGGAAGATGACGAACACGCGCGCGTCAACAACGGCCACGGGCGGGTAGCTGCGACCTACGACGGCCACCGATCTGTTCAGGCGAGTTCGTCTGCTGTTCTCCTCAGATCCTCCTATTCCATGTCTTGCCATGACTAGGGTTATGCCGTTAGGATTTCGTTCCATGCCTAGGGTTAGGGTTTCTTGCCATGCCTAGGGTTCGGGTTAGGGTTTCTTGCCATGCCTAGGGTTCAGGTTTGGGTTTCTTGCCATGCCTAGGGTTCATGCCGTTAGGGTTTCATTGCCATGGGATTTTGGGGGTTTCATTGCCATGGGATTTAGCGGGTCCATTTTCTGAAAGGAACACGCCTAGGGTTCATGCTGTTAAACTTTTTTTTTATGCAAGGAACATGCTGTTGTATTCCATTACAGAGACATGCTGACTAAATTCATGTTTAGCTAGAGTGTGCTAATATATGTGTAGCTAGAAAATTTTAGCTGCAAATTAATTTCCTGAAACAGAGCTTTCATACATTTGTGTTTTTTGGAACAGTATAGAAAGAAGAGAGGTGAATCGGAGCAAGAAAAATCAAACCGGAGCTCGCCAACACAACAGTACTGAACAGCTGAACAGGGTATGTTGCAACTATTTCTTGTTGCTTGCTTGTTTGCTTGCTTTGGCATAAGCAACAATAGTAGTAGTATAGTTACTTGATTGCTTGCTGTAACATAGTAATATAGTTACTGCTCATGCTGCTTGATTGCTGATTGCTTGTTGTTCCCTTGCTGTTTGCTTGCTTGCTTTGGCATAAGCAACAATAATAGTAGTATATTTACTTGCTTGCTGTAACATAGTTAGTATAGTTACTGCGCATGATAGTAGTAGTACTATAGTTGCTTGCTTGCTGTAACAACTAGAGATGTTTCCTACATTATAGTTACTTGCTTGCTTGCTAATGACATCCTAAATTATTTATTCTGCTGTTCTTGGTTTGGCATAAGCAACAATAGTTACTTCTTTAACATAGCAGCATCCAGATAACATTACATGCTAGTTTATTTTTTTAGTTATTACTTCCCAATCATGAAAGGCATAATCAACAATAGCAAATTTTGAACAATGTGTCTTCAACATACTGATTCTAATTTATCTATGGTGTATCTAACTCTTGTCCACTCTTTTTTGCGAGATATTAGTGCAATTGGACATCATCAAACTAACTAGAAAGGATCCAACAACACCAACATCATCCATGACAAGGATGACTAAGAAGGCACAGTTGGCTGGTATGGAACTTGCACTTACGCTGTTAGTTTTATTTATGAATGTGTCTCTGTGTTTCTGTGTTTGTATGAAGCATGTCAAGAATTCTTACCCATGTTTTGTTTTCAATATGGTAGTTGATGTGCATTGACATATTATGAATAACCATGTTATATTCTGATTGTCATGTTAGTCTACTAGGAGTAAATAGAAATATAAACTGATAGCATACTTATAGCTGTTTGAGTTGTAATGCTGGTCAATGCATTTCAACCATACATCAAATAGTATGTTTTTTCTATCCATGTAAATAAGCGCCGCTCATTGAAATCGAGAAGCTTAGGGCTAGAACAATGATGCGGAACAACCGCATATTCCAGTCACTTGGCATCAATGCACTAGTGTCGATGATTAGAAATTCGAATGATGGTCCAGCAGTTAGTGGAATTATCAGCGCAGCCTCAGCATCTGAGATATCACATGGTGAAAGCTCAGAATACAATCCTCGAGATGATGTAGTCATTGATGAAGAGGAGGTCAATGACAATGTTGTGGAGAAGAATGTCAAGGTGCAAACTTTAACCTTGTTTGCAGGGGGGTTTACTTTGTTTGCTTTTGTGCTTTATTGTTTTCCTTTCATTATGTGCTCACACAATATTTTTACTTGTGATCTAATGCCATTCTATTTGCTGTTCATACAAGGCCCACAAGTTTTCTAGGAGGAAGAAGAGTGCTGTGAAGAATCCTAGGAAGAGACTAGAAGCATCTAGTGCAATGGCTCCGGGTAGAGTGTTCGCGGTAGCTCCAGGAGCATCAAAGAGCATTTTGGAAGATGTTGTACCTGCTCCTGCTAGAGTGACTAGGTGGAAAGGAAAGGGGACTCATTTGCAGAGCTCACCACGCCTTGATGATGGGTTTCAGTCCACTAATGAAGGAAGTTTTGTCTGCATGGACCTCAGACCTGTGGCCAGGAATCAGCGTTTCGACTCTGCTGCCATTTCTGAAGAAGCTGAAGAACTTGAGCAGCATGATCAAGGCAAGTTTATATACTGTTGTTCTTTTACTAGTTCATTTCCTAATTGTAAGCAATGCATGTATGCCTGCCTGTTTGGCAGAACCATCCCTTGATTTGTACTTGTTATTAATGTGGTTAATTTCATTTTCAGATATAACCACCGTGGCCAAGCGTACCAAAAGAAAGGGTCCAGTGCTTGTATCCATGGATGAAGCAAGCTCTGCCTACATGGACCTCTGCCCTGTCAACACAGATTAGCGACTCTTCCCAGCTATCATTTCTGAAGAACCCGAAGAACATGAAGAACCCGAGCAGGAAATGTGTGATCAAGGCAAGCTCGTCACCTCTGTTTTTTCTAGTTCATTTCCTAATTGGAAGCAATGCATCTATGAACCATTCTTTCATTTGTACTTCTTATTAAGGAGGTTAATTTCATTTTCAGAGATAATCGCTGTGGCCAGGAGTAACAAAAGAAAGGGTTTAGGGCTCGAAAGGATGACCAAGGCGATGGGTACCAAGGTGAAAATACACATTTCCGAAGGGATGAAGCATCCACAGGATCCTGTGCAGGCTGCAAAGCTTGCCTCTGAGTGTGGACTTACCGCAAGAACCCATACTCCGGTGCTGCCACATTTCAAGGACTACAAAAAGGACGAGAACCTCGTGGAGAACTTCATTGGGAAAGTTGTTGTAAGTTAATTCTCTCATAGCTGGGTGTGTTTCTTTCTCACTATAACACCTGCCATTTGACCGCTAACCATGTCTTTGCCTTGTTTGCTCTCTTGGCAGGCGAACTTTGTGATGGACACCAACTCGGAGATCATTAAGAGTGCATGCACTGATATGCTGCAGAAGGTAACAAAGAACAGACGCCACAAAATCAAGAAGCTATTCTTTGATGACGTACCAGCAAATCAAGTTAGCATCAAGTCTCCGGTTAAAGGCCTGTCGGATGATGAATGGCAAGGTATGGTTGCGTTGTGGTCTACCCCAAGACAAAAGGTATGATTGTGTTTGTGCCCATGGTCTTTTCTACATGTATTGGCTATGCTGGGTGCTGTTTCTTGTGGTAGCTGGATGGGTGATGTTTCTTGTGCTAGCTGGCTGGGTGCTTATAGTCTTTTTTTGTAGCAAACTTGTGAGTCGAACAAGGCCAACCGAGAAAAGGTCAAGTTCCAGCAGAAAACTGGTTCGAGGTCGTACATCGCGCATATATTTGCCACCGTAAGACTTGATTTTATTTACGCCCACATAACTATTGTCTCGAAAGCTTTTGCTTTGATTCTGATTCTTGTTGAATAACATTTTAGAGGGAGGAACGCCAGGGTGAAGAGCTGACTACCATTGATCTGTTCAAAAGCACACACAACAGCAAGATAAACGGCTTTTCGGAGCAAGTGAAGGAGGTTGTTGTAAGTAAATATGTGAATGCTCTTGTGACTTGTTTCTTGCTCCGATTGTCATTCAATAGTACTGTTGGTTCTGTAGTTGTTCACTTGTGCTTTAGATGATTGTTGGAGTCCAAAAAATCTATTCTGCCAATAATGTGCAATCCTCCATGTACCAGGTCCAGATGGAAAATATGAAGGCTGCACCTCTACAAGAAGGTGAGCAACCCAAGTCTGATGTTGAGGTTGTTGCTGCAGGGCTTGCATCGGCGGATTGCAAGTCAAGTACTTTCTTGATGAATGTTGGGCTCAAGTCATCTACAAACAAGGCCGGAAAATCCAATGCTGTTGTAGCTGCACATGTACGTGACTTACAAGACAAGTTGGATAGATCTCGAGAGGAAGTGGCCATGCTCAAGAAGAGATCGGAGGACTCTGAAGCTGCACAAGTTGCACGCGACAAAGAGTTCGAGCTGTTGCACAAAAAGACAGAAGAAAATGACGCGAGGTATGCTCACTTGATGGCACTGCTTGGTGGTAAAGGATCTGGGAACTGTTGATGCAGCTATGTTGGTAAAGCATCTGGGAACTAGTAGTTCTGGGAACTAGATGTGTTGCTGGACTTGTTCTGGGAACTATTCTTTCTGTATCTTTGTGAACCGTGGTTGATGCATGGCTGTGAACTTGGGAACCTGACTTATTGCAGCAAGTCTGTTTGTGAACCTAAACCTGTTTGCTATCTGTTTGTGACTTGATGGATCAAGTATGTGACTTGGAAATCTGTTTGCTATATTTTTGTATTTCTGTGTATCCTTGTCATTGTTGGTCGATTATTTTATTTGTTGTCTATCTATCCTGGGTCGTATTTGGTACTCTGGCTATGATTCCTTGGGCCGAACATTTCCAAACTGGGTTGAAATTTATGTTGATATTCGGAACTAATTGGGCTGTAAAAAGGCCACGGCCCAAAACAAATATCGGCATATTTAGGAAACGAAAATTTAAAAACTGGTATGAAATTAAACTGTAAAAGGCCAAATGACCCAAAAAGAAACGAATTGCTAAAGGGCCAAGGTCCAAAAGGAAATGAATTGCTAAAATCCCAAGGCCAGCAATAAAGTGGAAATTCCAAGAAATTAAAAGGGCTAAACTGTTGGGCTTGGCCCATTTGGTCTACCAGAGTTGACAGATATAAGGATGAAAATATGCTGAATTGTTGGGCTTGGCCCATATAAAACATCTATCTGGACTGGGCTAAATCTGATCCACGACCTTTCGAATTGGTCACAGATTTTCCACGTAGGATCGGCCACGCAGGATCTGACGTGGACAGGGCAAACAGTCTGTGACCAATTCAGTTGGTCATAGAATCTGTGACCAACTGTATTGGTCATAGACGTCTATGACCAATTCAGAAAAAAGGTCGTGGTTTTTAACTAGTGACTCTCAGCTTTTGACCTTCTGTATTTGGTCACTAAAAGGTCACAAATTAAAAACTATGACCTTCCAGTGACCAATATGGAGGGTCATGTATCAACATATTTCTTGTAGTGGTTTCATCCCGTTTGGAGTTCGGATGCAAAAGTTATTGCATTTCTGGTTTCTGGAAATTCCCTGACCAGAAGTTCCGGCTTCCCATCGGAAGTTCCGCTAGGGCATTTTTGCCGCCTTAAGTTCCGGTGGAAGTTTCGGTTCTTCTTCCGCTCACGATCAGTATTCTCTCTGTTTGGTTGTTGTATTTGACGGAACTTTAGTCGGAATTTCCACCGGTAGTTCCGCTCCCACCTAAAGTTCCGGCCAGGGACCGGAAGTTCCGCTCGGGCCTAGTTGCCGCAGAAAGTACCGATTGAAATTCCAGCTCTTGTTCCGCTCACGTTCAGTAACCTTCTATTTTGGTTGTGACTATTTGACGGAACTTCTGTCGAAACTTCCACCGGAAGTTTCGCTCCCACCGGAAGTTCCGATGGACCGGCGGAAGTTCCGACCAGGGATCGCATTTTCAGATTCTCGCTTCGCAGTTTTTGACCATTGGATGTGTGCCATCGGAACTTCCGGCCAGGGGTCGCGAATGCCCATAATGGGCAGATCTGGGATCCCTTTAAAAGGGGCTCCTCCTCCCCTTCGTGGGCACTAGCTTTTCTTCTTGGTTCTTGGTTTTCTCTCTCTCCTTCATTGTTGACCTTGAAGAAGCTTTCCCTCTCCCTTTCCCTTCCTATGATTCTTGCATATTTTTGAGGGATTTGAGAGAGGAGATCTAGATCTACAATCCCCCCAAGCCAAATCCCTTCTTTGTGAAGGAATCATTGGGATCTAGATCTTGGAGAGTTTTGTGTTCTCCTCTTGTGTTCTTCCTCCCTTATTCCCCCAATAGATTTTGTAGATTTGTTGGAATTTGGGAGTGAAGGACTTGCCCTTGCATTTGTTGCATAGGTTTGAGTTCTCCTCGGAGATTCGGCGAGTACAAGATTGAGGGCTTGTTACTCTTGGGTTCCTTGGAACCCTAGACGGTTGTGTGGTTGAGTTGTTGACCTTTTGTGGTCTTGTTGACCTTTTGTGGTCTTGTAGCCTTTTGTGGCCTTGTTGGCCTTTTGTGGCATTGTAGCCTTTTGTGTCTTTGTTGTTGGGAGCCTCCAATTGAGTTGTGGAGTTAGCCCCAATCTTGTACGGGTTCAGTGACCGCCCTCAAGCGTCCCATAGTGGGGCGAGTGCCCTCCTTTTGTGGTGCGCACTCGGGAGAATAGGGTGAGCCTTTTGTGGCGTTGGTGAGTTGCGTGCTTCCGCATCCGGGGTGAGGCCTTGTGTGGCGTTGGGTGAGCATCGAGCCACCACACCTCGAGGTGAGCCATTTGTGGTGTTCGGAGAGCATTGCGCCATCACACCTCTCCAACGGAGACGTAGCTTTTTTGGAAGTGAACTTTGGGAAACAAATCTTCATCTCCGTGTCCATCGTGTCGTGGTATTGCCGACGAGTACGCCATGGAGGGGTCCTCACAGTGCGTGTTTAGAGACGTGGGGTAAGGCGGACGGTTGACGGGTACGAGGTAACACAGCTTACCCAGGTTCAGATCCCACGACGGTGGCGGAATCCTACTCCTGCTATAAATCACTATAATGGCAATACGCCGAGTTACAGAGATAGGTTCACTGTGTGAGGTGACTAGAGAGTATAAGTTATCGTATGAGATTGTGCCCTAAAGGCTCCCATAGGTCCGAATTATATAGTCGTCAGATCCCAGGGTTACAGGGAAAAGTCCTAGCCGGACAGGTTACAGATTCCTACACCGTCTATCACTAGTCTTGTGTATCTTGTACTCCAAGGCTCTGGGTACGCTGGTGACTCCACCGTAGCCTTCCTTTATCCGGCATGGGCCTCCCTTCTGGATCCACCTAACTAGGCCGCCCAGCAGGCCATAGGCCATGCTACCGACTATGGGCCACCCGGGTTAGTCGGATAAGAGACATGCTATGAGGATACCCATATAGCATATCCCCAACAGTAGCCCCCGGAGAACTCCGAGATCTTGCGCTGTCTTGCCTCTTCACGTGGAATGCTCCGTCTAGATGGATGTCGGCAAATCGTCAAGCAATATCTTGTAATCCTCCCAAAGAACCCTGCAAAACTTTCTCCGTCTTCGATTAGTAAGTCGGAGAAATAGTAAAACTTCCATCGTACATTTCCGTTAGTCGGATTGAATCCGTCCACGCCGGAATCTTTGATGCAATGGCTAATCTACCATGTCAGTTATGACGATGTAGACCTAGGTCAGCGAAGCCTCGTAACTCACACATGAAGAGGATGTAATCATAGCCGATTTTCCCGCGCAAGTAATGCGAACCGTTGGCGGCGACCGTTTGGAGACGTGCCGAAATTACCGCACACGTTCTCGACCACGTCGTCTACGCGGCAACCGTCCGATTAGCTGCACGAATCTTGACGCAGAGTAGGATAAATAGTAACTGTGGGACACTTGTTACTTTTTCACCTCATTCTCTCGCGTCATCGTCTTCTTCCTCCAGCCGCGCGCCTCCTCGAGCTCTCCGCGAAAACCTCGAGAAACCCTAGCCCTTCTCTCTGCACCAGTATCGTCTTCCTCCTTCTCCATGGCTAGCAGCAGCTCATCCCCTTCAATGGCGGCGTCAAGCGAAGCCGCGGCGAAGCCGACGAGCTCCGTCGTCGTGCCCCCAGAGGGCTTGGTTATCCCCGCATCGGCGGTGATAGAAACCACCGGCGGTGACCATAACCTGGCGGCGCTGGAGCCCCTGGAAGAGGAGCCTGACTCGCATAAAGGCGATTGGCGCGACTCGGACATCACCGGCCGTGACATCCAAGAGATGGTCGCTGAGGGCTATCTTCCTGCGGCGGAGGGGCTTGTCTGGCGGGCGGCGCCGGCCGGCGAGGTGACTCCTTCTCCCCAAGCCGGAGAGAAGGTGTACCTCAAGGCGCAATTGGTACGCGGTGTTTCTCTGCCGATCTCCCACTTCTTTCTGTCTGTCTTGAATCACTTCCATCTCCAACCCCACAACCTCTCACCCAATAGCATCTTAGTGCTTAGCAACTACGCGACACTTTGTGAGGGTTACCTAGGGATTAGACCTAGGTTAGATTTGTTTGTATACTTCTTTACCGTCAAACGCGAAGCCGGACACAGTAGGGAGGAACTTAAAAACTGCGGCACCATAAGCTTCAAGATCCGTCCTGGCCGGCGGTTCCCCGACATCGTCGGCCACGAATCGTGCAAGAACTGGCAACAGACGTACTTCTACGGCCCCTACATTCCTTTGTCGGGCCGAGAAGTGACGTACCCGGATTTCATGGATGGAGCTGCCGCCGAAGTCTCCACGTGGTGGTCCCATGGCTCCCTTCCCTCCGACCTCGACGCTTCCCGCGCAATAAGGCAGATCGAGTGGTTTGTAGAGACGGGTCTGACCGGCTTGGACCTAGCCATGTGCTGGTTCATCAGGCGGATCAAACCTCTGCAGCACCGTGCGAAGCTCATGCAGAGTATACCGGCGACCGAAGGGATACCCTCCGGATCTCCGAGGACAACTTCTCGAGCGACTCCGTCAAGTTTTGCCTCAAGGACATCGTCAAGGTGAAGGATAAGAAGCGCGACTTCACCCTCACCTACGACATTTTCGTAGAGGGAAAGTGCCCAAAGGTAGACATTTATTTTCCGTGTATGACATTACTCCACTTTTTCGTCTTGCTAATACCATCTCGTTTAACACAATGACTTCTTACTTAACAGCTTAGCGATCTAGAGGAGGGCAACCTGGCTGCCCAAATCTACGATCCGAAGATGAAGGACGTCACGGTCGTGTCCGATGAAGATGCCCCATTGGCGCGTAAGCGGAAGGGCTCCACCTCTGACGCTGCCGACGGAGGCAAGAAAAAGAAGACGGAGGGTGGAGCCTCCAAAAAGAGTACTGCCGCCCTGGAGGCAGAAAAGAGAAAAGCTACCGGGTTGTTTGCCAAATGCCACCCCTAGTGTAAGCCTCTCATTCTCCGACATTGTCTCATTTATCTGTTTTATTCCTGTACTTATGCATTCTGCACGTTTCAGGAAGAAAGCCACAACCAGCCTCAAGAAGTCCTCCAAGACTCTTGGGGCTTCTAGAAATATTAAAGAGATGGTGCATCGCGACTCTTCCCCCGCCATCGCCCCTGCCACTCCTGCCGTCAAGCCCTCTTCCGCTCCGACAAGCTCCCAAGCCCAAGAGGCACCAAACCCTTCCGTCATGGAAGTGGACTCTGGTGCTTCAACTGAGCTTGTTGTTGTCGGCGAGCAGGCGATGCAGGAGAGCGCTGCTCTTCAAATGGCTGAAGCTCCGGCTAAGGATTCCATCGGTAGCGGTAAGGCGGTGGTGGGAACTAGTACCTCTGCCGAAGGCGGTGCCTCTACTCCCCAAAAATCATTTGAATTCCCCAAGATAGTTTACCCGGTGCTTCTGCCGAGTAACACTACTATGGTTGCAGGAGGAGTGCCATCATCTCCGATGTGCGGTCTGGAAGAGCTACTCCGACAAGCAGATATATTGCGGGGAAACAGTATTTCCTTTGGCAAGCTGCTAGCCGAGAGTGCTACAAACCTCAAGATCATCGCACTTGTAAGTTTTACTTTTCCTTATATATTTCATATGAGTATCCCACTGTAGCCCCCGAGGATGTAGACGGAAAACCATAGGTTTTGCACCTATATGCTCTAAGAGTGACTAAGTTAGAAAAAACTCTCACTGCAGCCCCCAAGCCTTTATATGGATTGAAATATTCTGACTAGATGCTTTAAGAGTAGCCTAACAGTGTTCATAACTTTCAATGCTGTAGCACCCAAGCCTCTAGTTGAGAACTGAACAATTTCCGACTAGATGCTTAAAGAAAAGCTAAGCATATTGCTAAGTTAAAAACTCTCGCTGTAGCCCCCGAGTGTCTAGATGGAAAATCTCCGACTAGAAGCTCCAAGCAGACTAAACAACGACTTGACTTTGTATTTTGTTTCCACAGAACGAGAATGCTCGGAGAGGCATGGCCAACGATAAGTACCAGAAGATGCGAGCGGATCTTGAAGCCGAAAATGGTAAAACCGCCTTCTTGAAGGAACAGATCATCAAAAATAAGAGTTTGTTTTCTTATTACGCATTTCCGTCTTCATGTTGTATTCTCAATCTCTGAGTACTTACTAAGTATTGTGTTTTCTCCGACTTGCAGAACATGTTGCCAAGGCTAAGGACATTGTCGAGCAGTCCAAGCACATCTAGCAGCTGGACAGCGAGAACAAGATCCTTAAGAAGGAGAGGGAAGAAATGTTGAAGATGCACGAGGACTCCATGAAAGTCCTGCAGGATTCCGCCTCCGCTGAGATCAATCGCTTGAAGGAGGAGCTTGCGATCCTAAAGGATCAGAAGCAAGATGCCGATGAGCAAAACCTTCGCCATAGCGAGGCATTTAAGCTCCTCCAACAAGAGAAAGAATCCTTGGCGGACATCTTCTAGCAGGCTAAGGCCAGCATATTCAGTAAGTGTCCTCCGCCTTGTAGTTCTGTAGTCTGGATACTTAGGATTTTTGAACTCATGCGATCGTTGTCGGAATTTTCAGGGCCCATGGGTTTAACCCGCTCGCCTCCTTCTGACAAAGAATGCATGGTTCTTGCCGGCAACTTCATCAACACCGCCATCACCCAAGCCAAGGAGATCGCCAAGCCCCTGCAGATTTATATCAAGGCCTCGGACTCCGTGGCGAAGTACTCGGAGATTCTGCGCCGAGCCCCCGAGCGTGTCATGAGCTGGAAAGCTTCTTGTGCACGGGCTGGCGCAAGGATGGCGCTGTCGATGGTGAAGGCGCACTATGAAGATGCCGACATCGACAAGGTAACCCCAGGTATTCCCGATGCGGATGATGACGGCAAGGCAATCGATCACGATGCTATCCTGTCAGCACTCGCGGGGTATGACACCAGGTTTGGCGAGTTGGTGGATGTTGACGTCTTCGTGCCCAGGAAATTTATCGACAACGCCAACCCAGAATCCTCCGAGTCTCACCATAGCACCGATGCTGAGGGTGACGCTCCGGCTGGTGATGATGCGGCCTCCAAGTCTCCTGCACCCAAAGAATGAACAACACTTTGTAATTTTTGTTTCACCTCTCGAGTGTGCGCGGAAAAACTTTGCTGATGTAATCCTTAAGGCGGAAAATAATGGTTATCGTATCCTGCTACTTAAGAATTTATTGCCAGTTTGTATATATTTTTTAAGCAAGTGCTGGCTTATCCATTACTCTGGTTTTTATGCTTGAATTTTCGTGAGTAGGAAGACTCGTTGTCGGAACTATGCGCTTAGGTGATGATGCCCAATGGCATCGTCAATAACCTGAGCACAAAATCGCCGACAACAAGTGCCCAAAGTCACTACTCTAGAATCCACATAAAAACAACAAAGAACGTGTAGACCAGAAAACTTAAGCTAATGCCCGTTGGCGGAATTATCACAAGTGCAATTGCAAGACTTGTGCATAAAAGTTTTATATGATCCAAAAATGAACACTAAAGGAGGTAAAAGACTCAGAAAAATGAGTGAACCAGAGAGCTTTATTTCATTGATCATATAAGAGGTACACAGTTAGATAAAAAATATTAAGTGTAGAAAGGACGTAGATGTGCTATGTTCCATGGCCGATCAAGCTCCGGGTGGTCATCATCCGGGTCACGTCGCTTACGCTTATGATCCTCGCTAGGTCTATCCTTGAGCTCACGATTGTCGACAAGGTAATAAGACCCATTGAGCAGCGCCTTGCTTATGATGAACGGTCCTACCCATGGTGGGGATAATTTGCGTGACTTCTTCTGCTTAAGTCGGAGCACCAAATCCCCCTCTTTAAACGAGCAATGCCGAACGCGGCGACTATGGTAGTTGCGTAGCTTCTGCTGGTAGATGGCGGATATTTGGCATGCCAAAACGCGCTCCTCCTCGAGAAGGTCCACATCCAGGCGTCTGGATTCTTCAGCGTTAGCTTCGTCGTAGGCGGCAACTCTTGGTGCATCGTGGAGGATGTCGGAAGGTAGGATGGCTTCTTCTCCATATACCATGAAATAGGGGGTGTTGCCGGTAGATCTGTTGGGTGTAGTTCGCAAACTCCACAATACAGATGGAAATTCTTCCGCCCAGGCTCCAGCTGCTCTATGTAGCGGTGCCTCAAGACGTGGCTTGATCCCTTGCATAATTAATCCATTGGCTCGCTCAACTTGATCATTGGATTATGGGTGTGCCATAGATGCAAGGTCAAGTCGGATGCCTTTGTCCCAGTAGTAGGCCTCCACTTCTCCGAGTGACAACTTGCTTCCGTTGTCGATGATGATGCTATGTGGGAGACCAAATCACACCACTAGATCTCGGACAAACCTGAGGGCAGTTGCCCCATCAAGCTTTCTAATGGGTTTAGCTTCTATCCATTTGGTGGATTTGTCAACTGCTACGAGCAGATGCGTAAATCCACATGGTGCCGTTTGCAACGGTCCCACCATGTCCAGCCCCCCGACTGGAAATGGCCAAGTTATTGGTATTGTTCGCAATTCTTCAGCAGGAACATGTGGTTGTCGGGCATAATACTGGCATCCTGTGCATGTCTCAACCAGCTTGTCGGCGTCCGCCTTCGCGGTCAGCCAGTAGAATCCTTGCCGGAAGGCTTTCGCGACCAAAGATCGAGGAGCGGCGTGATGCCCGCAATCTCCGAGATGGATTTCGCGTAGGATTTCCATACCTTCTAGCAGGGAAACGCACTTTAGGTATACACCAGTAGTGCTCCTCTTGTAGAGGTGTCCATTGATTATGGTATAACCCTTTACTCGTCGTACTATTTGTCGTCTTTCGACTTCGTCGTCGGGCAAAGTTCCGTGTTCGAGATATTCCATGAACGGTTTTGTCCAAGCCGGAGGGATCTTTGTCACCATATTGACGAAAGAGTCAGCTCTGTCCGGGTTGTCGATGTCGGCTCCCTTCACGGATGGTGTGCGTAGATTCTCTAGGAAAACTCCTAGCGGAATTTGCTTTCGCCCTGATCCAAGTTTAGAGAGTAGATAAGCCGCCTCGTTTTGCGCCCTAGGCACATATTTGACTTCGTAGCCCAAGAAGCTCTTGGCTATCTCGTCCACTTCGTCTCGATATGCCGCCATCATAGGGTTCCGCGCATTCCAGGTGCCAGCCACCTGCTGGGCAACCAAGTCGGAACCTCCACAGCAAACTATGCGCTTGATGCCAATATCCTTGGCTACACGTAGTCCGTGAATGAGTGTTTCATACTTCGCCATGTTGTTTGTAGCCTCGAAGTGGATCTGCAGAACGTAGTGTAGCTTGTCTCCTTTTGGTGACTGTAGCAATACACCAGCCCCCAAGCCGTTGAGCAACTTTGATCCGTCAAAGTGCATCACCCAGTACTCTGGTTCTGGCAACGGAGTAGCATCTGGCATCTCCGTCCAATCTGCGATGAAACCCGCCAAGGCTTGTGATTAGGTGATCTCGAAGGCGGCAAGTTCAATGCCCCACTTCGCGACCCTTCCTGTAGCGTCGCTGTTGTTGATAATGTCGGACAGTGGAGTCTTGCTCACTACTGTGATTGGGTGTTCCTGAAAGTAATGCCTTAACTTCCGAGAAGCAAGGAATACTCCATAAGCTATCTTTTGGTAGTGCGGGTAACGCTGCTTGGACTCCGTCAAGACCTCGCTTACGTAGTAAACTGGTCGTTGAACTCCATACTCATAGCCTGGTTCCTTCTGCTCTACCACTACGACGATGCTGATAACCTGGTTGGTTGCCTCCATGTAAATTAACAGGGGCTCTCCAGGCTCGGGTGCTGCAAGGATGGGCGTTGAGGAAAGAATCTCCTTGAGCAGCTTCAATGTTGTGTCTGCCTCGTCTGTCCATGTGAATTTGTCCGCCTTCTTCAGCAACTTGTACAGCGGCAGATCCTTCTCTCCAAGTCGGCTGACGAACCGAATAACTGCTGTAACATAACTTGTTAGTCGTTGAATGTCCTTTAGGCATGTCAGACGGTTTATGTTTAAGATGTCCTTCATTTTCTCCGGGTTGACCTCGATTCCGCGCTGGGAAACGATGAAGCCCAACAATTTGCCGGCTGGAACCCCGAAAACGCACTTTCTAGGGTTGAGCATCATGTTGTATTTCCGGAGATTATCAAAGGTTTCTTTTAAGTCGGAGATTAAGTCGTTTGACTTTTTAGACATCACCGCGATATCGTCCACGTAGGCGTGAAAGTTCCGACAAATTTGGTCTTGAAGGCAACGTTGCATTGTCCGCTGGTAGGTGGCACCTGCGTTTTTCAGCCCAAAGGGCATCGTGACATAGCAAAACGTGCCGTATGGGGTAGTGAAAGACGTGGCCAATTGGTCTGTCTTGCTCATCTTGATCTGGTGGTATCCTGAGTATGCATCGAGAAAACACAAAAGTTCCGAGCCAGCCGTCGAGTCAATGACTTGGTCAATGCGAGGCAGAGCAAACGGATCTTTGGGACATGCTTTGTTCAAGCCGGTGTAATCAACGCACATTCTTAATTCATTGGTTCCCTTTTTGGGGACAAGTACAGGATTGGCCACCCATCGGGTGTGAAGGATTTCTTGGATAAAACCAGTCTTAAGTAACCTAGATATCTCTTTTCCAATGGCGCGTCTCTTCTCATCTCCGAAGCGTCGTAGATGTTGTTTCACTGGTTTACATTTTGGATCTGTGTTTAAGTTGTGCTCGGCAAGTTCCCTAGGTACACCTTTCATGTCGGCAGGTTGCCAGGCAAAGATGTCCCTATTCTCACGGAGGAACTCGATGAGCGCGCTTTCCTATTTGGGATCCAGGTTCGTCCCAATGGTGACGGTCTTGGAGGCATCGCCTACCACAAGTTCCACCGGCTTGGTCTTGATGGCGGCCTTGAACGCAGGAGCGGAGTCGGAGATTTGCTTCTTTGACGCGGGCATCTCTGAGTCATTGACCTTGCTCTAGATCTCCTTGAATTCTTCGTTGTAGAGGACAGCTTCTGCAACGGCTGCTTCATTGATCTCGCAGTCCCTTGCCTTGGTAAAGCTTCCGGATACGGTGATGACACCGTTTGGTCCGGGTATCTTGAGTTTGTTGTAGACGAAGCATGGCTTGGCCATGAACATGTGGAATATGTCGCGGCCGAATATGATGTGGTACACGCTCTTGAAGGGGACTACCTCAAAGGTCATGCGCTCTTGGCAGTAATTATTAACGTCGCCAAAGGCTACCTGAACTGTGATGCACCAAAGGGACCGAGCCTCCCGACCAGGCACTACGCCATGGAATACGGTGTTGGTCCGCCTTAGGTTTGCCTCCGTCAAGTTCATCTTCTGCAGTGTATCTAGGTACATGATGTTGATGCTTCTTCCACTATCCACCATGCACTTGGTGAACTCCACGCCGTCAATCAATGGGTTGATGACCATGGCGTACTGGTTCTCCATGGGCACAAGGTCTGGGTGGTCCATCCTGTCCCAAGTTATTGGAACCTCCGACCAGCGTAGGTACTGAGGGACTGGGGGGAGAGTTGCCATCAGGATCCTTAGGGAAGTCTTCTATTGTCGGACGGTGGGGGTACCAAGGAAAGTGTGGTAAACTGGGGCCTTCTTTGCGAAGGGGTTCTTTCCCTTGTCGTCGCTCTTGGCGGCGTGCTTTGGGTCAACGTCCTCGTCCATGTCACTTGAATCCTTGGATTCCTCCTCCTTCTTCTTCCCCTTTCCCTTGCCGCGCGGTCTGGTCTTCCGACTTCGCTTGTAGCCGGACTCCGGGTCTTCCTTGAGGTCGTTGACGAACTTGCAGTGTCGATTTGTATGGGTGGCCTTGCCGTTGGCATCGAGGTGTATGAGGCACGGCATATCGCGGTACTCTTAGTAGGTTTGGGGAACGCGGAGGGGCGCCGAGTTGGTTTCACTTCCTCGCTGCTGCCCGTGGCCTGCTCCCCTTCCTCGGCCACGTTGTCCGCCTTCGCCTCGTCCTGCAAAAGTCATGGAGACCATGTCGGTATATTGCTTTTCTTCTGGAGCGTTTTCCGCTTTGTACTGCTGTTCCTCCGAGCTTGAGTTGGAACGGTTGTTGCCGGCAAGGAGCCACGAGCGTCGTCGGCGGCAGCTGCGAACTCACTAGCTAACTGAATCATCTGATTCAAGTCCAGCTGATGATTGTCCTGCAAGCGCTTCAGCTTATATCGGAGCAACGTGCCCCTTTCCAACCCATCGATGAAGGCGGCCATCGTGGTCTGAGCATGCACTCCTACGCAGGAATTCTTCATATCCAACCAACGGGAGAGGTGTGCGCGAGATGTCTCCTCTTTCTCCTACACGCACCGCTGTAGATCGTCCATAGTGCAGGGACGCTTGTATGTACCCTCAAAGTTTTTGGTGAACGCTTCTTGCATGTCCAGCCAGTTGTAGATAGATTTCTCTGACAAGTCGTCGATCCATTGACGGGCCGTACCCGCCAACATTAACGGGAGGTACTTGACAGCGACATTGGGGTTGCCTCCGGCAATCTCCACTGCGTTGTCGTAGTCCTACAACCATGTGGCAGGTTTGGCTGTGCCGTCATAGGGCTTGATGGTCTTGTCAATCCGGAAACCTTTGGGGTAAGTTGCGGACCGTATTCCAGTTCCAAAGCAACGTGGTCCCAGGTATGGTCCTTCCCGGGCTTCGTGGATCTTATCGATCCGTGAACGTGCGTCATATGGCTCCGGGTTCTTCTTCTTGTTGTCAACAGGGGAAGGGCTGCGTGAATGACGCGGGCCTCTTCCGCCATGGTGACTGCTTGGCGGCGACGGAGGCGGAGGTGGCGGTGGGTTAGCTTTCTTGCTATTACCCTCCTACGACGCTTCGCGCCTGTCGCGGTTCCTTGTCGGACGCGGAGGGTCATGGTACTGTCGTGGGAATGGTCACGGTAGATGCTGCAATCGGCAGCGAGTAGTAGAACGAGGGGCAAGGGCGGCCATCCATCTGCGGTGCGAGATGAGGGCAGAGACACAGGGTTTTACCCAGGTTCGGCCCCCCGGAGGGTAAAGACCTACTCCTGCTAGATTGTATTATGAAGGTGGTATAATGGGCGAGCTCGGCGGCCAGGCGGCGAGTCGCTTGGGTGTATGATGGAACGTATCTCTACACGCCCCGCAGGGAGGTTTATCTAGGCTCACCTCCCCTAGGGTTTACATATCTCAACCGAATCGGTTAAGGCTTCGGTACTCGTTTGACCTAATCCGACTGGGCCTATCTACTACTTGGCCTTGACTTCTAGTCGCTTGGATCCACACCGGCCTTGATTCGATCGCCGTCTTGCAGCCCACTCGCCAGCTGGGCGGTCGAACGCCCGCTGGGTATACCCGAGGCATCCCCATCGATGAGTCCCCGAGGCCGTCGTCGATTGGGCGTAGGTGGCTCCTGGCAGTCGGAGTATACGGCTTCAGAGTAGACATCCAGTCGAATCGTCGGCGGGCTCCTGTATAAAGGAGAAAACTGGTCATCCTAATCGCATCTTTGGCGAGTCGAGTTGGCGAAACACTGTCGTAGTGGTCGGGTCGGCGAGCCGAATGGCTGAAGTTGGACCGTTGAACGTGGTCAAACTAGCCGTTGGGGTAATCCAATGGTAACTTTTGGCATAATCATCGCATAGTAACGGCTCCCTGATTTGGCGGGTAACAACCTCTATATAAGGGGAATGGCAGGCGATCAGAGAACCACCTTCTCGCCATTTCCTCCGATTGCGCGCACTATCGCCTTCCTTCGCATCGCGATCCAGCCGACCCAAAATCCTCCGACCCCCCACAAATCCTTCCACCATGTCCCTCTCCACCGAACCTTGGGGTAGATCTAAGTGTACTAGGGTGCAACTGGCGTCCTTCGAGGAGGCCGGGATTATGCGCGCCGGCTGTTGGCGCATCCCCGCGGCTGGATATTTGACTCCGAACCCACGCGAGGGAGAGTTCATATGTTTCACCAGCCACCTAGAACGGGGGCTAGGATTCCCCACGTCCCTGTTCTTCCGGCGCTTCTGCGCCTACTACGGGATCCAGCCGTCGGACCTGGGTCCTCACAGCATCGAGCAGCTCGCCATCTTCGTGGCGTTCTGCGAGTGCTACTTGGGCTGCCGGCCCTACTTCCCTCTGTGGCAAGATCTGTTTCACGGACGGATCAGCCGCGAGGAAGCGGGCGGCCCAATGCTTGCCCCGGGCGGCCTGACATTCCAGCTGAAGTCGAAGGCTTCATTCTTTGACTTGATGCTGCCCGCCAAGGCAGCGAGCGACTAGAAGAAGTCTTGGTTCTATGTTGCCGAGGCGACCCCGGAGGGCGAGACGGCGATCCCACGATACTCCGCCAACCGGTCCGAACCGCGCCGTCTTCAAGTCGGCAAGCTCCCCAGCGACCAGCGGATGGTCGTGGACGAAATGCTCCAAACCATCCGCGGTTTGAAGAAGAAGGGCCTCTAGACGATCAACTTATATAACTGCTGGCTCGGGCGGCGGCTCGTCCCTCTGGCTCGGCGCGACCACTACATGTACCAATACATGGGCCGGGAGGACTCGACGAAGTCCAGCCTAGCCGAGTGGAAGCTCGAGGACTATACCGCAGCACTGAAGAAGATCACCCAGGCGGTGTACCTGGACGCACAGGCTGGGGTCGCCCCCTACACCGCAAAGCGTCCAGCCCCAACGGTAATCACCTCGCATCATTCGCAGTTTTTGCAGTCGCAGTCACTCTAATTTCTTCTTGCGTTCATTGCAGCTATTCCAAGTGGTGGAAGGATGGCTCCCACCTTCGAACGACGAGAACTCGAGCTCGTCCATCCAGGACATGGGCGAATCGCCTCCCGTCAAGGGCGACGCCGGGAGCGACGAGAGTAACGGCAACGACGAGTCCGAAGAGGAGGTCGCCCCACTGGTCTGCAAGACCCGCGGGCAGCGTCAACGTGAGCTTGAAGCGAGCAAAAGCCTCGAGCGTCATGATGACGATGAAGAACTTCCGGAGACCACCTCGCGCCGCCAGGCTACTCCGTCAAAGAAGAAGAAGAAGAAGAAGAAGAAGAAGAAGGAGAAGGAGGCGAAGGCCCCTCCAAAGAATAAGACGAAGCCGATGAGGCCGGCCTCGCCACCGCACTCGGCGAGCAGCTCCGACGCCCCCAGCCCGGCAAAGGACGAGGCGCCACCGAAGGCAGCCGCGCTGGACACGGCCACTATCGAGGTGCCACTGGCTTCGATGCCTCCGCCATTCGCCTCAGTCTCTGGGCTGGGGGATGCTCCGGCTGCGGCGCCTTCGCCTCGCAGGGAAGCTCCTGCCGAAGATGTCCCAGAGGCTCCCATTGCGGCCTCGACGACGAAGAAGCCGTCCGTGTCTTGGGCACGCGACGTCCTGGAGATGGGGCTCGGCCGCCGACTGGGCCCTGAACTGGAGAAGCCGGTCGGCCTCCGCACGGGGCTACGCTTCATTCCAGTCGCCAAGTGAGTTTGCTCACCTACCTTTGTCTTCCATAGCAGCTCGAATTATCTTTCTTACATGATTGATTTACAGGACCAGAGTGAAGAAGATGGGCCACCCGACCATGGCTAAGGTGCCACCCATCGTCAGCGAGGAGGATCCTTCCCGTAAGAGGAAGGCGGACGAGGTTGTCGTCCCTACGGATGGCGGCAAGAAGGCCAAGGGCGACGATGTTGTCACGATCTCTGACGACACGGCGGTCGCGCCGAATGAACCCGCGACAGAGGCGGCCGCATCCACGATGGAGGGCGCTCCCTCGCCTGGAGCGGCCGAGCCGACCTCCTTTGGTGCTGGTGCCTCCATCGCGACATTCCCGCGCTTCATGGCCAAAGCGGCCACAGCGAGTGGAACTTCGCCCTCGAGCCGTGCACCTGGGGTCGCCGATGCGGAAGTCGAGCAGCGTCGTGGGTACACGCCAGCTCTCCTCGCGTCCGTGGACGCGATACAATTTCATGGCATGCTTGGCGCAGCCATCCAGGTATGTCCAGTCCCCGAGGATCAGGTCGGTGTGTTGCAGCGGTCTGATTCTTTTAGTGTATAGTTGTTATTTTTCGCGTCCAGTCCCCGAGTGCGCACTCGCTGAATTTCAGCGGGTGGGCACTTAGGAGTTTTTGATTGCCAGTCCCCGAGTGCGCACTCGCTGAATTTCAGCGGGTGGGCGCTGAGGATGTTGCTTTGATTAACTGTTTGAATGATGTGCATGGTCTGCAACGTGAATCAGCTGACCGATTGGCAGTGAAGCACCGCGCGGAGAAGGAACTGACCACCGTCCAAGAGGCGAATAAGGGGCTTCAGGCGGTTGCCGCGAAGGCGGAGGAGGCTCGCCAGGGGCTTGTCCCAGCGGGTGAGTTGGCGGTGGCTCAATCGGCACTGAGCTCGGCTGAGAAGCGGATCGCCGAACTCGAGCGCGAGCTGAGGGAGGCGAAGGAGGAAGCAAACTCAGTGGATGGGCGAGCCAAGGCCGCTATTACCGCCGCCGCAAAGGGTCGTAAAGTGTCCGACGCCCTTGTTGCTGGGCTTCAGGACGACTATACTTCGCTTCAATGCTTCATCACGGATCTCTCCCGCCCCTTGATTGGTAAGTGTATCTGCCTCTGCTAATAACATGTGTTCTGTTGTGATACCCGACGTACACATTGTTGTCTTCTATTCGCAGGTCGCATCCTTGATAGCGCGGAAGAGGCGAACTCGTTTGACCCGCGGCAGTGTGTGGCCACGCTCGTTGACTCGGTGACGTTGTCGGCGACGTGCATCCGAGCCTACCTCCAGGAGATATCACCCACGAAAGTAATTCCCAGCGACCTCGTCGAGGTGTGGAAGTACTTGTAGAAGGCGCCCTCGGTCGTTGAGTTCATGACGCGATCGGCGTTTCGGCGCAGAGCAGCGACGACGCTTAGCCTTGGACTTGCTCACTTCCCGGAGGACTTCGACCTCGACGATGTGACGAGTGGCTACCCATCGTCGACTGGCGCAGTGGAGCTTTCGGAGGTGGTCAAGTTGACGGACCGCGCCGCGATGTACTCCGAGCGTGTCTAGGCAATGGGCGACCTCCTTCCGTACCAGGAGACGGTCGTCGCGCCCAACAACCCTGAGCCGCAGCACCGGGACTTCAAGGTCGAGCAGCCCTTCCGCGCGGCGATGGCGGGTGAGCTGACAACGTACCCGTCGAACCGTTACACGCCGTTCATCCGCAATCACCGGGGTGCTGGCGAGTCGTCGTCGAAGCCTGCAGAATAGGATAGTTTGCACTGGGGTGTTAGTAGCAGGTCTGCCGTTTAGGCATATTTTGTAATTTGAGACAATGTGACATGCTATTGAATGATACATCGTGTCTGTTTTGGGATTTGTCATGTGTTTTGTGATTGAGGTTTGAACGAGTCCCCGAGCGCGTCCGCCCTTTTGTGGGGTTTACCTCATGTGTGATGTGTTTGTGGTTTTTGAATGTTTTGTTATTGTGGTCAACTCGCCCAGAATCGAAGAGCCAGTCGCAAGGCGACTCCCTTAAGCGCTCTGTATTTTGCCGATTTCCCTTGCGCAAACGAGGTCGGGTGGCCGAGTCCCCGAGTGTGGTACTTGGTTGTTCTAGGAGCGATTCGAGGGTGGGGGAGGACTTGGCGCGTTAGTTTTAGCGCATCACTCCTGCCTGGCCCGAGGGGTCAGTCGCGTGGCGAGTCCTGGGCATGCTCTCATACTTGGCGTTTTCCCGAGCCACTCGCGCTGAACTGGTCGTCAGTCCCCGAGCGTGATACGTGGCTGTTCGAGTCGATATGCCGAGGATGCGGAGGATCGTGGTCGCTGTGGGAAGCGAAGGCAGTTGTCTTGGCTCGTAGAGCCAGTCGGGCTAGGCGACTCCAATGGGGCTCCGGGTAGGCGTTTTTCGTGGACGATGCAAAACCTGAGTTGACCCAGTTCTCTTGCATCGCACTACTAAGCCATGCCGATCGCTTTACCAAAGGTTGACTTCTGCGGTTAGCTTGACGCTGTTATTACGAGTGCGAGTGACACAAGACACGGAGAGTAGGCGCAATTTGCGGTAACTGATTCTTTTTACTTCATAGCGACTGGAGAGTACACATGTGGAGTTCTAGGAATAGAATTTCCGTAGGAGGTTTACATTCCATGGTCGCTTGACGTCGAGTTCGCCGTCCCCGTGGACGTCGATGAGGTAGTAGGCGTCGTTGCCGAGTACGCGCCCGATGGCGAATGGTCCCTCCCATGGGGGGAAGCTTGTGCATGCCCTTTTTGTCCTGGATGAGGCGCAGCACCAGGTCGCCTTCTTGCAAGGTGCGTGTTTTCACCCGCCGGCTATGGTAGCGGCGAAGTCCTTGTTGGTAGATGGCCGGTGCGCGAGCGAGCTAGGCCGCGTGCCTCTTTGAGTTGATCGACTCCATCCTGTCGTGCGAGTTCGTTCGCAGCCTCCGTGTAGTGGACGACCCACGGCGAGTCGTGCTCAAGGTCGGTGGGCATGATCGCCAAGCCCAGACACCATGAAGAAGGGGTGAATCCTGTCGACTGTTGACCGAGGCGGATGCCCCAGATGACGAGGGTAGCTCGTTGACCCAGCACCGCGGTGCGCCGAGTGGTACTGGAGTCGCTTCAGCCGTGGAGGATGCTTTGATTGGCCCGTTCACCGCCATTGGATTCCGGTGGGCGATCGACGCGAGGTCGAGCCGGATGTGGTGCTCTTCGCAGAATTCGGCCATGGCCTTTGGCGGTTGGTGCCGTTGTCCGTGATGATGCTGTTTGGGAACCCGTAGCGATATATGAGCTCGTAGGAATTTGTGGCGATCTTCCGTCGCACTCGATCGGCTTGGCCTCCACCCACTTTGTGAATTTGTCAATCGTGACCAGGAGGTGGGTGTAGCCGGAGGGGGCCTTCTTGAAGGGGCCTACCATGTCCATGCCCCATACAGCAAATGGCCAGGTGATGGGGATTGTCTTGAGCGCTGAGCTCGGCACGTGCGTCTGATTGGCATACTTCTGGCATCCGGCGCACCGCTGGACAATGTCGACGGCATCGGCGTGTGCGGTGGGCCAGTAAAAGCCATGCTGCATAGCCTTGGCGACCAGAGAGCGGGCGCTGGCGTGGTGGCCGCAGTCACCGGAGTGGATGTCGTGGAGGATCTTACGTCCTTCGGCGGGTTGGACGCAGCGTTGGAACACGCCGGTGATGCTGCGCTTGTGGAGCTCGCCGTCGATGATGGTGTAGGACTTGCATCGTCGTGCGATCATCCGAGCGTTCGTCTCGTCTGTCGGCAAGGTGCCGGTCTCCAGGTAGGCGACGTAAGGCTTGGTCCAGTCGTCTGTCTCGATGACGAGTGCGACCAGGGCTGCCTCCGGTTGTAACGGGACTCCGATGTCGATCTCCCTCGGGGGAGAGACTGATGGCTTGGTGATTGTGTCCAGGAAGACGCCGGCGGGTGGTGCGAGTCGAGCCGACCCAATGCGAGAGAGTGCGTCGGCCTCCTCGTTCTTCCGCCTGTCGATCCACTCGATGGAGTAGCCTGCGAAGTGTCCGCCCAGCTTGTCCACTGCTTGGCGGTACGCCGCCATGGTGGGGGAGACGGCGTCGCAGGTGCCAGCGACTTGCCCAGCGACGAGGTCGGAGTCTCCGTAGTAGCGTAGGCGGTTGACATTCATCTCCCGGCTCGCATGTCAGGAGTAAGGCCTCGTACTCGCCATGTTGTTGGTGCAGGGTGTGAAGTCGAGGCAGAGGACGTAGCAGAGCTTGTCGCCCTTCGGTGAAGTTAGCACGATCCCTGCGCCTGCGCCGTCCGCGTTCTTGGAGCCGTCGAAGTGCAGGCTCCAGTAATGGAGGTACGGCAGCTTCCGCTGCCGGGCCTCCCGCCGGGCGATGAAGTCTGCTAAGGCCTGCGACTTGATGGCTTTTTGTGGCTCGTATTTGATGTTGTGGACACCGATCTCGACGGCCCACTTGGCGACCCGCCCGGTCGCCTCACGGTTGCGGATGATGTCCTGCAATGGTGCTGAGGAGACGACCGTGATCGGGTGCTCCTGGAAGTAGTCTTGGCGGAGTCAGCTGCGCTCTGAAGACCGCGTATACCAGTTTCTGGTACTGCGGGTATCGCTGACGCGATTCAGTGAGGACCTCGCTGATGTAGTACACCGGTCGCTGTACAGGTCGCTCCTTTCCTTCCTCCGGCCGTTCGACGACCATGACGGCGCTGACGACGCGCTCGGAGGCTGCGACGTAGACCAGCATCGGTTCTTTGTCGGCGGGGGCGACGAGTAGCGGTGCGGCGAGTAGAACCTTCTTGAGGTCGCGGAGTGCGTCGTCCGCCTCCTTGTCCTACTGGAAGGTGGGGTTCTTGCGCATCAGACGGTATTAGGGGCATCGCCTTTTCGCCCAGGCGGGGGATGAAGCGACTGAGAGCCGCTACTCGCCCGGCCAGCTTCTGGACGTCGCGGAGGCACTCGGGTTTGCCGAGTCGGGCGATCGTGTCGATCTTGGTGTGGTTCGCCTCGATCCCGCGCTTGGAGACGACGTAGCCCAGTAGTTGCCCTGTTGGTACACCGAAGGTGCATTTGCCTGGGTTAAGTTTTATCTTGTATTTTCGTAAGTTGGCGAACGTTTCCGGCAGGTCGGCAAGGAGATCACCCTGGCGAGCGGACTTTACGACCATGTCGTCGATATAGACGTGGATGTTGCGGCCAATTTGGCTCGCGAGGCACTCCTGCATGCACCGCTGGTAGGTCGCCTCGGCGTTCTTGAGGCCGAAGGTCATGGCGGTGTAACAGAAGGCTCCGAATGGCGTGATGAATGTCGTCTTCTCCTCGTCCTCGACAGCCATTTTGATCTGGTTGTATCCAGAGTAGGCGTCGAGGAAGCATAGTGACTCCGGGCCCGCGGTGGAGTCGATTATTTGGTCGATCCGCGGGAGGACGAACTGCTCCTTTGGGCAGGCGCTGTTCAAGTTTGTGTAGTCGATACACATCCTCCAGGTCCCGTTCTTCTTCTCGAGCAGGACTGGGTTTGCCAGCCACTTGGAGTACTTGATTGGCCGGATGAAGCCTGCAGCGAGTAGACGCTGCACCTCCTCGGCGATGGCTCGGCGGCACTCTTCATTGAAGGGCCGCAGCGACTGCTTGACGGGTCGCACTTTGGGGTCGGCGTTTAGTTTGTGCTCAGCGAGCTTCCTAGGGACACCAGGCATGTCGAAGGGCTTCCATGCGAAGATATCCCTGTTCTCACGGAGGAACTCGATGAGCGCGCCTTCCTAGGCCGGGCTCATCCCTGTTTCGATCGTCACCGTCTGGCTGGAGTCGCCTGGGACCAGCTCGACGGTGCGAGTGTGCGTCGTTGCCTCGAAGGCTGGGGTGTTTGCGCCCTCCGAGTTGGTCTTCTTGAGTATGGTGGGGTCATCATTGTTCACCCCGCTCACGTACTTGGCGAGCTCGTCAGCGTGGTTGGCCTCTGCCGCGATGACAACATCGGCGAGTTCGGCTCCTTTGGCCTCGCACTCGGCGGCCATGTCGGGGTCGCCGTTGATGGTGATGACGCCGCACGGCCCAGGGAGCTTCATCGTGTTGTACGCGTAGTGTGGCGCTGCCATGAATTTGGCGAACGCCTGGCGCCTGTGACGCAGCGGGTAGGGCTGTCGAAGGGCACCAGCTCGAAGACGATCTGCTCGGTGCGGAAGTTTGCTGGCGTGCCGAAGGTGACTGGCAGCGTGACCTTGCCGATCGGGTACGCCTTCCGACCGGGGACGATGTCGTGGAACGTGGTGTGGGTTGTCTCGATCATCGACTGCGGGAGCCGCAGCCATCAAGGTGTCGTGTATGTGATGTTGATGGAGCTGCTGCCGTCCATCAATGTATTGGGGAGCTAGTAGTCGCCGACCTTGGGCTTGACCACCAGGGCAACTTGACCTGGGTACTCGATGCGTGGCAAGTGGTCCTGGCGGCTCCAGGTGATGGGCTGCTCCGACCAGTTGAGGAACTGGGGAACGTCCACCTGAGCCACCGCGTTGACGGCGACGGCGCGGGCGATGACCTTCTTCTCGCGCTTCGTGTTGAAGCTTGTGAAGGTATGGAGCGAGCCGGTCACTTTTCCGAACTTTCCGCCGTTTGGCGGGTCATTGTCGGGGTCCTCCCGTGCTCGCCGTGCCTTCTCGATTTCCCTGAGGGTGTGGCAGTCGGTGGTTGTGTGTGTTGCGGGCTTCCCTTCCCTGCTATGAAACGCACAAGGTTTGTTAAGGAGGGCCGCAGGATCGAACCTTGGCTTGGCCTTGTAGTTGCCGCCGTCGCGGCGTTGCCCTCCGTCGCGGCGGAAGCTCTTGGGCCCGCGTTGTGCGTGCCCGGCGTTGGCGACGAAGTCGACTCGCCGCCATCGCGGGCGCTTGCCGTGAGGCGAGTGTTGCTGTAGCGAGTCGGACCGTCCGCTGTCGTTGCCGCTCGTGCGGCGTTGACCTCCCGACTCATCGTCGGTTTCCTGGTTTGGATCTTCCTCCGCGTACCGTTTGGCGATCTCGAGGAGGTTCGGTATGTTGTCGAGTGTGCGAGAGTGTCACTTGAGCTTGGCGACCAGCGGCTCGTAGCGGCACGAGGTCTTGAAGCAATGGATCGCGGTGTCCGGGTGGATGCCGGCCGCGTTGTACTAGAGTTCCTGCCACCGCTGGACCCAGTTGCGGGTCGACTAGCGGGGTCCCTGGACGCATTGCTCCAGGTCCTCGATGGTGGTGGCGCGGGTGTAGGAGCACTCGAAGTGCCTGACGAAGGCGTCGCGCATCTCCTCCCAGGATTCGATACTATCCTGGGGGAGGGTGTTGATCTACTGCCTGCACGCCCTCTCCATCAACAGCGGGAGGTAACGGGCGGCTAGCAGGTCGGTGTGGCCTGCGATCCCCATCGCCATGAGGTATGTGTCGAGCCAGACGGTGGGGTTGTACGAGGGGTCGTACTTTTCTATCTCCTTCGGTGCTTTGAAGTTTGCGGGTACTTCTCGCCTCAGATCATTGGTCCGAAGCACTTAGGGCCGAGCCGACTGAGCGACCCCATGGGCTCGCCATCGCGGCGATTGGTTAGGGTGTGTCGCAGGTCGTCGGGCTGGCGTGCACGCCAACTTTGGTTGTTGATGATGTGGTTGCGGGCGTCGATGGGTTGACCGTTGGCGACGGTTGCTGGCCCGGGTCGCAGGGAGAGGCTGCTCGCGGGTCGGTGTTGGAGCTGCAGTGGCTCTGGTGGCGGGAAGTTGAGGGTGTTTGCCGCGGGTGGGCGTCCGCTTGAGGCCGCTCTGCTTCCCGAAGAACGCGAGTACACACGACCCTGCGAGTCGGCGCCCGCGTTTTGCTGCTCGTAACATACTGGATCTGTAGAGCGCCGGCGCCGGTGGCCGTGATGTTGTCGGCTGCTGCTCGGCCTGCCACGAGGTTGTCCATCGGGGTGGAGAACAGTGGGAGGCCGTTTGTGTCTCGCTCCCATGAGGAGACTACTATCCGCGGCTGGTCCCTGGGAGGTGTGCGGTTGGGTGGAGGGGGCGCCATCGCCGATACCGGCGGGGCCGGCGCTTCCTCTGTGGCGCTGCTCGCAGATCACGCCGCCACGCTGGCCGTGTCGTTCGCTGCCGAAGTTCAGGGCGCGCCCCTGAACGGTGGGGTTCATGCGCGACCTGATCCACTGCTGGTGGTAGAGAGATAGCTCCTGCGCCGTCACCTGCTCAAGGCGAAATTTTTCGCGATCGGCTTGCTCCTTGTGCACTGCCTCCGCCAGTTTCAGGTGGAGTTCCTCGACCTCCGTCGCCGTGGCGGGGAGAGATTGGATTGGAAGAGGGTCTCCGGTCGCGCTGTCGCTCGCGCCATGGCCATGCGGTCAAGGCGGAGTGGCGACCAGGAGGTCCGAGCGGTTTTTTGTTCCGGAAGTCGGAGTCGAAGGGAGGGAGGGAGAGATCAGGTCTCGAAATCTCCCATGGCAGGTGAAGCAGTGATGGATCCGCGAGTGACGCCGGGTCCTGAGTCGGCGTCGTCGTTGAGGGCCGCGTCTTCGCGGCGCCGAAGTTTCGCCACGTCGTTGTGGGCCGAGTTGTACTCGGAGGCGAGGCGATGGATCGTGCGGATCTGGCTCTCGGAGAGCCGATCGCGTGGGGGCGACTCGCGGATGCGAGCCGAGTCCTCCGAGACGATGACGTCGGTGAGGCCGATGAAGAGGCTGATCGTGCCGACCGGCAGGATCACGCTGTGCGTGACGGGTCGCGCCGCCGGGACGTAGATGCTCGGCAAGATTTGGAGCATATCGCCGATCGCTATCATGCGGTTGGTGGCGACCGTCTCGTTGATGGGCAGATTGGATCTCGCCATAGAACACCGGCCAGACCGGCCAGGCCCCACGGTGGGCGCCACTATCGTGGGAATGGTCACGGCAGATGCTGCAATCGGCAGCGAGTAGTAGAACGAGGGGCAAGGGCGGCCAGCCATCTGCGGTGCGAGATGAGGGCGGAGACACAGGGTTTTACCCATGTTCCCCTCGAGGGTAAAGACCTACTCCCGCTAGATTGTATTATGAAGGTGGTACAATGGGCGAGCTCGGGCTAGGCGCGAAGTCTTGGGTGTATGATGGAACGTATCTCTACACGCCCCGTAGGGAGGTTTATATAGGTTCACCTCCCCTAGGGTTTACATATCTCAACCGAATCAGTTAAGGCTTCGGTACTCGTTTGACGTAATCCGACTGGGCATATCTACTCGCCTGGGCCTTCAGGTTCCAGTCGCTTGGATCCACACCGGGCCTTGATCCAGTCACCGTCTTGCAGGCCCACTAGCCAGTTCCTGGGCCAGTCGGAAACGTCCTGCTGGGTATACCCCGGTAGGCACATCCCCATCAGTGTGATCTGCTCCTGTGTCCCTGGTTGCGCTCTCCATCATGACGGGTCTGCTCCGTGTTGTCGCGGATGACGATGTTGCACTGTTTTGGTGGAGGCATATCCGTGCGATGGCGAGCCTTGTAGTCTTCCTGACGTCAGGGGGATCGGGGCGGTGGCGATGGTCGACGATGTTGGGCTCTTTCTCCGTGGTCGGAGGATATGGGGATAGCATCCTTCCTGTTGTGCGCATCCCTCCGTCTTCGTTCTAATGAACCCGTCTGTGATCCGACATCCATAGGAGATCTGTCCCTTGGCAGTTTGTACTGGCTAGATCGGCAGAGCGCTGGGTCAGACTCGAGCCTCTAAGAGGTGGCCTTTTCCTGCTGCTTTACCGCCTTGGCCACTAGGTCATAGACCTGTTCCACTGCCTCAGGCGATCTGTCCTGCTCCAGAAAGGTCTTGGCGACGGCGAGGTTAAGGAGTGGGGTGGGAATCACCTGCTTGCCTTCGCTATCAACGTATGGCTTGGCCTGTGCCGGCTTCGAGGGAGCCCATCCTAGGTTGCGCCGTACACCAGGATCGTTGATGACGCGAGTCGGAGCTTTCTTATCCTTCTGCTGCTGTAGTAGGGTCTTGTACTCGGCCTCCATTGCTCTAGCTTTCTCTATGGACTTCTGCGTGTTGAACAGATCTCGATCTAGTTTAGCGCCTTGCTCCGTGATAGCTTGCGCTTCCTCTAGCAGCTGCTGGCGCTTCTCGTCAAGCTAAGTCATGTTCCGGATATGATCAACAGTTAGTGGCTCGACGAGGAGGTTTCCATACATCACTCTATCAGCTGGAGTAACATGGGCTGCTGCCGACGTAGATGCTGGAGGTGGCAAATTTGCGGTGTTTGTTGTTTCTCGGACCGGTGCCGAGTTCCTACGGCTGCTGCACTAGATTAGGCAGAGGAGGCATGACTCTTGTGCGATCATCGTCAGCAGCAATAAGTGGCCCCTTTCCTTTTTCCAGCGCGGTAGGCGGAGCTTGCCCGGGTTGGTCTTCATCCATCGCTGTCCCAATGACGAACACCCCTAGAGACATCACGGTGTTATTAGCTTGTTCGTCGCGCGAGTACTCCTCCTCCATCTCCTGCATGGTGGAGTCTAGCTCTTCTGGACTGAAGTCTATTTCCTCTGAATCTGCACTGAAATCAGCATAAAGCGCGTGAATGACAGAGTCGGAGGGTGCCAGGATTTCCTCGATGATGGGCGTTGGAGGTGCAACGGCCTCGACGATGAATGGAGGTGGTGGTGCCGCTACGACGATGGCGGCCGGAGGCGGTGGTGGCTGAATCGAAGGGACTCCATCGATGGGTGCGAGTGCTGCCTGATCTGCCGCTTCAGCCTCCGCGTAGGTGTTGACGGTGTTCACCATGCCTTCGAAGGTAAGTCGGCCTGACGCCTGCTGCCGTCTTAGAGAATGTCGGAGAAGCGTGCCATGGTCCAGTCCTTCCACAAAGTGATAGATGGCATCATCATTGGGGTAGTTGGTCAGGTCGCTCCGTATGCGGAGCCATCTGGCGAGGTAGTCGCGGGGGTTTTTGCCCTCTCTCTGAATGCAGCGCGCTAGATCGAAGATGGTAACCACGCCGACGAACTTGGATCTCTGTTGTCCAGACGCACGGACGAAGCCGGCGGACTTGTAGTGATCTTCCACCTTTATATCCTGCACAAGGGCGGTTTGGGTGGGCCTTGGATTTTTCTGATCTTTGCCGGCAAACTCCGAAGAGAGTTCCGACAACAATCCTTCCGCGAACGTATCCTTCCCGTAGGTGGTCCGTGTGGGTCCTGATGCTTTCCGATCTTTGCCGGCAAACTCCGAAGAGAGATCCGACATTGATCCTTCCACGAATGTATCCTGCCCGTAGGCGGTCCATGCGGGTCTTGATGCTCCTCCGACTCCCAGGGAACTAGTGACCGAGTCGGTTTCGCCGATGAAGAGGTGGATGTTTCCGATAGGAACGATCGAGCACCGCGTAGGGTTCGTCTTCCGGGATCCGCAGTCGCCGTGAGGGACGATCGACGTTGCCGGAGAAGAGAACGCGGCCGATGGCTACGGTCTCGCCGATTCCCGCGAAGATCTTGGTCCTCGCCCGCTGAAGAGCCTGAAGCGCCTCTTGCCCCACGGTGGGCGCCAACTGTCGTGGTATTGCCAACGAGTACGCCATGGAGGGGTCCTCACAGTGCGTGTTTAGAGACGTTGGGTAAGGAGGACGGTTAACGGGTACGAGGTAACACAGCTTACCCAGGTTCAGATCCCATGACGGTGGCGGAATCCTACTCCTGCTATAAATCACTATAATGGCAATACGCCGAGTTACAGAGATAGGTTCGCTGTGCGAGGTGACTAGAGAGTCTAAGTTATCGTATGAGATTGTGCCCTAAAGGCTCCCATAGGTCCGACTTATATAGTCATCAGATCCCAGGGTTACAGGGAAAAGTCCTAGCCGGACAGGTTACAGAGTCCTACACCGTCTATCACTAGTCTTGTGTATCTTGTACTCCAAGGCTCCGGGTACGCTGGTGACTCCACCGTAGCCTTCCTTTATCCGGCATGGGCCTCCCTTCTGGATCCACCTAACTGGGCCGCCCAGCAGGCCATAGGCCATGCTACCGACTATGGGCCACCCGGGTTAGTCGGATAAGAGACATGCTATGAGGATACCCATATAGCATATCCCCAACACATCGGTTATCTCTCAACCGAGCCCTTTACTTATGCACTTTACATTGTGATATCCATCATGCTTGAAGTATTTATACCTTGCTATCACCTTGTTGCTTGTATTGCTTAGCATAGGTTGTTGGTGCACTTAGGTGAACCTAGTGGCTAGGTTTTGTGCTCAATAAATTAAACGTTAGTTTTATTCCGCATTTACTTGAGCCTAAACCGTAATAATTTTAAAAAGCCTATTCACCCCCCCCCTCTAGGCGACGTCCATTGCACTTTCAATAACTTGCGAACAAACAATGTAGCAAATAGATCAATAACCGCTGACCCAAACAAATCCCTTGCTTCCGAGCATCTGACTCAAACAAAGCACATGTAAATTAGAAAGAAAAGCTCACCAACCGATAAAGGAACTTCAGGCAAACCAACTAGAACTGAGAAAATGGCAAACCAATAAATGCAGAGCAAGTAGTATCTAGTCGTAATGAATGATCAAAACCATGTGTTGAATGCGTTCTAGTCCATGTGGAACAGAGACTACCGAGGGTTTCATGCCGTCAACAAGGCCCTTGTTGCTCTTTTTCCAAAGAGTACGGATGCGATGGAAGTCAAGGATTACCGCCCGATCAGCTTGATCCATAGCGTGGCTAAGCTGTTGGCCAAGGTGCTCTCGGTTCGTTTGGCGCCCAAGATTCCTTAGCTGGTAGGCCCCCATCAGAGTGCATTCATAAAGGGGCGCTACATTCATGACAACTTCCAGTTGATCCAGAGCACGGCGAGGGAGTTGCACCGAGTTAAGTCGGATACCGCCATGCTTAAGTTGGACATGACCAAAGCATTCGACACCGTGGACTGGGCTTTCCTGCTTGAGGTGCTAGCCAAGCTTGGGTTTCGCAACAAGCGGATCTCAATGGTATGCGGGCTCCTGAGTGCAGCCTGCACACGTGTTCTGGTGAACGGGGTGGCTAGATCCGTGATCTACAATCGGAGGGGGTTGCGAAAAGGGGATCCTTTGCCCCCGCTGCTCTTCGACGTGGTGATGGATGTGCTACATCTGTTGTTTGAGAAGGCGTCTAGCGAAGGCCTTCTCTTGGGGCTGGTGGATAGGGGATTTCTCCACCGCACCTCCATGTATGCGGACGACGTATTCAACTTTGTTCGACCCACGCCTCTGGATCTTTGCACCTCCGCGGCGATTGTGGCGGACTTCGGGAGGGGGGCTTCCGGGCTTCGCACGAACATGGCGAAATGCTCCTTCACCCCATCCGATGCTCTCCACAGCAGGTGGAGTTGGCACGCAACATCCTAGGTTGCAATGTGGGGAGTTCCCCTTGCAAGTACCTAGGCCTCCCCCTCGGCTTATGGAAACCTACTCTCGCCCAACTCCAATACATATTCGTACCACCCTTGTGACCATGATATTGACGGCCATCCCGATTCACACGTTGCTCTTGTTGGATGTTCCGCCAGAGACTTTGGTGGCCTTCCGGAAGGTGCTTAGAGCTTTCCTCTAGAGGGGCAGGAGGGAGGACAATGGTGGTCACTGCTTGGTCGCGTGGGAGAAGATCTGCTCCCCTAATACGCATGGGGGCTGGGGATTCCTAACCTTCGCCTCATGAACTTTGCCCTGCGGTGCTGCTGTTCCTGTCTGCAGAGAATGGATCCTGGGAAACCTTGGGCCGAGTTTGACTTGGGCCTTCCTCGTCAGACGTGGCAACTGTTTCATGCGGTCATGTGTTACATGTTTGGGGATGGTCGAAGGGTGCGGTTCTGGCAGGAACGATGGATTAATGGTCAGAGGGTTGAGGAGTTCGCCCCAAACTTGTTGGCCATGATCCCGCCATGCAAGGTCAAAGAGTGATCGGTCAGAGAAGGTCTGAGTGGTACGTGGTTGCTGGACTGTGGGCTTGACCTGGGTGCAGATGCGGTTCCGGAGTTCTTCCTCTTGTGGCACGCTATTGTCGGGATTCAGCTAACCCCGGAGCGTGAAGACGTGTTGACATGGCGATGTACGGGTGATGGGTGCTACTCGGCAAAGTCGTCTGATAGGGATTTGTTCGTCGTACCACCATTGCCCTGGCCACAACTTAGATCTGGTGCTCTCGGGCCCAGAGCATTTGCAAGTTTTTTGCTTGGCTGGCCTCTAGGGACCGCCACTGGACGGCGGACCGGCTGGAGCATTGGAGCCTGCCGCGGCCAGCAAGATGCCCCCTGTGTGATCGGGCACCGGAGAGCATACAACACTTGCTCCTCGGGTGTGTAGTGGCCTGGGAGGTGTGGGATTGGGCGTTGCAGAGGTGGGGCAAGCTCGAGTGGATGCCGACAACGGACACGGACCTACTGCAGTGATGGACATCGAGTCCATGCCCGGTTTCCCACAGGTGTGATCTCTGGACGGCGATCATCTTGGTATTCTGGTCCATTTGGAGACATCGTAATGATATGGTATTCAACAAGGTAAGGCCGGACGTGGAGACCATCAAGGCGCAGATAAGGTCGGACTTCGCGCAATGGTGCCTAGTGATGTGCTCATATCACTATAGAGCTTTGTTGGGAGACCCCAAGATGAAGGTATGATGAGCACAGCAGCAAGTCTTCCCTCAGAAAGAAACCAAGGTTATCGAATGATACGTCCAATTTGTATCACCATTCTATATCATAATTTGCATCTATTCATTGATATATTTCTTATTAAGAGGTGATACTTATGCCTTTTCATCTATTTTTGCATGTTGGATGATTCTTGGAGGATGAACTGCCGAAGTCAGGATTCTGATGGAAAAAAGAGGTGTTTTGACGCAATTACGCAAAGATCAAAAAAATACCAGAAAAACTACGGAAAATCCTATTTTCCCTGAAGACTAAGAATGCCAAAAGGGGAGGCGGAGATGGGCCACAGGAGGCCCACACCCCACCAGGCGTGGGCCACCCCTAGGTCGTGCCTACAGGGGGTGTGGACCACCTGGCCCACCTCTGGCTCCGCCCTCTTGCCTATATCTTCTCCTCAAAACCCTAATAAAGGAGGAGCAACCACAGAAAGATTCCGCCGCCTCTTTGGGCGGAAAACACCGAGAGAGAAAGAGCTCTCCGGCAGACAGATTTATGTCAGGGAAATTCCTTCCCGGGGAGGGGAGATCATCGCCATCAACACCATCATCAAGCTAGACTTCATTGGGGTCATCATCATCATCCACACCATCATCTCCACCAGCACCATCATCACCACTCCATCCCATTGTAACAATCGTGTTGAATACTTGCATAGTTCTTAGGGGGACTTTCCCGGTGTTGATTACTATTGTAGTTGATGCTTGTGAGTAGAACCATTGGATTATTGTTTATGTTCAGATTGTTATTCATCACCACATCACCTTTGGTCTTGATCCATATGATGTCTTGTGAGTAGTTTGTTTAGTTCTTGAGGACATGGGAGAAGTCATGTTGTTAGTAGTGGATTTGTGTTGACATATTATTCAATGGTTTAGTATTTAAGTTGTGGTGCTATTCTTCTAGTGGTGTCATGTGAACATCGACTATATGATACTTCACCATTTATGGGCCTAGGGGAATGCATTGTGTATTTGTCTACTAATTATGGGGTTGCCAGAGTGACAGAAACCTGAACCCCCGTTAGGAAACCATTGCACAAGGGAGTGTAGGATCTCAGAGTTTAAGGTTGTGGTTAGGTTTATATCTTAATTGCTTTGTTGTAGTTGTGGATGCTTGCAAGGGGTTTAATCACAATATGTATTAGTCCAAGTAAGGTAGGTACATTAGCACAGGTTCACCCACACAACACTTATAAAATCAAAGTATACTACTTAGCTATATGAAGCGAAAGCACTTGACAGTATTCCCATGTGTCCTCGAGAACGTTTGGTCCTTATTAGTATTTCCACTGGCTTGTCCTTTGCTAAGAAAGGATTGGGCCACTTGCTGCAATTTTTTGTTTTCTTTATTCCTCTAACTTTATTTCTGCTTTATCAGAAACCCCTAAAAATCCGGTTGCTAAGTATTTACACAGATTTCCTGCTCCATACCACTAGTCAACACCTTCTGCTCCTCGTTGGGATCCACACTCCTATTTATCAAGAGTACTACGATACACATCCTATACTTGTGAGTCATCACGACTATTTTCTGGCACCGTTACCGGGGAGTGAAGCGCTATTGAAGAGTTGAACTGGTAAAGGGAACTTCTACTATGAGTATTGTTTTTATTTCTGTTTGTTACTTTGTTTCCAATATGGATAACCCACTTGGTTTTTGTTTGGGAAAACTACTACCACTGTTAGGGTAGTAGATGATCCACCGCCTATTGAGATAGATCCTTTTAAGATACCTACAAGTATTGTTGATCGTGTTATGGATAATTATTATTTAAGGGATGGAACTGTTCACCCTGGTGATCACTTGCTTTTTATCCATGAATTATGCGGGTTGTTTAAGTGTGTAGGTATCACAACTGAACAGGTGAAGAAGAAGTTACTCTCTATATCATTGAAAGGAAGAGCTAAAGAATGGTATAAGCTGCTGAAGAATGGACAATCGATGGAATGGAAATAAATAATACCTCTCTTTTATTTTAAATTCTATCCTCCCAGTGAAATTCATAAGGATAGGAACCTGATATATAACTTTTGGCGTTGTGATGGAGAGAGTATAGCTCAAGCTTGGGGGCGATTGAAGTTACTAATGCTTAAATGTCCTATTCATGAACTCCCTAACAATATTATTATCAATAACTTTTATGCAAGGCTTTCTCTTCATGATAAAGATTTACTAGATGCTTCTTGTGCTGGATCATACACATGTATGAAGGAAGAAGCTAAATGGGATCTCCTAGACCGTATTCAAGAGAACACTGGATCATGGGAGAATGACAAAGAAAGAAAGTCAGGTATAAACTATGATTATGAATGCATTAAATCCTTTATGGGAACTGATGACTTCCATGATATTAGTACTGAGTATGGTCTTGATTCTCAAAGTATTGGCAACTATTTTAAGGCCTTTGCCTCTTATATAGAAATTCCTAAAAAAGAAGTGGAATAAGTACCATGCACCTTATAAAGATGTTGTTAATCATGTTCCTGCTAGAAATACTGAAGTTTGTACTACTAATCATACTTTGCATGAACCTTATGTTGAGAAAACACCTTTCCCAGCTAAGATAAAGGAGTATTCTGTGATAATTAGTGCGAATAACAAAGGTACAAAGAAAGCTGTGGAACTTGATGAGCAAATAAACAATGAACATGTGGTAGCTATTGTGAAAGATCTTGTCACTAGAAATATAGAGGATTAGCACGTTGTCTTCTATGAAGACGCTTCTAATATAGTTTCTCATCCTAGAAAATCTAGTGTACCTGTGCTTTCCGTTAGAATTGGTGATCATTGCTATTATGGTTTATGTGACATTGGTGCTAGTTCTAGTGCTATTCCTTATGAGATTTACAGGGAAATTATGCATGAAATTGGTCCTTGTGAGCTTGAGGACATTGATGTAGTTATTCACCTTGCTGATAAGGAAACCATTTTCCCTATTGGTATTGTAAGATGTGTGGAAGTCCTTTGCTGTAAGATTAAGTATCCTGCTGATTTTCTAGTGCTTAGTTCAGCAGCTAGTAAAACTTATCCTATCATTTTTGGTAGACCTTTCTTGAACACTTGTGGAGCTATTATAGATTGTAAAAGGAGAAAGTTTTAACTAAGTTTGATGGATATTCTTATGAGTTTAACTTTTCCAAATTTTCTAAAGCTCCTTATGAAAATGAATTTCCTAATAAAGATTTTAGGGTTGAACAACTTGCTTCTATTGACCCAGTTTATGACCTTGGACCTCTTTTTGATGATTGTAAGTATGCTCATTCTGTTAATAAAGCTTTTTCTTGTGATAGTTATATTGTAAACTTCATTCAAAGTGCTACTGAAAGTTATTATGAGAGAGGGAAACATGGTTTTATGCATCTCAATAATATTAAGTTTCCCCGTTCTATGTTGAAAGCTTTGAAGTTGCATTTTTTTGTCTTCCTATGCTAGTGTCCTTTTGTTTCAACAATTTGTTTTCTCATGAGATCCCTTGCATAGGAAGTGGGTTAGACTCAAATGTGTTGGATATTTGCTTCTTGATGCTCTCTTTCACTTCAAATCCATATCTCCTATGTGAGCATCTTTGAAATTATCAAGCCTAAGTTAAAGGCATTAAAGAAAAGTACTTCTTGGGAGATAACCCAATAGTTTTGTTGAGTCTTGGAAGTTATTATCTCAGTAATAACCTCTCCTTATCCTTTTTTTTGGTCTTTGTGTCAAGTTCAACTACTTTTGAGAAGTAGAGGAGTTGTGAAAAGTGGTTGTCCTGGGACAGATTTTTGTGCTGCATTGCAAAAATTCATGAAGGATCTCAGTACATCGGATGGAGCTGTATTTTTCTATGCTTCTTCCTCAAGTTGTTATACAACTTTTATTAGTTTCGCACTTTTTGATTTGAGCAGCAGAAGATTATCTAAAAAATCAATCTTTACCTGATGGTATGTTTTGACAGATTTGTGCCATCATTTGGATTTGCCTCTTAAATCGATTTCCTTTCAGATTCTTTTGGGATTTTGAAAGGAGTTGCTTTAGTAGATTGTTTTGATGGATTTCAGTTGAAGTTTGAACCTAAAGGTTTATGGTTTTTGCATACACTAATGTTGCCAATGAGGTTTGTGTAAGGCCTTGTATGAAAGGAATATTCAGGAGATGGAGAAAAGGAATCTGCAGAGTTCACCTTTGAGTAGGTAAAAGTGGTGAAAACAGAAGGTTCGTGAAAACCTTATATTTCTATATTTTTTATGTTTTTCTTACATACGGAAGGTTATGAGACGAAACAGAGGAGGAAACGGAGGCCAGGGTGGACACACCCACCCTAGGCGCGGGCCCGAGCTAGCCGCGCCTAGAGGGGGTGTGAGCCCCCTGAACTCCATCTCCGCCTCAATTTCACACAATACCTTCCTTATGCATTGAAACTTCATAATATATACCCCCGGATACCCCGAGGTTCGTATATCGTGTTCTCGTCGTGTTTTCATTTGATCTGTTTCTTTCAGGAAATTTTCTCAAGTTTAGAGCACAATGGTCTCCGCCAACGACAAAGGCAAGAAGCCCGAGGAAAATGATCCTCAAAACCCCAAGGAGGAGTAGATCTTGGTTGGGGATGAACAAGACATGGATGAGGACGAACATCCGGACACCCGCGCTACCGTTGCAAGCATTGGAGTGGTGGCAAATCCTATCAAGCTTAGGAGGACATCACGGATGTCTACAGGAGGGAAATCCCCACGTCATATCCTCGCTCCACGGTCACTTCCTTCATGCACCAAGAACCCCTTCCATACTCTCTTAATTGAGCGACAGTACCACAAGGTGACCAAAGGAAACTTGCCCTCTGTTTGGGATCTACCTCGTTCTAACCATGTAGGGAAGGAACACTCTAAGAAGGAAGAGTGGGGAAAGAATAACAAGGACTGGGATTCTCGGTCCAACATGATCATGAACCGCATTGAGCATAATTCGGAGTTGATTCGTACTCTAACCTTCGAGATTGCGGAATTGAGGGAACTGATTCAAGAGCTTATCAAGAGAACACCACCACCGAAGGAGTAGTTGTTCATCAAGTTTGGCATCCCCTTGGCTTGTTCCAAGCTTGGGGGAGTGCCGCGGTATCACATCATTATCTTTTATCTTTTACCTTTTTAGTAGATTCATATCTTGGGTAGAGAAGTTATCTTATAGGTTGGTATGCATTGTGGAAGTATCTCTCCTTTAGTTGGTTATCTATGTATCCCTTGGTCTGAGTGCCTTTATGGAATATTAATGAGAAGTTTCATCTTTTACTTTTTGCACTTCTTATTTTAGTTTGCAATCTCTGTTATATGATTGATCTTGTTGATCAGTATTGGCATCACTTTGGGATAATCAAATAGATCTAAATTGTTTTGTCAAACCGAGCTCTGGTCAGTAGCAACACTTTTTGAGGTTTGAAAGGAAAAGAGAAAAAGCTTATAGGTATTTTGTATCATTTATTTTCTATCTTGATTGGCTCATAAGATAAGTATTCTTTATTTAAGATCTTTTGTGTCTTCAAGGAAGATTGCATGTTTTGCTTTATCACTTATAGGTTTGCTTGTTTCCTTCAACTCTTTTGCTTGCTACTCAGCCTTGCTAGCTAAAAACCTATTTTGAGAGGGCATACTTCTCATGCTTCCAACCCCTTTGAACCAAAACCTGTGCCATTTGTGTCCACCAAATCTACCTATTAGCATTATTGCTATTCCAAGCAAATTCTCAAGCCTCGTCTATCTTCTGAATTAAAAATTATTTTGTTATGTGAAAACTAGTTAGTAAAGCTCTCACGTACTTGATGGCACACCTTATTTTCTTGCCCCTAATAAACTTGAACCATTATTTCATCGAAGTTGTATATGCTTGCACCTATACGTTGGAATTAGCAGAACCGTGCTGTCACGGGGAACGCTTTCAACATTGCACGTGTACATTGTACACAGTTGATATCATGCTCTTTTGTTTGTGGATGTCGTGAGTGTGAAATAAAAGGGGAACTTGTAAGTCCATGGAATTATGTATGTGTGTTAGAGAAATGCCTGGGTTGCTAGCCTAAGCCATGCCTAATCATGGTGGAAACTTGCAGCATAACCATAGTGAGCAATCTGTGAAGAATCCTCAATAAAAACCTATGCAAATAGCAAAAAAAAAGATCGATGATGAGATGCTCACTGTCTGCTTGCCTTGTCATTTTGATTATGGGATAGCTCTTGTATCATGTGCAAGGAGTACCCCGTTGGCGGTTCTTTATGATACACATGTACTGACTATGACAAGAACTTACCGGTAACTAAAGTTGATTAGCATGAGGAGCTACCCTCGTACTCAAGGGACATGAGACTGCTAACTTATATTTCGTCAAGCATATACTCCATCTTTGCTCACTTTAACCTTAACCACCTCAAGATGCTTATGGTAGGGGCAATGAGATCTCAAATATAGTAAGTATCATAATCTTTTGAAAGCTCTTTATGAACTTGAAATCCCTGCTTCCCTCTATGAAGGGCCCTTTCTTCTACTTCTAAGTTGAGTCAGTAAACCTATTCCTCTATCTCCAGCAAGCATTTGAGTTGTTGTTTTTCAAGCATTCATATGATGATTTATCCAATCATGTTCTTTATCTTTCTTGTTTGTGCAAGACTCTTATCTAATGAGTATTACTTTGAAAGCTATCATTGTGAAAAACCTTTTATGTTTGAGCAAAGAGTACTTTTGTTGTAAAACTTTTACAAAAGCTTTATTTGAAAAATGTTTGCCAACTGTTCTCTAACCAAGAACAAAGTTTGACAATTCCAATTATGATTTATCTTTATGCATCTCTATTGTAGCTCCTCTACTTGTTGCAATCTAAGTCATATAATGGTGAGTTGCTTTCTTCTATGAGTTGTGCATTGGTAAGTGTGATGCTTCTTGTCCGTATTATTTTATCGACACTTCACTCCATAAACCTGTGGACATGTTTACTGAGCTCAATTTTTTCTTGGGGACAAGCGAAGGTATAAGCTTGGGGGAGTTGATACGTCCAATTTGCATCACCATTCTATATCATAATTTGCCTCTATTCATTGATATATTTATTATTAAGAGGTGATACTTATGCCTTTTCATCTGTTTTTGCATGTTGGATAATTCATGGAGGATGAACTGTCGGAGTCAGGATTCTAATGGAAAAAGAGGTGTTTTGATGCAGTTTCGTGAAGATCAAAAAATACCAGAAAAACTATGAAAAATCCTATTTTCCCAGAAGACGAAGAATGCCAGAAGGGGAGGCGGAGATGGGCCACAAGGGGCCGACACCCCCCCAGGCGTGGGCCACCCCTAGGCCGCGCCTACAGGGGTGTGGCCCACCTCTGGATCCTCCCTCTCGCCTATATTTTCTCCTCGAAACCCTAATACAGGACGAGTGACACAGAAAGATTCTGCCGGCTCTACGGGGCAGAAAACATCGAGAGAGAGAAAGAGCTCTCCGGTAGACAGATTTCTGGCGGGGAAATTCCTTCTCGGAGAGGGGAGATCATATCCATCAACACCATCATCAAGCTAGACGTCATCGGGATCATCATCATCCACACCATTATATCCACCAATACCATCATCACCACTCCATCCCGCTGTAACAATCGTGTTAAATACTTGCATAGTTATTAGGGGAAACTTTCCCAATGTTGATTACTATTGAAGTTGATGCTTGTGAGTGGAACCATTGGATTATTGTTTATGTTAAGATTGTTATTCATCACCATATCATCTTTGATCTTGATCCATATGATGTCTTGTGAGTAGTTCGTTTAGTTATTGAGGACATGGGAGAATTCATATTGTTAGTAGTGGATTTGTGTTGAGATATTATTCAATGGTTTAGTATTTAAGTTGTGGTGCTATTCTTCTAGTGGTGTCATGTGAACGTCGACTACATGATACTTCACCATTTATGGGCCTAGGGGAATGCATTGTGTATTTGGCTACTAATTGTGGGCTTCCGGAGTGATAGAAACCTGAACCCTCATTAGGAAACCATTGCACAAGGGAGTGTAGGATCTCAAAGTTTAAGTTTGTGGTCAGGTTTATATGTTAATTGCTTTCTTGTAGTTGCGGATGCTTGCAAGGGGTTTAAGCACAAGTATGTATTAGTACAAGTAAGGTTGGTACATTAGCACAGGTTCACCCACACAACACTTATAAAACCAAAGAAGATTACTTAGCTTTATGAAGCGGAAGCACTTGATAGTATTCCCATGTGTCCTCGAGAATGTTTTGTCCTCATTAGTATTTCCACTGGCTTGTCCTTTGCTAAGAAAGGATTGGGCCACTTGCTGAAATTGTTCGTTGTCTTTATGACTCGCACTTTATTTCCTTGCATTATCCGACAACCCCTAAAAATCCATTTGCAAGGTATTTATAGAGATTTCCTGCTCCATACCACTAGTCAACACCTTCTGCTCCTCATTGGGATCGACACTCCTATTTATCTAAAGTACTATGATTCACCCCCTATACTTGTGGGTCATCATCGAACCAGTAGGAGGAAGGAAATGACTGAAAGGTGTTGCTAGCAACTAGAAACCTGCACAACAAAAACTCAAGACTTTGCCCCAACGAACAGTGAGGTTGTCAATCTCACCAGTTTGCTGAAAACAAAGGATTAATTGTATGGTGTGGAAGGTAATAGTGGTTTGCAGAAAGTAAACAGGAACAGTGGAAGACGTGTCAATGGTAAAGATTGGACGGGGTCCATAGTTCACTAGAGGTGTTCTCCTTAAGATAAACAACATGGCATGCTGGGTACACAAATTACAGCGGGGCAATTGATAGGACAAAGCAAGGCATAACAATGCAATACTAGACATTCAAGATCCTATGAGATTTGATTGGCAATACAACAAGATACATAAACCGTCATCCAACTTCATCTATGACTAGTAATCGACCTTCATGTTATCATCCGAACCCCCTCCAGTATTAAGTTGCAAGCAACGGATAACTGCTTTAAGAAAAGTGTGTAAGGTAAACAATCCACTTGTTCCATGAACAAGGGACCATTGTTTTCTCCCTAGTAGCAATAGCACATCTACAACCTTAGAGATTTTTTTCACTTCCCCAGATTAAATAGAGGCATGAACCCACTATCGAGCATAAATACTCCCTCTTGGAGTCACTAGCATCTACTTGGCCAAGATAGCTACTAGAAACGGAGAGCATGCAAGATCAAAAACAACACAGACATGATAGAATCAATAAGATAGAACCATTAATCTGTGAGACCCTGGCGCATGGCTCAATAGGATTGATAGGAAACCCATACCAACAAGTTGCAACTTATTTTCTGAAAGCTCATTCAAAAAGAACTCTAAGGTTAAGCGTGCTTGGCCTAGAGCAATTCTAGGATGGGTGACCGAGCAGGAAGTGGGTACCGGGTGCGCACGAGTGAGGACAAAGTGCGCAGAAAAGACTAGTGTTGGTCTGTGGTGTTAGTCTAGAGATCCTATTAAGCTACCAGAAGTGACAGCCATCGGTCCAGAGTGACCGGAGGTGTTACAAGTGGTATCAGAGCCGACCCTCGCGGTTACATGGGCGTGTGCGGGTCAGTGGCAGACATCTGGCGCATGGCGCGTGTGGCCCGAAGTGGACACGACATGGCACATGTGCCGACACTCGACGCAAAGACGTGTTCTAAGAGGGGAAGTTCCTGGCTTGTAGTTGATCGACGAGGACGATGATCTTATAAGGGTGGGTGTATGTGAGTGATACGTCCAATTTGCATCACCATTCTGTATCATAATTTGCCTCTATTCATTGATATATGTCTTATTATGAGGTAATACTTATGTCTTTTCGTCTGTTTATGCATGTTGGATGATTCTTGTAGGATGGACTGCCGGAGTCTGGACTCTGATGGAAAAGGAGGTGTTTTGATGCAATTTCGTGAAGATCAGAAAAATACCAGAAAAATATGGGAAAATTATATTTTGCCAAAATACAGAGGAAGATAGAAGGGGAGGCGAAGAAGGGCCACAGGGGCCCCACAGCCCCTAGGCGCGGGCCCAACTTGCTCCGTACCTTGGGCAGGTGTGGCCCACCTGGCCGGCCTCCGACTCCGCCCTCTCGCCTATATTCCTTACGGAACCCTAACTCCAGGGGGGCGACCACAGATAGATTTCCGCCACCTCTGTGGGGCAGAAAACACCGAGAGAGAAAGATCTCTCCAGCAGACAGATTTCTACCGGGGAAATTCCTTCGTGGAGAGGGGAGATCGTCGCCATCAACACCGTCATCAAGCTAGGATTCATCGGGATCATCATCATCATCATTATCAGCCACACCATCACCTCCACCAGGAAGATCATCACCACTCCGTCCCGCTGTAACAATTGTGTTGGACATTACTTTAGTTCTTAGGGGAAACTTTCCCGGTTTTAATTACTATTGTAGTTGATGCTTCTGAGTGGAACCATTGGATTATTGTTTATGTTCAGATTGTTATCCATCACCATATCATCTTTGATCTTGATCCATATGATGTCTTGTGAGTAGTTCGTCTAGTTCTTGAGGACATGGGAGAAGTCATGTTGTTATTAGTGGATTTGTGTTGTGTTATTATACAATGGTTTAGTATTTAAGTTGTGGTGCTATTCTTCTAGTGGTGTCATGTGAACATCGACTACATAATACTTCACCATTTATGGGCCTAGGGGAATGCATTGTTTATTTGGCTACTAATTGTGGGGTTGCCAGAGTGACAGAAACCTGAACCCCCATTAGGACACCTTTGCACAAGGGAGCATAGGATCTCAGAGTTTAAGGTTGTGGTTAGGTTTATATCTTAATTACTTTCCTATAGTTGTGGATGCTTGCAGGGGGTTTAATCACAAGTATGTATTAGTCCAAGTAAGGTCGGTACATTAGCACAGGTTCACCCACACAACACTTACAACACCAAAGAAGAGTACTCAGCTATATGAAGCGAAAGCACTTGACATAATTCCCATGTGTCCTCGAGAACGTTTGGTCCTTATAAGTATTTCCATCGGCTTGTCCTTTGCTAAGAAAGGATTGGGCCACTTGTTGCGTTTGTTCTTTATTACTTGCACTTTGTTTTGTTGCTTTATCAGAAAACCCCTAAAAATCCGTTTGCTAAGTATTTGCAGAGAGTTCCTGCTCCATACCACTAGTCAACACCTTCTGCTCCTCGTTGGGATCAACACTTCTATTTATCGAAAGTACTGCGATACACCACCTATACTTGTGGGTCATCAAGACTATTTTATGGCGCCGTTGCTGGGGATTGAAGCGCTATTGAAGAGTGGAACTGGTAAAGGAAACTTCTACTGTGAGTATTTCTTTTTGTTTTTGTTTGTTGCTTTGTTTCCAATATGGATAACCCACTTGGTTTTATGTTTGGGAAAACTACTACCACTGCTAGGGTAGTAGATGAACCACTACCTGTTGAGATAGATCCTTTTAAGATACCTACAAGTATTGTTGATCGTGTTATGGATAATTACTATTTTGGGGATGGAACTGTCCGTCCTGGTGATCACTTGCTTTTTATCCATGAATTATGCGGATTGTTTAAGTGTGCAGGTATCACAACTGAATAGGTGAAGAAGAAGTTACTCTCTATATCCTTGAAAGGGAGAGCTGAAGAATGGTATAAGCTGCTGAAGAATGGACAATCCATGGAATGGGAGGAAATGGCATCTCTCTTTTACTCTAAATTCTATCCTCCTAGTGAGATTCATAAGGATAGTAATCTGATATATAAATTTTGGCGATTGACGTTACTAATGCTTAAATGTCCTATTCATGAACTCCCTAACAATATTATTATCAATAACTTTTATGCTAGGCTTTCTCTTCATGATAAATATTTACTAGATGCTTCTTGTGCTGGATCATTCACACGTATGAAGGAAGAAGCTAAATGGGATCTACTAGACCGTATTCAAGAGAACACTGAAGCTTGGGAGAATGACAAAGGAAGAATGTCAGGTATAAACTATGATTATGAATGCATTAAGTCTTTTATGGGAACTGATGACTTCCGTGATATTAGTAATGAGTTTGGTCTTGATCCTCAAGTTATTGCAAAATGTTTTAATGCTTTTGCCTCTTATATTGAAATTCCCAAGAAAGAGTGGGACAAGTATCACGCTCCTTATAAAGACATTGTTACTCATGTTCCTGCTAGCATAGAGGTTTGTACTGTTGATCCTATTTTGCCTGAACCTTATGTTGAGAAAATCCCTTTTGCTACTTAGGTAAAGGAACATTCTATCATAGCAAATGTGGTTAGCTAAAGTTCAAAGAAAACTGTGGATCCTGATGAGCTTATTAATTTTGAGCCTGTGGTAGCTATTGTGAAAGATCTTGTCACTAGAAACATAAAGGATGAGCAAATTGTCTTCTGTGAAGACGCTACTAATATTGTTTCTCATCCTAAAAATCTAGAAAAGCTAGTGTCCCTGTGCTTTCTGTTAGAATTGGTAATTATATCTATTATGGTTTGTGTGATATTGGTTGATGGGGATATGCCTACCGGGGTATACCCAGCAGGACGTTTCCTACTGGCCCTAGCCGTGGGAGTGACCAGGCGCGATCGATCAAGACTTGGCATGGACTCGCGATTGGAAGTCAAGGCCCGTATGTAGCTAGGCCCAGTCGGACTAGGTCATAGAATCTCCGAATCCTTAACTAATTCGGTTATGATCTGTAAACCCTAGCGAGGTGAGTCTATATAAACCTTCCTAGAGGACGCATAGAGGATACGTTCCATCATACACCCAAGCGACTCGCCGCCTAGTCGTCGAGCTCGCCCCATTGTACTCTCACCACAATACAATCTAGCAGGAGTAGGTCTTTACCCTCCGGGGGGCCGAACCTGGGTAAACCCTTGTGTCTCAGCCCTAATCTCGCACCATAGATGGCTGGCCGCCCTTGCCCCATGTTCTACTACTCGCTGCCAATTGCAGCATCTGTCGTGGTCATTCCCACGATAGTGGCGCCCACCTTGGGGCCTGGACGGTCAGGCCAGTGTTCTGCGGCGAGATCCAATCTGCCCATCAACGAGTCGATCGCCACCGGCCGCATGATCGCGATCGGCGAGATGCTCCAGATCTTGCCGAGCAGCTACGTCCCGGCGGCGCGACCCGTCACACACAGCATGATCATGTCGGTCGGCACGATCAGCCTCTTCGTCGGCCTCACCGACGTCATCATCTCGGAGGACTCGGCTCGTGACCGCAAGTCGCCGCCACGCGACTGGCTCTCTGAGAGCCAGGTCGCATGATTCACCGCCTCGCCTCCGAGTACGACTCGACCCACAGCAACGTGGCCGAAACCACCGCAGCCGCGGAAGACGCAGCCCTCAACAACGACACCGATTTGGCGACCCCGGCGTCACTCGCCGGATCCATTGTCACCGCGTCACCCGCGGGCTTCATCACCCAGGTCTCCAACGTCGGAGACTTCGAGGATCCCTCTATCATCGGGATCTTCGACTTCGACTCTAGGTCAGAGAACTCCGCCGACCTCCACGATGGAACCGGCCGCCACGCCGCGACCTACATGGCGACTGGCGCCCACCCACCAGAAGACCCATTCTCCACGCCGATCCCACCAAACGCAACGGCAACGGAGGTCGAGGAACTCCGCCTGAAGCTGGCGGAAGCAGTCCGCAAGGAATAAGCCAAGCGCGAAAAATTTCGCCTCGAGCAGGTGACAGCGCAGGAGCTATCGCGCTACCACTAGCTGCGAATCAGGTCGCGCCTGAACCCCACCGTCCAGGCGCGCGCCCTGAATTTCAACGACGAGAACGACCCGGCCTGCGCGGCCGAGCGCTCGATCTGCGAGAATGCGCCACCAGGAGGAAGCACTCGGCCCCCACCAGGGGCAATGGCCAATGTCACCCCACCGCCACCCAATCGCGCACCCCCCAGGGATCAGCCAAGGATCGTGGTCTCCTCACGGGAGCGAGACGCGAACGGCCTCCCGCTGTTCTCCACCCCAATGGACAACCTCATCGCGAGCCAAGCAGCAGTCGACAACATTGAAGCCACTAGGTAAGGCGCCCTGCAAATCCAGTACGCCAGGGCTCTGCTCGCCAAAGTAGTCGAGCAACAAAACGCAGGCGTTGACTCACAGGGTCGGATGTACTCGCGTTCATCAGGCAGCAGAGCGGCCTCGAGCGGCCGCCCCATGGCGGCAAACACTCTCAACTGCCCGCCACCCGAACCACTACAGCTCCAGCACCGACCCGCGAACGCGGCACTCTCCACCAACGACCCTCGTCCGGCGACCAACTTCGTCACCGCCAACGGACAACCCGTCGATGCCCGCACCAACATCATCAACAACCAGAGCTGGCGCACACGCCAGCCTGACGACCTGCGGCACACCCTCACCAACCGCCGCGACGGTGAGCCGAGGGGATCGCTAAGCCGAATCGGGCCCCGGTGCTTCGGACCGATGATCCGAGGCGAAAGATACCCGGCGAACTTCAAAGCTCCGAAGGAAATAGAGAAGTACGACCCTTCATACGATCCCTCCGTGTGGCTGGATACCTACCTCATGGCGATGAGGATCGCCGGCCACACCGATCTACTAGCCGCCCGCTACCTCCCCCTGATGATGGAGGGGCGTGGAGGCAGTGGATTAACACCCTTCCCGCGGATAGCATCGAATCCTGGGAAGAGATGCGCGAGGCCTTCGTCAGGCACTTCGAGGTTTCATACACCCGCGCCACCACCATCGATGACCTGGAACAGTGCGTCCAGGGACCCCGCGAGTCGACCCGCAGCTAGGTCCAACGGTGGCAAGATCTGTGGTACAACGCGGTCGGCATCCACCCAGACACCGCGATCCACTGCTTCAAGACCTCGTGCCGCTACGAGCCCCTGGTCTCCAAGCTCAAACGAGCGTACCGCACACTCGACAACATACCGGATCTCCTGGAGACCGCAAAAAGGTACGCGGATGAGGACCCAAACCAATAAACCGACGACGAGTCGGGAGGACACCGCCGCACGAGCGGCCACGACAACGGGAGGCGACCCGACTTACGCTACAACAACACTCGCCTCACCGGCAAGCGCCACAGTGATGGTCGAGTCGACTTCGTCGCCAACGCTGGATACGCGCAGCGTGAGCCCAAGAGCTTCCGCCGCGACGGGGGACAGCGCCGCGACGGTGGCAACTACAAGGCGAAGTCGAGGTTCTATCCCGCGGCCCTTCTTAACCAACCTTGTGTATTTCACATTAGGGAAGGGAAGCCCGCCACGCACACGACCACCGACTGCCACTCTCTCCAGGAGATCGAGAAGGCACGGCGGCAGCTCCATCAACATCCTGTACCTGGACACCTTCAGGCGACTGCGGCTCCTACAATCGATGATCGAGACGACCTATACCACGTTCCACGGCATCGCCCCCGGTCAGAAGGCGTACCAGATCGGCAAGGTGACACTGCCAGTCACCTTCGGCACACCGTCAAACTTACGCACCGAGCGGATCGTCTTCGAGCTGGTGCCCTTCGACAGCCCCTACCACTGCGTCCTAGGGCGCCAGGCGTTCGCCAAGTTCATGGCAGCGCCCCACTACGCGTACAATGCGATGAAGCTACCCGGGCCGTGTGGCGTCATCACCATCCATAGTGACCCCGACATGGACGCCGAGTGCGAGGCCAAAGGATCCGAACTCGCCGACGCCGTCATCGCGGCAGAGGCCAACCACGCCGAGGATCTCGCCAAGTACGCGAGCAGGGTCAACAACGACGACCCCACCATACTCAAGAAGACCAAATCGGAGGGCGACAACTCCACTGCCTTCGAGGCAACGACGCATACCCGCACCGTCGAGCTGGTCCCAGGCGACTCCAGCCAGACGGTGACGATCGGGACAGGCATGAGCCCAGCATAGGAAGGCATGCTCATCGAGTTCCTCCGTGAGAACAGGGACATCTTCGCATGGAAGCCATCTGACATGCCTAGTGTCCCGAGGGAACTCGCTGAGCACAAACTCAACGCCGACCCCAAAGTGCGACATGTCAAGCAGTCGTTGTGGCCCTTCAATGAAGAGCGCCGCCAAGCCATAGCCGAAGAGGTGTAGCGTCTACTCGCTGCAGGCTTCATCCGGCAAATAAAGTACTACAAGTGGCTGGCAAACCCAATCCTGGTCGAGAAGAAAAACGGGACCTGGAGGATGTGTATCGATTACACAAACTTAAACAGCGCCTGCCCGAAGGAGCAATTCGTTCTCCCCCGGATCGACCAAATCATCGATTCCACCGCGGGCTCGGAGTCGCTATGCTTCCTCGACACCTACTCTGGGTACAACCAGATCAAAATGGCCGTCGAGGAAGAAGAAAAGACGGCGCTCATCACGCCATTCGGAGCCTTCTACTACACTACCATGACCTTCGGCCTCAAGAACGCCGGGGCGACCTACCAGCGGTGCATGCAGGAGTGCCTTGCGAGCCAAATTGGTCGCAATATCCACGTCTACATCGATGACGTGGTGGTAAAGTCCGCTCGCCAGAACGACCTACTCGCTGACCTGGCGGAAACATTCGCCAACCTGCGGAAGTACAAGATAAAGCTAAACCCAGGCAAATGCACCTTCGGTGTGCCAACTGGACAGCTACTGGGATACGTTGTCTCCATGCGCGGGATCAAAGCAAACCCTGCCAAGATCAACACGATCGCACGACTCAGCAAACCCGAGTGCCTGCGCGACGTCCAGAAGCTGGCCGGGCGAGTCGCGGCTCTCAGTCGCTTCATCCCTCGGTTGGGCGAAAAGGTGATACCCCTCTACCGCCTAATGCGCAAGAACCCCACCTTCCAGTGGGACAAGGAGGCAGATGACGCGCTCCACGACCTCAAGGAGGTGCTACTCGCAGCACCGCTACTCGCCGCCCCCGTCGACAAGGAAATCATGCTGGTCTATGTCGCGGCTTAACGTTGTCGCCCGCCATGGTCGCCGAACGCCGAAGAAGGAAAGGAGCGCCCGCAGCGGCCGTTGTACTACATCAGCTAAGTCTCACCGAAGTCGCTGGCCATACCCGCAATACCGTAAATTGGTATACGTGGTATTCGTGAGTACGACTAACGCAATACTTCCAGAGCACCAATAACGGTCGCCTCTCAAGACACAGGTGACATCATCCGAATCACAGGCGACGGGCGAGTCGTCAAGTGGGCCGTCGAGATCGGCGTCCACAACATCAAGTACGAGCCACGCAAGGCGATCAAATCGCAGGCTCTCACAGACTTCCTCGCCGACTGGGAGGAGGCCCAGCAGCCAGAGAATCTTCCATACCTCCACTATTGGAACCTACACTTTGACGGCTCCAAGAACGCGGACGGCGCCAGAGCAGGGATCGTGTTAACATCTCCGAAGGAAGACAAGCTCTGCTACGTCCTCTACCTCGACTTCACCCCCTGCACCAACAACATGGCTGAGTATGAGGCGCTACTCCACGGCATGCAAGCTGCCAAGGAAATGAACGTCAACCGCATGCGCTGCTACGGAGACTCCGACCTCGTCGCCGGGCAAGTCGCTGGCACCTGCGACGCCGTCTCCCCCACCATGGCGGCATACCGCCAAGCAGTGGACAAGCTAGGTGGACACTTGGCAGGCTACTCCGTCGAATGGATTGACAGGCGGAAGAACGAGTAGGCTGACGCACTCTCTCGTATCGACTCGGCTCGACTTGCACCACCCGCCGGTGTCTTCCTTGACACCATCACCAAGCCTTCTGTCTCTCCCCCAAGGGAGATCGACATCGGAATCCCGCTGCAACCAGAGGTAGCCCTGGTCGCACTAATCGCTGAGCCAAACGACTGGACCGCGCCATACGTCGCCTACATGCAGGGAGGCACCTTGCCCGCGGACAAAACGGACACCCGGATGATAGCACGCCACTGCAAATCCTTCATCATCATCAACGGCGATCTCCATAAGCGTAGCGTGACCGGCGTGTTCCAACGCTGTGTTCACCCCGCCGAAGGACGCAAAATCCTCCAAGACATCCACTCCGGCGACTGCGGCCACCACGCCGGCGCCCGCTCTCTGGTCTCCAAGGCTATGCGACACGGCTTCTACTAGCTCACCGCACACGCAGACGCTGTCGACATTGTCTAGCGGTGCGTCGGATGCCAGAAATACGCCAACCAGACCCATGTGCCGAGCTTGGCGCTCAAGACGATCCCCATCACCTGGCCATTCGCCGTATGGGGCATGGACATGGTAGGCCCATTCAAGAAGTCCCCCTCCGGCTTCACCCACCTCCTAGTCGCAGTCGACAAATTTACAAAATGGGTGGAGGCCAAGCCAGTCCGCAAGTGCGACGGGAAGACTGCCACCAAGTTCCTACGCGAGCTCATATATCGCTACGGCTTCCCCAACAGCATCATCACAGACAAAGGCACCAACTTCGCCAAAGGAGCCATGGTTGAGTTCTGCGAAGAACACCACATTCGACTCGACCTCGCCGGCCAAGCACCCGAGTCCAATGGCCAGCGAACGCGCCAATCGATCATCCTCCATGGCCAAGCCACGGCTCCAAGTCCCACTAGAGCGCACCGGGTGCTGGGTCGAGAACTACCTCCGTCATCCGGGCATCCGCACCTCCGTCAGTCATGGATTCACCCCTTCTTCATGGTGTACGGCGCCGAGGCAGTCATGCCCACCGACCTCGAGCATGACTCGCCAAGGGTGGTCAACTACATGGAGGCCGCAAACGAACTCGCACGCCAAGACGGAGTCGACCATCTCGACGAGGCGCGCGACCTAGCTCGCTCCCGCACCGCCATCTACCAGCAAGGGCTCTGCCGCTACCATAGCCGGCGAGTAAGGAATCGCACTTTCCAGGAAGGCGACCTAGTACTACGCCTAGTCTAGGACAATAAGGGCATGCACAAGCTCTCCCCCCTTGGCAACGACGCCTACTACCTCACCGACGTCCGAGGCGATGGAAAACTCGACGTCAATCGGTCGTGGAATGTAAACCTCCTACGAAAGTTCTACCCCTAGAACTCCATGTACTCCCCACCCTCTATGAAATAAAACAGTGGTTACCGAAAGTTGTTTCTACTCTCCGTGTCTTGTGCCACTCGTAATAACAGCGTTATGCTATTTGCAGAAGTCAACCTCTGGTAAAGAGACCGGCACGGCCAAGTACTGCGGTACGAGGGCACTGGGGAACCCCAGGTCTCGTAACTTCCACGAAAAACGCCAACCCGGAGCCTCATTGGAGTCGCCTAGCTCGACTGGCTTACCGAGCTAAGACAACTGCATTCGCTCCTCATAGCGACCAAGGTCCTCTGCATCCACGGCACAGCGACTCGAACGGCCAAATACCACGCTCAGGGACTGACACCCAGCCAAATACGAGCGACTAGGAAAAACTCCCAGTATGAGAGCGTGCCCAGGACTCGCCATGCGACTGATCCTTCGGGTCAGGCAGGAGCGACGCGCTTACTTTAAACACGCTTAGTCCTCACCTACCTTGGAGCTGCGACTAGAACCACCAAGTACCACGCTCGGGGACTCGGCTACCCGACCTCGTTTCGCGCACGGGAAAACGGTCAAGTAAAGAGCACCCATGGGAGTCGCCCTGTGACTGGCTCTCCGAGATCTGGCGAGTTGACCTCAATTCATTAAAAATTCGCAAACACATAACAAACGAGGTAAACCCCATAAAAAGGGCGGACGCGCTCGGGGATTCGCTCAATCAACCATCCAAAATAGCAAAACAAATGACAAAATAAAACGAGTTTCCTTTATAGCAGCACAAAGTTTTTCCAACTACAAGTAAAGTTTAATAGTCATCTCGTACTAACGCCCAAGGGCACGATACTTCTACTCCGCAGGTTCCGACGAAGACGCGCCACCGTCCCTGCGACTACGGATGAAGGGCATGTACGGGTTTGACGGGTACGTCGTCAGCTCGCCCGCCATCGCCGCTCGGAACGGCTGCTCGACCTTGAAGTCCCGATGCTTCGGCTCGGGATCATTAGGAGCGACAATCGTCTCCTGGTAGGGGAGGAGGTCGCCCATTGCCCAAACGCGATCGGAATACACCGCGGCCCGGTCCGTCAGCTTCAGCACCTCGGCAATCTCCACCAAGCCCGTTTACGAGGGGTTGCCGCTCGTGACATCGTCGAGGTCGAAATCCTCCGGGAAGTGGGCAAGCCCAAGGCTGAGCGTCGTCGCCGCCCCACGCCGGAAGGCCGACCGCGTCATGAACTCGACGACTGACGGAGCTTTCTCCAGGTAGCACTACACCTCAACAAGGTCGCTGGGGATCACCTCGATGGGCGATATCTCATGAAGATACGCTCGAAGGCAAGTCGTGGACAACACGGCCGAGTCGACCAGGGTGGTCACACATTGCCGCGCGTTGTACGACTGCGCCTCCTCCACGTTATCAGTAATCCGACCTGTGGATCAGAAGCGAGTAGTGAGCACACCAACGACATCACAATGCAGTTGTTGCAGGGAGAGGGGAGAAGAAGGAAGGTTTACCAATTAACGGTCGGCAGAGGCCCGTGATGAAGCTTTGAAGAGAAGAGAAGTAGTTTTGCAACCCAGAAACGAGCGCGTCAGACACTTTCCGCTCTTCAGCGGCAGACGTAACAGCAGCTTTCGCTCGCCCTTCCGCCAAGCTCGCCTCCGCCCTCGCTTCCTTGAGCTCATGCTCCAGGTCAGCGACTCGCTTTTCAGCCGTGCTCAAAGAGGACTGAGCCACCATCAGGTCACCCACCGGGACAAGGCCTCGGCGGGCCTCCTTCACCTCGGCTGCAACTTCCTGAAGCCCCTTGTTTGTCTCTTGGACGGCAACGAGCTCCTTCTCCAAGCGACACTGCGCAGCAAGCCGCTCGGCCGACTCGCGCTGCAAGCCCTGCGCACACACCACAACGTCAACAACAATGAAATTCCTAAGTGCCCACCCGCTGAAATTCAGCGACCCAGGCACTCGGGAACTGGACAATGAAATTCCGAAGTGCCCACCCGCTGAAATTCAGCGACTAGGCACTCGGGGACTGGACGATATAAAAACATAAAGAATCCTTGAAATTCAGTGGCCCGATCCTCGGGGACTGGACATAACTGGATGGCAGCGCCTAGCATGTCGTGAGGCTCCAGCGCATCCACAGATGCAAGGACGACCGGAGTGTGGCCGCGACGTTGCTCAACCTCCACCTCGGCGACCCTAGGCATCCGGCTCGTTGGCGCCAAACCACTCGATGCGGCCGCCTTCGCCATGAAGCGAGGTGATGGGGATATGCCTACCGGGGTATACCTAGCAGGACGTTCCCGATTGGCCCAGGAACTGGCGAGTGGGCCTGCAAGACGGCGACTGGATCAAGGCCCGGTGTGGATCCAAGCGATCGGAAGTCAAGGCCCAAAGTAGTAGATAGGCCCAGTCGGATTAGGTTGATCAAGTACCGAAGCCTTAACTGATTCGGTTGAGATATGTAAACCCTAGGGGGAGGTAAGTCTATATAAACCTCCCTACAGGGCGTGTAGAGATACGTTCCATCATACACCCAAGCGAATCGCCGCCTAGCCGCCGAGCTCTCCCCATTGTACCACCATCATAATACAATCTAGCAGGAGTAGGTCTTTACCCTCCGGGGGGGCGAACCTGGGTAAAACCTTGTGTCTCCGCCCTCATCTCGCACCGCAGATGGCTGGCCGCCCTTGCCCCTCGTTCTACTACTCGCTGCCGATTGCAGGATCTGCCGTGTCCATCCCCACGATAGTGGCGCCCATCGTGGGGCCTGGCCGGTGTGGCCGGTGTTCTGCGGTGAAATACAATCTGCCCATCAACAAGACGGTCGCCACCGGCCGCATGATAGCGATCGGCGAGATGCTCTAGATCTTGCCGAGCAGCTACGTCCCGGCGGCACGACCCGTCACGCACAACATGATCCTGCCGGTCGTCACGATCAGCCTCTTCGTCGGCCTCACCGACGTCATCATCTCGGAGGATTCGGCTCGCATCCGCGAGTCGCCGCCACGCGATCGGCTCTCCGAGAGCCAAGTCCGCACGATCCATCGCCTCGCCTCCGAGTGCAACTCGGCCCACAGCAACGTGGCCGAAAACTCCGCGGCCGCAGAAGACGCGGCCCTCAATGACGACGCCGACTCGGCGACCCCGGCATCACTCGCCGGATCCATCACCGCGGCTTCACCCGCGGGCTCCATCACCCAGGTCTCCAAGATGGGAGACTTCGAGGATCCCTCCATCCTTGGGGTCTTCGACTTCGACTCCAGGTCGGAAAACTCCGCCGATCTCCGCGACGGGACCGGTCGCCACGCCGCGACCTACATGGCGACCGGCACCGATCCACCGGAGGACCCCTTCTCCACCCCGATCCCTCCTAACGCCACGGCAACGGAGGTCGAGGAACTCCGCCTAAAACTAGCAGAGGCAGTCCGCAAGGAGCAAGCCGAGCGCGAAAAATTTCGCCTCGAGCAGGTGACAGCACAGGAGCTGTCACGTTACCACCAGCAACGAATCAGGTCGCGCCTGAACCCCACCGTTCAGGGTCGCGCCCTGAACTTCGACGACGAGAATGACCCGGCCCACGTGGCCGAGCGCGCGATCTGCGATAACGCGCCGCCAGGAGGAAGCGCCCGGCCCCCACGAGGGTCGATGGCGATGGGCGCCCCACCTCCACCCAACCGCACACCCCCCAGGGATCAGCCGCGGATAGTAGTCTCCTCACGGGATCCCACTGTTCTCCACCCCGATGGACAACCTCGTGGCGGGCCGAGCAGCAGCTGACAACATCACGGCCACTAGCGACGGCGCCCTACAGATCCAGTATGTCAGGGCCCTGCTCGAAAAGGCCGTCGAGCATCAAAACGCAGGCGCCGACTCGCAGGGTCGAGTGTACTCGCGTTCTTCGGGAAGCAGAGCGGCCTCAAGCGGCCGCCCAATGGCGGCAAACACCCTCAACTGCCCGCCACCAGAGCCACTGCAGCTCCAACCCCGACCCGCGAACGCGGCACTCTCCACCAACGACCCCAGGCCAGCGACCAACTTCGTCGCCGCCAACGGTCAACCCATCGACGCCCGCACCCACATCATCAACAACCAAAGCTGGCGCGCATGTCAGCCCGACGACCTGCGACACACCCTAACCAATCGCCGCGACGGCGAGCCGATGGGGTCGCTAAGTCGACTCGGGCCCAGGTGCTTCGGACCAATGATCCGAGGCGAGAAATACCCGGCGAACTTCAAGGCGCCGAAGGAGATAGAAAAGTACGACCCTTTGTATGACCCCTCCGTGTGGCTCGATACATACCTCATGGCGATGGGGATCGCGGGCCACACCGACCTGCTAGCCGCCCGTTACCTCCCCTTGATGATGGAGGGGACGTGCAGGCAGTGGATCAACACCCTCCCCCAGGATAGCATCGACTCCTGGGAGGAGATGCGCGACGCCTTCGTCAGACACTTCGAGTGCTCCTACACCCGCGCCACCACCATCGAGGACCTGGAGCGATGCGTCCAGGGACCCCGCGAGTCGACCCGCAACTGGGTCCAGCGGTGGCAAGAACTATCGTACAACGCGGTCGGCATTCACCCGGACACCGCGATCCATTGCTTCAAGACCTCGTGCTGCTACGAGCCCTTGGTCGCCAAGCTCAAGCGACATTCTCGCACACTCGACAACATACCGGACTTCCTCGAGATCGCCAAACGGTGCGCGGAGGAAGATCCAAACCAGGAAACCGACGACGAGTCGGGAGGTCAACGCCGCACGAGCGGCAACGACAACGGACGACGGTCCGACCTACGCTACAGCAACACTCACCTCACCGGCAAGCGCTGCAGTGACGGGCGAGTCGACTTCGTCGCCAACGTCGGGCACGCACAACGCGAGTCCAAGAGCTTCCGCCGCGACGGAGGACAACGCCGCGACGGCGGCAACTACAAGGCCAAGCCAATATTCGACCCCGCGGCCCTCCTTAACCAACCTTGTGCGTTTCATAGCAGGGAAGGGAAACCCGCAACGCTCACGACCGCCGACTGCCACACTCTCAGGGAGATTGAGAAGGCACGGCGAGCACGAGAGGACCCCGACAAGAACCCGCCAAACGGCAGAAAATTCGGCAACGTGGCCGGCTCACTCCATACCTTCACAGGCTTCAAAACGAAGCGCGAAAATAAGGTCATCACCCGCGCCATCGCCGTCAACGCGGTGGCCTGTGGACGCTCCCGCCTCAACCGGTCGGAGCAGCCCATCACCGGAGCCGCCAGACCACTCACCACGCATCGAGTACCCAGTCGAGTCGCCCGTGGTCAAGCCTAAGGTGGGCGACCATCGCTCCCCAAGACATTGATGGACGGTGGCAGCTCCATCAACATCCTGCACCGACACCTTCAGCGGCTGCGGCTCCGTAGTCGGCGATCGAGACGACCCACACCACGCCCACGACATCGCCCCGGTCGGAAGGCGTACCCGATCGGCAAGGTCACGCCGCCACCTTCACACCATCAAACTTCCGACCGAGCGGATCGCCTTCGAGCTGGTACCCTTCGACAGCCCCTACCATCGGCCCTGGGGCCAGCGTCGCCAAGTTCATGGCCGCCACCACGCTGCATAATCGCGATGAAGATCCCCGGGCCGTGCGGCGTCATCACCATCAACGGCGACCCCGACATGGCCACCGAGTGCGAGGCCAAAGGAGCCAAGCTCGCAGACGCCGTCATCGCGGAAGAGGCCAACCACGCCGATGAGCTCGCCAAGTACGCGAGCAGGGTCAACAACAACGACCCCACCATACTCAAGAAGCCCAACTCGTAGGGTGCAAACACCTCAGCCTTCGAGGCAACGACGCACACCCGCACCGTCGAGCTGGTCCCAGGCGACTCCAGCCAGACGGTGATGATCGGGACGGGCATGAGCCTAGCCTAGGAATCCGCGCTCATCGAGTTCCTCTATGAGAACAGGGACATCTTCGCATGGAAGCCCTTTGACATGCCCGGTGTCCCTAGGGAACTCGCTGAGCACAAACTAAACGCCGACCCCAAAGTGCGACCCGTTAAGCAGTCGCTGCAGCCCTTCAATGAAGAGCGCCGCCGAGCTATCGCCGAGGAGGTGGAGCGTCTACTCGTTGCTGGCTTCATCCGGCCAATCAAGTACTCCAAGTGGCTGGCAAACCCAGTACTGGTCGATAAGAAGAACGAGACCTGGAGGATGTGTATCGACTACACAAATTTAAACAGCGCCTGCCCAAAGGAGCAGTTCGTCCTCCCGCGGATCGACCAAATAATCGACTCCACCGTGGGCTCGGAGTCGCTGTGTTTCCTCGACGCCTACTCTGGGTAACACCAGATCAAAATGGCTATTGAGGACGAGGAGAAGACGGCGTTCATCACGCCATTCGGAGCCTTCTGCTACACCACCATGACCTTCGGCCTCAAAAACGCCGGGGCGACCTACCAGCGGTGCATGTAGGAGTGCCTCGCGAGCCAAATTGGCCGCAATATCCATGTTTACATCGACGACGTGGTCGTGAAATCCGCTCGCCAGGGCGATCTACTTGCCGACCTGGCGGAAACATTCTCCAACCTGCGGAAATACAAGATAAAACTCAACCCAGGCAAATGCACCTTCAGTGTACCAGATGGGCAACTACTGGCGTACGTCATCTCCAAGTGCGGGATCGAGGCGAACCCCACGAAGATCGACACGATCGCTCGACTCGGCAAACCCGAGTGCCTGCGCGACGTCTAGAAGCTTGCCGGCGAGTAGCGGCCCTCAGTCGCTTCATCCCCCACCTGGGCGAAAAGGCGATGCCCCTATACCACCTGATGCGCAAGAACCCCACCTTCCAGTGGGACAAGGAGGCGGACGACGCTCTCCGCGACCTCAAGAAGGTGCTACTCGCAGCACCATTACTCGCCGCCCCCGTCGACAAAGAACCCATGCTGGTCTCACGCCGCGCTTCCGGCCAGCCGTCAGCGCCATCATGGCCGTCGCCCGGATGAAGGAAAGGAGCCGTATAGCGGCGGTGTACTACATCGATGAGGTCCTTACCGAGTCACGCCAAATGATACCGCAGTAGACTATAAACTGGTAGCACTATCGCCATCTCCTTAGCACCGCTGCAGGATATCATCCGCGAACTGCGGAGGCGATCGGGCGAAGTCGCCAAGTGGCCGTCAAATCGGGCGTCCATAACATCAAGTACGAGCAACGAAAAGCGATCAAGTCGCAGGCTCTAGCGGACTTCATCGCCGACTGGGAAGAGGCCCAGCAGCCAGAAAAGCTGCCATACCTCCATTACTGGAGCCTGCACTTCGACGGCTCCAAGAACGCGGATGGCGCGGGAGCAGGGATCGTACTGACTTCACCAAAGGGCGACAAGCTCCGCTACGTCCTCTGCCTCGACTTCACCCCCTGCACCAACAACATGGCCGAGTACGAGGCACTACTCCACGACATGCGAGCAGCCAAGGAGATGAACGTCAACCGCCTACGCTGCTACGGAGACTCCGACCTCGTCGCTGGGAAAGTCGCCGGCACTTGCGACGCCGTCTCCCCCAAAATGGCGGCGTACAGCCAAGCAGTAGACAAGCTGGGGGGACACTTCGCAGGCTACTCCGTCGAGTGGATCGACAGGTGGAAGAACGAGGAGGCTGACGCACTTTTTCGCATCGGCTCGACTCGCGCCACCCGCCGGCGTCTTCCTTGACACGATCACCAAACCGTCAGTCTCACCCCCAAGGGAGATCGACATCGGAGTCCCGCTACAGCCAGAGGCGGCCCTGGTCGCACTCGTCACCGAGCCAGACGACTGGACCAGGCCCTACGTCGCCTACCTAGAGGCTGGCACCTTGCCGGCAGACGAGACGGACGCCCGGATGATTGCACGCCGATGCAAATCCTTCACCATCATCGACGGCGAGCTCCACAAGCGCAGAGTGACCGGCGTGTTCCAATGCTGCGTCCGACCCGCCGAAGGACGCAAGATCCTCCACGACATCCACTCCGGCGACTGCGGCCACCACGCCGGCACCTGCTCTCTGGTTGCCAAGGCTATGCGACATGGCTTCTACTGGCCCACCGCACACGCCGATGCCGTCGACATCGTCCAGCGCGTACTGGTGCCGCACGCCAACCAGACACACGTGCCGAGCTCTGGCCAAGACAATCCCCATCACCTGGCCATTCGCCGTGTGGGGTATGGATATGGTAGGCCCCTTCAAAAAGGCCCCCTCCGGCTACACCCACCTTCTGGTCACGGTCGACAAATTCACAAAGTGGGTGGAGGCCAAGCCAGTCCGGAAATGCGACGGGAAGACCGCCACCAAGTTCTTACACGACCTCATATATCGCTACGGGTTCGCAAACAGCGTCATCACGGACAACGGCACCTACTTCGCCAAAGGAGCCATGTCCGAGTTCTGCGAGGAACACCACATCCGGCTCGACCTGGCGTCAGTCGCCCACCCGGAGTCCAACGGCCAAGCGGAACGGGCCAACCAGAGCATCCTCCACAGCCTGAAGCCGCGGCTCCAAGAACCACTCGAGCGCACCGCCGGGTGCTGGGTCGAGGAGCTACCCTCCGTCATCTGGGGCATCCGCACCTCAGTCAACAGATCGACAGGGTTCACCCCCTTCTTCATGGTGTACGGTGCCGAGGCAGTCATGCCCACCGACCTCGAGCATGACTCGCCGAGAGTCATCCACTACACGGAGGCTGCGAACGAACTCGCACGACAAGATGGAATCGATCAACTCGACGAGGCACGCGACCTAGCTCGCTCAGGCACCGCCATCTACCAACAAGGACTCCGCCGCTACCACAGCCGGCGGGTGAAAACTCGCACCTTCCAAGAAGGCGACCTGGTGCTGTGCCTCATCCAGGATAAGAAGGGCATGCACAAGATATCCCCCCCGTGGGAGGGACCATTCGCCATAGGGCGAGTACTCGGCAACGACGCCTACTACCTCATCGACGTCCGCGGGGACGGCAAACTCGACGTCAAGCGACCATGGAATGTAAACCTCCTACGGAAGTTCTACTCTTAGAACTGCACATATGTATCCTCCAGTCGCTATGAAATAAAAATATTGGCTATCGCAAATTGCATCTACTCTCCATGTCTTGTGCCACTCGCACTCATAATAACAGCGTCAAGCTAATTGCAGAATTCAACCTCTGGTACAGCGACCGGCACGGCCAAGTAGTGCGCTACAAGGGCACTGGGGTACCCCAGGTCTTGTAACGTCCACGAAAAACGCCTACCCGGAGCCCCATTGGAGTCGCCTTGCTCGACTGGCTCAACGAGCCAAGACGACTGCCTTCGCTTCTCACAGCGACCATGATCCTCCGCATCCTCGACATAGCGACTCGAACGGCCAAGTACCACGCTCGGGGACTGACGACCAGTTCAGCGCGAGCAGCTAGGGAAAACGCCAAGTATGAGAGCATGCCCAGGACTCGCCATGCGACTGACCCAATGGGCCAGATAGGATATGCCTACCGGGGTATACCCAGCAGGACGTTTCCTACTGGCCCTAGCCGTCAGCGAGTGGGCCTGCAGGACGGCGACTGGATCAAGACTTGGCATGGACTCAGGCGACTGGAAGCTGAAGGCCCAGAAGTGTAGCTAGGCCCAGTCGGACTAGGTCATAGAATCTCCGAATCCTTAACTAATTCGGTTATGATCTGTAAACCCTAGCAAGGTGAGTCTATATAAACCTCCCTAGAGGACGCATAGAGGATACGTTCCATCATACACCCAAGCAACTCGCCGCCTAGTCGTCGAGATCGCCCCATTGTACTCTCACCATAATACAATCTAGCAGGAGTAGGTCTTTACCCTCCGGGGGGCCTAACCTGGGTAAACCCTTGTGTCTCAGCCCTCATCTCGTGCCGCAGATGGCTGGCCGCCCTTTCCCCATGTTCTACTACTCGCTGCCGATTGCAGCATCTGTCGTGGTCATTCCCACGACATTGGTGCTAGTTCTAGTGCTATTCCTTATGATCTTTACAGGGAAATTATGCATGAAATTGGTCCTTGTGAGCTTGAGGACATTTATGTGGTTATTCACCTTGCTAATAGAGAGCAAGTTTTCCCCATTGGCATTGTAAGAGATGTGGGGGTCCTTTGTGGTAAGATTAAATATCCTGCTGATTTTCTAGTACTTGGTAAAGAAGCTAGTAAAACCTATCATATTATCTTTGGTAGACCCTTCCTGAATACTTGTGGGGCTATTATAGATTGTAGGGAAGGAAAAAGTTCTGACTAAGTTAGATGGAGAGTCTTATGAGTTTAATTTTTCCAAATTTTCCAAAACTCCTTATGAAAATGAACTGCCTAATGATGATTTCAGGGTTGAACAACTTTCTGCTATTTCTCTTGCTCCTAACAATGCCTTGCAGCAGTTTATGGAAGATCATGAAAGTGATGTCTTCATGAAGGAAAGAAATGAGATTGACGAGGTTTTCCTTCGTCAGCCGGAGCAACTTAAGCATAATCTACCTGTAGAAGACTTGGGAACCGCACTACAACCTAAAGGGGACCCTATTTTCGAATTAAAACCTTTACCTGATGATCTTAAATATGCTAATCTTGATGATAAGAAATTATATCCTGTTATTATTAGTTCTAAACTTTCAGGAAAGGAAGAAGAGAGGTTAGTAGAAATACTAAAGAAACACCGAGGAGCTATGGGTTATACTCTTGATGATTTAAAACGAATTTCTCCTACTATATGTTAGCATGCTATTAATATAGAGCCTGATGCAAAACCAGTTGTTGAGCACCAACGCCGTCTAAATCCTAATATGAAGGATGTGGTAAGACATGAGGTACTAAAACTGCTTGATGCTGGTATTATTTATCCTATTGCTGACAGTCAATGGGTTAGCCCTGTTCATTGTGTTCCAAAGAAAGGGGGAATAATTCTTGTGCCTAATGAAGATAATGAGCTTATACCAAAGAGTAGTGGTTGGGTATAGAATGTGCATTGATTTTATAAAGATTAATAAAGTTATTAAGAAAATTCATTATACTTTGCCCTTTATTGATCAAATGCTTGAAAGGTTGTCCAAAAAGACTCACTTTTGCTTTCTTGATGGTTATTTTGGGTTTTCTGAAATTGCTGTTAAAGAACAAGACCAAGAGAAAACTACTTTCACTTTCCCTTATGGTACTTATGCTTATAGGCGTATGCCTTTTGGTTTATGTAATGCTCCTGCTACCTTTTAGAGATGTATGTCTGCTATCTTTCATGGTTTTTATGAAGAAATTGTGGAGGTTTTCATGGACGATTTTTCCGTCTATGGAACTTCTTTTGATAACTGCTTGCACAACCTTGATAAAGTTTTGCAGAGATGTGAAGAAACCAACCTTGTTCTTAACTGGGAGAAATGCAATTTCATGGTTAATGAAGGGATTGTTCTTGGACAAAAGAGCTCTGAAAGAGGCATTGAAGTTGATAGAGCCAAAATTGAAGTAATTGAGAAGATGCCTTGTCCTAGAGATATCAAAGGTATTCGTAGTATCCTTGGTCATGCTGGTTTCTATAGGAGGTTTATTAAATATTTCTCCAAAATTTCAAAGCCCCTTACTAATCTTCTTCAAAAAGATGTACCTTTCATTTTTGATGATGATTGTAAGGAAGCTTTTGAAACTTTGAAGAAAGCTTTGATTACTGCTCCTATTGTTCAACCACCTGATTGGAGTTTACATTTTGAAATTATGTGTGATGCTAGTGATTTTGCTGTGGGTGTTGTCCTTGGACAACGTGTTGATAAGAAGTTGAATGTTATTCATTATGCTGGAAAGACTCTAGATGATTCTCAAAAGAATTATGCTACTACTGAAAAAGAGTTCTTAGTTGTAATATTTGCTTGCGATAAGTTTAGACCTTATATTGTTGATTCAAAGGTTACTATTCATACTGATCATGCTTCTATTAAGTACCTTATGACAAAAAAAAGATGCTAAGCCTAGGCTTATTAGGTGGGTGTTGATTTTGCAAGAGTTTGATCTGCATATTATGGATAGGAAAGGTGCTGATAATTTATCTCGTTTGGAAAACATTTCTTTTGACACATTGCCTATTAATGATAGTTTTCCAAACGAGCAGTTGGCTGCAATAAGGGTAAGTCCGCATGAGAGTCCTTGGTATGCTGATTATGCTAACTTTATTGTTTCCAAGTATTTGCCTCCAACTTTTACAGCTCAGCACAGAAGAAAATTCTTTTATGATCTAAGGCATTACTTTTGGGATGACCCACACTTATATAAGGAAGGAGTAGATGGTATTATGCGAAGATGTGTTCCGGAATTTGAACAACAAGAGATATTGAGAAAATGTCATGGCAGTGCTTATGGAGGACATCATGTAGGGGATAGGACTGCACAAAAAGTTTTACAATCTGGATTTTATTCGTCTACCCTTTTCAAAGATGCAAGGAAGTTTGTCTTATCATGTGATGAATGTCAACGAGTAGGTAACATTTCTAGACGCAATGAAATGCCTATGAATTATTCACTTGTTATTGAACCTTTTGATTGTTGGGGATTTGACTTTATGGGTCCTTTTCCCCCTTCAAAAGGGTACACTCATATTCTTGTTGTTGTCGACTATGTTACAAAGTGGGTAGAAGCCATACCTACAAATAGTGCTGATGGTAAGACCTCTTTGAAAATGCTTAAGGATGTTATTTTTCCTAGGTTCGGTGTGCATAGATATATCATAACTGATGGGGGCTCTCATTTTATTCATAGGGGTTTTAGAAAAACTCTCGCTAAGTATGATGTAAACCATAGAATTGCTTCATCTTATCACCCCTAAACCAGTGGGCAAGTAGAACTTTCCAATAGGGAAATTAAATCTATCTTGCAGAAGACTGTCAATAGATCTAGAAAAAATTGGGCTAAAAAGTTGAATGACGCTTTGTGGGCTTATAGAACTGCTTATAAAAATCCTATGGGGATGTCTCCTTACAAAATGGTCTATGGGAAAGCTTGTCACTTGCCTTCAGAATTAGAACACAAAGCTTATTGGGCAGTGAAAGAGTTGAATAGAGATTTTAAACTTGCTGGTGAGAAAAGATTGCTTGACATGAGTGCCTTAGATGAGTGGATAAGTGAAGCTTATGAAAACGCTAGACTCTTTAAGGAAAAAGTAAAAAGATGGCATGATAGGAGGATTCTCCAAAGGGAGTTCCATGTTGGCGAGAAAGTTCTTTTGTATAGGTGTCGTCTCAGATTTTTTGTAGCGAAACTACTCTCAAAATGGGAAGGACCTTTTGTTATTGAGGAAGTATATCGTTCAGGAGCTATCAAAATGTCTTCTTTGAAGGATGACACAACATATGTGGTGAATGGTTAAAGACTAAAACGTTATATTTATGGAGATTCTTATAATGAAGATGTTGATGTTATTCAAATGGTGACTCCAGAAGAATTTATTAGAAACCAAACACCAGAAACTGCAGAGTTCGTCTTTGAATAGGTAAAAGAGGTGAAAATAAGGTTCCTGAAATCCTAATCTTTTTATATTTTTTATGTTTTTTATACATAAGGGAAGTTACGAGACGGAACAGAGGAGGAACCGGAGGCCGGGGTGGCCAAACCCACCCCAAGCACAGGCCCACCTTGCCCCGCTCCTGGAGGGGGTGTGCCTCCCCCGATCTCCGTCTATGCCTCGTTTTCGTATCAAAACCTTCCTTATGCTTTGAAACTTCGTAATATATAACCCCCGGATTCCCCAAGGTTCTTGCATCAAGTTTTTGTTGTGTTTTTGTTTCGATCTGTTTCTGTCAGGCAAATTCTCAGTTTTGGAGATACAATGTCTTCCTCTGGATCACCCATGGAGGATTCCTCTGCGGATGTCCTCAAACCATACATGTATGAGTTGAAGATCCATACCAAGGAGTTGATTCTCAAAGATGGGAAGGTTCAGATGAAAGAAGTTCAAGGCCCCAAGGGAGAAGGAAGTCTGGAAGACAGGATGGAAGCATTGGAGCAGGAGTTTTTCAGGTACAAGAAGATGGTGGAACGCAAAGTGGATGTTATTCACAAGATAAGTTCAGAACTCATCGCCAAACACGAGGAGGAGGTGGCTGAGCTCTGAGAAGAAATCTTCTGGCTCCGTCATACCACCAACCAATTACAAGCATAGCTCTACGACATACAAAATCAAAACTGTCAGTACGAGGCTAGATTTGATCGTATAAGCTCTGCTGCTAGTTTCAGGATTGCGGATACAAGGACATCATTTTTGGATGGGGAACCTTTGCCTTGGAAGTTTTATGATGACAATAGAACACCACCACCACCAAAGAAGTAATTCGTAATCAGGTTTGGCATCCCCTTGGCTTGTTCCAAGCTTCGGGGTAGTGTCCTGGTATCACCATCATTGTCTTTTATCTTTTACCTTTTTAGTGGATTCAATCTTTGGTAGAGAGGTTATCTTATAGTTTGGTTTGCATGTGGCAGTATCTCTCCTTTAATTGATTATCTATGTATCCCTTGGTGTGAGTGCCTTTATGGAATATTAATGAGAAGTTTCATCTTTTACTTTTTGCACTTCTTATCTTAGTTTGCAATCTCTATTATATGATTGATCTTGTTGATCAGTATTTGCATCACTTTGGGAGCATCAAGTGGATCTAAATGGGTTTTGGAAAATCGAATTCTGATCAGTAGCAATACTTTTTGAGGTTTGAAAGAAAAAGAGAAAAAGCTTACAGGTATTTTTTATCATTTATCTTCTTTCTTGTTGGCTCATAAGCTTAGTATTATTTATTTAAGATCTTTTGTGTATTCAAGGAAGATTGCATGTTTGGATTTATTATTTGTATATTTTCTTGTTTCTTTCAATTCTCTTGCTTGCTACCCAGCTTTGATAGCCAAAAACCTGTTTTGAGAAGGCATACTTCTCATGTTTCCATTCCATTTGAACCAAAACCTTTGCCATTTGTGTCCACCATAAGTACCTAGTAGTTTTTGCTATTCCAAGCAAATTCTCAAGCTTCATCTATCTTTCAAACTAAAAAGTATTTTGTTATGTGAAAATTAGTTAGTAAAGCTCTCAGGAACTTGATGGAACACCTTATTTTCTTTCCCCTAATAGACTTGAACCATTGTGCCATCGAAGTTGTATATGCTTGCATCTATACGTTGGAATTAGCAGAACTGTGTTGTCACGGGGAACACTTTCAACATTGCACTTGTACCTTGTACATAGTTGATATCGTGCTCTTTTGTCTGTGGATGTCAACGGTGTGAAATAAAGAGGGAACTTGTAAGTCCATGGAGTCTATATTTTGTGTTAGAGAAACGCCTGGGCCGCTAGCCTAAGCCATGCCTAATCATGGTGGAAACTTGCAACATCACCATAATGAGCTATCTGTGAAGCATCCTCAATAAAAAGCTATGCACATAGTAAATAAAAAGATCGTCGAGATGCTCATTGTCTGCTTGCCTTGTCATTTTGGTTATGGGATAGCTCATGTACCATGTGCAAGGGGTACCCCGTTAGTGGTTCTCTATGATACGCATGTACTTACAATGACAAGAACTTACCAGTAACTGAAGTTGAGTAGCATGAGGAGTTGCCCTCATATTCAAGGGACATGAGATTGCCAACTTATATTTCATCAATCATATACTCCATATTTGTGCACTTTAACATTAAGAATCTCAAGATGCCTATGATAGGGGCAATGAGGGCTCAAATCTAGTAAGTACCATAATCTTTTGGAAGCTCTTTATGACTTGTAATCCCTGCTACCCTCTATGAAGGGACCTTTCTCCTATTTTCTAAGTTGAGTCAGTAAACCTACTTTCTCACTATCTCCAACAAGCTTTTGAGTTATTGTGTTGCAAGAATTCATATGGTGATTTATTCAATCATGTTCTTTATCTTCCTTGTTTGCATAAAACTCTTATCTATTGAGTATTACTTTGAAAGCCTTCATTGAAAAACTTTTTGAGCAAAGAGTGCTCCTGTTGTAAAACTTCTACAAAAAGCTTTTTGTGAAACTGTTTGCCAGCTGTTCTCTGACCAAGAACAAGAGTTTGCCAATTCCAATTATATTTATCTTTATGCATCTCTATTGTGACTCTTGTACTTGTTGCAAGCTAAGTTATATAATGGTGAGTTGCTTTCTTCCATGAGTTGTGTAATGGTAAGTGTGATGCTTCTTGTCTGTATTCTTTTATCGACACTTCACTCCATAAACCTATGGACATGCTTACTAAGCTCAGTTTTCGCTTGGGGACAAGCGAAGATCTAAGCTTGGGGGGAGTGAATACATCCAATTTGCATCACCATTATATATCATAATTTGCCTCTATTCGTTGATATAGGTCTTATTATGAGGTAATACTTATGTCTTTTCATCTATTTATGCATGTTGGATGATTCTTGGAGGATAGACTGCCGGAGTCTGGATTCTGATGGAAAAAGAGGTGTTTTGATGAAATTTCGCGAAGATCAGAAAAATACCTGAAAAATATGGGAAAATTATATTTTCCCACAAGACAGAGGAAGCCAGAAGGGGAGGCGAAGAAGGGCCACAGGGGGCCTACACCCCCTAGGCGTGGGCCCACCTTGCCCCGTGCCTAGGGCATGTGTGTGTTGGAGATATGCCCTAGAGGCAATAATAAATGTAGTTATTATTATATCTTTGTGTTTATGATAAATGTTTACATTCATGATATAACAGTATTAACAAGGAAACATTAATACTTGTGTGATTTGTAAACTAAATTAGAGTCCCTAGTAAAGCCTCTTCATAATACTAGCTTGTTGGTTAATAGATGATTGTGGTTTCCCTATCATGAACATTTAGATGTTATTAACAACGAGATCATATCATTAGGAGAATGGTATGATGGACATACTCCTATAGATAAGCGTAGCATAAAGATCAACTCATTTTAATAGTTCAATTGCTATATACTTTCTGATACATAGTAACCTAATTCCTTCGACCATGAGATCATGCTTATCACCATCACCGGAAGGATGCTTTGATGACATCAAACACCACACCATAACTGGGTGGCTATAAAGGTGGCACCGAGTGTTCAGAAAGTATGGGTTGAGACACATGAATCAAGAGTGGGATTTGTCCATCCATATGACGGATAGATACTCTGGGCCCTCTCGGTGGAATGTCATCTAATTAGCTTGCAAGCATGTGACTGGCTCACAAGGGATCACATATCATGGGAACGAGAAAAGAGTACTTATCAGTAACGAGGTTGAACTAGGTATGCAGAGATACCGACGATCAAGACCTCGGATAAGTAAACTATCGTGAGACAAAGGGAAATTGGTATCGTATGTAAGTGGTTCATTCGATCTGAAAGTAATCATAGAAATATGTGGGAGCCATATGAATTTCCCAATTCCTCTATTGGTTATTGATCGGAGAAGTGTCTCGATCATGTCCGCATAATTCACGAACCGTAGGGAGACACACTTAAGGATTCTATGTTGTTGAGTAGTTATGGAATGATGAGTAAGAGACCGAATGTTGTTCGGAGTCTCGGATAGGATCCGGGATATCATGAGGAGATCCGTAATGGTCCGGAGAATAAGATTCATATAAGGAAAGTCCTATTTCGGGGTTGGAGAATGGTTCCGGTGTTTTATCGGGAATGTTCTAGAAGGTTCCGAAATGTCCGGCACTCCGGAGGGGAAGGGTACATGAATGTGTCATTACAAGTTGGAATGGTTGCATCATGTACTAGGTGTCATCGCTGAGCAAAATAAAGGGATAAATCAAATCCTAGTTTGAAAAGTCAAACGCCAATTTGGAAAGTCAAACGGCAAGTTTGCTTGGTGGAGGGAGAGTAGGAAACCTACTTGGGGAGGAAGTCCCTCTCCCTCCACCGCCAGCCTTGGAAGCCGAGTTGGGGAGGGACTCCCTTCCCCTTGGCCGGACCCCTCCACCTATATAAGGAGGGGCAGGGCTGCCCCTCCAAGCACACACCTTGCACCCTCCAAACCCTAGCCCTAAGCCGTCGGCGCCACCACCTCCTACTGCTGCCGCCGCCTAGGGCAAACCCTAGCCGCCGACTTGGACTTCCCCAAGCCCTAGTCGTCGGCCTAGCCCTCTCTCCTTGGTGTGTCTAAACCCTAGATCACCGAGGCCTCTCTCATAGTTCACCATACTCGCTCCGGCTTAAGGCGGCCTCACGAGATCTCCCTCTACTTCCTGCATTACCACGTCAGGCCGGAATCGCGAGAGAGTGCTACAACCTCCGTTTCTTTGGAACAAGGGAGAGGAAGGTCTTCATCGAAAATCAACGGTGACCGATCATGCGAGAGCGCCTAACGCTGGGCGCCCGGAAGGATCGTCTACACGATCTTGAGATCGGCAAGAGTACGACTACATCACCCACGAGAATCCGCTCTCGTTAACCGCTTTGGAATCTTCGAGGGTGAGTTCTTCTATAGACTCGTTGCTACAATCTAGTAGATAGATCTTGGCTTGTTTGTTTGCATGCGGTAGAAATTTTTTGTTTTCCATGCTACGAACCCCTACAGTGGTATCAGAGTCGTGTCTATATGTAGATCTGTTGCACGAGTAGAACACAATGGTCATTGTGGGCGGTGGTGCTTTTATTATCAATTGCTTCTTGTGTACTTTGCATCTTGCGGTATGATGGGACGAAGCGACCCGGGCTAACCTTACATGACATCGTTCATGAGACTTGCTCCACGCTAAACATGCAACTTGTATTGCATAAGTGGTTTTGCGGGTGTCTGTCTCTCCCATTATAGTAAGATCCAATTTACAACGGGCACTTAATAGTTCCAGCATCAACGTTGTGGTTCTTGTTCGTAAGTTAGATCAACACTTATTGAAATCCCTAGACCACGAAAAATATGCAAACAAAATTAGGGGCGTCTAACTTTGTTTTGCAGGGGTGTGCTGTGATGTGATATGGCCATGATTGTGATTATATTTTATGTATGCAATGTTCCTTATTGTAAGTTGGCAACCGGCAGGAGCCATATGGTTGTCTTTAATTTCTGTTAAGACCCGCGTGTCTATTCAGAGTAGTTGTAATGAAGATGGTGGACGACAACCATGGAGCGGCGTCATTGGCCTTGATGCAATGTCGGTGATGATGGAGATCATGTTCGTGCTTGAAGATGGATGATCGGAAGCACAAAGAAGAAAGGCCATATCATATCACATATTATGAATTGCATGTGATGTTAATCCTTTATGCATCTTGTATTGCTTAGTTAACGATGGTAGCATTATAAGATGATCCCTCAAGCACACAAATTTCAAGTTTTAAAGTGTTCATCCTCAGTTAGCACCGTTGCTAAAGCTTGTTGTTTCGAAGCACCACGTGATGATCGGGTGTGTTAGATTCTGCAAGTGTATACAACGTGAGCAAGCCAGTTTTGCTCATGCAGAAGCTAAGGTTTGATCTTGACGAGCCTAGCATGTACAGACATGGTCTCGGAACACGGATCACCGAAAGGTAAAGCATGAATCATATAGAAGATATGATGAACATGTCGATTGTTCGCCATTGAAGCTATATCAACTCTCGTGATGATCGGTTTTGATGTGGTGGATTTGGTTCGTGTGATCACTAAAACAATGTGAGGGATATTGTTTTGAGTGGGAGTTCACCTAGATTAATTTAATTATTAATTAGAACTCAATTTGTCATAAACTTAGTCTAAACTATTGCAAATATGTTGTAGATCAATGGCGGCCCCTACCATCAATTTTAATGCGTTCCTAGAGAAAGAAAGGTTGAAAAACAATGGAAGCAACTTCGCGGATTGGTTCCGCAATTTGAGGATTGTCCTCAATGCTGGTAATTTGACCAATGTGATGGATGCATCGCTGGGTGACCCTAGCCATCGCTACCGATGAAGTAAAGACCTCACTCGGAAGAATCAAGACTCCAGCTCAAAGGTGCTATCTTGTATGGTTTGGAATGGAGCTTGTAAAAGGTTTGAGAATCAGACCCACATGATATTGTCCGTGAACTCAAAATGATATTTGAGGCTCACGCCAGCTTGAGAGTTATGAGGCTTCAAAAGTTCTTTAACCGCAAGATGGAAGAGGGCATCTGGCCATGAGCATGTGCTTAAGATGTCTGGGCACGCAAACAAACTCCAAAGTTTGGGTATAGTGATTCCTAATTCTTTGGGGATACATCGTGTCCTCCAATCACTGCCACCAAGTTACAAGAACTTTGTGATGAACTACAATATGCAAAACATGGACAAGACGTTACCAGAACTCTTCTCCATGTTGAAATCTGCAGAAGTGGAGATCAAGAAAGAGCACCAAGTGTTGTTGGTCAATAAGACCACCAAATTCAAGAAAGGAAAGTCTAAGCAAAATGGAAACTTCAAGAAGGGCGGTAAGAAAGTTGCCGCACCAGCGAAGAAGACTAGGGCTGAACCTAAGCCTGATACTGAGTGCTTTTACTGCAAGCAAGAGGGTCACTGGAAGCGGAATTGCCCAAAGTACTTGGCGGATTTGAAGAACGGCAACATCAAGAAGAAAGGTATATCCGATATACATGTTATTGATGTGTATCTCACTAGTACTCGTAGTAGTGCCTGGGTATTTGATACTGGTTCGGTTGCTCATATTTGTAACTCGAAACAGGTGCTGCAGAATAAACGGAAGCTAGCGAAGAACGAGGTGACGATGCGCGTTGGAAATGGATCAAAGGTTGATGTGATCGCGGTTGGCACGCTACCTCTTCATCTACCATCGGGATTAGTTTTATACTTAAATAATTGTTATTTGGTGCCTGCGTTGAGCATGAACATTATATCGGGATCTTGTTTATTGCGAGACGGTTACTTGTTTAAGTTCGAGAATAATGGTTGTTCGATTTATATGAGTAATATGTTTTATGCACATGCACCTTTGATAGATGGTCTATTCTTATTGAATCTTGATTGTAGTAATACACACATAAATAACATTAAGGCTAAACGTTTGAAATTGAGCGATAACTCGACCTATATGTGGCACTGTCGTCTTGGTCATATCGGAGTGAAGCGTATGAAGAAACCCCATTCCGATGGACTTCTTGAATCACTTGATTTCGAATCACTTGAAAGATGTGAAGCATGTCTGATGGGTAAAATGACTAAGACTCCATTTTCTGGTATGATGGAGCGAGCTACAGACTTATTGGAAATCATACATACCGATGTGTGTGGACCAATGAGTGTAGCATCGCGTGGTGGTTATCGTTATGTTCTTACCTTCACGGATGACTTGAGTAGATATGGGTATATCTATTTCATGAAACATAAGTCCGAAACTTTCGAGAAGTTTAAGGAATTTCAAAGTGAGGTAGAGAATCAACGTAACAAGAAGATTAAATTTCTACGTTCTGATCATGGAGGTGAATATCTAAGTTACGAGTTGGGCGAGCATTTGAAGAAATGCGGAATACTTTCACAATTCACACCGCCGGGAACACCACAGCGTAATGGTGTGTCCGAACATCGTAATCGAACTCTCTTAGATATGGTTCATTCTATGATGTCACTTGCAGATTTACCGCTATCATTTTGGGGTTATGCATTAGAAACAGCCGCATTCACTTTAAATAGGGCACCATCTAAATCCGTTGAAACGACACCGTATGAATTATGGTTTGGGAAGAAACTTAAATTGTCGTTGCTTAAAGTTTGGGGTTGCGAAGCCTATGTAAAGAAGTTACAGCCGGACAAGCTTGAACCCAAAGCGGAAAAATGCGTCTTCATAGGATACCCAAAGGAAACTATTGGGTATACCTTCTATCATAGATCCGAAGGAAAAATCTTCATTGCCAAGAATGGATCCTTTCTATAGAAAAATTTTCTCTCGAAAGAAGTGACTGGAAGGAAAGTAGAACTCTACGAGGTTGCTGAACCTTCTCTCGAACTTGCGAGTAGCGCAGCACCGGAAGAAGTTCCTGTGGCGCCTACACCAATAAGAGAGGAAGCTAATGATGATGATCATGAAACTTCGGTTGAAGTTGCTACAGAGCCTCGCAGGTCAACGAGAACTCGTACCACTCCTGATTGGTATGATCCCGTTATGAGTGTCATGTTGGTGGATAACACCGATGACCCTGCGACATATGAGGAAGCAATGATGAGCCCAGATTCCAATAAATGGCAAGAAGCCATGAAATCCGATATTGGATCCATGTACGAAAACCAAGTATGGACTTTGGTGGACTTACCGGATGGCAGGAAGGCTGTTGAGAACAAATGGATTTTCAAGAAGAAAACAAATGCTGATGGTAATGTAACTGTCTATAAAGCTCTATTTGTCGCAAAAGGGTTTCGACAAATTCAAGGAGTTGACTACGATGAGACTTTCTCACCAGTAGCGAAGCTAAAGTCTGTGAGGATTATGTTAGCAATCGCTGCATATTACGATTATGAAATATGGCAGATGGATGTCAAAACAGCGTTCCTCAATGGAGACATTGATGAAGAGTTGTATATGATGCAACCCAAAGGTTTTGTCGATCCTAAAGATGCTAACAAGGTATGCAAACTTCAAAGGTCCATATATGGATTGAAGCAAGCATCCCGAAGTTGGAATCAACGTTTTGATAAGGTAATCAAAAGTTTTGGTTTTATACAAACTTATGGAGAAGCTTGTATTTACAAGAAAGTGAGTGGGAGCTCAGAGCATTCTTAATACTATATGTAGATGACATATTGTTGATTGGGAATGATGTAGACCTTCTTAATAGTGTCAAGGAATATTTGAATAATAGTTTTTCAATGAAAGATCTTGGCGAAGCAGCTTACATATTAGGCATAAAGATTTATAGAGATAGATCAAGACGCCTAATATCATTGTCACAAAGTACATATTTGGACAAAGTTCTAAAGAGGTTTGGAATGGAAGATAGCAAGAAAGGGTTCTTGCCCATGTTGCCCAATACGACCTTGAGTAAAACTCAAAGTCCAGCAACGACAGAAGATAGAGAAAGGATGAGTAAGACTCCCTATGCCTCTTCCATAGGATCTCTAATGTATGCCATGCTATGTACTAGACCCGACATTGCATATGTTGTTAGTTTAACTAGCAGATATCAAAGTGATCCAGGAGTGGATCATTGGACAGTGTTCAAAAACATCCTTAAGTACTTGATAAGAACTAAGGATATGGTTCTTTCTTATGGAGGTGATGAACATCTCGTTGTTAATGATTACACCGATGCTAGTTGGAACACCGATCCGGATGATTCTAAATCACAATCTGGATACGTATTTGTTTTTAATGGTGCAGCAGTTAGTTGGAGGAGTGCAAAGCAAAGCATTGTGGCGAGATCTTCAACTGAATCGGAATACATAGTTGCTTCGGAGGCTTCACAAGAAGCGATATGGATGAAGGAGTTCATTACAGAGCTCGGTGTGGTTCCAAGTGCGTTGGACCTAATGTCTATCTATTGTGATAACATGGGCGCCATAGCCAATGCGCAAGAACCAAGGTCACACAAGAAGCTGAAGCACATCAAGCTACGTTTTCACGCTATTCGAGAACATGTCCAAGATGGTGACATAAAGATTTTCAAAGTACACACAGATCTTAATGTGGCGGATCCATTGACTAAACCTCTCCCGAGGGCAAAACTTGACCAACACCAAACTGCCATGGGTGTTCGGTATATTACCATGTAATCTAGATTAGTTGACTCTAGTGCAAGTGGGAGACTGTTGGAGATATTCCCTAGAGGCAATAATAAATGTAGTTATTATTATATATTTGTGTTTATGATAAATGTTTACATTCATGCTATAACAGTATTAACAAGGAAACATTAATACTTGTGTGATTTGTAAACTAAATTAGAGTCCCTAGTAAAGCCTCTTCATAATACTAGCTTTTTTGTTAATAGATGATTGTGGTTTCCCTATCATGAACATTGAGATGTTATTAACAACAAGATCATATCATTAGGAGAATGGTATGATGGACATACTCCTATAGATAAGCATAGCATAAAGATCAAGTCATTTTAATAGTTGAATTGCTATATGATTTCTGATATATAGTAACCTAATTCCTTCGACCATGAGATCATGCTTATCACCATCACCGGAAGGATGCTTTGATGAAATCAAACACCACACCGTAACTGGGTGGCTATAAAGGTGGCATTGAGTGTTCAGGAAGTATGGGTTGAGACACATGAATCAAGAGTGGGATTTGTCCATCCATATGACGGATAGATATACTCTGGGCCCTCTCGGTGGCACACAAGGTATCACATATCACGGGTACGAGAAAAGAGTACTTATCAGTAACAAGGTTGAACTAGGTATGCAGAGATACCGACGATCAAGACCTCGGATAAGTAAACTATCGTGAGACAAAGGGAAATTGGTATCGTATGTAAGTGGTTCATTCGATCGCAAAGTAATCGTAGAAATATGTGGGAGCCATATGAATTTCCAGATTCCTCTATTGGTTATTGATCGGAGAAGTGTCTCGATCATGTCCGCATAATTCACGAACCGTAGGGAGACACACTTAAGGATTCGATGTTGTTGAGTAGTTATGGAATGATGAGTAAGAGACCGAATGTTGTTCGGAGTCTTGGATAGGATCCGGGATATCACAAGGAGATCCGGAATGGTCCGGAGAATAAGATTCATATAAGGAAAGTCCTATTTCGGGGTTGGAGAATGGTTCCGGTGTTTTTATCGGGAATGTTCTAGAAGGTTCCGGAATGTCCGGCACTCCAGAGAGGAAGGGTACATGAATGTGTCATTACAAGTTGTAATGGTTGCATCATGTACTAGGTGTCATCGCTGAGCAAAATAAAGGGATAAATCAAATCCTAGTTTGAAAAGTCAAACGCCAATTTGAAAAGTCAAACGGCGAGTTTGCTTGGTGGAGGGAGAGTAGGAAACCTACTTGGGGAGGAAGTCCCTCTCCCTCCACCGCCGGCCTTGGAAGCCGAGTTGGGGAGGGACTCCCCTCCCCTTGGCCGGCCCCCTCCACCTAAATAAGGAGGGACAGGGCTGCCCCTCCAAGCACACACCTTGCACCCTCCAAACCCTAGCCCTAAGCCGCCGGCGCCACCACCTCCTGCTGCTGCCGCCGCCTAGGGCAAACCCTAGCCGCCGACTTGGACTTCCCCAAGCCCTAGTCGTCGGCCTAGCCCTCTCTCCTTGGTGTGTCTAAACCCTAGATCACCGAGGCCTCTCTCATAGTTCACCATACTCGCTCCGGCTTAAGGCGAAGCCCTGCGAGATCTCCCCTCTATTTCCGGTACCACGCCGTCGTGCTGCCGGAATCGCGAGGAGAGTGCTACAACCTCCGCTGCCTGCTGGAACGTGTTAGGATTCTCGTGGGAGAGGAAGCTCTTCATCGAGTACCGAACGTGTGACCGACTGTGGGAGCGCTGCCGGAACGCGGCGCCAGAAGGATCGTCTACACGATCTTGAGATCGGCAAGAGTACGACTACATCACCCACGAGAATCCGCTCTCGTTAACCGCTTTGGAATCTTCGAGGGTGAGTTCTTCTATCGACTTGTTGCTACAATCTAGTAGATAGATCTTGGCTTGTTTGTTTGCATGCGGTAGAAATTTTTGTTTTCCATGCTACGAACCCGTACAGTGTGGCCCACCTGGCTGGCCTCCGACTCCGCCCTCTCGCCTATATCTTCCTTACGGAACCCTAACACTAGGGGGCAACCATAGATAGATTTCCGCCTCCTGGTGGAAAACAGAGAGAGAAGATCTCTCGCGCATGATTTCTGCCAGGGAAATTCCTTCCCGGAGAGGGGAGATCGTCGCCATCAACACCGTCATCAAGCTAGGATTCATCGGGATCATCATCATTAGCCACACCATCATCTCCACCAGCACCATCATCACCACTCCGTCCCGCTGTAACAATTGTGTTGGATATTTCTTTTGTTCTTAGGGGAAACTTTCCCGGTGTTAATTACTATTGTAGTTGAGCTTGTGAGTGGAATCATTGGATTATTGTTTATGTTCAGTTTGTTATACATCACCATATCATCTTTGATCTTGATCCATATGATGTCTTGTGAGTAGTTCGTCTAGTTCTTGAGGACATGGGAGAAGTCATGTTGTTATTAGTGGATTTGTGTTGAGTTATTATTCAATGGTTTAGTATTTAAGTTGTGGTGCTATTCTTCTAGTGGTGTCATGTGAACGTCGACTACATGATACTTCACCATTTATGGGCCTAGGGGAATGCATTGTGTATTTGGCTACTAATTGTGGGGTTGCCGGAGTGACAGAAGCCTGAATCCCTGTTAGGACACCTTTGCACAAGGCAGCGTAGGATCTCAGAGTTTAAGGTTGTGGTTAGGTTTATATCTTAATTACTTTCCTATAGTTGCAGATGCTTGCAGGGGGTTTAATCACAAGTATGTATTAGTCCAAGTAAGGTCGGTACATTAGCACAAGTTTACCCACACAACACTTACAACACCAAAGAAGAGTACTCATCTATATGAAGCGAAAGCACTTGACAGAATTCCCATGTGTCCTTGAGAACGTTTGGTCCTTATAAATATTTCCACCAGCTTGTCCTTTGCTAAGAAAGGATTTGGCCACTTGCTGCATTTGTTTTTTATTACTTGCACTTTGTTTTGTTGCTTTATCAGAAAACCCCTAAAAATCCGTTTGCTAAGTATTTGCAGATAGTTCTTGCTCCATACCACTAGTCAACACCTTCTGCTCCTCGTTGGGATCGACACTCCTATTTATCGAAAGTACTGTGATACACCCCCTATACTTATGGGTCATCAGTGAGACCCTGGCGCATGGCTCAATAGGATTGATAGGAAACCCATACCAACAAGTTGCAACTTCTTTTCCGGAAGCTCATTCGAAAAGAACTCTAAGGTTAAGCGTTCTTGGCCTAGATCAATTATAGGATGGCTGACCGAGCGGGAAGTGGGTACCGGGTGCTCACGAGTGAGGACAAAGTGCGCAGAAAAGATTAGTGTTGGTATGTGGTGTTAGTCTAGAGATCCTATTAAGCTGCTAGAAGTGACAGCCGTCGGTCCGGAGTGACCGGGAGTGTTACATAATCAATCTGACATAGTAATCTTAATATCCATCGGATCCCCGCAAAAACAACATGCATGATTACAAATAGATGATCTTGATCATGATCGGAGCTCACAATATCTAAACATGGTAGCACAAAGGAGGAGAAATAATCATCTAGCTATTACATGGACCCATAGTCCAAGGTGGAACTACTCACGCATCATACCGGAGCATGGCATGGTGATGAAGAAGGCCTCCGGGAAGATCTCCCCTCCGACAGGTTGCCGGGAAGAACTTCAGATCCCCCCGATCTAGGGACGATGGTAGCGGCGACTACAGACTGTTTCATGAAAGATTGATCGGGTACTTAGGGTTTTGGTATCGGGGGCTTCTTATAGGCGAAGAGGCGAGGCAGGGGGCACCCAGGGTGGCCGCACCCCCCAGGCGCGGGCCAGGCCTGGCCGCGCGGCCAGGGGTGTGGCCCCCTGGTGGCTCCCCTCCGTCTCGTATTCTGGCTCTGTGTTCCCCACGGTAAAATATTGACTTTGGCTTTGCTCCCGTCCAATTCCGAGAATATTGATTTTTGCCTTTTCTGAAACCAAAAACAGAAGAAAACATGCAACTGGCACTGTGGCATCTTGTTAATAGGTTAGTCCAGAAAACATATAAAAATACCTCAAAGTATAGATAAAACAAAGCAAAGTAGATACTAAACAAGAATAGGACATCAAAAATTATAGATACGTTTTCAACGTATCACCTAGCTAGGTTGTTTAGGTCGGAGGTGGAGAGTAGGCTTTGTGCTGAGGAGCTGTGACAGCATAACCTTGCCGTTCTAGGGTGTTGTAACCTTCCGTTGGCAGCTTTTTTTTGTGTTTGGTACCTCCCGAGGTGTATCCTAGAAAAAAATGATAAACACCAGACGACGAAGCGTGCAAATACTTAGGCAGAACAGACACTGACAACAGCCGAGGAAGCGTTGATGAAGTTGCACATGGAGCTGGCAAGCCGCTGCGGCGCTGCCATGCTGACGACCCAGAGACCCTCCCTATTTTGGATGTGCATCAGTAGATGGAAAATGTGATCCGCCCGCGGCATCCTTCACCGTACAGTTTTTGCATTTACGGTATGGTTTGTGAGTTCATTTGATTGTGTGTTTGATAAGTTAGAGATTCTACAGAAAGGCAGTAGTTTAAGTAGGATAATTATACATACTCCCTCCCCTCAAAATAGATGTCTCGAATTTGTTAAAACTTAGATGAATCTAGACACTATTTAGTATATAGATTTATCTAAAATTTAGAAAACCTAAGACATCTACTCTGGGACGGAGGAAGTATTTGTCTAGTGCATATTCAATATTAGAACATACCGAATGTTCTTGTTCCTTAGGACCGTTTGTAGGTTCATAATATGATATCATACAAGAGATCTTTGTTATACTTGGAGTTGACAGGTTGGTAATTTTGTGCCAAATTTTTTGCTTCACCAGCTCTATTGCTTCCGGATTTTTTGGCCCGCTTAATCTGATTGCGCGGATCAATTTTTGTTTCTTCTTTCAAAAAAAAGAAGTTGAATTTAGTGTGTCTTCTAATAATAATATTGTATAAGTTTTGCTTATATTTAACTCCGATGTTTGTTTTGTAAGCTGCAACATACTTACTTGGGTGGGAAAAGTTCCCTGTAGGCGTTTTTCTTCTCTAGCGCGGTAGCTGATTCTTCTTTTTTTTGTGGAGCTGACATCCTTAAGAAGAAGAAATTTCAGTATATTAGTTGAGCTTCGTTTAAAATTGCATGTCATCTAATTTCTTGTATATAGAAAATTAGGTACTGCACTATTTAAATAATTATTTACCTCTAACTCTGAAGCAGCGGTTTCTAATTTCCATTATGTATCTACTAGGGGGCACAGGTTCTGAATTTTTTTGGTATCGTGTGGTGCACTCTGTACAATTTCAGATAGACTGAGTGATGGAGATTTTTGTATTTGTTGGAGTCTTAGACTCTTAGAGCTGCTGGTGGACGCTACCATTGGATCAATGGGTTTGATTAATTCAGAGCTTGAGCAAGTTATGTTTTCAACATCAAGTGCATCCTGTGTAAAGTTGGTGACGTCTAAGCATGTTTTCCCCCACTGCCTCTCTAATGGCAGGTGGTACATAACCTGCTCTTTCTTTAGCATTTTCAACACCATCTTGTTCTCGGTGTTAAGTTCAATTGCATTAACAGAGAGTTTATACTTGTATGTACTGACAATGTTACTACACTGGCATATGTAAAAATGAAGAGATGGTTCTATCCATAAAAAATGACTCATTGAAATATAGAATTTTTTTGGCTAGGGCATCCTTGTACACATGGGCATTTAGGAAATATGTACGTGTTTCCATCAGGATATATCTTTTTCCAACAACTCCAAACATTGGAGTTATTATCCTTTGTAACAACCACTTTTTAGTAATAACATTTTCCCAACAAATTGACAATATTATTATTTACTTTCTACAGAATGAATTGAGTTTGCTAGCAAAGAGTCATTCACATGGGAAACCGAAGACAAAATCAGCATGTTTGTCGGTTTCTGTATAGGCAACATAGCACTACTAAGTTATTACAGTACAATAATACGAAAAATAAGAACCGACAAATCACATAAACTAGTACATAACATTACTAAGTTATCATGTTTAAAGAAAATATTATACATTTAGAATCAAAAAATCAATTTCCTTCGGGGCACAGTCAAGCAAGAAAATTAATCTTGTGTTGGCATATTTTTTCTGTTTTTGGGAAACATAAGTGTTCTTCACGTGGAGACACAATATGAAGGCGGAAATACATTTTATTGGACATCAGAAAAACTAAAGTAGGATACTCACAATAGTCTAAGACCAGTCTCAAGTTGATAGCAAGAGCGCCACCGTTAGATCTGACTTTCGAAAGCTCCCATACAATTTGTAGAGACTTATCAGCGGAGTCTTTCGAGAAATCAAAAACCTGAGAAAAAATGAACCGCTATAGAAACCACATCATGATTTAAAATAACGCACTAACTTGTCTCGTCCTTGAGATAAAAAAAACCTGAAAAAATGAATCGCTACAGCAATCACAACGTGATGTAAATTAATCCGCAAACTTGCATCAAACATCTGGAACAACTAGACTGTGTACATGTGCTTCATTGAGAAGCTCTAGGTATGTTCTGGTCAAAGCACTTCCAAATTGGCCACCACTTATAGAAATGATGAAGAATTCAAAACCCATGGGGAATTGATGCAGCATACCAGACGACAAAACCTAGGTAGAAAAAAAGAAAAAAATGCTAGGATCGATTAAAAAAGTAGTCTTTTTGTTGCATGTCACACGAGAGATGGCTCACCAGGTCGCTTGCCGGAATGGGCCGGGGAGAGAGCAGTTTGCCCGATTTTCACACATGTGTCACCCTCATTAGACGCCCGCTCGAATTTGGTTCCTAGCCATCATCTTGTTCGAGTCCAGCTCCTCGAAAACACTCAGCAGCCGCATATGGTGTCCGCATCTTATGCTACTTCATCTCCTCCAGCGGACCGTGTCCCCCGGATGGACGTCCTTTCCATCTGGTCAAAATTCAAATCAATTTACACCAATAATCGACATGATTTGAGATATCTAGCTTATGTTTTTTGGGACATTCCTAGAAACAAGTCGGAGCTACCTTTCTGATTTTGGGCACAGAAAACGGCGGTGGTCATTCATGTGCCTGTGGTGGCGGCGGTCGGCCATGGACTCCACTCGCCTCCTCGTCGATGCCGGCACCGCCGAACCTGGACACGCCACCTCTAGCCTGGGCTCCAACTTGCAGGCACTGAGGCTGACCTCCGCCACAGGCCTGGACCTAAGCCGGTGCATCCGGTGCGACCGCACAGGCCCCCGATCGATAGGGGCCCCACTCAGATATGTACATACAGATGCGCTACGCCCTTCCCTACGGAAAAACTATTGCTAAAGGTAAATAAAAGAATCGTCCGCATTGACTCTAGTCCTCGATTCCTCGTCTCAGCAGGCCTAGCCTCTCGCCTCCTCGTTCTCCTTACCATCTCCCCAATCACCGCCAACGATAGGGCGACTCTCTCCCGTCGAAATTTCTAGTAGTGTTTTGATAGAATTAATGGAGGGGGAGGAGATCATGATTCATTGGTTCCCAAGAAATCCATCCATGATTTGCAATAGTCAGTACAATCCTCTCCTATATATTCATCTAGGTTATATGTTCTTCTTCATCCTTCTTGATTTAATTAATTCTCCACTTCTCCTTCATTCCCAAATTCCCATAGGACTTTATAGATACAAAAGATTGAAGAAAGGGCACAGAGATAGGGGATCGGGAGTGACCCATCCCCTGACAGCAGCCTGCAGTGTAGGAATCTGTGCGGCGGTGGCAAGCGGCGGTGAGGAACGAGACAATCTTTAACTTTTAGCTTCCAGTTGCATTTATTCCAAAATAATTATTTCAGATTATTCCTCCGATCTAACTTAATTAGTTCGGATGTATCTAGTACTAAAATATGTCTAGATACATTAGAAATTCGATTCAAGTAATTTGGATTAGAGAATATTGATTCATGTAGTGTTTGTTTTTCTGCTTGTGTGCTAACTGCTAAGATGTCATCTAGAAAGTGTATATATAGTGGATATGTCAAATACTTCAATATCACAAGATGCATTGAGAAGGATCTGTTGGACCAGATTAATGTTAATAATATTAGCCTTGGATAAATGCAACTGATTTGTGAATTGAACATTGTCACCAATAAGCCATTGCCATACCCTGTCATGTAATCATTTTATTGAGAATTTAGAGAGAATTATGTGGCCGTCGAGCACGCTTGATGCCTCCTCGACGCTATCTGTCCGTCGAGCACGTTGAGCCACCGATGCCAGTGGGGCGGCTGCAGGGCAGTGGAGGAAGTGGTTGGGGAGGAGAAGAGCGACGCAAGCCCGGGTGGGGACTGTAGTGGAGTGGTGGGGGTGGTGTTGGAGGAGGTCGGGAGAGGTGGTGTATAGGGGAGAAAGATGGGACGACAGTGTTCCTAGGCAGTAGATAAATTGGCCAAAAATAAAAGGGAAGGTACTGTAGATAGGCAGTTACTATACCCGTTTCTACAGTAACCAGCATGAAGTGGACAGCCTCATAGCATGCTGTAAGGGTCCATTTTCATATATGTAGTTATTTCATTCCATTAACCAGATACCACAATAATATCGCTGCCTACAACCTTATTGTCACACCTGAGGCCTCCTTCTTTTCAGCTTCTTGGTCAGCTTCTTCCAGAAGCTACCCTCGACCAACTTCTCTCAGAATCTCATCTGCCAAAATCGTTATTTTTAAATTGATATTGAAAACTACTAGTTAAGAAGTTTGAACGAATTTTAAAGATGAGATTTTGGAAGAAGCTGGTCGAGGGTAGCTTCTCCCTGGCCAAGAAGCTGAAAAGAAGGGGACCTGATAATTCGTCAGTTAACATCGACACTTTTTTTCAGGGACTGTTATCAGCGACACCTGAATATTCAGAGTTTTAGTGTGACAAGTATTAGCAGGAGGTGAGCTGGTTGGTGCGTCGTATGTGTGAAAAGCCCAGGTTGGCCCATTAAGTGAGTGAGTGTGGTTGTTCAAACCTATAGATGAAGTACATTTGTTAACGTATCTCACCTTCTCTCACGATAGCGTGCCTGAGGCTTGCTTTTCCCCTCTCCTCTCCTATCCTTGCCGTCACTCCTCCACCTTGACTCCTTGACGCCTCCTTTCCCTTCCTCCTCTATTGGCTCGTCGGTCGGAGAAGGGGGAGAGGGGCTCCACGTTGTTGTCATCTTTGTCCTGTTAAAGACTTCATCCAAAATGTTTGGGGGGCAACTTGGGCAGCTTTGCCTTCCGAAGAAGTTTCAGAGATGGCATGTGCTTTGGCCTTGCGTGTCTCCAACATCTTGACGAGTTTGGTGTCTTTGTCCTCAATGGACAAAAAACTAAATTTGACGGTGTTGAAAGTTATTTCCATTAGTTCAGACTTTTTGGTTACATTGACTAGTGCATGCAATTCAATATGGTATCAGAGCAGGAGGTCCTATGATTAAATCCTGATCAACGCAAAAACTAAAAAAAATATTACGGCTCCCAAACATACGTCACAAACTCATAGTAGGTCAAAGGACAAAGATGAGTAAAATGCATCAACAGTCCCAGAAGTTCACGGCTATGTTTGAAACAGTCTTGAAACTTGCAAAATTCCTCAAATTGGTTCTCGAACTTGTCATCGATGTCCATAACGGTCCTAGATACGTATAAAATGACATGTCACCGGAGGTGGACCCGCCGCGGATGGCCTTTCCGTACAAGGATGAAGATTCATGCATGTTTTTACTAAAGTGTCGTTGCTCCGAAAAATACGTAATTCATATCGACGTGACATTTTTTTGTGAGGCTGAGCAACAAGGACAAATATTCAATAAAAGAGATGCAAATAGAAGGAAGCACACGTGTTTTAGATTTGTGAGCCTATGATCCTGGTTTAGACACAGGATAGGAAACCAGTATTTTACAATGTGGTAGACATTTTATCAGTTATCTAAATATGTTAGAATTAGGCAGTTCCAAACAGGTTCTTGTGCTTTGGCTAGTACAACGAGAACGAATAATCACACGAACCTTGTTTAATTAGTCTTCAATAAAATTCCTCTCTTTATTAATCCTATCCCTTTCTACTACAGAGACATAATTAAAGCCTCTTGCAGTCCATGCATGCAAAAATTATAAATATTCAAACTTCCGTTCAAAATGAAAAGTTGTGCAGACAACAAACAACGATGTTATATCCATGGAAGAAGTGCAATGTTGCTCTTGCTGAGCAAGCTATAATCAAGAAATGCTAATATTATAATCGGTGGCATTAGCGCGGCGCCCCCCCCCCCCCCCCCCCCCCCGATCCGAAGACACAAGAAAAAACCTAAAGAAGACCAAAAAAAAAAGAATAAAAAATGCCATGGAAAAATTAAAAATACCCAGACAACTTATGTTTGTGTATGCTCCGAGAGGCTAGGGAGGACATGTTTTTTACTTAGATTTTGGGTTAAATATTCAATGTATCCCTCTCCCAAATTAACCGAATCCCTTTGTATCATCTAAACAAAGCTAAGTCAGTTAATTTGGGACAGAGAGAGTACGCGAGTCCACGAACCTAGAATACAAGTGTTTAATGCGGTCTGCATATAATTGAGTAATAGGCCTATCAAAGATATTATTTTTGTCAACTCGGTTAGTCCTCTAAATGCCACACGAGATGGAACGTCAATAGAAATTGTTTGCAAGCGCGGAATGTTCTCTGTCAAAATAACATGTTTATTTCGAAGTCGAACTTCCGTACTATTACTATGCTTTTTTTTTTGTCTATACTAGGATGAAAAAAACAGAAGGCGAACTTTGGCGTGAAGAAGCCTTTTATGATGGCACTCGGGTCCACCTCCAATGCCACGTCATCACATACGTATCCAGGACCGTATATGGACATCGATAACAAGTTCGAGTACCATTTTGAGAAATTTTGCAAGTTTTAGGATTGTTCCGACATAGCCGTCAAGGACTGGGACTGCCGATGCATTTTACTCGACAAAGATGTAGGACGAGTGCTGAAATAAACTGTCTAGTCTTTTCTATTAGTTTGATTTTTTTTGATTGCATTGGCTAATACACGCAACACATCGATGTTGGCGTGTCTGAAACACGACAAGTCGCAAACCCGCTCCGACACCCCTATTAGTTTTTTTTTGGGAACACCCCTAATAGGTTGATCCATTGTTTTTGCCGGACGGTGTTTGAGACGGCTTAAGATGCTCTAAACAATCTCGAACAATAACTGTGAAATGTCTGAGTTAGTTTTCCCTTTCCGAAGGTAAATGCATGCGCGCGTTGATTTCATCCTAGAACCACCAGCATACCACCAAATTGCCTGCAGGCAGCTGGTTGCCGGTCAGGCGTTGGCGACTAGCGGTAGATAAGATAAATGCATGCGTTGTTTTCGCCATACAACCATCAGCATACCACCAAACCACCAACCATCATAATAGAAATCATTGTACTGTGACAAGAAGAGCACTAGAGTACTAGCAACTTTTGTAGCAGCCCGCGTGGCACGACTCACGACAGGAGTCAGGACAGTCAACTAGGCAGTAGCAACTTTTGGAGTAGCCCGCGTGGCACGACTAAACGAGTCACGAGTCGCGACAGGAGTGATCTGAGGACAGTGTCACTCCACCCACCTTTGTCCCTGACTCGCCACACGTGAAGCTGCTTCAGTAAAACGCCAAAAAGATCTCCCTCGAGGAATCGTCAATGGCTCCGGGTGATCATGCCGGCGCCGTGGACGGGCGGCTGGAGGCGCTGCTCTCCGGCGGCGGCGGGGCACGGCGCCTGGCGTCCGCGGCGGCGCTGGAGCTGCGGCTTCTTGCGCCCCTGGCCGCTCCGGCCGTTGTGGTGTACATGCTGATCATCATGATGTCTTCGGCGACTCAGATCTTCTGCGGCCAGCTCGGCAACGTCCAGCTCGCCGCCGCCTCCCTCGGCAACAACGGCATCCAGGTCTTCGCCTACGGCCTAATGGTACGTCGTCCCTCCATTTCCTTCGTCTTATAATGTACAGTCCCTAGCTACTACTAGTACGTACGTGGCGCGTGCCTAAAAGTACGTATACACGAGCCATGTCATGGCAGCTCGGGATGGGGAGCGCGGTGGAGACGCTGTGCGGGCAGGCGTACGGCGCGGATAAGCACGAGATGCTGGGCGTGTACCTGCAGCGCTCGACGGTGCTGCTCATGGCCACCGGCGTGCCTCTCGCCGTCATGTACGCCTTCTCGGAGCCGATCCTGCTGCTGCTCGGGCAGTCTCCGGAGATCGCCGGCGCCGCCGCCGAGTTCGCCTACGGCCTGATCCCGCAGATCTTCGCGTACGCGGCCAACTTCCCGATCCAGAAGTTCCTGCAGGCGCAGAGCATCGTGGCGCCCAGCGCCTACATCCTGGCGGCCAGCACGGCGCTGCACCTGGCGATGAGCTGGGTGGCCGTGTATAGGCTGGGGCTAGGCCTGCTGGGCGCGTCGCTCACGCTGAGCCTGACGTGGTGGGTCCTGGTGGCGGCGCAGTTCGTGTACATCCTGAAGAGCCCGAGGTGCAGGGAGACGTGGACCGGGTTCACGTGGGCCGCGTTCGCCGACCTGGCCGGGTTCGCCAAGCTGTCCGCCGCGTCCGCGGTGATGCTGGCGCTGGAGGTGTGGTACTTCCAGGTGCTCATCCTCCTCGCCGGCATGCTGCCAGACCCACAGATCGCGCTTGACTCACTCACCGTCTGGTACTAAATGAGAACGCATCCATCGATTGTTTTATCCTAAATACTATCTTTGGAGATTTTGTTTCTATATATATGACCATGCGTTTCGACTGCATGTTTTGCAGTACCTCAATACAGTCATGGGTGTTCATGATCTCCGTGGGCTTCAACGCTGCAGCCAGGTTGGTACATCGGCCTATCACTCCACAGTTTCCTCTCGTGCTGTCGCTAGCCGAGCTCGCATTAATTCGTGCGCCTCTAGAATTAAGTTTGATGAGTGTCGACGTTTTCGCCTGCAGTGTGAGGGTGGGCAATGAACTGGGCGCCGGGAACCCCAGGTCGGCGGCGTTCTCCGCGTGGATTGTCACCGCCATATCCGCACTCATAGCAGCTGTAGCCGGCGTTGTGGTCTTCCTGCTCAGGCACAAGCTCAGCTACCTATTCACCGGAGGCGAGGCCGTCTCCCGAGCGGTCGCCGATCTCTGCCCCCTGCTTTTCGCCACAATTGTGCTCTGCGGAATCCAGCCCGTGCTGTCAGGTGAGCTGGTGTGCTGCAATAGATTTGCTTCGTCCGGTTCCTAATTATTGGAAAGTTAGTTTTGGAGTAAAAACAGCTGTTCGTTAGTAGGCTTTGTGAGTTTCAGCTTCGTACTGTTAGCATAAACCCTGTTATTCACTTAGTGTGTCTGCAATTTTGTCATTTCTTCAGTTCCGTCAGTAGAATTAAAGTATGTGTGGTGAATTAGTGGGGATGTTGATCTAGATAGAGATTTCAGAGATCGACTTCTTTTGACCTGACTGGTGTTCTTTTTTTCACTGGGCTGATGAAGGTGTGGCTGTTGGCTGTGGGTGGCAAGCATTGGTGGCATACATCAACATTGGATGCTATTACTTCATTGGTGTGCCCCTTGGAGTGCTCCTCGGCTTCAAATTTGACTATGGAATCAAGGTACTGTTAATTTTCAAGCTACTAGCACTGCTTCCGGAGAATCTATTGTAAAATATCAGTTAATTACTCTTGCATGTGTGATGGGCTTGTCTTATGAACTTATGAACGAGCTTGCATTGCATCCAGGGACTGTGGGGAGGCATGATTGGAGGCACCCTTATCCAAACAGCTATCCTATTGTGGATCACATACAGAACTGATTGGAATAAAGAGGTAAGAGCAAGCCTTACGTTTGATTATCACGTTACCGACCGTCGCCGGTGTGTGCAGTGCAAAATGATTTCTGAATCTCACATGCCAAGGCAGAATCTAAATCATGCACCAACTCATTATTATAGGACAATCATTTCACCCAAAGTGCGCGCATGCTTGTCTGATCATTTTGATTGTTTAATTTGCCCTCTCTGGATTTGGCATAATAGTCACTAATTTGGTCAATTATTCCATCAAGTGCATGCTTCCTGATTATCTAGGTTAGGCTGTTTCGTTTATCCTCTCCGAATTTTGCGTTATAGATTAGCATATTTCTAAAAATTATGCATCTGAACGTAGGTCGAGGAAGCAAAGAGAAGATTAGACAGGTGGGACGATGCAAAGCAGCCTCTTCTCACTAACGTGCAGTGATGATGCCAGGCGAAGATTAAGTTTCAACACACTGCTAAACTAGGCAGGAAGATTGATCTTGGTCCAAATGCCAACTTATGCTCTACGTTTTCACATTGGTTTTAGGAAATGATCAGTATCACCTCGTCTGCGCTGCTAACTGCAATTCTTGTTGAGTCAGCTTCCAATGCACCTTCAGAATTCACATTCTATTCTGAATTCTCCTCACATAGGAATGCTCTCTTTAGACACTGCTTTACTATTTCTTGGTGATACAACTAGAGCACAAATACAAGAAAACCGGTAAGTGGACTTAGAGTACGTTTGTTTGGGCTGCAGCTACTGAGAAGCTGTTGTAACTAGTGGGTTCTTAGAAAGCAGCTGTAGGAGCTGCTGGAAGCAGAGATTTGATGTGTGGCATGAGTGCTTTTTTAGAGTGTTGCTGTTGTTTTAAGGATAAAATGTGTGGAATGCCTCTGAATGCTGAAGAAGTTTTATAAATGATGATTCAAAGTGAATTAGCTAATTATGACACTTTTTTAACAAAACTGACATGCTTAAGAGCTAAATTACCTCAAATAACATGTTTTTTTGCTAAAATAAAACAGGTTTTTTACCAAAATAATTTCAGTATGGCTTGTTAGGATTTTTGCTTTTGCTTTTGTCTTGTAAGTCAAAAAATTTGCTGCAGTTATTTTACAAGACTTCGCCGTATTATATGAAACATAGAACATCATATATATTCAAATATAATACGAGATTGTTGTGACATTTATATTACTCCCTCCGATCCATATTAATTTTCACTGGATTGGATGTATCAGCACTAAAACATGTCTACATACATCTATTTCTGTGATAAGTAATATGGATAGAAGGGAGTACAAGACTTCTCCGTATGACCCCAAAAGAGCTCCAAATTTCTCACGTCTAGACATATATTACAAGACTTCTCCATCAGAACCCAAAAGAGATAGAAGTTTTGTCATGTCTAAACACCTCCCCTTGCTGCAAACAAAGTATTAGCTATGTGTTCACAAGTGTTGTTCATGTTAACATGGTCCCCTTCAAAATAATTGCTTACATTGCCTTCTGACGTGGAAATAACATGCCCTAGAGGCATGTAGTTCTCATCATTATCGCATGGATATAAGTAGATCAAACAATTGACTATAAAGAATGAAGTTATGGAGTGCTAGATAGGCAACAATAATCCATGTCTGCTTCTCTAATGGGTAATTCGATATACCATGCAAGATGCTTCATTTCTGCTTCAGTACCCCAAATGCTCTCTCAATATCATTCCACAAAAATGAATGGGCATGGTTGACTATTTTTTGCTTCCCAATAGGCCCTCAAGCTAGTCTAAACTTAGGTAGATAATACTTGCTTCCTATATATGGTGAAAGATACCCATCCTGATCGGGATAATCCGAATCAACTAGATAGTACCTTCCTGAAAGAAACACAAGTTAGTGATAGCATATATGAAACAAATATGACCCAATGAATAGTGCACACGTCTAACATATACCTAGAGGAGGGTGAGGAAAATTCGCTTCAAACTTAAGCAATGTATCTTTGACTATTGGTATGTCGTGCATGGAACCTGGCCACCCTTCAACTATGGAGGTGAACCGCAAGTCAAAATCACAAACAACCATAACATTCTGTGTGGAATATCCAAGGCGGCCAACATGGTTGACCATATCAGAACCTATCACAATAACTAGTATGTGTGTCCCATCAATTGTTCCATTGAAATGAGGTGTAAATCTAGAGTCCCATAGCTTTTCATGCACTGCTAGGAATTCTAAATCAATAGGCTTGATGATATCTCATGCTAACTAATTCACACAGTATAGAACCTTGGCAAGCTTCCTATTGATGATCTCCTTGGATCTCTTGAATCGGCTATGAACTTGAGCCATGGATTGTGGACTACCAAGAGTCCAAAACAACATTCCAAGTGCCTCCTCGGAACACATGCGGGATAACCCCTTCAGACCATAGTTTTGAACCAAAGTGTCATGCGAAAAATCAAAACATGGCCTATGCATTCTAAACATGTCATAACAATCATTTGAGTTTCCCAAGTTATCAAATACCCATCGTTGTTCGGTGCATCTTGGTTCTTTCCAATTTCTCTTCATAAGATGCTTATCGGAGTGTGTAAGAACTTGATACATTATTTGTGTATTCCATCGTTGATGGCGCCTTCTTGAATATATAAGTGCGGACGCAATGCCATCATCATTGTCACTTTCATCACTACTCTGACTTGTGATCATCTAGAAACAACAACATACATAAGATCAGAATGTATATGGTCAAAATGACAACATATATGATCGGAGCAACACCATACAACAACATATATATGTTCAAACTAGTAACAAGTATGATCAAAACGACAACATATAGGGTCAAAATAACAACATATATGATCGAAACAGCACTAAGCAGTAACATATAAGGTCAAAACAACAACAAATATGATCAAAACAGCACCAAATAGCAACATATATGATGATAAAAACACCAAACAACAACATATATGGTCAAAACAACACATATGCTACATACAATCATCGATAAAGGCAACACTTCCATACATAAACGATATTCCAAATCTTACGGGTACATAACAAAGTAATTAACAAAACATGGTAACATAAGTATACAATCTTAAAGTATATTATGAGATGGGCATAGAGATGCAAATAAAGTAGCACTAATTTCTCTTCATCTGCTCATATTGCATCTTCAACCAACAAAGCCAACCCTCCGCAGTTTTCATGGTATAGAAGAAAGGTTGATTTTCAAGTTCACCAAATATTTTGTTGCTATGTAATGCTCAACACTACTCTCAACAGCTCCACATTCAACAACTTATGTTGTTATGGCTTCAATGTCTTCAACCACTTGCACTAAAGATGGTGTTGCGCTATCTTCATTAATGCAATGGTCAACCCAACGTAATCTTCATCATCAATCAAGAATAGACAAGTAGGAGTAGAGTTAGCCTATGAACTCACTAGAACACCTCTCTTCCTCTAAACTGAAGTCCATCAACCATGGGCATTGTCGTGGAGACCCCACGTCATCCATAGACTGGCCACACATCCGCACTAAGTCCTCCTATGGGCCTACCTGCCAAGGAAATAAGGAGGGGAATTGTTGCCATCATCACAAACCTTCTTGGTCCTTCTAAACAGGGACCGCATCGTCCCCATCGACTTCACTCCCACTTTGGTAAAATCCTATCCAACCCACTCCACACCGTCGGTGATGACAAAGTCGTGGTAGTTCAAGACTAGTCGAAACGACCACGAGGCTGAGTCATCCTCCAGTGGTGGCCACAACTTGCTACGCTGCTCTATCTCTCATTCCCCTCCCGGTAGCATCCCACACTCCCCATGCATGTTGCCCCAGCCCCACTCGGAGCGGCGGGTGAATGTCAGCATCAAGGTCATGCACATGTTCATGGAGGAGCGCATGTCGTACCCATAGCCTGAAGTCCACCTACCAAATGGCTGGCACCTCAACTAGGCCCACATGTTGGTGCTAGTCGCCCCACCATCGGGACCAGCGCTAGGCCTTTCTTCCTATGGATCTACGGCTCGACCTAGCATATGCCATTGATGCTTCGAGGACGATCACAATGCTCATGAAAGACCATGGAGAACCACCTCGAGACCCTCGATGATGACGATGATGAGTACAAGGAGACTTCTGAGCCAGAGAAGGAGTATGGTGGGTAAATCTACCCCCACCTGATATGGACATGCCGAACTGGTCGCAGTACCACGACACAACACTCGCATAGGCCGCGTCGTTCTAGCACTGGTCTTTGTCAAGGCCGAGCCGATGGAGTGGTTGAGAAAGAGCTCCAGGCCACCATCGTGGCCTCCCATCTGGAGGAGGAGGCGAAGTGGAGCGGGGTGTGCTAGGGTCTCCAAGATTCATGGATGGTGGCTCAAGTGGTTGCACCTAATCCACCACCAGCTTCTCCTGCTCCACCACCGGCCACTCTTTCGTCGTCCGCCAACGTTTGTCTACCACTCCATAACTTCATAGAGATCGAGGACGAGGACTAGGCCTCCAAGCCACTCGCATCGGCAGCATCCCCCGCCTCCACCAACGCCACCCTAGTAGTGTTGGGTATTTTTTATTTATTTTCATTGTTGACCTATGTTAAGTTTTAATACATATGTACAATTAATTTTATTTTCCATTTTAGTTTTTATTTTGTGCATTTTCTATGGGGTGTCGTTGGGTACACTACTTGTCCCAATTGGACAAACCGAGGGCACACTCACCTCTAAACATAAGGATTCCGACACTTTGCATGTCTGGAATACGTGGTGTTGTTGGAGATGGGCAGTGGATGGAATGAGTTGATACTAGGGGCCTTATTTTAAGGAAAAAATTAATACCCATCAAGACCTTCTGTGTAGCAAGCATTAGGGCATCTCCAGCGCGATGACCCAAACGGACCGAGGTTTTCTGAATGTATCCGATCGTACGGGGAATATGGCCTAGCAGCGAGACCCAAATGGACCGAGCGCCTCGAACCGATCTGGCTTTGTGTTTAGCCGGACAACATGAGTATCCAGTCGCGTCGCCCTCTTGTCCTCCCCTGGACTACAACCTAGTGGCTCAGGAAACAAGTTCCCACCATATCAACCTCCACCCTTCCGCGCCACAACACTCTGGTGATGTCGCCGCCTGCCAGTGCCAATTCTAGCCATACCCGTAGTTGTTCTCTTGCGGTTCTTTATTCACCATACCCGCATGTAGGCCTCTTTTTGACGTTGGCATCATTGGCACCATCGGAGGAACTCAAGAGGCGCATCCATCGACGTGATTGCCACCATCGTCTTAGTCCACATCGTTGCTCGAGTTCTTATGCTGATCCAACTTTCTTCCAGGAGACGGCTAGGGCAGGTAGATTTCGTCGTATGTAGGCTCGGACCCATAAACAAAATGTGGTTCCCACGACCTTTTCGGCCAATTGCACGTCCGAAACTAATGGCAACCATCTCAAGTGATGAGTGCAATATCACATGCATAGTGTAGCTAGTTTTTGAAGTAAGAGTATCGAACCACCGAGAGCTATTTGATAGAGGTCTTTATGCCCCTCATCATTATATATCATGGATTACTTGTAGATTGCCCTTGATCTCAAGTAAGAGTGTTTGAAGAAGGTTGTTTTGTGATTAAATTAAAGAATAAAGAGTGAAGTAACAACGAGGCAAATGCGTTATAAAAGGTAATGAAACTGCAGTAAGGCTAAGTGTTCTTGGGGATTATATGATCCACCTCTAGCATTGGTATTAATTATGATTAGAATAAATCTATGTATTTCTTCATGACGTGTGTGGGGAGAGCTCCATAAATGAATGATCATAGAGTGCCATATGTTATTTCATCCCTAATAACCAATGATCGTAAGCAAGTCACTTTGATCCCTCACAATTAAGTTTTTTCCCATGGATATTGATATGAGCTTAGTAAATCTCTCATTATCCCACTTGACCATATGAATAGCATGCCGATACATTATGTCAGTTAGCACCATACGTACTACCATACAACCAATGGTAATTCCCTCTCTAGTCCTAAAGGTAAATATTACATGGTTGACTTCACACAATATCTAGAAAGAAAACCAACGCATAATCATGAACCAAAGTTATAAATCATATTATTTCATATCATAATATTGCTAGGGTTTTTACATCTCTCTAAGAATAGGGTAAACTACTCACTAATGGAGGCAATCAACAACATCATAATTGATATATGAAATGGATACAAGTAGATGGATGATATCAAGTGCAAATCCACAATATTAATTGGAATTACAATAAGATGTAGTAAATGAGATGGGAATGGTAATGGTGATGAAGATGCAGTGGTTGATGATGGTGATGATTCCTTGGCCTCTGATGATCCGTGTAGTAGCAAGGATGATGCCCTCCGCAAGTTCCCCCTCCAGATCCCTTCCGGAGGTGATGTTTCTACATTTTTTGGTGTCTCTGAATGTCAGATGTCAGATTCGTCTGTGCGTGGTGAAAGTATTTGACGAGGTGAAGCGGCCGCCACATAGTACAGGAGCGTGGTACAGGAGGGCCTCGCCCATATCGATGCTCGTTAAACATTCTAGAGCTTCCCTTCATGGTGGATTTCCTCCTAGGTGTGTGGTAAATCATAATAATGACTTTTATCACATCAGAAAAATCATATTTTGTCCTATATGACAGCTCAAAGTGATATATTCATTGATGCTTCAATATTTTGGGATCATGTGGAAACATGCATAAAAGGTGCGCGCGAGCACCATTAAATACTAAAAACCTTACTACTACTCATGCAAAAAACATAAGGTAAACATGATTCAAAAATGCACTCATCATCGAGCTCCATTAAAGTTCTTCATGCATGTGGTGAACACGTCGTCGGGCAACGAATCCAACGGTGATACCAAGATGCTGATGGTTGCAACAACCCTCATCCATGACCATGCAGAGAGAATACAACCCATTCATAGGGGCTCGGTGAAGGGATGCAATGCCAACTTGAAGCGTGATCAATAAGGTGGCCATGAATGACTCTACAAGGACTACTTCCATCCTACAGAGCTACTATACCCGGAGTACATATTCCGGCGTCACTTTAGATGTTAAGGAAGTTGTTCTTGAAAATTCTCGATGTTGTGAGGGACTAGGATCTATACTTTGAATAGAAGAACGATGCCATGGATAAGATCGGCTTCACTTCTTACCAGAAATGTACCGCATCTATTCGCCATGCTTGCATATGAAGTTCCTAGTGATCTTGTAGATGAGTACATGTGCATGAGAGAGAGAGAGAGAGAGAGAGAGAGAGAGCACATGCCTTGAGTCGATGTACAAGTTCTGCCAAGCGGTGATTGTGTCTTTCAACGAAGTTACCCGGGAGAGTCAAATGTGCTGACATTGTCCGCCTTTTGTCCATCAACGAGAAAAGCGGGTTTCCTAGGAAGCATAGATTGCATGAGTTGGGAGTGGAAGAACTGTCCTTTTACTTAGTAGGGATAGTATGGTGGGCATGTGTATGGATGCACATTGATACTTAAGGCTGTTGCATCACAATATTTGTGGATTTGGCACTCAAGTTCTATCAATGACATCAATGTGCTCCAACCGCTCCCAGGTAATCTCTAGGCTTGTGGAAGGCACTGCTTCACTATGAGATCAATGACCATGCATATTACAAAGGGTATTATCGAGTTTATGACATCTATCATGATTGGGAAACACTTGTAAAGACAATCTGCGAACCTAATGATGATAAATGTGTGAGGTTTGCGAAGGAACAAGAAGCTTGTAGGAAGGATGTGGAGCAGATATCTGGTGTGCTCCAATCTCGGTGGTCTATTGTTCGGCACCCTGCTAGAACATGAAGCAATGAGACTATGTGGAAAGTGATGACTGCTTCTGTGATCATGCACAATATGCTAGTGGAGGATGAGCGTAATGATAGACTCTATGACCAAGAGTAGAAATTTGAGGGTCAACTAGTTGATCTGGCGCTAGGCCAGCATCATTTCACGAGATTATCCATGTGCATCATGAGATTCATAATCGAAACACTCGTAGTCGACTTCAAGCGGATTTGACTGAGCATACGCGGTCTCACATAGGAAGCCGCTCTAGATATCACCTCAAATTTTATTTATTTCTAAGCTATGTTTGTTTGTTTGTGAATTATGTTTGATTGGTAAACTATGTTGTTTATTTGCTTGTGAACTATTAAATTTATTGATCATAAATTACATCATTATTTCCTATTTTAAATGGTTAAATTGGTTGAAATATGGGAATAATTGGTCACAATCGTCAAGATGGACCAAATGGGTCACGCCGCTGGAGAAAAAAAAGAGACTGGCTAGCGCCGGACACGCATGTTTGTAGTATACGGTCCAATTCAAACGAATACATTTTGTATCTAAAACGGGTTGGTCCGGTGAAAATGGTATAGAGTAGAGAAGTCCTTGGGTGGGCAAGAGACAACAACCGAAAAGACAAGTGATCAGCTCATGACCTTGTCCCATCTGTCGAAGCCAGGATGCAAAGACAAATTTAGCAGTAACTAGCCCATCAAGGCAGTATCAACATCCAAGAAGAACGTTTCTTTTCCGACCCGATCAAACGGTCACACCAATGCTCCTCCTGCATCCCGGCTATTCCGATGCACAAACCGTCAGATCCAGAGAGCCGGCACGTTGATCTGGTAATCGTAATCCTGAGAAAACCACACTATAGTACTCACTCTGTTTTAAAATATAAGATGTTTTAGCTTTATGAAAAAAAATATATTTAGATTATTTTTAGTGTGTAGGTTTATAGAGATTCACTCCGAACCTACACACTAAAAATAGTCTAGATACATTTTCTTTACAAATCTTAAACAACTTATATTATAAAACGGAGGGAGTATATCATAAGAATCATCATGAACTTGATTAATGATTACGTCTATTTCCCTCCGCAAAGCTAGCGCAATCGAGCTGCCCACAGTTTATCAAAAAGATGCTGCTAGTTGCACGTATAAATATTCCACGAACCCCGGGCCTGCCGAAAATGAACTCGAAAATATTTAAAGTGCCCCCTCCGCCGGTTCTTCACTGACCACACAGATGGGAAGAGTCAGAAGCTAGCTGACCTCTGAGGACGCTGAAGAACTCTTTTCTGGCTCCAAGTGAGGCATCTGGTGCCGGCTTGCCTAGGTCTGGATGCGATTCCCTCTGACAATACTTGTTTAGAGCATCTCCTCCAAACTGTACCTAACCATCTTTCTTTCTCTTAATCAGTTGACTTGCATCTGATTAAGTGGTTAGAGCGGCATTGACAATTTGACATTTGGATTTAAAAATTGGGCATCATTGAGAAGACGAATTTTGGGCGTTAATATTTTCATATAATTATAAGTTTAGTCACCACTTCTGCACCGACTAAATAACGATGCATGGGGCTCTTTTGATTCCAAGAAATTCCATAGAAACATCACCCGATTTTGATCCTTGAACTATTTTTTAACTATGTTGTTTTGATTTTCGTAGGATTAGAATCCTTAGCAAACTTTTCTCAGAGCATCTCCATCCGTCTCTCCACAGCCCCCTCCCCTCCCTCCCCCAGTCCCAAATGGCGTATGGGGCGCCGGACGCAAAAACCGCTTTCACTCGGGCCCCATAGCCCTTTTTTATTTGGCTCGGCCCAACTTGGTGTCGATGGTCAAAGAAGCGTCTCAAACGTGCGAGACATAGGAGGAGGTTTGATGGCATGCGGAAGCGGCACTTATAATGGTGTGGTACGAGCTACCGACGGCCGGATCTAGGTAGCAACAGTGGCTTCCAAATGATGACGAGAGTGGCAGCCCAAGAGGGGGAGGGTTGCACGTTGTTGCTAGGTAGACATCGTCGAAATAGGGCAACAACAATTCGCTTGGGGGTGGGAGAGGAGGGAAGCACTGGAGAGATGAGGTGGGTGGTGGAGAATGTTTCCATGTGGTACTTGACTGTCGATATCCTATGCGGCAACATTTTTTAGACGTGTCTGACATTCCTAAACTGGTCCCTATGGTTCGAGGCCAACGTGGGAATGTCGCACAGTTTATTGGGTTGCTCCTTTGTCTGAAATCCTATTGTGAGGGTGGCTGGGAGCCCATTTCATGTTTGATGCCAAATAGCCCTATTGGGAGGGCTATTGGTAGAGCTATTGAGAGCGCCACTGGACATGCTCTAACCTCTTGTTGTTTGTATATACATGTCGCAATGTAGTTATTTCGCTTCAGAATCCGTTCCACGCGTGATGTGATCGAGAGTTTCATCTTTTTTTGCAAAACATATGAAAGCACATAAAATTCTGGCACCAATAAAAATCACAGTGCTAGCTATCATCGACAAATTTGCTAGGTCACTTAGCTTACGTTAGCCATGGATCGAGTGAAATGATAGTAAAAATTTGGGTAGAGATGGACAACCCTTGATCTGAGTTGGGTATGGAGTTGGTTTATGCCGCCACTTTCATCATGGTGGGAGATGGTCAAAAGAGTCCTTTTTGACAGGCTTCATGGCTCGATGGGATGAAACCAAAAGATATCGCCGAGTCTCTTCCATCTTTGTGGCTTTTAAAAGGAAAAACAGAATGACAAGAGTACTATGACAACAATGCTTGGATCGAAAAAGTGACTTTGGGTAACAACTTCACGATGGATATTGTTAGGCAATTTGTCGAGCTATGGGTAAAACCAAGGGGAGTTCATCTTTCTGCTAGCATAGACGATGACATCGTTTGGAAGTTATCGCCAAGAGAGCAATACTCGGCGGCTTTAGCCTACACGATGCAATTCATAGGGACTACATTAACCAAGATGGACACGATGGTGTGGAAACCCACTGACCCACCCACCAAAAAAACTAATTTAATTAAGTTATTTGCTTTGCTTGCAACCTAAAACCGGATTTCGAAGGCCGGCTATTTGGAGAAGAGGTGTCTTCCAAATAGGGTTATGCCCAATTCGCAAGCACGTCTCAGAATCCGGTCTCACCTTCCAAATGCCACTTCACCATTAGGATTTTGCGGCTCAACAAAGATTGGCTTGGCCTTCATGACCTTGATCCCCAGCAATGGTGCATGCTCTTCCTCCAAAGTTGGTGGCTCAAAATATCGGCCGAGTCAAGAACTAACAAGGAGGCTGTGGCATCACTCGCCTTCCTCGTATCTTGGGGATATGGAATAAAGAAATGTGTGTGTCTTCTGTAACAAGCACACACCGCCTTTTGTCCTCCTTGCCAAGATCAAGAAGGATGCTATTCTTTGGGTCATCACGGAGTAGAACGATTGAGTGAAATAATGCTGAGAGAGTAGGTATGTCTAAAAAAATTACCTTCATGAATCTTCATGTAGAAATAATGCCGAGAGAGTAGGCATGTCTAAAAATATTACCTTCATGAATCTTCATGTAGAACTTTTTAGTTAGTAATAGATTGTGTCAAAGATTTTGCTCCGTTTGAAATAAGAATAAGTTGAATCTATGGATTTGCGGTATTCTCATTCGGAGGGAAATGCCCACCCTTCGCCTTCTATCTCCTTCATATGGAGAGAAATGCCATGTCATCCATTATTTGTTTGATTGAGGTCACATGGAAGTGTATGATTTTCGTGCGTCATACTACTGTACAAGAAATAGTAGTATCTCACAATTGACTTCACTATTCATAACCCATGCCTGTGCCCAAAAGAGAATCACAGCTCATGCATGGAATTTCCAGTGCTCTCACTCTCTCCAAGATGGGGAAAAAAGAAGGCAGGTTGTAACCTAATTTTGCTCTAGTAGTGATGCCATGCATGCCGACCTCCTAGGCCTGCATTTTCTTTGGCTCTTTCATGAGCTTGGAAATAATCATCAGCAGATAAAGAACCATAAACATTGACACGACCTGTCCAACTAATACTCTGGTGATCTCACCAATAATGCCATTGAAAAAATGTCAGGCCTTAGGTAGAACCAGGCTGCCTACCTGCCCGGCTGCCCGCCTGAGGCCTGCACAGGCCATGGCCTGTCTATATAACACAAGACAGGCGCACACGTCCCAGGCCAGCTTCCAGCACATACAGCTGCAGAGAAGAAGCTCATATCGTACCCAACATCACCACAAGAATCCTCTCCATTGCCACCATTCCCCGAGATGCTGCTGATGAGGGCCGCGCCGATGGGCTACGCGAAGGTGGACAAGGTGGACGCCGAGGAGGCGCGGCACTGGAAGGCGCAGTTCCTGATCCAGAAGGCGCTCGAGAAGAACGGGCCGACGAGCCGGCCGGCAGCCACGGCGGCGCCATCTGCGAGGGGCAGCGGGTGCAGGGTCGTCAGGGCGGCGAGGATCGGCGTCCGGCTCAAGAGGCTCAGGATCGCCGTCAGGAGCTTCAAGCTGCGCGTCTGCCGGGGCGTGCTCAAGCACCTCAGGAACCTCAGGAGGCTCGGGTCTTCTCGCTCTTGAATCCTTCCATCTCTTTCTTCCGAGAGAGCTTCATTTTTACGTCTCCAGGCAACTAAGCCGCCTTCGATACCCAGCGCAATGGCTAAGAACAGCATCTGCGTTTGATTTCCGAAAAAAGATACAGTACTAAGTATTTTCGTGAGTGCTTGGTGTGTGGATGTATAGATTAGTATGTAAATGGAGCAGATCAGCAATGCTTGGCTCCTGTTTCAGGCTTTATTATGTTTATGCCTTAGTTTCCCTCTGGAATCTGTTCCTGCCTTGTGTTAGCCACTGACAGCTGATGGAAACCTTCAGTTATGTACGTGTTGTTACTTTGGTCAATCTATGTTGATCGAGATACTGAAATCTTTGTGCCGCCGATGAGTCCTGACTTCTGAATCGTGTTTCGAAAATAAGTTCTGAATATAGATTTTTTTTTTCTTTGGTATGTTCTACAAGATCTATTAAACCAACCAACGGCTACATCAGTTCACGATTACCTTACCTACTACCTAGAAACAGGGCAAAACGAAAAGAGAGTGATGAAGCGAAGCATTGTTAATGTTCTCTATTTAGATGGCATTGTTAATGGTTGATGAGAAAGCAGAATTGGGGTCAAACTCATGCTGCCGGGTTGCTCGCTGTCGAGAACCACGTGTGCAGCAGAACACGCGTCCCCGTTCACAAAAAGTTTTGGCAAAAAAAAAAAAAAATGCAACCTGATTGCATCAACTATACGAAGGAAACACAGAAGGTATGCAGAGCAGTACTTGAAGATGGAGGTTAAACTTAAACCATCCAAGGCTGGCCGTCAAAAATAAAAAACCTTCCAAGGCTTCATGAACTGTAACGCTTGACTTGAAGAAGAAAATTGTCTTGGAACTGAAAATGTTTCAGAGAAGGTTTGTGCCCTGACCGCGTGCATCAACCGCAGAAAAGGAAATGGACCGATAGAAACTGTGCTACAAACCATCATAAAGCCGAGGTAAGTACATTGTTGACATATGGCATCAATCAAGGTGTCAATATAGTTAACGGGCTTGTCATCGGTCACGAAGAATTGATCAAATGTCTGGTGATGTCAGAGGCGTCTTCCAGCACTAAACAAGAATGACCATCTACTCACAACCTGCCACCAAAGGTCAACATTATTGTCAATATAAAATTTAGAGAATTCTTACAGATAAAACAAGGATTTGAAATTGTTTGTCAAAGCAAAGAACTTACTTTCTTTCGTTAGTATTTTTAGGAGAAAGCGACAAGGTTTCCCATAGACAAAACAATCCTAACATAACACGGGCTGCATGATTGAGGGTCATAGATATTGTACTCTTTATATGCGTTTGGGTGCAGCCGACCCTATTGCTCGCTTCAGCATGACAATTTTTACGTCTTTTGTTTATTCCGCTCCCTCTGGCTAGAAATAAATAACTTGGGTTTATTTAGATTCACATGTATCTATAGTGTTCCACTAAGTCTGAATCATGTATGATTCAAGACACTATAGTCTAGAGTAGGTTTGGAACCTAACTCATGCTGAATAGCAACGCAATCTGATAATCGGAAACACCAAGTCAACCACCACGGTTACGGAACGGAGTACATGTTGAAAACAGGGAGGCGATGTACGTGTTCAGCAACAAACCCATCAAGATTATTATGGGCTCATTAAGATGTATCCGATGCATGCTTAGAGAAGAGGAAAAGATATGTGTAATGTAACAATGCTTTGATTGATGAGTAATACAAATCCCTTTATAACCTTAAAAAATATCGAAGAGGGAAAGTGTTACAATTGCGACAAGAAGATAACGAAGAACGAAAACGAAAAACACAGCAAGGGGACACAGATTTAACGTGGAAAACCTCTCCAACAAAGAGAGAAAAAAACCACGGGCGCCAGCCAGCGAAACTTCACTATATCGAGGAGTTTAAACGCCGGGATTTCACAGATGCAACTCATCCCAACCGCGGCTTACAAGGGGTTTATATATCGGTGGAAACCTAGGTCTTCGACGATCCAGACAGACCGCTGGGGTCGCTTCGCACTCTACAGCGTCCCCGCTGGGCACGGTGTGGGGGCTCGCTCCACTCGTCAGAAGTTGGCCTATACTTTGTAGAATTTGGATCAACATATAACAGAAAGTTTGGAAAGCTGCCGTAAATCGTACATCAAACTCGTTTCTCAGAAAAAAATTGGCATCCCTTTCCCTTCTTTCAAAAGCTACTGGCGCAGACTTGATTAAGCAGTTCTGCCCTATTGACTTCATTAATGTGATTTTCAAACTTGTTTCCAAAGCGTATGCGATAAGGTTATCAACAAGTAGCGTGACACACAATTCCCTTATCACAAACGACTTTCATCAAAGGGAGACTAAACCATGATGGTGTTCTGGATCACTCCACAAAATTATCCATGAAATTAACTCTAGGAATTTGCAAGCCGTTATTCTTAAAGTGGATTTTGAAAAGGCCTATGGCAAGGTTAGCTGGCTTTTCTTTGTGATGTTCTTATTGTAGGGGTTCGTAGCATGAAAAACAAAAAAAAAATCTATTGCATAAACACACAAAAGCCAAGATCTAATCTACAAGATCAGTGCAACGAGTTCAGAGTACTAACCCTCGAAGATCCAAAGCGTTTAACGAGATCGGATTCTTGTGGTTGATATAGTAGTTCACTTGTCGGTCTCAAGTTCGCAAAGACGATCCTTCCGGTGCCGCATTCCGGCAGCGCTTCTGCAGTCGGTCACACGTTTGGTACTCGATAAAGACCTTTCTCTCCCTTGTTCCAGCAGGCAGCGGAGGTTGTAGATATCCTCGCGATTCCAGCGGCAAGACGGTGTGGAGGTGGAGGTGGAGGAGTAGATCCCGCAGGGCTTCGCCTAAGCCGGAGCGGGTATGGTGGATTAGAGAGATCCCGGCGACTAGAGTTTAGACACCAAGGAGAGGAGGTGGTGGCGCCGGTGGCTAGAGATAGGGCTAGGCGGCGGCGGTTTAGAGGAGCTAGGGTTTAGGGCGCTGACGGCTTGGGAGCAGGCGACGGCCTAGGTTTTGGGTGAGGGCCAAGGGGGCGCCTCACCCTCCTTGTATGGGTGGGAGAGGAAGCTAGGGGAGGGGAGTCCTCCCCCAACTCCTCTTGGTTGGCCGACGGCAAGGAGGGAGAGGGAAACCTCTCCCATGTAGGTCTCTTCTCCTTCCTCCACTTGGACTTTGACTTTTAATGTTGGGATTTGACTTTTCAAATTTGAGTTTGACTATTCAAACTAGAGTTTGATTATTTCTCTTCACATTGTTCAGCCAAGTGACCAGGGTATAATGCAACCATTCCACATTGGCATGTCACATTCATGTACCCCCCTCCAGGGTGGTGGACCTTCTAGAACCTTCTAGAAGATTCCGGTGAAAACACCAAAAAATTTCCAAACCTCGGAATTGGACTTTCCATATATGAATCTTATTCTCCGGACCATTCTGGATCTCCTTGTGATGTCATGGATCCAATCCGAGACTCCGAACAACATTCGGTCTCCAACTCATTTCTATATCTACTAAACAACATCGAATCTTTAAGTGTGTCTCCCTACGGTTCGTGAATTATACAGACATGATCGAGACACTTCTCCGATCAATAACCAATAGAGGAATCTGGAAATTCATATGTCTCCCACATATTTCTATGATTACTTCATGATCGAATAAACCATTTACATACGATACCAATTCCCCTTTATCTCGTGATAGTTTACTTATCCGGGGTTTGATCGTCGGTATCTCTAATACCTAGTTCAACCTCATTACCGATAAGTAGTCTTTACTCATTCCGTGATATTTGATCCCTTGTGACCTAGTCACATGCTTGCAAGCCAATTGGATGACATTCCACTGAGAGAGCCCATAGTATATATATCCGTCATATGGATGGACAAATCCCACTCTTGATCCATGTGCCTCAACACATACTTCCAGAATACCTAATTGTTGGATATATGCCCAAGAGGCAATAATAAACTGGTTATTATCATATATTTATGTTTATGATAAATGTTTACATTCATGCTATAATTTTATTAACCGGAAACATTAATACTTGTGTGATTTGTAAACATGTAAGAGTCCCTAGTAAAGCCTCTTGTTAAACTAGCTTGTTGGTTAATATATTATCATGGTTTCCTGATCATGAACATTGAGATGTTATTAACAACAAGGTCATATCATTAGGAGAATGATGTGATGGACATACTCTTATAATTAAGCGTAGCATAAGATCAATTCATTCAAATAGTTCACTTGCTATAAGCTTTCTGTCGTGGTGGTGTCACGGCAAATGCCATGGGTAGGCTTAAGTTGGGGGTCAAATGGGTGCTTGTGGTCACCGGGGAGGGAGTGCACGGTCTAGCCATGCACGAAGAACAAGATGAACTCTCCACACTTAGGGATTTTACTGATGCTCGAGGTTTACAAGTGCTCCTCGAGCTGTATGAACTAGGGTTCAGTGCACTAGTTCCCTAGTAGGTCCAACCTCTGTCTAACTCTAGCTATGCCCTTCCTTATATAGGCGATCCTAGCTAGGTTACACCCCTTTGGGTTCTAGGGTTACTGTTTGGATCTTTGTCCCTACTATACGGGCCGGTTCATGGGCTTGTACTAAGCCCAGTGGCCTAGTCCATAAAGCTAGACAACTAACGGTCTTCACGTACGTCGCCTCTAGTTCCTTTGGCGTCATGCAGTAAGTTTGTACGTCTGCCCTCTCTTTAGGCGTCACCCGGATCCTTTCGTGTCACCCGGCGTTGCCCTTCTCTTTTGACCATGCTTTACTTTGGTCCCTCCTGAACCTCTCTCGGAAAGGTGCCACACTTCCTATCTGACTTGGCCCTTCCTCGTGAGACTCGGCTCATGGGTTCCTGCAAGATCAACAAACTTGTCTTATACGGGGCGACATAGGGTCTATGTTGGCCGCATATGACCATCTTACCCAGCCGTCCTTACCCGGCCTGGTCCTTTCTTTAGTCGGCGTAAGCCAAGTTGGGCAATGTTTTATCCCTTGTGATCCTACCGGGGGTTATCCCCCCGACATTAGTCCCCGAAGCTGGTGGGGTCTAGCAGTTCCAGCTATTAGGCGTCTCCAGGTTCCTTTAATGTGATTGGAACTTCTTCTTTTGTCTTTGTTTGCTGCTTAGGGCGCACTGTTTGGCACAATCTTTCACCTTTCCGAGTCTGTCTGAAAGTTTTCGGGTCTATTCTTTGACTTTTTGGCTCATTTCTGCCTCGTGCCGAGTCATTTTGGCCAATTCCGAGTCATTTTCGGCGTGCTTCAATCACTGACAGCTGGTAATCATGGTGACTTTCCTCAAATTTTGTTCCAAGATCTGATCGCACAGTGACGGCTGCGCAGTAATTCCTCGTCACTGTGGCTGTCCAATCACTCTGTGCCCCTCGTCCTGCTCTGCATGACATGGCAGCGGATTTTCCGTGTATTGTTTACACGTGGCGCCCGCTGACTGGCTTACTCGGCCGAATACACGGACACATGCTGGTCGCACGGCGCAGGGGGATCCCATGATTGGGGTTTTTACTGCCCTTAAGTAGGGGTGAGGGGATCATAACTTCCCTCGCCCGTTCAGTTTCCCCATAGCCTCTTCTTCTTCCTTGCACCTCCAAAATCCAACTTCCTCCTCTGCGGTTCTTCTTCTCCTCAGTCCTTGCTTTGCGGTTGCTTTTTTCCTCTTTCCATTCCACTATGGGTCCTTGCTCTTCCAAGCCTCTTCCAACGGCAGAAGAGACTGACTCCAGGGAAATCATGGACACACGCAACGTTGCTGAGGGAGCTGAAGAACAGGAGGTTCCCGTCAGCGAGCGTGGCGGCTGGGAGGGCTTGGAGGTCTCCGCCGAGGAGCTTGAGTGGCTGCGCTCCACCAGGTGCATCCCGCTTGAGGTGGACTGTTGTCTTCCCGTCGATGAGATTTCCCCCAAACCTGATGCCAATGAGAGGGTGGTTTTCCTCTCCCATTTTGAGCGAGGTTTCGCCTTGCCCGTGAGCAATTTCTTCGTGTCCTTTCTTTCCACCTTCCATCTTCAGACCCATCACTTGCATGCCAATGCGATTGGCTCCCTTTCTTGTTTCATTTCTACTTGCGAGGACTACTTTGGCATTTGTCCTACAGTTCTTTTGTGGGCCAAATATTTTAGTTTTAGGGTCCAAGTAGTTCCTCAGCCTGGCTCTCCCCGAGCCGAGAAGAGGTCGACCCGGTGCGGCGCCGCTAGCATTACACCCAGGAGAGATTCCATCTTTCCTCGGGTTATTGGCTTAGACTCTTGAAAGAAATGGCATAGGACTTTCTTCTATGTCAAAAACAGCGGGGCCACTGATTACATCCATCTCCCCCTTTCTCGAACGAGGTCCCTAGCAAAAAGTTCTGGTAGCTTGACCCGTGCGACCAAAACGCTGCGATGAATGAGGCCAACATAATTCTGGAGAGGTTGCTGTCGCTAGATGAGAACTTCCATCTTGCCGACACGGATCTCATGTGCACTTTCATTGCACGCCGGGTTAGCCCCATCCAAGACAGGAGCCACAAGATGTGCTTCATGAGCGGCTCGCATGACCCCACTCGGCACTCCACGAAGGAGTTTACCCACAATTCTGTGGCCCGACGAGTAAGATCGATCTTCAAGCTAACCTTGGCTGAGGATTGGGCTTGGAGCCGCCCTCCATTTAGCCAGGCCAGGCCTATCTCCTGGGTAAGTTTCCGAATCACTTTCTATCCGACATAGCTTTTCTTATGTTCATCTTTCACAGAATCTTGTTCACCAGGTTGATGACAGCACTGTCCCTCCTAGTGCTTACAACGAGGACCGCTCCGACTCCGACGAAGTCGAGTATGATCTGGATTGCTTCATGCCCATTCTGCATGCGGCTGCTGCTTCAACTCCGGGTAAGAGCCACACTCGAAATCCCTTACGAGATTGGTCTAACAACGATGATGATGATGATTGTGAGATTCTGGAGGTACTTTCCTTTAGACCTTAGCCCTCTAACTTATTCGAGTAAGCCTGTCATTTACTTATGCAGCTGGCCAGGTACATGACACTCCCCCTCTTGCTGTGGGCGGAGTCGGCAAAATCCTTGTTTCCAAGCCGGGTAAACGGCGCGGGGCTTCCTCCAGTGCTCAGCCGGCTAAGAAGCTCAAGGCTACTCCTGCTGCTGTCACGCTGGCGGAGACTCGCAAAGAAGATTGACGCTGAGTCACACGTCGCCCACCGTGCGACCCGACCGTTTCCGGGTAAGCTTTTGCGATCTGCTTACTTTGCACTTTTCCTTCTCATGTTTTGCTACTGTTTTCTCATGAGCATTTTGTTGTTTTCAGCGCCGCGCCTTTGTCGGTCAACCATGATGCTCCTAGCATCGCCTCGCCGCTAAGGCCTGTGCCTCCTCCAGCTGATTCTACGGTGTAGATCCCCGTCCAAGTCGATGCTCCCGCTGTTGAGGATCACTCTTCTTAGTGTCAGTCAGACCCGGTGGCACACCCGGCGGAGGAGGCACGGCCTAGCACCTCTGCTACACCCCAGGAACAACTTCCTGATCTTGGTGCCAGCAATGCTGGCATCAAGAAGATCTTCGCCACTAGTTCCTCTGGCACCAGCCCACAAGTTGGTGTTCATGAACAACTTCCTGATCTTGGTGCCAGCAATATTGCTGAGCCCACTCAGTCGGCTCCCATTTCATCTCCAACTAGATCTGCTCACTTTCCTCCTCTGTCAAAGAACCAGACATGATCTTCTGCTTCAGGTCTGGCTCGCACCTCATCCGGCAAGACCATATCTACCTAGCAGACGACCTTGGTCCGTGCTCTAGGCACCGCTCCTCAGATCCGGCCCACAACACCAACAACAATGCGTGTTCCAACGGGTGAGCCGGGTGGGTCCGTGACCGTCGGTTCGGGCGGCAGTTCTAAAGATGTTACCCTGCACACCAGTGCCGCTGCGACCTGTGCCAATGTGGGAACTTCCCTAAGAAAGGGGCAAGTTCTCACTCGGACGCTCAGCGGGAATGGCCTCGGTGCCGCTGAGCCTTATGCTGTGGCATGGAACGCAACTAGCAAGAAAGAGGTCAACTCCCGTGCTGGCAAGAAGGTGAAGCTGGGCCCCAAGGATGTTTCCGACATGACCCAATAGGCCATTTCCTTAATGGCTCGCGCAGATGAAGTGAACGAGGTACATATTCTTCTTACTCTTTTGTGTATTGAGTATTTTTGTTATACATATCCCCTAGTCCCCAAGGTTACTGCCGAATGAGGAACTTATTCGGCGGTAAGCTCTAAGATAGGAGTCAACCCTTATTCGGCCATAAGATGGACTTCACAATTTGCTTACTATCTTTTTCCTTTGTGCAGCTTACGCATAATGAGTGCACCAAGGTGCATCAAGATCTCCTCCTAGAGCATCGCAAGATCGAACTTGCTCATCAGAAGCTGCAAGCCGAGACTCAAGGCCAAGGTAATTTTCTTACTCACCATATCTTTATTCGGCGCACCTTTCCCTATTTCATTTCCTAAATCTTTTCTCGCTGTTTTCCCACAGCTTCTGCCCAGTCCACCATCAACGCGCTGCACTCGCAAATCAGCGAGATGGAAAGTAAGTCCTTAGCCATCCTTTTGCTGCTTTGCATTCATGTTCCTTCCTTTGTTGCTGCTGACGAGTAATCTGTTCCGAATAAGCAGAGAAGCACCAAGCCGGACTCCAGAAGGAGCGAGACGAGGTGATCCCGCTGAAAAAGGAGATGGCCGACATGGAGCAGAAGTACCAATCTGAGGTGAAGGGACTGCGGGAGGAGCTTGCCGAGAAAGACGGCCAACATGCCGCCAACACCGAGAAGACCAGGGAGCTGCTCAAGGAGGCCGAGTCGGCGGTTGAGTCGGCTAACCTGGATCTCGATGCCCTCCAAGCCAAGGCCAAGACTTGGCAAAGCAAGCTCGGCGCTATCAATTCTTTCCTTGGTAGTGAGTTCTTACCCTTTTTTGCACTGTGTTTTCTATTCTTGACTTTTTCATCTTCTTTGTTATTTTGATAATGCTCTATTTTGTTTGCAGAGAACTTTCTCGAGGCTAATATATTCGCCATTCGGGCCATGAAAAGAGTACGAGCCGAGTCTCGCGCTCCAGCTGATGGCGAGGTGACTATTGATGAGCATCTCAAAGCGTTGTCAGAGCGCGTCAAGACCCTCAAGTCATGTGGCGTAGACTTGCTCAAATCAGTGATTCATGCGTTCCAAATGCTCTGGTCGGATGAAGACGCGCCCACGCTCATCGATCCCCTGGCTGAAAGGCTGCTTCTTACCAAAGATAGGTTGGATCAATGGCGCGAGTCGGCCGGCCGAGTTGCAGCGGACAAAGCCCTTTCCTTCGTGCTTTCTTGGTATGAGGACATCAACCTTGATGTTCTTGAACGCATTAGGGCTGAAGACAAGTGGCTCCATGAGCCTGAGCTGATCAAGAAACGCCAGGAGCGAGCCTACGCCATAGTCGAGTATGCTATGGTGCACGGTTGGTGCGACGGGCCCAGCTTCCTTGACCTCGGCGAACCACTTGCTGAAGTTTCTAATGAGGAAGGTGCCGACAGTGAGACTACCGAGTCACACGACCCGGAAGACTCGGCGACCGATGCCCCTGACTCGGAAGATGCTCCGGGTGATTCTCCTAGCTCCAAGACCGCTCCTCCGAGCCCAACTGCTTCTTAGGCTGAGTAGAAAAACACTTGAACTTTGATGAGATCCCTGGTATGTCAGGTACAGATGTAACATACATTGTACTTATTTTTGGATAAGTGCCTTTTTATAAGGCTTAAACTTCTTGTGTTACTTTGAATGTGAATTATCCAAGGGCAAGTCCCCGAGTCTCATTTTGCCGTTTCACCTTTCCTTGACTTCGGCTCTTGTCTACCTTTTTTGGCGTTCGACATTAGAGTCTCAAAGTACTAAGGATTTAGTTAGCGGGTATGAAACTTAGATCACTTGACCTAGGATCATTCAACAGACAATGCGATATAACCTGCAGTGGGTTAGGTAACATAGGGTCGACTCGCGTTTCTCCTTTTACTTTGTTCGGCGTTCATGTTTACTCGTCCTGCATCCTTTCCTCTTTCTTGCCATGAAGCCGTGTTTTCGGAAAACAACATAGTCGAAGATTTGATTTTTCCGAGTAAACAGTACTTGTTCCGAGATAAGCTTTAGGTGTTACGCCAGCCGACATAGAATAGTTTAAGGCATAAATATAAGGGGTAGTCCCCGAGTCAGATTTTTGAGTCATACCATTTTATTATCAACACATAGCTGGCATAAGCGTCCGACATATGAGACTTCGCATGATACATACACTGCTTCTCCTAAGTGTAGAAGGGGCGAAGTAGTGCTACATTCCATGGCCTTTTGGTCTCATCACCTGATCTGTCCGCCTTGTTCTTTTGTGCTTCATGAGCATCTATTAGATAATATGAATCATTGTGCAATGCTTTACTTACAATGAATGGACCTTCCCATGGGGGTGATAGCTTATGCATTCCAGCTGTGCGCTGCACTAGTCTGAGCACCATATCCCCTTCTCGGAAAACACGAGGTTGGACTTTCCGGCTATGATAGCGCCGAAGATTTTGTTGATATATGGAGGATCTGGACAATGCCAATTCCCTTTCTTCTTCAAGTAAATCAACTCCATCTTCTCGGGCCACTTTCACTTCGGCTTCCGAGTATTGCCTTACTCTTGGCGAGTCATACTCTATGTTGGCAGGCAAAACTGCTTCTGCCCCATACACGAGGAAGAATGGCGTATAGCCTGTTGATCGATTCGGAGTTGTCCTTAGACTCCATAGCACTGAGGGTAGTTCCTCTATCCAACAACCAGGTGATCTCTAGAGTGGTTCCATTAAACGGGGTTTTATCCCGGATAGAACTAAGCCATTAGCTCGTTCAACTTGTCCATTTGATTCTGGATGAGAGACTGATGCTACGTCGAGTCTTATTCGGTTTTTCCCACAAAATCAAGCAAAGGCTCCTTCGGTGAAGTTTGTTCCATTATCTGTGATTATGCTATGCAGGTAGCCATATCTCAAGATTATATCTTTCAGGAATGTGACAGCTGTTTTTCCATCCAATTTCTTAATGGGCTTCACTTCTATCCATTTGGTAAATTTGTCAACCATTAATAGTATGTGGGTCATGCCGCCCCTTGCTGGTTTGAATGGTCCTACCATATCTAGGCACCATACTGCAAATGGCCAAGTGATTGGTATAGTTTTCAATTCTGATGCTGGTAAGTGTGATTTTGATGCATAATGCTGGCAGCCACTACATTTTCTCACAAGTTCCTGTGCTTGTGCCAACGCACTTGGCAAATAAAATCATGTCGGAATGCTTTGGCTACCAATGCTCTGGACAATGCATGGTGCCCACATTCTCCTTGGTGAATGTCCAACAGTATTACTTGTCCTTTCTCTGGGCTTATGTAACGATGTAGTACACTCATTACACTTATTTTGTATAGCTCCTTGTTGATTATGGTGTAGGCTTTTGCTCTTCTTTCATTTTGTCTTTGTTGTAGATATGCCCTAGAGGCAATAATAAATGTAGTTATTATTATATCTTTGTGTTTATGATAAATGTTTACATTCATGCAATAATAGTATTAACAAGGAAACATTAATACTTGTGTGATTTGTAAACTAAATTAGATTCCCTAGTAAAGCCTCTTTATAATACTAGCTTGTTGGTTAATAAATTATTGTGGTTTCCCTATCATGAACATTGAGATGTTATTAACAACAAGATCATATCGTTAGGAGAATGGTATGATGGACATACTCCTATAGATAAGCGTAGCATAAAGATCAAGTCATTTTAATAGTTCAATTGCTATATGCTTTCTGATACATAGTAACCTAATTCCTTCGACCATGAGATCATGCATATCACCATTACCGAAAGGATGCTTTGATGACATCAAACACGACACCGTAACTGGGTGGCTATAAAAGTGGCATTGAGTGTTCGAAAAGTATTGGTTGAGACACATGGATCAAGAGTGGGATTTGTCCATCCATGTGACGGATAGATATACTCTGGGCCCTCTCGGTGGAATGTTATCCAATTGGCTTGCAAGCATGTGACTGGCTCACAAGGGATCACATATCACGGGAATGAGAAAAGAGTACTTATCAGTAACGAGGTTGAACTAGGTATGCAGAGATATCGGCGATCAAAACCTCGGATAAGTAAACTATCGTGAGACAAAGGGAAATTGGTATCGTATGTAAGTGGTTCATACGATCGCAAAGTAATCGTAGAAATATGTGGGAGCCATATGAATTTCCAGATTCCTCTATTGGTTATTGTTTGGAGAGATGTCTCGATCATGTCCGCATAATTCACGAACCATAGGGAGACACACTTAAGGATTCGACGTTGTTGAGTAGTTATGGAATGATGAGTAAGAGACTGAATGTTGTTCAGAGTCTCGGATGGGATCCGGGATATCATGAGGAGATCCGGAATGGTCTGGAGAATAAGATTCATATAAGGAAAGTCCTGTTTCGGGGTTGGAGAATGGTTCCTGTTTTTTCATCGGGAATGTTCTAGAAGGTTCCGAAATGTCCAAGACCGAGGGGAAGGGTACATGAATGTGTCATAACAAGTTGGAATGGTTGCATCATGTACTAGGTGTCATCGCTGAGCGAAATAAAGGGATAAATCAAATCCTAGTTTGAAAAGTCAAACGCCAATTTGAAAAGTCAAACGGCTATTTTGCTTGGTGGAGGGAGAGTAGGAAACCTACTTGGGGAGGAAGTCCCTCTCCCTCCACCGCCGGCCTTGGAAGTCGAGTTGGGGAGGGACTCCCCTCCCCTTGGCCGGCCCCCTCCACCTATATAAGGAGGGGCAGGGCTGCCCCTCCAAGCACACAACTTGCACCCTGCAAACCCTAGCCCCAAGCTGCCGGCGCCGCCACCTCCTGCTGCCGCCGCTGCCGCCTAGGGCAAAACCCTAGCCGCCGAGTTGGGGCATCCCCTTGCCCTAGCCGCCGGCCTAGCCTCTTCTCCTTTGTGCGTCTAAACCCTAGATCACCGAGGCCTCTCTCATAGTTCACCATACTCGCTCCGGCTTAAGGCGAATCCCTGCGAGATCTCCCCTCTACTTCCGGTACCACGCCGTCATGCTGCCGGAATCGCGAGGAGAGTGATACAACCTTCGCTGCCTGCTGGAACAAGGGAGAGGAAGGTCTTCATCGAAAGTAACGCAGTGACCGATCATGAAGGCTGGAAGGATCGTCTACACGATCTTGAGATTGGGAAGAGTACGACTACATCACCCACGAGAATCCGCTCTCGTTAAACACTTTGGAATCTTCGAGGGTGAGTTATTCTATCGACTCGTTGCTACAATCTAGTAGATAAATCTTGGCTTGTTTGTTTGTATGCGATAGAAATTTTTTGTTTTCCATGCTACGAACCCCTACAGTGGTATCAGAGCCGTGTCTATATGTACATCTGTTGATTGGGAATGATGTAGACCTTCTTAATAGTGTCAAGGAATATTTGAATAATAGTTTTTCAAAGAAAGATCTTGGCGAAGAAGCTTACATATTAGGCATAAAGATTTATAGAGATAGATCGAGACGCCTAATATCATTGTCACAAAGTACATATTTGGACAAAGTTCTAAAGAGGTTTAGAATGGAAGATAGCAAGAAAGGGTTCTTGCCCATGTTGCCCAATACGAGTTGAGTAAAACTCAAAGTCCAACAACGGTAGAAGATAGAGAAAGGATGAGTAAAACTCCCTATGCCTCAGCCATAGGATCTCTAATGTATGCCATGCTATGTACTAGACCCGACATTGCATATGTTGTTAGTTTAACTAGCAGATATCAAAGTGATCCAGGATTGGATCATTGGACAGCGGTCAAAAACATCCTTAAGTACTTGAGAAGAACTAAGGATATGGTTCTTTCTTATGGAGGTGATGAATAGCTCGTTGTTAATGGTACACCGATGCTAGTTGGAACACCGATCCGGATGATTCTAAATCTCAATCTGGATACGTATTTACTTTGAATGGTGCAGCATTTAGCTGGAGGAGTGCAAAGCAAAGCGTTGTGGCGAGATCTTCAACTGAATCGGAATACATAGCTACTTCGGAGGCTTCACAAGAAGCGATATGGATGAAGGAGTTCATTACAGAGCTCGGTGTGGTTCCAAGTGCGCTGGACCCAATGTCTATCTACTATGATAACATGGGCGCCATAGAGAATGCGCAAGAACCAAGGTCACACAAGAAGCTGAAGCACATCAAGCTACGTTTTCACGCTATTCGAGAACATGTCCAAGATGGTGACATAAAGATTTGCAAAGTACACACAGATCTGAATGTGGCGGATCCGTTGACTAAACCTCTCCCGAGGGCAAAACATGACCAACACCAAACTTCCATGGGTGTTCAGTATATTACCATGTAATCTAGATTAGTTGACTCTAGTGCAAGTGGGAGACTGTTGGAGATATGCCCTAGAGGCAATAATAAATGTAGTTATTATTATATATTTGTGTTTATGATAAATTTTTACATTCATGCTATAATAGTATTAACAAGGAAACATTAATACTTGTGTGATTTGTAAACTAAATTAGAGTCCCTAGTAAAGCCTCTTTATAATACTAGCTTGTTGGTTAATACATGATTGTGGTTTCCCTATCATGAACATTGAGATGTTATTAACAACAAGATCATATCGTTAGGAGAATGGTATGATGGACATACTCCTATAGATAAGCATAGCATAAAGATCAAGTCATTTTAATAGTTCAATTGCTATATGCTTTCTGATACATAGTAAACTAATTCCTTCGACCATGAGATCATGCATATCACCATTACCGAAAGGATGCTTTGATGAAATCAAACACCACACCATAACTGGGTGGCTATAAAAGTGGCATTGAGTGTTCAGAAAGTATTGGTTGAGACACATGGATCAAGAGTGGGATTTCTCCATCCATGTGACGGATAGATATACTCTGGGCCCTCTCGGTGGAATGTCATCCAATTGGCTTGCAAGCATGTAACTGGCTCACAAGGGATCACATATCACGGGAACGATAAAAGAGTACTTATCAGTAACGAGGTTGAACTAGGTATGCAGAGATACCGGCGATCAAAACCTCGGATAAGTAAACTATCGTGAGACAAAGGGAAATTGGTATCGTATGTAAGTGGTTCATTCGATCGCAAAGTAATCATAGAAATATGTGGGAGCCATATGAATTTCCAGATTCCTCTATTGGTTATTGTTCGGAGAAGTGTCTCGATCATGTCCGCATAATTCACGAACCGTAGGGAGACACACTTAAGGATTTGACGTTGTTGAGTAGTTATGGAATGATGAGTAAGAGACCGAATGTTGTTCGGAGTCTCGGATGGGATCCGGGATATCATGTGGAGATCCGGAATGGTTCGGAGAATAAGATTCATATAAGGAAAGTCCTGTTTCGGGGTTGGAGAATGGTTCCGGTGTTTTCATCGGGAATGTTCTAGAAGGTTCCGGAATGTCCAGCACTCCGGAGGGGAAGGGTACATGAATGTGTCATAACAAGTTGGAATGGTTGCATCATGTACTAGGTGTCATCGCTGAGCGAAATAAAGGGATAAATCAAATCCTAGTTTGAAAAGTCAAACGCCAATTTGAAAAGTCAAACGGCTATTTTGCTTGGTGGAGGGAGAGTAGGAAACCTACTTGGGGAGGAAGTCCCTCCCTCCACGCCCTTGAAGCCGAGTTGGGAGGGACTCCCTCCCTTGGCGCCCCTCCACCTATATAAGGAGGCAGGCTGCCCTCAAGAACACAACTTGCACCCTGCAAACCCTAGCCCCAAGCCGCCGGCGCCGCCACCTCCTGCTGTCGCCGCCTAGGGCAAAACCCTAGCCGCTGAGTTGGGGCATCCCCTTGCCCTAGCCGCCGGCCTAGCATCTTCTCCTTGGTGCGTCTAAACCCTAGATCACCGAGGCCTCTCTCATAGTCCACCATACTCGCTCCGGCTTAAGGCGAAGCCCTGCGAGATCTCCCCTCTACTTCCGGTACACCTTGATCGTCTTGCCGAATCGCGAGAGAGTGCTACAACCTCCGGCCTTTCTGGAACAAGGGAGAGGAAGGTCTTAATCGAAATCTTGAACGTGTGACCGACGGAAGCGCTCTAACGCAGCCTTGGAAGGATCGTCTACGATCTTGAGATCGGGAAGAAATGCGACTACATCACCCACGAGAATCCGCTCTCGTTAAACACTTTGGAATCTTCGAGGGTGAGTTATTCTATCGACTCGTTGCTACAATCTAGTAGATAGATCTTGGCTTGTTTGTTTGTATGCGGTAGAAATTTTTTGTTTTCCATGCTACGAACCTCTACAGTCTTGCCAATATCTCGTCGTCTGGGAAAGTTCCATCCTTCAAGTAGTTGAATATTGGTTGCGCCCATGTTGGTATCACCGGTGCCGGATCTGTTTCTTCATCAATTTCCATTGGTTCAGCCGACATATGTTCTGCCGACATGACCTGAGGAGTCCCCGAGTGTGATTCGGCAACCCCCGAGGTGAAAGGAACAGTCCCCGAGTGACTCGAACCTGCCCCTGAGTCAATGTCCATTGGCACAACGTCTGACTCCTGGTTTGATAGGATGAATATTGACTCGTATTCTGGTGACGGCTTGATCGATGGTTTCCTGAGATGCTCCAATGTTATTCCTAGAGGTATTGCTTGCCGAGATGAGCCTAACTTGGATAGTACATCCGCTGCCTCATTCTCTGCTCTGGGTATGTGATGGAACTCACACCCGTCAAAGTATCTCGAAATTTGTTGCACATGAAAACGATACAGTGTCATGTTTGCATCTAACACGTCCCAATGCCCAAATACTTTATGGATCACCAAATCCGAATCACGAGAACACATGATCCTTTTGATGCCAATCTCTTTGGCCACTTTGATGCCATGGACAAGTGCTTCATTCTCGGCAACATTATTGGAAGCAGTAAAATGGATCTGTAACACATACTTGAGTTGATCCTTCTTTGGTGATGTGAGCACTATCCCAGTGCCTAGACCCATTTTTGTCTTGGATCCGTCAAAATGCATCTTCCAGTAATTCGGATCTGGCTGTGGTGGTTCGTATTGCATTTCCATCCAATCCACGAAGAAATCTGCTACGGCTTGAGATTTAATTACATCTTGCCTATCATATTGTGGAGTATATGGTGCTAGTTCTATGGCCCATTTTGCGACTCGGCCACTGGCATCTTTGTTGCCCAATATATCCGAGATATGCGCCTCACATATTACCCGGACTGGGTGTTCTTGAAAATAATGTTTCGGCTTCTTTGCTGCCATATATACCCCATATGTCATCTTTTGGTAATGGGGGTAATTTTGCTTTGATATAGAGAGCACTTCTCTCAAGTAATAAACATGCATTTGGACTGATTTGCCCTCTTCTTCACGTTCAACCACTATCACTGCACTTACAACTCTGTTTGTTGCGGCGATATAGAGCAGCATTGGCTCTTTTGACAGTGGTGATGCTAATATTGGTGTTGTTGCCAACATCTTCTTGAGTTCATGGAAAGCGCTATCAGCTTGCTGTGTCCATGCGAATTTATGTGATTTTTCAATAGTTGATATAGTGGTAGGGATTTTTCACCTAGCCGACTAATAAACCTGCTCAATGAGGCCAGGCATCATGTGAACTTCTGGACATCTTTGAGGGTTTTTGGCAATTCCATTCTTTCGATGGCCTTGCTCTTTGTCGGGTTAGCTTCGATTCCTCGGCTGGATACAAGAAATCCGAGTAACTTTCTAGCCGGGACACCAAATGTGCATTTTTCTGGGTTAAGTTTCATACGGAATCTTCTTAAGTTTGCGAATGTTTGACGCAAGTCCTCAATTAGAGTATGACTTTGCTTGTTTTTTATCACCACATCATCAACGTATACTTGAACATTTTTGTCCAATTGATGTTGCAAGAATTTTTGCATGCATCTTTGATATGTTGCACCTGCATTTCTCAATCCAAATGGCATGGTACGATAGCAATAAGCCCCATATGGGGTGATAAAATATGTGTTTATTTGATCATTCAGATTCAGTGGTATCTGGTGGAAACCAGAATACGCATCCACAAATGACAACAACTCACACCCAATAGTAGAGTCTATGACTTGATCGATCTGTGGCAGGGGAAATGGATCTTTTGGACACGCCTTATTGAGGTTCGTATAATCAATACACATGTGCCACACTACTGCCACGTTCGGGTCATCCTTTTTCTTCTCGACCAAGACTGGATTTGACAACCAAACCGGGTGCAACACTTCCATGATGAATCCAGCGGCTAAGAGCCTGGGTATCTTGGCAGCTATCACTTTCCTCCTATCTTCGGCGAAGCGGCGGAGGGGTTGCTTCACCTTCTTGGCATCTGGCCTTACATGAAGAGAGTGCTCAGCCAGCTCCCTCGGAACTCCTTGCAGATCATGTGTGGACCATGCAAAGTTATCCCGATTCTCACGGAGGAAGCTGGTGAGGTCGCTTTCCTATTTGTCAGTCAGCCCAGCCCCAATGGTAACTGTGCGCTCTAGGAAAGTCTCATCCACTTGTTCCTTCTTGGTTTCCTTGGTAGCTTGGAATGACACACCGCCATGCGGGTTAGTCAGTGCCGGCATGGACATTTGTGCTGCTTTGGCCAATGCTGCCACTTCCATCATTTGATGCTTTTCCTGCGCTATGACCAGTGACTCGGCCAGCGAAGATCCGGTTGAGGCACAAGAAATAGACCTTTTGAAGTCTCCTTCGACTATGATAACTCCACATGGACCTGACAGCTTCATCTTCAAGTAAGCAATATTAGGAGTAGCCATAAACTTTGCCATAGCCGGCCTACCGAGTAACGCATGATATGAGCTGACCAGGTCGACCACCTCGAACTCTATGGCTTCAGTGCGACAATTCTCTCTGTTGCCGAATAAGACGTCAACCCAGATCTTGCCAATTGGCTCACAAGACAATCCCGACACAATGCCATGGAAAGTTGTCTTAGTTGGATCCAACATGTTCATGGTAATGCCTAACTTGAGCATGGTATCCTTGTACATGATGTTGATGCTACTGCCATCATCGATCAATACCTTGGAAAATTTCATGTTGATATCATGGCCCATGAAAGTTGGATCCAAGACTAGAGCATAAACACCTGGGGTTGGCATGATCTTGGGGTGATCCTTTATGCTCCAAGTTATTTCCTGCTCAGACCAATGCATGTATTTTTGGATTGCCGGCATTGTGGCATTCACCTCCATCATTCGTCTCTACTGACTCTTTTTGTCATTTGGCTCTGTGACAAAAACAACGTAGCTCTGGTGATATTCTATGTACTCATTTCTGGTTCCATGGGCGACATGAGCGTCATCACCTCTTGGATTGTGCACCTGGTGCACAACTTCTCTTCTTTCTTGATTATGATACCTCGGCTGCCTGTTCGTATCTATTATCAGCTCCAACAGCTTGATCATTTCCTCCTGTGAGTGGTGGAGGGGGAGGTGGTGGTAGCTGCTTACTTGGCGAATCCACTCTATCTCCCTTCTGAAACCAAGTACATTGCCTTGTTGTGTGATTTGCTGGCTTACTCGGACTAGGCGTGTGAAATTTACATGACTGATCCAGCATCATCTCATAGGTATATTTCTGCCTGTCCTGATATGGCTTTCTTTGTTCGTATGGCTTTTTTCCATCATTTTGTGGTATCCACTGCTGTTGCCCACTTGTCCTTTGACGTTGGCTACTTACAGCATCTGGATGATCCTGACTCACGGCCGCAACCTGAGTCGAACCATATCTATAGTCTGTCCTTTCATCTCTTCTTTTGCTTCTATACTCGGCTCTTTCCTGGCGCCTTTGCGACCCGGCAGCGTCATAGATCTGAGTCTCGGTCATCCCGTCTGCCGACATGAGCAGAGGCTGAGTCAGATCTCCTAACGCATACGAGTTAGCAATCCTTATTGTTTCTACCAAGCTCGCCGGCATATCTCTCTGTAACCTTTGCCACAACACACTTCCATGTATGCATCCTTGTGCGAACCAAGCGATAGCCTGTGACTTGATTACCCCTTCGCAAGAGTTACGCATCGTACACCATCTTGTGAGGAATTCTCTGTCTGTCTTATTCGGCCTTTTCTTGCACATTGCTAGCTGATGTGGGCGATTCGTCCTCTTGTAGGTGCTTGTGAAATTGCTCACAAAAGCATCCTAAAAATCGATCCAGATGTTGATGCTTCCGAGTGGCAAAATATTTAGCCACACCCGTGCTGGTCCTTCTAACATTTGCGGCACATATCGTACTGCCCATCTCAAATCTCCCTGCGCGATTTTCACAGCAGTTCCATAATCTATGAGCCAGTCTTTCGGCTTTGTGCTTCCATCGTAAGTTTTTGTTCCTCTGGCCAGCTGGAAATTTGGTACATGTGGCTCCTTCATGATCCTCGGGCCAAAGAATGGTGGAACCTGTGGACCTTGCGACTCGATTAGTTCTGCCATCTTTATTTGGTCAAGCTTCAACCTTGCATCATCCGGCTGAAGGTTTCTGCCTCCGAGTCTAGCTCCCATTGCTTGGTATGCGTGATCCGGCAATTCATATCCGTCATTCACCATCGCTGAGTAACTATCACTATATGTGTTTGCGTTCGGGTTAGCAGGTTGTTGTACTAATTTTCCCGCGCTTTGCTGTCTTCTTTCGGGTTGAGCTGGAGCATTATTTGGAACTGGGTTTCCTCCTCCTTCCGAGTGAGCTCCATGCCTAGGCTGAGGCACAAAATCCCCCCCCCCCCCATTGTCATTCCTTTGTCCTACTTGCCTCTATCGGCCCGTATTTTCTTGGTTCTCATTTCCCTGAATATTGTTCCTTCTCGTTCCAAGGGGCATGCGCTGGGTTCCCCGAGCCATTGCTGGGTCATAGGTGATTATTTGCTTGTTCCTCCCTGAATCCACACTCTTTTCCTTTCTCTGTCTCGGTGCCACTCCGGGTGAGGAAGCTGTATGACCTGCTGATCTAGACGGGATAGGAGTTGCCGAGTGAACCAGCTGTGACATCCATGCTATACCCGGATTTTCCCTGTAGTATGCTTCATTCAGCATGCCTACAGCTCTTACCAGTTCATTGAATCGCTCTTGTTGCCTTTTCTTTGCTTCACCCGTCAAATGGGGTAACTCTGCCATTGCTGCTTCTGCGGCTCTCAGGTTAGCTGCTGCTGTATTGTATGTCGGCTGCATGGATATTTCCTTGCTGTTCTCTGGTGTCAACTTTGACATATCATCCGCCAGCTCCTTGTTGAGGTTTCTTCCCCTTAATCTTGTTGCATCAAGCCAGGTATTCGTGCCCTTGACTCGATTTGTGGAGTTGAGCTCTCGGATTGTGATATCCACATCTTGCTGTAACTGCGCTAACTCCTTTGCTTTCTCTAGGACCTTTATCATGGCCTCCTCCAACTCGGCATGCACACGTGTTGGATCAGCTGTTTGTGCTAATGGCTCTGCCAACTTGTCTATTGCGTCTTGCAGCTCTTTGGCTCTCTTACTTCTGGCTATGTTCTCTGGCTTTTCTGGCGGTGCCTTTGCTGTTCTTGCAGCCTTTGGCGTTTCCTCTTGATTTCCTCCCTCAGGATCCTCATTCACTACGAGAGCTACTGGAGGTGCTGCTGGGTTAGGAGATGTCATCATTACCTCAACGGGGACGAGCTGATGAAGCTTTCCTACGGCAGGAACCACAGGTGGATCCGGCGCCAGGATGACGCACTCCGGATACGCGCGCACCACGCGCAGCGCGACGTAGACCTGGTGCTCTCCGAACTTGATGAAGCAACCGCCCCTAGGGAACGGCTTGGTCCCGAGCACCCCGCGTTGTCGCTGACGAAGTTGAGCGCTCCAAACCTCTGGATGAGGCTGGAGTAGACGCGCTCGCCGGTCTTGGCGATGATGTTGCCCGTCTAGATGAAGACTCCATCAAACACCTGCTTCTGCCCCAAGGTGGGTGCCAACTGTCGTGGTAGTGTCACGGCAGATGCCATGGGTAGGCTTAAGTTGGGGGCCGAATGGGTGCTTGTGGTCACCGGGGAGGGAGTGCACGGTCTAGCCATGCACGAATAACAAGATGAACTCTCCACACTTAGGGATTTTATTGATGCTCGAGGTTTACAAGTGCTCCTCGAGCTGTATGAACTAGGGTTCAGTGCACTAGTTCCCTACTAGGTCCAACCTCTATATAACTCCAGCTATGCCCTTCCTTATATAGGCGATCCTAGCTAGGTTACACCCCTTTGGGTTCTAGGGTTACTGTTTGGATCTTGGTCCCTACTATACGGGCCGGGTAATGGGCTCGTACTAAGCCTAGTGGCCTAGTCCATAAAGCTAGACAGCTAACGGTCTTCACGTACGTCGCCTCCAGTTCCTTTGGCATCATGCAATAACTTTGTACGTTAGCCCTCGCTTTTAGGCATCACCCGACTCCTTTCGTGTCACCCGGTGTCGCCCTTCTCTTTTGACCCGCTTTACTTTGGTCCCTCATGAACCTCTCTAGGAAAGGTGCCACACGTCCTATCTGACTTGGCCCTTCCTCGTGAGACTCGGCTCGGGGGTTCCTGCAATATCAACAAACTTGTCTTATACGGGCCGACATAGGGTCTATGTCGGCCGCATATGACCATCTTATCCGGCCGTCCTTACCCGGCCTGGTCCTTTCTTTACTCGGCATAAGCCAATTTGGGCAATGTTTTACCCCTTGTGACCCTACCAGGGGTTATCCCCCTGACACTTCCAAATACATAGTAACCTAAATCCTTCGACCATGAGATCATGTTAATCACCATCACCAGATGGATGCTTTGATGAAATCAAACACCACTTCCTAACTGGGTGGTTATAAAGGTGGCATTGAGTGTTTGGAAAGTATGTGTTGAGGCACATGGATCAAGAGTGGGATTTGTCCATCGATATGACAGATAGATATACTGTGGGCCCTCTCGGTCGAATGTCATCCAATTTTCTTGCAAGCATGTGACTGGCTCACAAGGGATCACATATCACAGGAACGAGTAAAGAGTACTTATCAGTAACGAGGTTGAACTAGGTATGTAGAGATACCGACGACTAAACCTCAAATAAGTAAAATATCGCGGGACAAAGGGAAATTGGTATCATATGTAAATGGTTCATTCGATCATGAACTAATCGTGGAAATATGTGGGAGCCATATTAATTTCTAGATTCCCCTATTGGTTATTGATCGGAGAAGAGTCGCGATCATGTCTTCATAATTCATGAACCATAGGGAGACACACTTAATGATTCATTGTTGTTTAGTAGATATGGAATGTGAGTAAAGAGATCGAATGTTGTTCAGAGTCTCAGATGGGATCCAGGATATCACGAGGAGATCCGGAATGGTCCGGAGAATAAGATTCATATAAGGAAAGTCCAATTCCGGAGTTCGGGAATGGTTTCGATGTTTTCACCGGAATGTTCTAGAAGGGTCTAGAAGGTCCATCACTCCGGAGTGGGAAGGGTACATGGATGTGTCATGACAAAGTGGAATGGTTGCATCATGTCCTAGGTCATTTGGTTGGGCAATGGGAAGATATAAATCAAACTCTAGTTTGAAAGTCAAACACCAATTTGAAAAGTCAAATACCAACATGGTTGCCTAGTGGAGGGAGGGAAGGAATCCTACCTAAGGGAGGATTCCTCCCTCTCCCTTGCCGCCGGCCACAAGGTGGAGTTTAGGGAGGAATCCCCTCCCTAAATCGCCCCTCACTCTCATAATATAGGGGAGGGGGCGCCCCCCTTGCACCCTACAAGAAACCCTAGGTCGGTCGCCGCCCTCTCTCTAGTTGCAGGCGATCTAGATCTCCTCTAAACAGCCGCCGTCTAACTAATTCCTAGACGCCGGCTACCTCTAAACCTTGTCCCTCTAAACCCTAGATCGCTGGGGCTCACTCTACTCCATCATACCCGCTCCGACTTAGGCAAAGCCCTGCGGGATCTTCCCTACTTCCGACACCATGTCGTTGTGCTGCCGTAATCGCGAGGAGAGATCTACAACCTCCGTTGCCTGCTGGAACAAGGGAGAGGAAGGTCTTCATCAAGTACCATACATGTGACCGACTGCGGGAGCGCTACCAGAACGCGGCGCCAGAAGGATCGTCTTCATGATCTTGAGATCGGCAAGTGAACAATTACAGCACCCACGAGAATCCAATCTTGTTAAGCACTTTGGAATCTTCAAGGGTTAGTACTCTATCAACTCGTTGCTACAATCTAGTAGATAGATCTTGGCTTGTGTGTGTTCATGCGATAGAAATTTTTTGTTTTCCATGCTACGAACCCCTACAGTGGTATCCGAGCCATGCTATAAGTAGATCTATTGCACGAGTAGAACACAATGGTCAATGTGGGCGGTGGTGCTTTTATTATCAATTGCTTCTTATGTACTTTGCATCTTGCGGTATGGTGGGATGAAGCGGCCCGGGCTAACCTTACATGACATCTTTCAAGAGACTTGATCCACGCTCGGCATGCAACTTGTATTGCATAAGTGGCTTTGCGGGTGTCTGTCTCTCCCACCATAGTGAAGATTCAATTTACAACGGGCACTTGATAGTTCTTGCGTCAATGTTGTGGTTCTTGTTCATAAGTTAGAACGGTACTTATTAGAAATCCCCAAACCACATAAAACATGCAAAGAAAATTAGAGGCGTCTAACTTTGTTTTGTAGGGGTGTGTTGTGATGTGATATGGCCATGATTGTGATTATATATGATGTATGCAATGTTCCTTATTGTAAGTCGGCAACCGGTAGGAGACTTATGGTTGTCTTTTAATTTTGTTAAGACCTACGTATCTATTATTCAAAGTAGTTGTAATAGTTGATGCTGGTGGATGACAAGCATGCAGCAGTGCCATTGACCTTGACGCCACGCTGATGATGATGGAGATCAAGTTCATCCTTGAAGATGGAGATCGGAAGCACAAGAAGAAAGGCCATATTATATCACATATTATGAATTGCATGTGATGTTAATCCTTTTATGCATCTTGTATTGCTTAGATCGCGACGGTAGCATTATAAGATGATCCCTCTCATAGAATATCAAGTAAATAAAGTGTTGTTCCTTAGTAAGCACCGTTTCCAAGACTTGTTGTTTCGAAGCACCACGTGATGATCGGGTGTGATATATTCTGTGTGTGCGACGAGCAAGCCAGATTTTCTCATGTGAAAACTAAGGTTAATCTTGACGAGCCTAGCATGTACATACATGGTCTCGGAAAACAAAATACCGAAAGGTAAAGCATGAGTCATATAGATGATATGATGAACATGTTGATTGTTCGCCTTTCAAGCTACATCATCTCTCGTGATGATCGGAATTGGTGTAGTGGATTTGGTTCGTGTGATCACTAAAACAATGTGAGGGATATTGTTTTGAGGGGGAGTTCAATAGTAATATGATTAAAATTTGAACACTATTTATCATAAATTAAATTAAAGTGAATTTGCATAGTTGTTGTATTCATTGGCATCCATTCACAACCTTACGCTTAGTTATAATTGAGATAATAGAACTATAGAATTCTGGATAATTACTTTATGAATTGGTATTGTATTGTTTTGAGTGTTAATCTAAAGATTTAAGAGTCCTATTGCATACTTTCAGCAAACTCTGTTTACTCCATGAAGTTTAATAGTTATTATTAAATCAAGAGTAACAATTTCAGTGTTATTATCTAAAGTATCATGTTTGTCTCCATGATTCTTGATATTTAAAAGATTGTTTTAATATCAAGGTTATCTAGGAGCTGAAAGAATTGTTTCAGAAACCATCATGCATGGAAGATATTGCGATATCTAAAACGATGTTTTGGTTACAACATGATAGAGTATAATATGGCAAAATTAATGTTCTCATATTTGATGAGAATTTGCAAAAGGTTGGAGACGCTAGTCGTCCTAATCCTCTAAAAGGATTTGGAGATCAACATTATACTCGTGATTCACCGTTATAAGCTAAAGTAGCTTGATCATGAAAATTGTCATGATAAGGATGAATATAAGATGTAGGTAAAATGTTTACTACACTAAAAGACTACTAAAGTATATAATTCGGAAGAACGCCAAACATTTGATGATGGTGTTCTAATTCAAAGTGCAGGTCCAAAGATATTAGTATTTGACTATACACGCTTTGGACTATGTGTCATGTCTATGGCACCACTATTGATGTTCATAGATTCTTTTCAAAGGAAAAAAGAAATGCTAAAAGAGAAATCTAAGAAATATTTGGCAGAAAACAAAAGACTAGAATTGTTCAGCTTAGGTATATACGTGATATACACGTTATGGTTGTATTCTGTGCTTGTTAAACAATGTGGTTCTTAAGTATTGGATACCGAATTTGTTGGTATGAAAGGTCATACAAAAACAACACAATTCATGAACTGCAATGGCCTAAGTAACTAGCAAGAGAATAGGTGATAATGTTCATAAAAAACAAACAAAGTGTTATTGTGTTGATCATTAACATCAAATCTTACCTTCAAGATTTGTTTCAATCAGGTATTATGAGAACAAAAGGGTTGTTCAAATAATTGTCGTAATCCATAAAACATGGATGATTTGCAAATGCCGTTGGAGAAATCACATCCATAAAACTAGTGCTAAAAATGTCGAAAGACAATTGATTGAAAGATCACTTAGGAAGTGACATCGCCGTTTAAATTAAAATGGAAAGAAAACATCAAGGAACTCCATGCTTGATGGAATTTTGGAGTCTTTTGATTTTTGATCAAATGACGCTTGTGAAACTTTCCTAGAGATAATTAAAACTCCGTTCATAGGCCAAAAGGGAACAAATAACTAGCTTATTGGAACTTGTGCATATAGATGTATGAAGCCCATTATGTGTAGTCAAGAGCGATGGATTTCAACTTCATATGATTTCTCTGAAAATTTGAGTGAATATATGAATATTTAATTAATGAGGATGAAGTGTGAAACATTTGAAAAAGTTCGAAGACTTTCAATATGAAGTGAAAATCATTGTAACAACAAAATAAAGAATTTATGATAGGATCATAAAGGAAGATATTTGAGTTACAAGTTTAGCAAAACACCTTAGATTTAAGGAATCGTCCCATGGATTTGCAATTCTCGAAACACCATATGAGTATGGAGTGTTTGAGATATGTAATAAAACCTTGTTTGACATGGTAATATCAAAGGTGTGTGAGTTATAAAACTGCCATTATATTTCAAAGATTAAAAGCTTTAGATACTACCGCTTTTTTATTGAAAAGAGCTCCATCATGATCCGTTGAAATGACACCATATAAAGTTATAGTTTGGGATAAAATTCAAGTTATCCTTTCTTAAACATTGGTATGGTATGCATAATAAAGATGTTTGCAATCAAAGTCAGACGAACATGTTTTTGTATGTTATTTTGAATAACTATTGAGTATTGATACGTGCATAACGTATCCATAATTTTTGATGGTTTCATCCTATTATTATGCTTTTGACACTTCTTTTTATATAAAGTTCATGTGTTATTTGGACTAACCTACTAATAGTTGCAAAAGTGCACAATGTTCTTGTTTTACACTTTGATGTGTAGGAATTATCAAGAATACAAGTGGAACCCTTGTTGGAGTCAAATTGGAATTTTCCAGAAATCTGTCTCAGAACTCTTTTTGAAGATGGTCACGTTTCGGGTCGAAGACGGCGTCAAACGGAAAACTCTTTAACTACAAAGTTGTAGGAAATTTCGCGAATAATCATTCTGGACATCAAATTTAGCTGATTCCGAGTCTGGATGGGCCCTCTAGACCCGATTTACTGCAGCCCAAGATGTGGTGACGAGAATCCGAGAGGCTATATAAAGGGAGGAAACCTAATTCGTGGAAGGGACATACATCCACGAATTTATAGCCACCAAAGCCACGTTTTTGCCTCCCCCATGGAACCCATATCCATGGGGGGAGGGCTACCAAGAAGCCATGAAGGAAGGGGGCTAAGGGGCGGTGCTCCCCACGATACCGGCGGCGGGGAAGGAGTCCCCCGCACCGCCGCTAGCGCCGCCGCCACCCTCTTCACCATATTCACCACCTTCTCCATCACCAACTCATCCTTGTATACAGTGGTTCATCCTCCCACACATCTCTGTACCGTCCTTTGTAAACATGGTGTTCGATGCTATAAGTTATAATCCTAATATATATGTCATGTTTGTGTAGTTTATTTGTCTCTTGATTGCTTGGTTGAATGTCTTTGGTTCATTAGAGTTGTATGTTGATATGGTACAGTCCTTTGGTGTCCATTATATTTGTGCGCTCATGGATTAAACATCATAGGGTTTGTAGTATGTGTAAGAGGAAGGGGAAATTCTGCCGGAGTGACAGAAACCCGAGGACGCGAACTGGAACGTTGCACGTATGAGAGTAAGAGAACCATTAACTTAAGGATATGGTTGGGGAAACCTTAATGCATTGTTAGTAGTTACAGATGTTTGCTAACAATCTAATCATATAGTACATGTAATTCCAAGTAGTGAAACACATGTATTTTTAGCCTCTCCCACATAGAAAACTACATAGAAGACGATGAACCCAATTTATTCGCCAATTAAACTTGGAAAAAACCACCACAATTACCACCACTATTCCACACTCATGGTTTTGTTAGTTTAGTGTATTGTATTGCTGCAGGAACTAGCTTTACTTTCTTGTTATTTGTTATCTTGCAAAGCTTTCTCTAGTACTTGTTTTGTTGCTCTAGTTTTATTTCCTAGATAATGCAAACGTTTAGTGTGCGTAGAGTTGTATCAGTGGTTGGTAGAACTTGAGAAAATATTTCTCCTACCTTTAGCTCCTCGTTGGGTTCGACACTCTTACTTATCGAAAAGGCTACACATGATCCCATATACTTGTGGGATATCAAGACCTTTTGTAAGGTTCCCAACCTTTAATAAGGTAGAGATCTCTGTGTTTACAATGCTAGTCCCTGGATCAATAGCTAGCATCCACAGTTAAGATGTAATATCAAGAAACAAGGGTCATAATACAACTTTATAACCAGGAATACAATAATTTATTACATCTTACATAGCTCATTTGGCTATCTCATTACAATGCAGCAGAATATAACACTAGCATGGGGTCCTTCATCTTCAAAGTGCCACAGGCAGACATGTTGGTTGTAGACTTGTAATCCTACTTCACTAATATCAAACAAACCTGCAACATAACAAGTTACAGCCACAAGGGTCAATACATTTGAATTGTATTGGCAAGTGATACTATGGTAGTATAGTGGAGTCTAACATCTATATGCATTTGGCTAAGTGGAGCTTAGGCTTGCTTTGCTCAAAATAGATTTTCCTTATCATTTGAAAACACTAAGTTTGTTCAAGATGGGATTTTAAGTTTCCATTTAGAAACAAAAGTTTCTTTTCACCCTAAAATTCAACACTAATTTATTTTGTTTATTTATTTTTCACATTACGAGATTTGGAAAATCTTGGGATGTGACAGGCTAACACCCTTAAAATAAATCTCGTCCCAAGATTTGGGGAGGCTAGGGTTTCAAGCAGGCTCAAAACAACTAGGGTACTACCACCCTTAAAATTTTTTCCAACTAAATTACATCTTGGTTTGCTTGGGATCTTGTTGAAATCTCTCTGGGCAAACATCTGCATAGTGTCCTTTGTTTCCACACTTGAAACATGTGACAAGGCTGAGATCCTTCATAGGATTTAACTTGTGCTTCATCTTTTCTGGACAATTTCTTGCATAATGTCCTTGGTTACCACAATTGTAACATGTGATAAGATTGAGTTCGTCACGTATCTTCTGTGGACAAGTTGACACATAAAGGCCTAGCTCTTTGCAGTTGTTGCACCATACTTGGCTAATCTCCTTATACTTCTTCTTGGGTTTCTCCAAAGCTAGGAGTGCTTCTAGTTCATGTTCTTCATATGTTATCTCAAAGGTAGGAATGTTTCCTGGTCTCCTTGACCTTTTCTTATTCCTTGGATAATACATATGTCTCCTCTTTGGTCCTTTAAATTGAGTCATATTGCATGGAGGTGCAAGCTGAGATTTTCCTTTCTCTTCATCCTTCTTGGTAGACTTGGCTCTCTCATGGTAGTCTGCAATCAGTTGTTGCACTCCACCTTGTTTCCTTTGTTGAACTATGGAATATATGGGGCATTGGATAGGGACATGATTAGTTCCTTCACATAAGTAACAAGTAGCTTGGGTTGTGGGGCATTGATTAGCTGAATGTTTCTCTTCACAATTGGGGCATTGATCTTCATGCTCTTTGGAAGTGTGATCCTTGTCTCCACAAATATTGCAAGCTTGGGTTCCTTCTAGAATATCATCTTTGTCATCCTTGTTGTCACAAACTCCTTTGGAAGAGTTGTTTCCCATGTTGATCATTTGATCTGTCACCTGATGCAACAATTGGGTTTGGGTTTCCAAAAACCTTTGCATGGTTGGATCTACCTCACTGGTGTTGGCTATAAATTGAGCTGTCACTTGGTTCAACTGGGTTTGGGTTACTATGAGTTATCTCATATTGTCCCCTTGGTTGTTTTTGTTGCCACCATCCTTGATGTTGGAGTTTCTTGGAGAAGTCATCTGTTTAGGTTGGATTGGGATTAGTATAGGCAAAATATTTCTAAGGGAATAATTCTAATCACACCCATCACAATTCACACAAGCAAAGTGCAAGAAATCACAAACAAACATTCCACTCAAACAACAAGTTTCAAGCATATTTTTAGGCAACCAAAAATATTTTTGTTACACCACTTAAGTTGGTGTGTTTGACTTAAACTAAATATGGTGGTCCAACTATATGGTTCACTTGAGATCGTTCCATTCTTTTTGGTTGATTCTTCTTGAGCAAGATCATGGTTTCCTTGGAAAAATCTTGGTCACAAAAACTTCAAAGGTGATGATGGTTCCCAAGTTGTGTTTCCTTAGTCTTCAAGTCTTGAGCAACATTTCTTGTCCCACTTGTAGTCCTTAGTGATATCCAAGGTTGAAGTCCTTGTTGAGAATAAAGTTGAAATCACTTGAAGATGTTGAAGTCATTAGAGTTGATGAAGTCCTTTGCACATGGTGAAGTCTTTGGTCATGGAAAGGCTTGTCCATCAAGTTTGAAATAGAAGAGATGTAGAATCAAAACCAAAATGGTTGAGGAAAGAGTTTACAAGATTGTTTGTAAATAAGTTTTTGGAACAAATAAAACTCCTATTTTTCTAAGGGGTTTTGTCCAATCCTAGGTTTACAAATACTACAGGCAACACAATGCTCTGATACCATCTGTAAGGTTCCCAACCTTTAATAAGATAGAGATCCCTGTGTTTACAATGCTAGTCCCTGGATCAATAGCTAGTATACAGTTAAGATGTAATATCAAGAAACAAGGGTCATAATACAACTTTATAACCAGGAATACAATAATTTATTACATCTTACATAGCTCATTTGGCTATCTCATTACAATGCAGCGGAATATAACACTAGCATGGGGTCCTTCATCTTCAAAGTGTCACAGGCAGACATTTTGGTTGTAGACTTGTAATCCTACTTCACTAATATCAAACAAACCTGCAACATAACAAGTTACAGCCACAAGGGTCAATACATTTGAATTGTATTGGCAAGTGATACTATGGTAGTATGGTGGAGTCTATCATCTATATGCATTTGGCTAAGTGGAGCTTAGTCTTGCTTTGCTCAAAATAGATTTTCCTTATCATTTGAAAACACTAAGTTTTATTGCTTGAAAAAATCTTTCCCAAGGCATCTCCCAATAGAAATTGGTGATCCTTCAACCCTTGTTCAACCACAAGTTTTTACTTAGAAATTGGGATGAGGAGATTCTTGATAGCTTCCATGTCTTGATGCTCAAATTGTCCTTTGCCAGGGACATGGCTAAGTACTTAGATTTTTCACTCTGCAGAGGTGGTGCACTTTCCCCACAAGACTTGGTTTCACCAAGACAAGATCTTTCAGAAGCCTTCCCTTAGACCAGAATGGACGCGTTACAACCTATCAAACCCCAACCACCAACCGTCCATTTGGCTAAGTTATTACAACCTATATGATCCAGGCAGAGCCCATAATGCCAAGTGGCTGCACTTGAAGCTTCTCAACATTTGACATCTCAAATCTCTTTGTTCCTGGGTGGCCATCCACAAGTGAGATACACAAGGTAAACCATAGAAATGGGCCTTGTGAACCACTCAACATAAACCATTCCTTCCATTCCACCCAAGTTATTCATTCACTTAGTTGTTTTATTAAACAAAACACAAGTCCACAGACTTAGAAATATTTCATAGCATGAATATATATTCCACCCTTGTTTTCTACTAGCTAATCTAAGCATGATAGTAGTAGGAATCTTAACTTAGGAAAATTCTACTAAGGTTTCATCTACTAGGATTTCCCATGGCATAGTTTACACTTAGCAAAATTCCATGCAAGTCCTACTTAAAAATATCACTAATGCATAGTGAAAATAATGGGACAAAAGTATGAAGCATCACTTGCCTTTTTGGTAGATAGTATAAGTTCACTCCTTGTCCTTGCAATAATCAAACTCTTCAATACACTACAATTCAATCAAGCAAGGCACAATTTCAATCTACCAATCAACAAAACATCACATAAAATAATAAAAACAAAGCAATGCATGCAAGCATGCAAAAGATTGTTTTATTTGAAAAAGTGGTTTCTTATGGTTCATAAACATTTGAAAACACCTAATGATCATTTTATAAAGTGGCAAAATCATTTGCAAAAGATTTCACTTCATAAACCATTTTTAAACCAAAGTATTATTTTATGTGGTGAAGAAATGTTTTTAATAAGGCAACATTCTATAGGGTTCACAAAACATGTTTTCAAACCATAAAACCTTGTGTTTAGGGTCAGAGAGTTTATTCCAAAACATTTCCCAAAGGTTTTCTCCCAAAAGTATTTTAAATAAATAAACATTATTTTTATTTGACTAGAAATGGTTTAAATCAAAAGTTTATTCTTTTGCTTCACCAAATATGTTTTTGAAACCACAAAGTGATTCCTATGGTCAGTAGGTTCAAAACAAAACATTTGCCAAAGATTTTATCCTCAAAATCATTTTAGAACAAATTTTATATTCTAAACATGCATACACAAGTTTCTACAAAAACAATCAATTTAACAGAAGCATTTTACTAAAAAAAGTGCATGGTTAGAAAGTACTTGTCTTGCTGAATCCATTGATATAAAATTTGAAAAATTTGGACGTGTGGTTTGAAAGTTATGAATTTTACAAAATTGAACATCTAATAGGAAAGTTTCTGGTTTTTAAAACAGACAGAGGCCACGTGGCGTGTTGCTATTTGCTGGTACCGGTTCGCACGGATCGGGCTCTGTGAGGCGTTGGATATAAATTACATCGCACGGCACAGATTGCTTCTTACCCCTTCGCTTAGTTCTAATCTTAGCCACTAGATCTAGATCGGACGGCGCTCAGCACGCTTGCCAGAGATGGGCAAAGGCGGCGGTGGTGTGATGCGGTCAGACGGTGGCGGTGACGATGCTACAGGATGCGAGAGGGCGAAGGGAGGTGCTCAACGAGTTCTCCGTGGCATGGGGAAGCTCAAGGTACCTTCTGTTTGTCGAGGGGCGCGCTGGAGTTGCGGGGATTGCTCGCCGGAGATGAGACAGACGACGGTTGCTCACAGTTGACGAGGGCATCATTGAAAAGAAGAGGGGCGGTCAGAACATTACCAGAGGCTTCGCCGAAGAGAAAGCAGACGGTGGCGGCGGTGGTCGTCGTCATTGCCGAGGTTCTGGGGCGCGCGGGGGAGAACTGATGCCACTGGGAGGTGCGGCAGGGTCTGTGGAGCACGGGTGTGTGGTCGAGGGGGCGAGGGGCGACGTCAACTAGCCGTAATCGCTCGCGAAGCTCGCTGGAGACAACGACAGTGCAAAGCAAAATGGGGACGGCCTGGGGGCGTAGAGGTTCTGGCGAGTGAGGGTAATGAGAGAGGGAACGCAGGCGCTTTAGTACGCGTGATTACTGACGTGGATTGATCACTCCATCAATCAGAATTAATCCTCGAATCAAAGCGCAGATAACGGTCGCGAGGTGAGGGACGGGGTCAGCGGGGTGAGGAAGTTGATTGCGTGGCGGTGGGGTCGTTTCGTCAGCGAGGAGAGGCAGGGGAGTGGGTCCAGGCTGTCCGTCTGTGTGGGTTTCTTTCGCGGTGAAAAACGGTTAGCTCGGAGTGAGAGGGAGAGGTGGGCTTCTGCTGGGCCTTAGTGGGCTAGCTGGGCTGGGTTGCACCTTCTCATTTTTTTTGATCTAATTGTTTTTCTCTTTCTCATTTGATTTTTGTGTTTTGACTTTGTTTAAAAAATTTAAACATTCATTTGAATTCAAACCTTTGCCAACATTTGTGTAGGTTTAAATACTGATTAGTAATGTAATCTGAAGTCAATTTTGGAATAAAACTTTATTCTTTTTGGGGTCTTTTAATTATTCAAAAAGGCCCTTGTTTTAAATCAAATAAGATTTAATAACATTTTCAAAAACCATTTAAATTCTTAAACCTTCCAAGTCTTTTCAGTAGGTTTTTATTTGTTTAATAGGGTGTCAAATAATTCATCTTGAATTATTTGGAAGGTATATAATATGATTCATAACTCATTTGAATTGGGTATTTGTTTTAATTCCAATGGAATTAAATATAGTTTTAATTCCCTAAATTTTGTTTGGAAGATTTATTTTATTTAAATTAATCAAATAACTTTTATTCCACTTGGGTAATTCCAAAATACTATTTCTCATGAATTCTTATTAGAGATTTGTCTTTATTAAAATAGGGATAGAATGGTTAATGCCATTTTATTTTATTTTGGAAATTCTTTATCCTTTTATTTTATTTGGATTTGGATTATAATTCATTCCATCTGCTTATGGATTTGGCCAAGATTTGATTTGGTTTTTAAATATTCTTTATTTAATATTTCTTTCTTCATCTTATAAAATCCATATCTTTTTATTTAGAGATCCAAACTTGGTGATTCTAATTTGTGAAATCTTATTTAATTCTTGTTTATCCTTTTAAATCCCTCTAGGATCATTTGCTCATCAATTGGTTTGGTTTTTAGATAGGTGCTTTATTAGCCTGGGAAATTTAATTTCCTTATCTTATTATATTCATAAGATTTTATCCAAGCTCCAAATTAAGTGAAACCAATTTCTATGGTCTTATAATATTTCTATTTGTCTTTCTTGATCTTTTGTAAATGTTTGTTGACAAATTTTTATATGGATCAAATCCATAGGTTGGAGATAACTTGGAAATGATTTTTATTCCATTAGGGTTTAGGGTTTGGATTTATTTTCCAAGTGTTTAAATTTCCAGATACATTCATTGAGGAATGCATTTCTCTTGATTTGGATTTTTGTTGGATTCAAACTTTTACCAAAGTTTGTTCAAGGTGGGATTTTAAGTTTCCATTTAGAAACAAAAGTTTCTTTTCACCCTAAAATCCAACAATAATTTATTTTGTTTATTTATTTTTCACATTACAAGATTTGGAAAATCTTGGGATGTGACACCTTTTTTGGCGCTGTTACCGGGGAGCAATAGCGTGTGGGTGAATATTCTTGTGTGCACTTGTTTGCTTTATCTCTAAGTAGTTTTTTTTTCAGTTTTAAGTTGGTCTCTATCTTGGTATAGATATGGATTGTGAATTACAAAATAAAGTTGTACTTGTTACCTAAAAACATTTTCAAAAAGGAAAGTGATTGGAAAGATGAGTAATGGTTAAGTGGGGGTCGACCTTGAACACTTGTGTTCATGCCTATGAAACCAAAACAAATCTTCCCATGGAAGCTTTTCAACTAAAGGAAGGCACCATTAAATATCAATTCCCATTCAAGAAAGGTATAGAATACCTTTTTCCTCTCCTATTAAAACAAAAGTTGCTCTTAATGCTTCTTTATTTGAAAATAATTGAATCTTGCTTCTTGTGCCTAATTTAAAGCCATTAAATAAAAGTACTTCTTGGGAGATAACACAATAGATTTCTTGAGTCTTGGAAGTTATTACTTCTGTAATAACCTCTCCTTATACTTTTTATTTGATTTTTGTGCCAAGAATAACCTCTAATGAGAGGGAAGTAAGATTTGGGGAGTTGCTATCCCGAAACAGATTTTTGCACTCCACTGTAAAAATTATTGAGAAATATTTGTATGTCGGATTGAGCTATAATTTTCTAAATAAATCCCCCAGGTTATTAGCTAACTTTTCGTTAGTTCAACACTTTTTGATTTGAGCAACAGAAGATCTTTGAAAATATCGGTTTCTACCTGCTGGTCTATTTTGACAGATTTATGCCATTATTTGCATTTGCTTCTTATTGATTCCTTTTTGGGTTCTTTTTGGGAAATTGAGCTTTTGGAGGGAATTTCTACAGTAGCTTGTGTCTTTAGTAAAAGTTTTTCTATTTTGAAACTAAACCCAATGGTCTATTATCTTTTGAATGCACTAATGTTGCTAATGAAGATTGTGTGAAGTTTTGTATGAAGGAAAATTTTCAGGTGTAAGGAAAGAATGATGTAATAAGATGAAGAATGGACAAAATCTAAAGCTTGGGGATGCCACCCCGTGTCACCCCAAGAAATATTCAATAGGTACAAGCGTCAAAGCTTGGTGATGCCCAAGGCATCCCCTTCTTCATCAATAAAAATCTCAGGTCTTTCTAGACACTTCGGTTTTATTGTTTCATGCACTGTTGTGTTGTTCTTGGAGCGTCTTAGTTTTTGTTTTTGGTTTTTGTTTGCTTAGTTTGCTTGAATAAAGTGGTTGGACCCCCGTTTTTGCTGTGTTGTTTCAAATAAGTTGATTGGTGTTGGAGAAAGAGTAGGAAGCTTCATGCTTATAAGTGGTACAAAAGAAGTTTGTTTTGACTGTGGCCTAGACCTTATCATGTCATGTTTGATGTTGTGTTGACCCTATGCTTAGTGGTTATTGCTATAGCATGACTTGTTCCAAACAATTGGGATTGCTTAATGTTCCTTGAAAGAATCATGCGTTATTTTAGCATACAAAAGCATAATATTGTGGTATTCTCCTTTGATGCTTTGTTTGGGTTGACTTGGAACATGATCACAACATGTTATGACTATGAACCAGTCACCATAGCCTCTATGATCATTTAGTTTTTGACTTGTGGTACCACTTTATGATTTGATTAGTAATGTTTTGTCGCTCTGCATGATTATGGTCATTATTGCTCTCTTAGTTGGTCGCTCCCAGTATTTTGCTAGCCTCCACTTGTATTGAGTAAGCTCTACTCATGCATCCAATTCCCAAGAAACCAAGTTATTCCAAAGTGTCCACTATAAATTTCTATGCATGGTGTGTTACACCATTCCAAGTATATTCTTATTTTATCTATCTTCCAATTTAAACGTGTTATGTGAAAGTAAATATTATCCAGTTGATATCATGCTCTTTTGTTTACGGATGACGGAAATGTGAAATAAAAGGGGAGATTGTAAGTCCATGGAGTTATGTATGTCTGTTAGATAAACGCCTGAGCCGCTAGCCTAAGACATGCCTAATCATGGTGGAAACTTGCAGCATCACCATAGTGAGCAATCTATGAAGCTTTCTTCTTATAAAAAAGAGAGACATTGAAAGAGAGAAAAAGCACCATTTTTTCATGGTAAATAAGAAGATTGTTGAGATGCTCATTGTCTGCTTGCCTTGTCATTTTGATACGGGATGGCTCCTGTATCATGTGCAAGGGGTATCCCGTTGGCGGCTCTCTGTGATACACATGTACTTACTATGACAAGAACTTACCGATGACTAAAGTTGAGTACTATGAGGAGCTTCCCTCATACTCAAGGGACATGAGATTTCCAACTTATACTTTGTCAAGCATATACTCCATAGTTTGTTCACTTTAACCTTAATCACTTCAAGATGCTTATAATAGGGGCAATGAGAGCTGAAAGCTAACAAGTACCATAATTTTTGGAAGCTCTTTATGAGACTTGAAATCCCTGCTTTCCTTTAAAGGGCCTTTCTTCCACTTTTATATTGATTCTCCACCTTCTATCCTTAGGCACCAATTAAGAGAGCATAGTTGTCATTCTTAGTTCTATGTGTATTGTCCCAAAAATTATTGATTGATTCATATTGTTGATATTTTTTGTTTTTGAACTATTTGTATCTAGTCACTCTTATGAACTTTCAAGGTGTCCTATGCATTTATTGCTACTCCACGAGGGACAAGCTGAATGCCACTAGTCTATGTTTTCTATATGTGAAACAAACAAACGTCTTTCAATGCATTGTTATTCATGAATATTTGTTTGTATCCTTTCATGTTGCATGCATAGTTACTTTGTCTTATTGTTAGAACTTCTTCTTTCATGCTCATGTTTAGAGTACTTTGATCCCAGCTATCCATGCTTTGCAAATGGTCGATGATTCCATTTCTCTTTTTTAGAGTTAGCTTCTTTCCTATACTCTTGTTTCCTAGTCGAGGGATAATCAGCTATCCATGCTTTGCAAATGGTTTGATCAAGATTATGATGGTGCATGTCACCTCAAAAATTATATTGTTTTTATCGTTTACCTACTCGAGGACAAGCAGGACCTAAGCTTGGGGATGTTGATACGTTCATAACGTATCCATAATTTTTGATGGTTTCATGCTATTATTATGCTTTGACACTTCTTTTTATATAAAGTTCATGAGTTATTTGGATTGACCTACTAATAGTTTCAGAAGTGCACAATGTTCTTGTTTTACACTTTGATGTGTAAGAATTATCAAGAATACAAGTGGAACTCTTGTTGGAGTCAAATTCGGATTTTCTAGAAATCTGTCTCAGAACTCTTTTTGAAGATGGTCACGTTTCGGATCGAAAACAACATAAAACAGAAAACTCTTTAACTAAAAAGTTGTAGGAAATTTCACGACAATCGTTCTGAACATAAAATTTAGCTGATTCCGAATCCGTACGGGCCCGTTAGGCCTGATTTACTGCAGCCCAAGATGGGGTGACTGGAATCCGAGAAGCAATATAAATGGAGGAAACCAAGGGACATCCACCCACGAATTTGTAGCCACCAAAGCCAAGTTTTTGCCTCCCCATGTATGCCATCTCCATGGGGGAGGGATCTCAATAAGCCATGAAGGAAGGAGGCTAAGGGGTGGTGCTCCCCGACGATACCGGTGGCGGGGAAGGAGTCCTCAAGCCACCGCCGGCACCGCCGCCGCCCTCTTCACCATCTTCACCGCCATCTCCATCACCAAATCCTCCTTGTATACAGTGGTTCATCCTCCCACACACCTCTGTACCGTCCTATGTAAACATGGTGTTTGATGCTATAAGTTAAAATCCTAAGATCTATGTCATGTTTGTGTAGTTTATTTGTCTCTTGATTGCTTGGTTGAATGTCTTTGGTTCATTAGAGTTGTATGTTGATATGGTACAGTCCTTTGGTGTCCATTATATTTGTGCGCGCATGGTTTAAACATCACAGGGTTGGTAGTATGTATAAGAGGAAGGGGAAGTTCTGCCAGAGTGACAGAAACCCGAGGACGTGAACCGGAACGTTGCACGTATGGGAGTAAGAGGACCATTAACTTAAGGATATGGTTGAGGAAACATTAATGCATTGTTATTTGTCATGGGAATGACCACGGCAGATGCTGCAATCGGCAGCGAGTAGTAGAACATGGGGTAAGGGCGGCCAGCCATCTGCGGTGCGAGATGAGGGCTGAGACACAAGGGTTTACCCAGGTTCGGCCCCCCGGAGGGTAAAGACCTACTCCTGCTAGATTGTATTATGGTGAGAGTACAATGGGGCGAGCTCGAAGACTAGGAGGCGAGTCGCTTGGGTGTATGATGGAACATGTCCCTTATGCGTACCCTAGGGAGGTTTATATAGGCTCACCTTGCTAGGGTTTACAGATAACAACCGAATTAGTTAAGGATTCAGAGATTCTATGACCTAGTCCGACTGGGCCGAGCTACGGTTCTGGGCCTCCAACTTCCAGTCGCCTGAGTCCACGCCAAGTCTTGATCCAGTCGCCGTCCTGCAGGCCCACTCGCTGATGGCTTAGGCCAGTAGGAAACGTCCTGTTGGGTATAGCCCGGTAGGCATATTCCCATCAGTAGTCCCCGAGGCCGTCGTTGATTTGTCGCAGGCGTTTGCTGGCAGTCGGAGTATGTGGGTCCAATGCGGACGCCTAGTCGAATCGACGACAGACTCCTGAACAAAGGAAAGAACTAGTCATTCTTAGTTGCACTAACGGCAACCAATCGCGTCGCAGCTTGGCGAATGGGTCGGCGAGTGCTCAATCACTGTTATAGTGATCGGGTCGGCGAATCGTCGAGTCGCTGGAAGCAACGAGTCGAGTAGATGAAGTTGGACCGTCAATTGTGGCCAAACTAGCCGTTGGGTAATCCAACGGTAATATCGGCGTAATTACCGCGCAGTAACAGCTCCCGAAAATGGCGGGTGGCAACCACTATATAAGGAGGGCGAAAGGCGAACGGGAAAACGCTTCTTCCTCTTCCTCCTATCTCGCATATCTCTGTTTCTCCGTTCCGCGCAGCGATCAGAACAATCCAGAGGGCCCCGACCTCCATGAACTTACAACCGATGGACCCCTCCACCGAGCCATGGGGCAGATCCAAATGCACTAAGGCGCTGCTAGCATCTTTCGAGGAGGCAGGGATCCTCCATGCCGGTAGATGGCGCATCCCCGCGGCCGAAGAAGTGATTCCGGATCCGCGCGAGGGGGAGTTCATGTCAAAACCCGGGTTTTTAATCCCAGATGCCTGTTATGCCATACATCGCAATCCCAGGATTACCATTTTTGCGAGACATAACAGAATTGGATACCATAGTACATCATCCATTACAATCCGTACATAAGTTCTTACACAAATAGGGATCTCATGATCCAGTTCTTAATACAACATTAAGCAGCGGAATACGTAATAATAATGGTAGCGTAGGCGAAGCTCCATCTTCGGGGTCACAAGCAATGCTGACGATGGGAGATGATCCTATTTGTCGTAACCTTCCCGGGGTCCATCCTCCAGGTACTCCTCTTCATAGTCTGGCCATGGGAATAGCCAGGGACAAAGCCATGAGTACTCTTTAAGTACTCGCAAACTAATACTAACAACTGAAAGGGGTTTTTGATAATAGGACACTAGGCTCTAGGGTTGTTTTGCAAAAGCCAGATTTATCTCTACTAAGTTTAGGTGCAACGAATGCTAGTTGAAGTTTATAACATCTAAGTGGGAACTTATATTTCATATCACAACCCTGTTGTGGTCAAGTCAAAGTCTCACTTCATTTCACAAGTCATTTTGAAAAGTCTGACGGGGGAACAGTATGGCCACTCCAACTGTCCATAACCGCGGACGCGGCTATTCGAATAGTTTGACACTCTGCAGAGATTGTACACTTCCACCACAACATTCGATACATCCGTCAGGAAAAAATCCTGAATTCACCATACTAAGTATGCGGATAATCAATCCTAACCTTTCAATTACACACCCTAGTATAAGCACCTCTCCTATGAGTTTGGCCTCCCAACCATGACCAACTGTCATCTTGGGTACTTCACAGGTGGACAATCTTCACAAGGTAGCCTCAGCTCAGACCTTGGCCGTGAGGGAACTAATACTAAGGTATATAAGTTTCCAGTCAAGCCCTACCCAATCTTCGGGTATTATGGTTGTACGATAAAATTGGAATGGTATCGCATCCAGACAACCATCAGTTTTATAAAGGGCTAAGGTTCATGCCTCAACATTTTCATCACCAAAATCATCAGGTGTTTCAGAAACACATGTCCAAAACATTTCAATAGAATGATCCATCATTCCAAGTTTTTCATAACCATTTTTCCACCAAGTATTCCCATCTAAAGTTGATCAAGTTTTATGCTTAGCACTAGCATCTATAGGTGGGGGTAAGCACTGATGAGGGGTGATAAACTAGTGGAGTTTTAACTAAGTTCAATCTCATGCCTTAGGATGACATCAAGATTATCTAGCTTAGGCCAAATTTTATGCTCTTTATGCAACCTTCACATATCTTTCTAGTATCTACCATTCACTTAGGTAAAATCTAGGTAAGAGCCTTGATAAAGAAATAAAGTAAGAAGCTTGAAAGTAAAACTAGGATTGGGTTATCAAGTGGAGATGATCATATATGCTTAAGGCATATAGTGGTCATAGTAACAAGCAAGTATTAGCTTGCATAAGTAGGGTATCTTGCAAGTGGTAGCTGGCATTGGTCAACTTGATTAGTAAAGCTTTCTAAATTGCAAGTGTTAGCTTGCCTTGTGCAGAGCAGTGGTTGAAGTTCTCCTCGGTTTCTTCTTCGTAGAATCCTCCTTCCTCCTCGTATCCTTGGTCGGTACTAGCGTCTATAAATAAATACGAGGTACACAATAACCAAACAATACTTAACTACTTGAAATCATCACACACAAGGGTCCTATAGATGATCTAACATCATCTCTAACATTACAAGATTAAGGCTTGGTTTAATTCCTTTTATTTTTAGAAAAGTAATTTCTACACATTGAAAAACTACTTAAGATTTAATATTCCTCAAACCAAACATGGGATCATGTTGACACATGTCATCACCACATATTTTAGTCCATGGGAATATGATTTAAAGTGGTGTCACAATTTAATAAGGTTTTACCCTTTTATTTTAATTAAATAAAGTGACTAGAAATGCCTATGTAGCATTCTTTTATTACTTGAACATTATTTCTGCAAGTAAACCTATATATTTTTATATATTCTGAAAGGTATGGTTAAATGTGATTTTTGAGAGTTGGAATCAACTCAAAAGCTATTACGGTTTAAATTTAAAAAATGTTTGAATGCAGAAAAGCTTCTGCCTTGTTATTTTTACCATGGGTGATCTATAGATCCAAATCACTTGAATCCAACGGTCTTGGATTCAGCATTCCTAGACCTTTCCAACAAAATTAGTTTCATTCAATTTGGTGCATTGAATCGACCTGGGTTGATTTTTGAAACTGGGTACAGAAGTGTGTTTGAAATTAAATGGAAAAGGTTTAATTCAAATAACTGGGCTGCGCGGGAAAGGTTAACGGGCCGGCCTGCTAAGCATAGCGCTTCCGCGGGCTGGTTAAGTGGATGTTCCCACTCGTCAGTGAGACAGGGGGTGCGAAGCGGTATGGGGCGATGTGGGACGTTCGATCTAGTTCTAATCCAACGGCTGGGAGTCATCGTCGACGTTGGGCAATGCCGGCGAGACATAAACCTAGCGCGGCCAGTGGGGGTTGCTAGGGGCTCACCGGGGTGCAGGCGAGGGTCGGCGAGGTGAGCGAACGACGAAGTCGACGACGGCGAATCTCCTGGTACCGGTGGCTCCTTCTGGGGCGGCTCCAATCGCTTTCTCCAGAGGCGGCGGGCTCCGGTGAAATTTCGACGAGGTGTTGCTCGCCTTGCTCCGGGAACGGTGTGGCACGATCAGTGAGAAGAGGGGAGTAGAATGGTGTGCTCAATTCGGCTGGGGGTGGCCTCTATTTATAGTCGGCGAGGGACCGATGCGCCGCAGTGAGCTCGTCGAAGCGATGGTATGACGGCTATTGGCATGGGCGAAGGTAGGGGCAGTGCGGTGTTCCTGGCGATGCTCAACGATCTGATGGCGAGACGTGGGGCGGTGCGGGTTGGTCTGGAACACGCGACGCTCTGCGCGGCAGAGGCGGCGTCTTCGACGGCGAGCGGTGGCTGTGCGGCATGGGGCGGCGAACGGGGATGTCTGGCGGTCTCCTGGGTCGGTGGTGATCGTGTATGCACGCGGCGAGGGCGGCGCGCGGTCTGTGGGCTTCGATCGAGGGTGGCGCTCTGGCGCATGCTCGCAGCTTGGCGAGGCACGCGTCTTGGCGTTCACAGGTGCTCTGGTCGGTGTCTTCGAGGCAGGGCTGGTCGAGAGGGGGCGGTGAGGCATGGGTGATCTCCCAGACAATGTTGGCATGGCTAGTTTCCTTCCTAGCTTGCTGTCTACACTGGGGTGGCAAGGATGCACTCGGCTGTTCACCATTGATGATATTGGCTAGCTCACAGTGGTGCTAGTTCTTGGTTAATCTTGCTAGATGATCTACTGAGATGGTTGTGAGCTAGATAGGGAACCAGTTAGGCTCAAAACACTGCACACTATAGTGTTTTGATTTTGTTTGATTTGTGTCTGCCAAGTGTTTGATTAAATGGCCACATGAATTCAAGTTATGAATTTTGAAAAGATTTTTGGTGGGTGTGCTAGATTGGTGCTGGTGAGTATGCAGATGCTCGGGTTTTGAAAGTTGAGCTTGTTTGAGTGGTTTTTGAAAAAGTGGGATCTTCCCATATGATAAAGATTCAATTTTGAATTGTCATTTAAGCTATGCATTTGAAAGTTTCTGGATGATCACAAAGTGGGCCTTGATACTTTGTCATGAATACAATCAAGGGGTGCAAAGATCCAGAAAAGTTTCTGTTAGTTTCTGAAAGTTTGAGACAGCCTAAGTAGGCATGGGAGTTAAATTGGTCAAAATGACCATTCCTTTATTTTATTTGTTTTGCTTTATTTGTCTTTGGGAAAAGTGTGGGAAATGTTTTAGATGATGTTTATTTTACCTAAGAAACATTTTACAAGCAAGGAAACACACAAACAAGGTGGTTCAAAAGAATTTCAAATTCAATGCATACTCATATGCATGCTTTCATAATTTTATTTAGAAAAGTTTTTGTTAACCCTAATTTTGATGAATAGAGTTTGATGATCCAAGTTCAATATTTTTGGGATGTTACAGTTCATCTGCTTCACCAGCCACCTGGAGCGGGGGCTGGGCTTCCCAACTTCCCTCTTCTTCCGACGCTTCTATGCCTACTACGGAATCCAACCATCGGATCTGGATCCGCATAGTATCGAGCAGCTCGCCATTTTCATGGCGTTCTGCGAGTGCTATCTAGGCTGCAGGCCCTACTTTCCCCTGTGGCAAGACCTGTTCCACGAGAGAATCGGTCGCGAAGAGACAGGCGACCCGATGCTAGCCGCGGGCGGCCTGACGTTCCAGCTGAAGTCGAAGGCATCGTTCTTCGATCTGATGCTGCCTGCCAAGGCGGCGAACGAGTGGAAGAAGTACTGGTTATACGTCACCGAGTCGACTCTAGGCGATGAAGTGGCTCTTCCAAGGTACTCCGCCGACTGGCCCGAGCCGCGTTGGCTCCAGGTCGTCAAACTCCCGCTGGATCAGCGGATGGTTGTTGACAAAATGTTACAAACCATCCGCGTCCTGAAGAAGAAAGGCCTCCAGAGCATCAACCTCTACAACTGCTGGCTCGGGCGGCAGCTCGTGCCCCTGGCCAGCCGCGACCACTACATGTATGAGTACACGGGTAAGGACGACCCGACGAAGTCCTACCTCGTTGAGTGGAGACTCAACAATTATACGCAGGCCCTGAAGAAGATTACCCAGGCCGTGTACCTCAACACAAAGGCCGGGGTCGCCCCTTATACTGCAAGGCGCCCAGCTCCAACGGTAAGCGGTCATTCCGTTAACACTCGCAATCATAGCTTGTGCATTCGTGGTCGTGCTAACATTGTTTGTTCTTGTTGCAGTTGTTCCAAGTGGTGGAAGGGTGGCTTCCACCCGCAGATGACGAGAACTCGAGCTCGTCCGTCCAGGACGGAAGAGAGTCATCGCCCGCCAAAGGTAACACCGAGAGCGACAGAGACGACGACAAAGACGAAGATGACGAGCCCGTGGAGGTTGCTGCCCCCACGGTTCGCAAAACTCGCGGGCAACACCAGCGCGAGCTTGAAGCGAGCAAGAGCCTCGAGCCCCACGGCGATGACGATGATGAGCTTCCCTAGCACACCTCACATCGCGAGGCCACGCCGTCGAAGAAGAAGAAAGCTCCGCCAAAGAAGAAAACGAAGCCAGCGAAGCCAATATCTCCGCCCCGATCTGCAAACAGCTCCGACGCCACCAGCTCGGCTGAGGACGCAACGGCACACGCGACCGCGGCAACAGGCGCTGCTGCCCCCAGGGACGAGGCGCGCTGGCATCGTTACCACCGCTATTCGCCCCAGTCGTTAGTTTGGGGGCTGCACCAGCCGCAGGGGCCTCGCCACCATGGGGGGCTCCCGCAGCAATTACCATGGAGGCTCCTGCCGCGGCTTCATCTTCAAAGAAGCCGTTAGTGTCTTGGGCACACGATGTGTTCGAGACGGTCCTCACTCGGAAGTTGGGGCCCGAACTGAAGAAGCCGGCCAGCATCCGCACCGGTCTACGGTTCATACCAGTCGCCAAGTGAGTGTTGTTCTGTCCTTTACTCATCTGCTTGTTTTTCGTTTTTAGTCGGACGGTCTTATTCATAAAACTGTTTCACAGGACTGGTGTTAAAAAGATCGGCCATCCTTCTGTGGCCAAGGTTCCGCCAGTCGCCACCGAGGTGTCAACAGATCCCTCACGGATGAGGAAAACCGACGAGGTCGCTGCTCCCGCCAAAGGCGTCAAGAGGACGAAAGGCGACGAAGTCGTCACGGTCTCTGATGATCCGGCGGTTGCTCCGATCGATCCTCCGACTGCAGCGTAAGTGGCCTCGAAGACCAAGGAGGATGTTGGGTCGCAACATATGGTGATTGCAGACTCACCCGACATGGCCGAGCCGACTCCGAGTGGCGCAGCGGCATCTGCAGCGACCTTCCCTCGCTTCATGGCGAAGGCGGCCGCAGCGAGTGCCTCCGCGCCAGCGAGCCGGATGCCTGGGGTCGCCGAGGCGGAGGTTGAGCAGCGTCGCGGCCATACTCCGGTCATGCTTGCGTCTGTGGATGCGCTGGAGCTTCACGGCATGCTAGGCGCTGCCATCCAGGTATGTCCAGTCCCCGAGGATCGGGCCACTAAATTTCAGTGGTTGGATTCTTAATGTTTTTATATCATCCAGTCCCCGAGTACCTAGTCACTGAATCTCAGCGGATGGGCGCTGAGGAATTTCATTGTCTAGTCCCCGAGTGCCTAGTCGCTGAATCTCAGCGGGTGGGCCCTGAGGAATTTCATTGTCCAGTCCCCGAGTGCCTAGTCGTTGAATCTCAGCGGGTGGGCACTGAGGAATTTCATTGCCCAGTCCCCGAGTTCCTAGTCGCTGAATCTCAGCGGGTGGGCACTGAGGAATTTCAGTGTCCAGTCCCCGAGTGCCTAGTCTCTGAATTGAAGCGGGTGGGCACTTATGAATTGTTTGTTGTTGACGTTGTAGTGTGTGCGCAGGGTCTGCAGCACGAGTCGGCGGAACGGCTTGCTGCGAAGTGTCGCTTGGATAAGGAGCTCGTTGCCGTCCAGGAGACGAACAAGGGGCTTCAAGCAATTGCAGCTAAGGTGAAGGAGTCCCGCCGAGGCCTTGTCCCGGTGGGTGACTTGACGGCGGCTCAGTCCGCTTGGAGCATGGCCGAAACGCGAGTCGCTGACCTGGAGCGTGAGCTCAAGGAGGCGAGGGCGGAAGCGAGCTCGGCGGAGGGGCGAGGGAAAATGCTGTTACTTCTGCCGCTGAAGAGTGGAAAGTATCTGATGCGCTCGTTGCTGGGCTGCAGAACGACCTTTCTTCTCTTCAAAGTTTCATCACGGACCTCTGCCGCCCGCTAATTGGTAAACTCTCCTTCAGCCAATTTCCGGCGGCACTAACTGTATTGTGATGTCGATATTTCGCTTACTGCTTGTTGACGTGTTGCATGCCGGATTACTGATAACGTGGAAGAAGCGCAGTCGTATGACGCGCGGCAGTGCGTGACCACCCTGGTTGACTCGGCCGCGTTGTCAGCAACTTGCCTTCGAGCAGATCTTCAGGAATATCACCCACGGAGGTGATCCCCAGCGACCTTGTCGAGGTATGGCGCTACCTGGAAAAGGCTCTGTCGGTCGTCGAGTTCATGACGCGGTCGGCCTTCCGGCGCGGGGCAGCAACGACGCTCAGCCTTGGGCTTGCCCACTTCCCGGAGGATTTTGACCTCGACGATGTCACAAGCGGCTACCCCTTGTTAACGGGCTCGGTGGAGATTGCCGAGGTGCTGAAGCTGACGGACCGGGCCGCGGTGTACTCCGATCGCGTTTGGGCGATGGGCGACCTCATCCCCTATCAGGAGACGATTGTCGCTCCCAATGATACTGAACCGAAGCATCGGGACTTCAAGGTCGAGCAGCCGTTCCGTGCAGCGATGGCGGGCGAGCTGACGACGTACCCGTCAAACCCGTACGTGCCCTTCATCCGCAACCGCAGGGACGGCGGCGCGTCTGCATCAAAACCTGCGGAGTAAAAGTGTTTTGCCCTTGGGCATTAGTATGGAATAACTATGTAACTTTCCTTGTATGTGGAACAATTTGTGCTGCTATAAAGGAAACTCGTGTTATTTTGTCAGTCGTTTTGCGATTTTGGATGTTGATTGAGCGAGTCCCCGAGCACGTCCGCCCTTTTTATGGGGTTTACCTCGTTGTTATATGTTTGTTAACTTTTAATGAGTTAAGGTCGACTCGCCATAGCTCGGAGAGCCAGTCGCATGGTGACTCCCAGGGGTGCTCTTTACTTGACCATTTTCCCGGGCGCGAACGAGGTCGAGTTGCCGAGTCCTCGAGCGTGGTACTTGGTGGTTCTAGTCGCAGGCCCAAGGTAGGTGAGGACTAAGCGTGTTATTGTAAGCGCGTCACTCCTGCCTGATCCGGAGGATCATTCGCATGGCGAGTACTGGGCACGCTCTCATACTTGGCGTTTTTCCCTGGTCGCTCGTATTTGGCTGGGTGTCAGTCCCCGAGCATGGTACTTGGCCGTTCGAGTCGCTGCGTCAAGGATGCGGAGGACTTGGTCGCTGTGAGGAGCGGATGCAGTTGTCTTGGCTCGGGGAGCTAGTCGAGCTAGGCGACTCCAATGGGGCTCCGGGTTAGCGTTTTTCGTGGACGTTATGAGGCCTGGGGTTTCTCAGTGCCCTCGTACCGCACTACTTGGCCGTGCTGGTCGCTTTACCAGAGGTTGACTTCTGCGAGTAGCGTAACACTGTTATTACAAGTGCGAGTGCCACAAGACATAGAGAGTAGACACAATTTTCAGTAACCAATATGTTTTATTTCATAGCGGGTGGGGAGTACATGTATGGAATTCTAGGAGTAGAACTTCCGTATGAGGTTTACATTCCATGGCCGCTTGACGTCGAGTTTTCCGTCTCCTCGGACGCTGGTGAGGTAGTAGGCGTCGTTGCCCAGGACTCGCCCGATGGTGAATGGTCCCTCCCAAGGGGGGGAGAGCTTGTGCATGCCTTTCTTGTCCTGGATTAGGTGCAGTACCAGGTCACCTTCCTGGAAAGTGCGAGTCCTTACTCGCCAGCTATGGTAGCGGCGGAGCCCTTGCTGGTAGATGGCAGTGCGGGAGCGAGCTAGGTCGCGTTCCTCGTCGAGCTGGTCGACTCCGTCTTGGCGTGCGAGTTCGTTTGTGGCCTCTATATAGTTGACCACACTTGGTGAATCGTGCTCGAGGCTAGTTTGCATGACCGCCTCGGCGCCGTAAACCATGAAGAAGGGGGTAAATCCTGTCGACCTGTTGACGGAGGTGCGGATGCCCCAGATGACGGAGAGTATCTCCTCGACCCAGCACCCGGCGGTGCGCTCGAGTGGGACTTGTAGCCGTGGCTTCAGGCCAGGAGGATGCTCTGATTGGCACGTTCCGCCTGAACATTGGACTCTGGGTGAGCGACTGAGGCGAGGTCGAGTCGAATGTGGTGTTCCTCGCAGAACTCGGCCATGGATCCTTTGGCGAAGTTGGTGTCGTTGTCCGTGATGATGCTGTTTGGGAACCCGTAGCGGTAGATGAGCTCGTGTAGGAACTTGGTGGCGGTCTTCCCGTCGCACTTGCGGACTGGCTTGGCCTCCACCCATTTTATGAATTTGTCGACTGCGACTAGGAGGTGGGTGAAGCCGGAGGGGGCCTTCTTGAAGGGGCCTACCATGTCCATGCCCCATACGGCGAATGGCCAAGTGATGGGGATTGTCTTGAGCGTCGAGCTCGGCACGTGGGTCTGGTTGGCGTATTTCTTGCATCCGACGCACCGCTGGACAATGTCGACAGCGTCTGCGTGTGCGGTGAGCCAGTAGAATCCGTGTCGCATAGCCTTTGTGACCAGAGAGCGGGCGCCGACATGGTGGCCGCAGTCGCCGGAGTGAATGTCTTGGAGGATTTTGCGTCCTTTAGTGGGTTGAACACAGCGTTGGAACACGCCGGTCACGCTGTGCTTGTGGAGCTCGCCATTGATGATGACAAAGGATTTGCAACGGTGTGCTATCATCCGGGCCTCCGTTTCATCCGCGGGCAGGGTGCCTCCCTCCAGATAGGCGACGTATGGCACGGTCCAGTCTCTTGGCTCGGCGATTAGTGCGACCAAGGCTGCTTCTGGTTGTAGCGGGATTCCAATGTCGATCTCCCTTGGGGGAGATACGAAAGGTTTGGTGATGGTGTCGAGGAAGACGCTGGCGGGTGGTACGAGTCGAGCCGAGCCGGTGCGAGAGAGTGCGTCGGCCTCCTCGTTCTTCCGCCTGTCGATCCACTCGACGGAGTAGCCTGCGAAGTGTCCACCCAGCTGGTCCACTGCTTGGCGGTATGCCACCATGGTGGGGGAGATGGCGTCGCAGGTGCCGGCGACTTACCCTGCGATGAGGTCGGAGTCTCCGTAGCAACGTAGGAGATTGACGTTCATCTCCTTGGCAGCTCGCATGCCGTGGAGTAACGCCTCGTACTCGGCCATGTTGTTGGTGCAGGGGGTGAAGTCAAGGTAGAGGACGTAGTGGAGCTTGTTGCCCTTCGGAGATGTTAGAACGATCCCCGCCCCTGCGCCGTCCGCGTTCTTGGAGCCGTCGAAGTGTAGGTTCAAGTAGTGGAGGTATGGAAGCTTCTCTGGCTACTGGGTCTCCTCCCAATCGGCGAGGAAGTCTACAAGAGCCTGCGATTTGATTGCCTTGCGCGACATGTACTTGATGTTGTGGACGCCAATCTCGATGGCCCACTTGGCGACTCGCCCGGTCGCCTCGCGGTTGCGGATGATGTCTGCAATGGTGCTGAGGAGACGACCGTTATTGGGTGCTCCACAAGTAGTCGGCGATCGCCGCTCAAGCTCTGAACCGTATACCAATTTCTGGTATTGCGGGTAGCACTGGCGCGACTCGGTGAGGACTTCGCTGATGTAGTACACTGGTCGCTGCACCGGGCGCTCCTTTCCTTCCTCTGGCCGTTCGACGACCATGACGGCGCTGACGACGCGTTCAGAAGCCACGACATAGACCATCATGGGTTTCTTGTCGACGGGGGTGGCGAGTAGCGGTGCTGTGAGTAGCACCTCCTTGAGGGCGTGGAGTGAGTCGTCTGCCTCCTTGTCCCACTGGAAGGTGGGGTTCTTGCGCATTGGGCGGTAAAGGGGCATCGCCTTTTCGCCTAACCGGGGAATGAAGCGACTGAGAGCCGCGACTCGCCCGGCCAGCTTCTGGATGTCGCGCAGGCACTCGGGTCTGCTGAGTCGAGCGATCGTGTTGATCTTGGCTGGGTTCGCCTCGATCCCGCGCTTGGAGACGACGTATCCCAGTAGCTGTCCGGTTGGCACCCAAAGGTGCATTTTCCTGGGTTTAGTTTTATCTTGTACTTCCGCAGGTTGGTGAATGTTTCCGCCAGGTCGGCGAGTAGATCTCCCTGGCGAGCGGATTTCACCACCACGTCATCGATGTAGACGTGGATATTGCGGCCAATTTGGCTCGCAAGGAACTCCTGCATGCACCTCTGGTAGGTCGCCCCGACATTTTTGAGGCCGAAGGTCATGGCAGTGTAGCAGAAGGCTCCGAATGGCGTGATGAACGCCGTCTTCTCTTCATCCTCGACGGCCATTTTTATCTGGTTGTACCCAGAGTAGGCATCGAGGAAGCATAGCGCCTCCGAGCCCGCGGTGGAATCGATGATCTGATCGATCCGCGGGAGGACGAATTGCTCCTTCGGGAAGGCGCTGTTTAAGTTTTTATAGTCGATACACATTCTCCAGGTCCCGTTTTTCTTCTCGACCAGGACTGGGTTTGCCAGCCACTTGGAGTACTTGATTGGCCGAATGAAGCCTGCAGCAAGTAGACACTGCACCTCCTCGGTGATGGCTCGGCGACGCTCTTCATTAAAGGGCCGCAGCGACTGCTTGACAGGTCGCACTTTGGGGTCGGTGTTGAGTTTGTGCTCAGCGAGTTCCCTCGAGACACCAGGCATGTCGGATGGTTTCCATGCAAAGATGTCCCTGTTCTCATGGAGGAACTCGATGAGCGCGCCTTCCTATGCTGGGCTCATGCCCGTCCCGATTGTCACCGTCTGACTGAAGTCGCCTGGGACCAGCTCAACGGTGCGGGTGTGCGTCGTTGCCTCGAAGGCGGCGGAGTTGCCTCCCTCCGAATTGGGCTTCTTGAGTATAGTGGGGTCATCGCTGTTGACCCCACTTGCGAACTTGGCGAGCTCCTCGGCGTGGTTGGCCTCCGCCGCGATGACGGCGTCAGCGAGTTTGGCCCCTTTGGCCTCGCATTCTGCGACCATGTCGGGGTCGCCATGGATGGTGATGATGCCGCATGGCCCGGGTAGCTTCATCGTGTTGTACGTGTAGTGGGGTGCTGCCATGAACTTGGCGAACGCCTAGCGCCCCAGGACGTAGTGGTAGGGGCTGTCCAAGGGCACCAGCTCGAAGACGATCCGCTCGGTGCGGAAGTTCGCTGGAGTGCCGAAGGTGACTGGCAGTGTCACCTTGCCGATCGGGTACGCCTTTCGACCGGGGACGATGCCGTGGAAGGTGGTGTAGGTCGTCTCGATCATCGACTGCGGGAGTCGTAGTCGCCTAAAGGTGTCTAGGTACAGGATGTTGATGGAGATGCCGCCGTCCATCAATATTTTGGGGAGCCAGTAGTCTCCCACCTTGGGCTTGACTACTAGGGCGACTCGGCCCGGATACTCGATCCGTGGAGAGTGGTCCTCGCGGCTCCAGACGATTGGTTGCTCAGACCAGTTAAGGAACTGGGGGATGTCTATCTGGTCCACCGCGTTGATGGCGACGGCGTGGGCGATGACCTTCTTCTCGCGCTTTGTGTTGAAGCCTGTGAAGGTGTGGAGCGAGCCGGCGATGCTGCCGAATTTTCCGCCGTTTGGCGGGTTGTTTTCAGGGTCTTCCCGCGCGCGCCGTGCCTTCTCGATCTCCTTGAGAGAGTGGTAGTCAGCGGTCGTGTGCGTGGCGGGCTTTCCTTCCCTGCTATGAAACACACAGGGTTGGTTAAGAAGGGCCGTGGGATCGAACCTCGACTTTGCCTTGTAGTTACCACCATCACGATGATGTCCTCCGTTGCGGCGGAAGCTCTTGGGCTCGCGCTGTGCGTATCCGGTTTTGGCGACGAAGTCGACTCGCCCGTCACTGTGGCATTTGCCGGTGAGGCGAGTGTTGCTGTAGCGTAACTCGGGTCGCCTCCCGTTGTCATGGCTGCTCGTGCGGCGATGCCCTCCCGACTCATCGTAGGTTTCTTGGTTTGGATCCTCCTTCGCGTACTTCTTTGTGATCTATAGGAGGTCCGGTATGTTGTCGAGTGTTTGGTACACTCGCTTGAGCTTGGCCACCAAGGGCTTGTAGCGGCACGAGGTCTTGAAACAGTGGATCGCGGTGTCCGGGTGGATTCCAGCCGCATTGTACCACCGATCTTGCCATCGTTGGACCCAACTGTGGGTCGACTCGCGGGGTCCCTAGACGCATCGCTCCAAGTTCTCGATGGTGGTGGCGCAGGTGTATGATCCCTCGAAGTGCCTGACGAAGGCGTCGCACATTTCCTCCCAGGAATCGATGTTGTCCGCTGGGAGGGTGTTAATCCACTGCCTGCACGCTCCCTCCATCATCAGGGGGAGGTAGCGAGCGGCGAGTAGATCGGTGTGGCCGGCGATCCCCATTGCCATGAGGTAGGTGTCCAGCCACACGGTTGGATCATACAAGGGATCGTACTTTTCTATTTCCTTCGACGCTTTGAAGTTCGCCGGGTATCTTTCGCCTCGGATCATCGGTCCGAAACACGGGGGCCCCACTCGGCTCAGCGATCCCCTTGGTTCGCCGTCACGACGGTTGGTGAGGGTGTGCCGCAGGTCGTCAGGCTGACGTGCGCGCCAACTCTGGTTGTTGATGATGTGGGTGCGGGCGTCGACGGGTTGTCCATTGGCGGCGACGAAGTTGTTCGCTGGCCGAGGGTCGTTTGTGGAGAGCGCCGCGTTCGCGGGTCGGTGTTGGAGCTGCAGGGGTTCGGGTGGCGGGCAGTTGAGAGTATTCGCCGCCATGGGGCGGCCACTCAAAGCCGCTCCGCTGCCTGATGAACGCGAGTACATCCGATCCTGTGAGTCGATGCTTGCGTTTTGTTGCTCGATCGCTTTGGCGAGCAGAGCCCTGGCGTACTGGATCTACAGGGCGCCTTCCCCGGTGGCTTCAATGTTCTCGACTGCTGCTCGGCCTGCGACGAGGTTGTCCATTGGGGTGGAGAACAGCGGGAGGCCGTTCGCGTCTTGCTCTCGTGAGGAGACCACGATCCTTGGCTGGTCCCTGGGGGGTGCGCGGTTTGGTGGTGGTGGGGCACCATTGGTCGTTGCCCCTGGTGGGGGCCGAGTGCTTCCTCCTGGCGGCGCGTCCTCGTAGATCGCGCGCTCGGCCGCGCGGGCCGGGTCGTTTTCGTCGTCGAAATTCAGGGCGCGCCCCTAGACGGTAGGATTCTGGCGCGACCTGATTCGGAGTTGGTGGTAGCATGACAGCTCCTGCGCTGTCACCTGCTCGAGGCAAAAAAAATTGCGCTCGGCTTGTTCCTTGCAGACTGCCTCTGCCAGCTTCAGGCAGAGTTCCTTGACCTCCGTTGCCGTCGCGTTTGGTGGGATCGGCATGGAGAAGGGGTCTTCTGGCGGGTCGGCGCCAGTCGCCATGTAGGTCGCAGCGTGGCGACCGGTTCCGTCGTGGAGGTCGGCGGAGTTCTCCGACCTGGAGTCGAAGTCGAAGATCCCGAGGATAGAGGGATCCTCGAAGTCTCCAACATTGGTGACCTGGGTGATGGAACCCGCGGCTGATGCGGCGACGATGGATCTGGCGAGTGACGCCGGGGTCACCGAATCGACATCGTCGTTGAGGGCCGCGTCATCCGCGGCCACGGTGGTTTCGGCCACGTTGCTGTGGGCCGAGTCGTACTCGGAGGCGAGGCGGTGAATCGTGCGGACCTGGCTCTCAGAGAGTCGGTCGCGTGGCGGCGACTCGCGGATTCGAGCCGAGTCCTCCGAGATGATGACGTTGGTGAGGCCGACGAAGAGGCTGATCGTACCGACCGACAGGATCACGCTATGTGTCACGGGTCGCGCCGTCGGGACGTAGCTGCTCGGCAAGATCTGGAGCATCTCGCTGATCGCAATCATGCGGCCGGTGGCGATCGACTCGTTGATGGGCAGATTGGATCTCGCCGCAGAACACCCGCCTGACCGGCCAGGACCCACGGTGGGCACCACTGTCGTGGGAATGACCACAGCAGATGCTGTAATCGGCAGCGAGTAGTAGAACATGGGGCAAGGTTGGCTAGCCATCTGCGGTGCGAGATGAGGGCTGAGACACAAGGGTTTACCCAGGTTCGGCCCCCCGGAGGGTAAAGACCTACTCCTGCTAGATTGTATTATGGTGAGAGTACAATGGGGCGATCTTGACGACTAGGCGACGAGTCGCTTGGGTGTATGATGGAACGTGTCCCTTATGCGTACCCTAGGGAGGTTTATATAGGCTCACCTCGCTAGGGTTTACAGATCACAACCGAATTAGTTAAGCATTCAGAGATTCTATGACCTAGTCCGACTGGGCCTAGCTACGCTTCTGGGCCTCCAGCTTCCAGTCGCCTGAGTCCACGCCAAGTCTTGATCCAGTCATCGTCCTGCAGGCCCACTCGCTGACGGCTTAGGCCAGTAGGAAACGTCCTGCTGGGTATACCCCAGTAGGCATATCTCCATCATTAGTAGTTACTAATGTTTGCTAACAATCCAATCATATAGTACATGTAATTCGAAGTAGTGAAGCACATGTATTTTTAGCCTCTCCCATTTATAAAACTGCATCGAAGATGATGAACCCGATTTATTCGCTAATTAAACTTGGACAAAGCTACCACAATTACCACCACTATTCCACACTCATGGTTCCGTTAGTTTAGTGTATTTTATTGCTGCAGCAACTAGCTTTACTTTCTTGTTATTTGTTATCTTGCAAAGCTTTCTCTAGTACTCGTTTTATTGCTCTAGTTTTATTTCCTAGATAATTCAAATGTTTAGTGTGCATAGAGTTGTATCAGTGGTTGATAGAACTTGAGAGAATATTTATCCTACCTTTAGCTCCTCGTTGGGTTCGACACTCTTACTTATCAAAAAGGCTACACATGATCCTCTATACTTGTGGGGTATCAAGTATTCCTCCATAACACCGAAGATAAAAGTGTTTGTCACTTGGAACGTCAAGTTTCTTAAGAAGGATTTTTTCATGAAAAGTTAAGTGAGAGAACAATAGAAATTTGATAAGGTTAAAAGAACCTTAGCTATATGTATTGAGTTGCGCAACACCGGGAAGTGTTTTAGAGGTAGCAATAATGCTCATGGCTCATGTGCCTCAAAGGTTGTGGTCACGGAGGTCTAAGTTTCTATTGAACCAAGTAGGTCGAGTAAACAATCAAATACTAGGATTTGAGAGTAAATCATTATTGTTTGACAATGATGAACCGACTATATTGAAAGTAGAGATGATGGGCCCTAACTCCGTCAAATGGCTTGAAGCCATAGAATCCGTGATAGTTCCATACACAAGAAATCAAGCTTTGAACTTGGAAGACCCTCTGGAAAGGTGTAAGACCTTACAGTCATATTTGGTTCTATAAATAAATAGACATAGATGTTTCACATCTATGAACTTATCGACATGTCGGGAAAAGAGTTTACGACAACATTCAAAAGGTTGACTATGAAAAGATTTGATATTTCATAGCGATATTTAGTCTAGACGGATTAATGTAGCCACCACTACATATAATTTTGTTATATGATAGTTGAATAAAAAAACAAGTTATTCTAATAGAATGGTTATCTAGGAAGTGTGCATGACATGGTCCAAAGGGTTTTGTCAATTCAAAGGATGCTAAAAGCGTATGCAAACTTCAATGGTTGAAGTGAGCATCGGGGAGTTGTAATCTTCACCATGATGAAACTGTTTAAAGGTTTAATTTCATCGGAGACGATGAAGATGCTTGCATTTGCAAAAAAATTAAGTGGGAGCGCTAAGACATATTTATAATTCATTATGTGAAATACATATTTTTGATTGGAAATGATGTATCTTTTATTGACACAAACTTAAGAATTTCATCTCGATGAAAGACTTAGGCAAAACCCGAATATTTGGCATCAATGGCTATATGGATAGATTGAGACGCTAATATGGTTATGCCAAATGTACATAGATGAGATATTGAATGAGTTCAGTATGGAAATGACAAGAAAATTTCTTGCCACACAGAAAGGATTAAATCGAATTTCAAGTGTATCGACATTTGGTGAGTGAAAAGAAGATTCAAGTATTTTTTATACTTTATGAATGAAATCACAAATAGTATTTTTCAATCATATTGTAAGATGTACACATCCAGATATGTCCTATGCTCTAAATGTTATGAGCATATACTAGAATAATTCATAAGACGATCATTGGACAATAGTAAGGATATTCTTATGATCTTATGGAAGAATTAAGAATATATTATTTTTTTTAGATATGATAAATAGATAGATAGTTCATTGTAAAGTATTACATTGATACTAGTTTTGTCACAAAGTAGAAATTAAGTTTATCTCAATTTAAACTATGGGTGGCACAATGTTATGGAAAGAAAGTTCCATAATGTATTCGGATGAGTTCCAAAGTTAAGACATTCTGATAGATACTACAACAAAGGGCTAAGTATATGACTGTTATTGTAGAAGCAAAATAGGGAATTTGAGTCAAGTAGTTTGTTATCAAACTAGGTGTGGTTCATAGAAGGCTAGTACTATGAAGATATATTGGGCAAAAATTATCGACATAGTTTAATTCCAAAGGAACTAAAGGTCTCACCAAAGGACCAAATTTATACAATGCCATCTCATTGGAGAATGATTAATGCATAGAGATGCAAAGACATACAATTATACACGGACCTAAAAGTGTCGGATACAAAGATCAGTTGACCACTAGCAATCGTGTAAATAAAACACCAGAAAGCCATAGGTATTGAATGCACAAAGGTTTGAAACTAGATTATTGAATCTAGTGCAAGTGGGAGATTGTTGGAGATATGCCCAAGAGGCAATAATAAAGTGGTTATAATCATATCTTTATGTTTATGATAAATGTTTACATTCATGATATAATTGGATTAACCGGAAACATTAATACTTGTGTGATTTGTAAACATGTAAGAGTCCCTAGTAAAGCCTCTTATTAAACTAGCTTGTTGGTTAATATATGATCATGGTTTCCTGATCATGAACATTGAGATGTTATTAACAACAAGGTCATATCATTAGGAGAATGATGTGATGGACATACTCCTATAATTAAGCGTAGCATAAGCTCAAGTCAGTCAAATAGTCCACTTGTTATAAGCTTTCAAATACATAGTAACCTAAATCCTTCGACCATGAGATCATGTTAATCACGATCACCGGATGGATGCTTTGATGAAATCAAACACCACTTCGTAAGTGGGTGGTTAAATGTGGCATTGACTGTTCGGAAAGTATGTGTTGAGGCACATGGATCAAGAGTGGGATTTGTCCATCAATATGATGGATAGATATACTATGGTCCCTCTCGGTGGAATGTCATCCAATTGGTTTTCAAGCATGTGACTGGCTCACAAGGGATCACATATCACAGGAACGAGTAAAGAGTACTTATCAGTAACGAGGTTGAACTAGGTATGCACATATACCGACGATCAAACCTCGGATAAGTAAAATATCGCGACACAAAGGGAAATTGGTATCGTTTGTAAATGGTTTATTCGATCATGAAGTAACCGTGGAAATATGTGGGAGCCATATGAATTTCCAGATTCCTCTATTGGTTATTGATCGGAGAAGAGTCTCGATCATGTCTACATAATTCATGAACTGTAGGGAGACACACTTAAGCATTCGATGTTGTTTAGTATATATGGAATGTGAGTAAAGATACTGAATGTTGTTTGGTGTCTCGGATGGGATCCAGGATATCACGAGGAGATCCATAATGGTCTGGAGAATAAGATTCATATAAGGAAAGTCCAATTCTGGAGTTCGGGAATGGTTTCGGTATTTTCACCGGAATGTTCTAGAAGGGTCTAGAAGGTCCATCACTCCGGAGTGGGAAGGGTACATGGATGTGTCATGACAAAGTGGAATCATGTACTAGGTCACTTGGCTGGGCAATGGGAAGAGAGAAATCAAACTCTAGTTTGAAAGTCAAACGCCAATTTCAAAAGTCAAATCCCAACATGGTTTCCTGTGGAGGGAGGGAAGGAATCCTACCTAAGGGAAGATTCCTCCCTCTCCCTTGCCGCCGGCCACAAGGTGGAGTTTGGGGAGGACTCCCCTCCCCAAATCGCCCCTCCCTCTCATAAATAGAGGGGGGCGCCCCCTGATGACCCACAAGTATTGGGGATCGCAATAGTCTTCGAGGGAAGTAAAACCCAATTTGTTGATTCGACACAAGGGGAGCCAAAGAATATTTATAAGCCTTAACAACTGAGTTGTCAATTCAGCTGCACCTAGAAATAGTCTTGCTCGCAATAGTTTATCAGTAGCAATAGTTTTGTAGTAGCAATAGCAAAGTAACAACAGTAGTAACAATTGCAGTAAACAGCAGGATTTTAAGTGCGGTATGCATAGGGATGGATGGACGGGCATTGCATGAACAAGACAATTCATGTAATAATTAAGACCAAGGGATTTTGTAGATAAATAAAATAAAGCATCCAAGTACTGAATAATCATAGGCATGTGTTCCATATATAGTCATACGTGCTCGCAATGAGAACTTGCACAACATCTTTTGTCCTGTAGATGACCCACAAATATAGGGGATCGCAACAGTCTTCGAGGGTAGTAAAGCCCAATTTATTGATTCTACACAAGGGGAGCCAAAGAATATTTATAAGCCTTAATAAATGAGTTGTCAATTCAGCTGCACCTGGAAATAGTCTTGCTCGCAGTAGTTTATCAGTATCAATAGTTTTGTAGTAGCAATAACAAAGTAACAGTAGTGGTAAAATAAGGACAGTAGTAACAACAATAGCAAACAACAATATTTTAGTGCGGTAGGCATATGGATGGATGGGCGGGCGTTGCATGGACAAGACTATTCATGTAATATAAAGATCTAGGGCATTTGCAGATAAATAGGATAAAGCATCCAAGTAATAAATAATTATAGGCATGTGTTCCATATATAATCATACATGCTCGCAATGAGAACTTGCACAACATCTTTTGTCCTGCCAGCCCGTTGCAGCGGGGCCTCAAGGGAATCTATTGGCAATTAATGTACTCCGTTTAATAGAGTACTGGAGAAAAACATTAACACTCCATGAACACATGTGATCCTCACATCACAGCCATCCCCTCTGGTTATCTCGATTTCTGTCACTTCGGGGCCTTTGGTTCCGGATAGTAATATGTGTAAACAACTTGCAGGTAAGATCACAAACAATAATATCCTCATGAATCAATAACATGTTCAGATCTGAGATCATGGCACTCGGGCCCTAGTGACAAGCATTAAGAATAACAAGTTGCAACAATGTCAAAACACACTAACAATAGATACTAGGCACCATGCGGTAACAATCTTATTTGATTACATGATAGATCTATTCCAATCCCTACCATCCCCATAGCGTACATCGGGGATTACTCACTCATGGATGGGGTAAACATGGATGGTTGATGGAGAGGCGTTGGTGATGATGATGGCGATGATTTCCTCCAATTCCCCGTCCCGACAGGGTGCCAGAACGGAGTTTCTGGTTCTGAATCGCGGTTTATGGTGGTGGCGGCGCAGCGGAACTCTATCTAGAAAAATGTCGAACCCCCCCCTCTGTTTTTAGGTCAGAGGGCTTATGTAGGCGGAAGGAGAGGCCGAGGGGGTGCTCGAGGTGGCAACACCACCCCCTAGCGCGGCCTGGCCCGAGCCACCAGGTGGTGTGGGCCCCTCGTGGCCTTTATCTGTCTCGTCTTCTGGCTCCGTGAGTCTTCTGGTAAATAGGAGTTTTGTGATATTTTCCGGGTTTTTTTCCTGAAAGTTGATTTCCTGCACAAAAACTAGACACCAAAGCAATTCTGCTGAAAACATCGTCAGACCGTGTTAGTTGTATCCAAATCACACAAATTAGAGGAGAAACAATAGCAAAAGTGTTCGGGAAAGTAGATACGTTTTGGAAGTATCAACTCCCCCAAGCTTAGCTTATTTTTTGTCCTCAAGCAATTCAGTTGAAAACTGTGTGCGATAAAAGAAACTTTCACGAACACATTTTCTTCATAAGATGTATATATTTTCAGCATATGATCATATACTTATGCAATTCATAATAAGGAGTATGCAACTAAGTCCACTCAATAGTCATGCAAGCTATGAAGAGATTCCAACACAATAATAATAAGCAGCATGAAACACACGCATGAGCAACATTGTAATGCTCATAAGAAGGTATGTTAAAGTGGTATCTCGCTTGCCTTTGATTGTGGAGAAAAACATAAATGCCAAGGCACCTCTGAAATTCAAGTGAAGACTAGAAATAAAGATATCAAAGATACAAGCATCAAAGTTATGCCATGATTAACCGTGTTCCGGGACAAGCACAATACACTAAGAATGACAGCTATGCTCTCAAAAAGGTGCTAATAGAATAAGTGGTGACTCAAGATAGAAGTGAAAGGTTTTGAAAAGTTTGAAAGGCTTCCAAATGCTGAAAGTATGGTAATCATTAGCTTTGAGATCTAATTGCCCCAATCATAAGAAACTTTAAAATGGTTAAGGTTAAAGTGAGGTCCACTACGAGTTATATGCTTGACAGATCATAAACTGGAAATCTCATGTCCCTTGAGTACGAGGGTCGCTCCACATGCTACTCAACTTTGGTCACCTTAAAGTTCTTGTCATTGTAAATACATGCATGCATATCATCAAGAACCGCCAATGGGGTACCCCTTTCACATGGTACAGGAGCTTTCCATAACCAAAATGACAAGGAAAGCAGACAATGAGCATCTCAACAATCTTTTTATTTACCATATGCATAGCTTTTTATTGAGGACACTTCATAGATGCTCATTATGATGATGCTGCAAGTTTCCACCATGATTAAGCATGTGTTAGGCTAGCGTCCCAGGCGTTTCTCTAACACAATGTATAAACTCCATGAACTCACAACCTCCCCTTTTATTTCACATCGTCGACATCCGTAAACAAAAGAGCAAGGAATCAACCGGATGAGATATCCAAAAAGTGTTGAAAGCGTCCCCCGTGATAACATGGTTCTGCTGACTCCCACTATATAATTAGCAAGAATATAACTTTCATGGACTAGTCACAATGGTTCAGAATTATTAAGCGCAAGGAATAAAGTGTGCCATCAAGTTTGTGAGAGCTTTACTAACTAACTTTCTCAAAACAGACAAACATTTTATTTTGGAAGAAAACACGGCATATGGAATGTGCACTGAAATAGCAAATGATGCTAATAGGTAGGTATGGTGGACACAGCTGGCAATACTTGTTTTGGGGAGTTAGAAGCACAGATAGAGCACGTACTCAGTGCAAGTGAAGGCTAGCAATAGAGAGGGAGCGACAAACAAGAGAGCAATAGCTGTCATAATCATGCTTGCAACAAAAATGGACTAACTATGGCATGAAAGCGATACAAGAACTCTGAGGAAAAATAAATCATCGAGGCTTATTAACTATTAATTAGTCATATGCATGCGTGAGCATGTGCCAAGTAGATTCACATGAACAGTCAGAGGAGGATACCACAATATCATACCAAAGTATGAATAGAACAATGCAAGCAAACATTCATATGACATGCTACAAATTATTAGCAAGCTGGAGCTAATCATAGACAAGCAAGAACTACTAAGCATCCATAATGACATACACCTTACACAAACAAGCTAAGCATGCTCACAATGACGAGTATATGTAGAAAAATGAAACAAATAGAGTTCGTTACCAGCCTCTTACCACACATCGAGTTGTCTTAATCTTCATTATTGCCCTTCACTTGTGTGACTTGAATAATTAACATGAAACCAAAATCCACTGAGGACGGCTGAACCCTGCAAAGAACTCACAAAACCAAAGAAGAACAACAAATATTTTTGGTGTTTTCGAATTTTTTTAGAACAAGCAAACAAAGAAAAACCAAACAAAAACAAAGCAAACCAAACAAAGCAAAATCTTTTTGGATTTTTTCTTTTAAGGCAAACCAAAGCAAAGAAACAAACCAAGAGAAACAACAAAAATATTTTTGGTGTTTTTGGGTTTTTAGAAAGAAGCAAAAAAAACCAAAAAGAAAGCAAACACAATGGATGTACAAATAACCGACCGAACATGATATATATATGAGTGTGATGTCGGTATACCTCCCCCAAGCTTAGGCTTTTGGCCTAAGAGGGGCTCAATCCCATGGTGTCCAAGAGGATGAACCTCCATAGTATGTCGAGGAAGCTCCCTCGTGCCGGTACGAGCTCGAGGCCTCCCCTGTGTAATACGCATGGGGGTCGTATGATGGCGCTTCCTCCTTATAGTGCTTGTGGAAGTTAAGAGAGCTCAGCTTGTCATCCATCTCCGTCTTTGAGCATTACCAAGGTCCCTGAGAAATACTGAGCAAAGTGGTTTGGGGTAGAGGGATCTCTCTCTTCCCCATCAGTAAACAACATTTTATAAACCAAGGTCTCAAGAGTAGATCTAGTGGTGACAAAGTGGTGCGCCTTCATGGAAGCAAGATCAAGCCTCTGAGGATCCAAAACTGTATCATGTGGATCAACAGCAATGTTCAAGGCAACAGTAACACGAGTAGCAATAATTCCCCCATAAATGGGTCCCTTAGAAGCTAGCCGACGAGCAATGAGAGAACCAAGATTATACTTATCCTCATTGTTGAGCGCAACAGCTAAGAAGGCTAATTGATAGTTGGAAATATTACTAGTTTTCTCCCTACCAAGAACACTGGTGGCAAGATAGTAGGCAAAGTACCTGATGGCTGGAAGTTGAATATTCTTTATCTTCCCCGCTGAGCTCTGCGGTCATCATCATTGGTTATTCCTCGGTAAAGCTCTAATAAATCAGCGGGAAGAGCTAGAATCTTCTTTGATGACCTAGCTGTACCAAGTCCCAGGGCCTTGCAAATTTTTTCAAAGTCATAGAATGAGCCCTGCCATAAATTTTGAAAGACACAGAAGGCTTGAACATGCTGTTAGTAAAGGAGAAACTCTCCACAAATGTTTTAGTGAGCAAAGCATATTGTGCGCTCTCATCTTGCATGTAACTTGTTAGTCTAGCCATCTGCACCAAAGTCATAAAATAATTAAGAATCCCAGCAGCTTGCAAGAAGACTTGGCAAGGAAAGGTGGAGGGGTGCGCATCCCCTTCATCTCCCTTGTCACCAAATCACGGAGTGATGAGATCCTCGTTGTATGAGGGTCTAGTACTGGTAGATGACCTTGGAAGCCTTGCCCTTCTAGGTGCATTACTCTCAAATAAATCACCAAATGTGTGGTGGTCCATGACTTCACTTTTCTGAAATTTTAAACAACCATCAAACCAAGTGATTTTTACGTTGATAAATTATGAGCAACTATTATAGGAACTTGCTAGAGGACTACACATGCATCAAAACAAAGTTTCTAAGCAAATAACAAGCATGCAAGCTCAAACAACCTGTCACCTATAGTAGCAAAATACTCAAGATACAATCTACCAATCACAAATCTAACTGGACAAGTGGAGGAGGCAAATACCAAGGAGCAATCCCTCCAAAAATCAGCACTTGAGATGGGCTGAACAAGGAGATCGAAAATCACGAGCAAGAACAGCAAGAACTCGAGGTTGACCAAGTTTTCCGGTGTTTTTCGGGAGATAGAAAGAAGATGGCTTTGAGGAGGCATCCTGGAGGGGCCTAGGTGGGCCAGACCCCCCAGACGCCGCCACCTGGTAGGCCGCGCCTACCATAGGTGTGGTGGTCTGCGGTGGCCCCCTGGGTCACTTCAGGTGCCTCTCTGCCCCTTTTTCGAGGAAAAAATTATTTTGATTTTTCTGGGAAACTTTATTTTGGCCAATTTTCAGGGTATGAAAATTGATTTTCTCGCAGAAACAGTTTTTTCAGAAAAAGCAAACCAAAATCCAAACTACATGAGCTCTAAGAAACTCAAACAAGCAAACAACTAGCAAAACTAAAGCTAAAGCAAAGACTAGGAAGGAGAAAAGAAAAAGAAAGCAAGTATAACCATAGTGGAAACATTATTTTGTTCATTAAAATCCTTTTGTTAACAAGGTTGATCAAGTCTTGTTACCAAAACAATCTTATATGAAGCAAAACTTTGCATTCCACAAGGTGATTATGTTACCTCATACTTGATAGCAATGGTCCCAATCATAATAGTTTCAAAATTTTCTTGTGGAATGGGACAATATATTTCTCCAACCTTGATGCTCTCAATATTTTCAATGGAATTCAAGCAATAGCTCTTAACAACCTTCTTGGGGAAATAGACAGTGTGCTCTTTGTCATTAATATTGAATGTTACTTTTTCTTGATTGCAATTGATGATACAACCTGCAGTATTAAGAAAAGGTCTCCCAAGAATAATAGACATATTATCATCTTCAGGCATTTCAAGAACAACAAAATTAGTTAAAACCATGCAATTATGAGCAACTTGAACACGAACATCCTCACATATACCAACATGAATAGTAGTTGACTTATCAGCCATTTGCAAAGAAATATCAGTTGGTATCAACTTTTCTAGCTGGAGTCTCTTATAGAGAGAAAAAGGCATAACACTAGCTCCAGCTCCCAAATCACATAAAGCAGTTCTAACATAATTGTTCTTGATAGAGCAAGGAATAGTTGGTATACCTGGATCACCAAGTTTCTTTGGAACCTTACCATTGAAGGAATAATTAGCAAGTAGAGTAGAAATCTCCTCATTAGGAATCTTCCTTTTATTAGAGACAATATCCTTCATATACTTTGAATAAGGAGGCAACTTAATAGCATCAGTCAAACGAATTTGCAAGAATAACGGTTTCATCCACTCACAAAACTTGTTGTAGTGTTCCTCCTCCTTTGACTTGTGTTTCTTACCTGGAAAAGGCATAGGTTTCTACACCCAAGGTTCTCTCTCTTTACCATGTTTATTAGCAATAAAATATTCCTTAGTGTACCTAGTGTTCTTAGTGTGCTTCACAGGTTCTTCCTCACCTTCCTCCTTATCAGGAGACTCATTTTTATCATTACCACTCTTAGTTTTATCATCAGAGACAAATATACTATTAGGATCTACAGCAGGTTCAAGTGGTTCCTCAACTATTTTGTGTTTCTTTTTCTTCACCTTGTTTAGAATCCTTCTCAATTCTTTTAGGGTGTCCTTCAAGATATAAAGGATCTTGAGTAGCTATACCACTCCTAGTTCTAAATCCATAAGCATGTTTATCTCCTGAAGCATTAACTAGCATATCCTTTTGTACCTTAGCAAGTTGATCAAGTTGAGTTTGAACCATTTGAAAGTGTTTACAAAGCATTTTAGTATCATTAGAAGTTCTTTCCACAATATCTTTCAACTCATAGATAGCTCTAGAGTTTTCCAATAAATGATTTTGAACTTGTTTATTAAAATACCCTTGTTTAACAATAAATGTGTCAAGTTCCTCTAAACATTGATCAGGAGGCTTACCATAAGGAACATCACCTTCATCAAAGTGTTGGAGAGAGTGTACCTCAATAGTATATGAGTGGGGAATTGGCTTACATAATTCTTCTATAGGAGGTAGATTCTTTACATCTTCAGCTCTAATACCTTTCTCCTTTAGACACTTCTTAGCTTCCTTCATCATTTAATGCAATAACTCCCCTCTTCTTTTTTGTTCGTGTTGGAACTGGTTCAGGAACAACTAGTTTAGAAGTAATAGGCTCAGGTGCATTCAGCTCAATTGAAGTCCAATCATCATAATTCTTGCTTATCTTAGCCATTAATTCTTCAGCATCTGTAGGAGTCCTTTTCTTGAAAACACAATCAGCAAAGCTATCTAGGTAGGTTCTAGAATCATCAGTTAGTCCATTATAATAAATATCAAGAAGCTCATTCTTAGGTAATGGACATCCAGGATGTGCATGAATCAAGGCACAGAACCTTGTCCATGACTCAGGAAATTTCTCTTCTTCTCCCTATTTAAAATCAAAAAGTCTCTACAAAGCAGCATGTCTAGCACTGGGAGGAAAATATTTCTGGAAGAAAGAAGCAATCAAGCAATCAGGGCTATCAATGGAACCAGGAGGTAATCTATTAAACCAAGCCCTAGCTTCTCCTTTTAGTGAAAAAGGGAAGATCTTAGCAACAAAGTACTTGCGCATCTTAAAATCATCAGATAATAAAGCACTCATAGTGGAAAGCTCATTCATATGGGCCACAACACTCTTATTTTTAGTCCCACAAAAAGCTTCTTTCTCAACAATATCTAAATAAGATAAATCAAGAGAGAAATCATAATCTTCATCTTTAATATCTATGGGAGAGGTGGCAAACTTAGGATCAGGGGACAACTTAGGCATAATAGTACGTCTAGCAAGGAGAATCTTAATAGCACTAGTACCATGTGTGTTTCGGCACTCTTTAACAAAATCATCAGTGAGCTAACAGGTGTAACCATCATTAATATCATAACTCTCACTAGCCTCAGGTGAGCTAACAGGTGTAACATTGTCTTCACTAGGAGTTTTGGTATTTCCTAGACCAGCCATAGTAGCATCTATAAAAGGACCTAATGAACCACTCACATCAAGCACATTAGAAGTAACATCATGAGCATCAAAAGCAGTTTTAGACTTAGCAGTAGTAACAGTGTGTGTAGCATGAGTTTGTGGTGGTGGTGGTTGTGTGACAAGCTTACCTATAATAGACGGTGAATCAAGAGCATCAGAGGTGTTTATGACTGTACCTCTTCTTGTAGTGGATGATAAAATAGGGAACTTTCCATTACGAGACTTCCCCATGATGAAAGGAGTAGCAGTGAACAATAATAGATTCAAGTGAACTTACAAATAAAGCTATGATCCTCGGCAACGGTGCCAAAAAATAGTCTTGATGACCCACAAGTATAGGGGATCGCAACAGTCTTCGCGAGTAGTATTACCCAATTTATTGATTCGACACAAGGGGATCCAAAGAATACTTGCAAGCCTTGATAACTGAGTTGTCAGTTCAGCTGCACCTGTAAATAGTTCTTGCTCACAGAAGTTTATCAGTAGCAACAGCAAAGAAACAACAACAGCAACAGTGAACTCAGAGAAATAGTAACAGTAACGGTAACAGTAGGATTCAAGTGTGGTAGGCATAGGGATGGATGGACGGGCATTGCATGGACGAGTCTAAACATGTAACTTCAAGATCTAGGGCATTGCAGATAAATAATAACAAGCATCGAAGTACTAAACAATCCTAGGCATGTGCTCCAAATATAGTCATACGTGCTCGCAATGAGAACTTTCACAACATCTTCTGTCCAGTCAGCTCGTGGCAGCGGAGCCTCTAGGGAACTACTGGAAATTAAGGTGCTCCTTTTAATAGAGCACCGGAGCAAAGCATTAGCACTCCATGAACACATGTGATCCTCACACCATAGCCATCCCCTCCGGTTGTCCCAATTATTGTGACTTTGGGGCCTTTGGATCCGGACAATGATATGTGCACACAACTTGTAGATAAGATCACAAACAATACAATCATAATGATTCAATAATAAGTTTAGATCTGAGATCATGGCACTCGGGCCCTAGTGACAAGCATTAAGCACAACAAGTTGCAACAAAGTCAAATATCACTAATAGAGATACTAGGCACTATGTCCTAACAGATCTTATTCGATTACATGATAGAACTCATCCAATCCCTACCATCCCCAAGCCTACAGCGGGGGATTACTCACTCATGGATGAGGGAAACATCGATGGTTGATGAAGATGCATTGGTGATGACGATGGCGATGATCCTCTCCAAATTCCCTGTCCCGACAGGGTGCCGGAACGGAGATTCTGGATCCGAATATTGGTTTCTGGTGGCGGCGGCGGAGCGGAACTCTTTCTGGAAAACTATCGAACCCCCCTTGGTTTTTAGGTTGAAAGGCAACTTGTAGGCGGAGAGGGAGGCCGAGGGGGTGCATGGGGTGGTTGCACCCCCTCCAGGCGCGGCCAGTGGTGGGACCGCGCCTGGGGTGGGTGTGGGCCCCCCAGGCCTCCTTTCCGTCTCTTCTTTTGGCTCCGTGGATCTTCTGGTGAAATATAGTTTTTGGCATATTTTCCGGGATTTTTCCTGATAGTTCATTTTCTGCACAAAAACAAGACACCAAGGTAATTCTGCTGAAAACAGCGTCAGTCTGTGTTAGTTGTATCCAAATCACACAAGTTTAGAGAAGAAACAATAGCAAAGTGTTCGAGAAAGTAGATACGTTTTGGACGTATCAAAGGCCTCCGAGATGATCTCCCCTCCAATAGGGTGCCAGGAAGAACTTCAGATCCCCCCGATCTAGAGACGACGGTGGCGGCGGCTACAGATGGTTTCGTGGAGATTTGATTGAGTACTTAGGGTTTCCGCATCGGGGGCTTATTATAGGCGAAGGGGGAGCCTGGGGTGGTGGCCAGGGTCCCCACACCCTGCCTAGGCGCGAGGCAGGGCCCACCCGCGCCTAGGAGGTCTGGGCGCCCTAGACCGCCTCTCCGGCTCCCCTCTGGACTTCTTGTTCCCCACGAAAAGTTATTGACTTTGACGTTTGTCCCGTCCAATTTCGAGAATATTTCTTTACAAACTTTTCTGGAACCAAAAACAGCAGAAAACAGGAAACTGGCACTGTGGCAACTTGTTAATAGGTTAGTACAAGAAAACATGTAAAAACACCTCAAAGTGTAGACAAAGCAAAGCAAAGTAGATACTAAACAAGCATGAAGCATCAAAAATTATAGATACATTTCGGACGTATCAAGGTACTCCTTTTAATAGAGTACCAGAGCAAAGCATTAACACTCCGTGAACACATGTGATCCTCACATCATAGCCATCCCCTCTGGCTATCCCGATTTTTGTCACTTCGGGGCCTTTGGTTCCGGACACTAATATGTGTAAACAACTTGCAGGTAAGATCACAAACAATAATATCCTCATAAATCAATAACATGTTCAGATCTGAGATCATGGCACTCGGGGCCTAGTGATTAGCATTAACCATAACAAGTTGCAACAATGTCAAAAATCACTAACAATAGATACTAGGCACAATGCCCTAACAATCTTTTTCAATTACATGATAGATCTCATCCAATCCCTACCACCCACATAGCCTACATCGGGGGGATTACTCACTCATGGATGGGGGAAACATGGACGGTTGATGGAGAGGCGTTGGTGATGATGATGGCGATGATCTCCTCCAATTCTCCGTCCCATCATGGTGTCAGAACGGAGTTTCTGATTCCGAATCGCGGTTTCTGGTGGTGGCGGCGCAGCGGAACTCTATCTGCAAAAACGTTGAACCCCCTCTGTTTTTAGGTCAGAGGGCTTATGTAGGCATAAGGAGAGGCCGAGGGGGTGCCCGAGGTGGCCACACCACCCCCTGGTGCGGCCTGGCCTGGCCCACGCCACCAGGTGGGCCCCTCGTGGCCCTTCTCTGTCTCGTCTTCTGGCTCCGTGAGTCTTCTGGTAAATAGGAGTTTTGTGATATTTTCCGGGTTTTTTTCCTGAAAGTTGATTTCCTGCACAAAAACTAGAAACCAAAGCAATTCTGCTGAAAACAACGTCAGTCCGTGTTAGTTGTATCTAGATCACACAAATTAGAGGAGAAACAATAGCAAAAGTGTTCAGGAAAGTAGATACGTTTTGGTCGTATCACCTGCCAGCCCATTGCAGCAGGGCATCAAGGGAATCTACTGGCAATTAATGTGCTCTTTTTAATAGAGCACCGGAGAAAAGCATTAACACTCCATAAACACACGTAATCCTCACATCACATGCATCCCCTCCGGTTATCCCGATTTCTGTAACTTCGGGGCCTCGAGTTCCGGACAATGATATGTGTATACAACTTGCAGGTAAGATCATAAACAATACTATCATCACGAATCAATAACATCTTTAGATCTGAGATCATGGCACTCGGGCCCTAGTGACAAGAATTAAGCATAACAAGTTGCAACAATGTCAAAAAGCACTAATAATAGATACTAGGCACCGTGCCCTAACAATCTTATGCAATTACATGATAGATCTCATCCAATCACTACCATACCCATTGCCTACAGCAGGGGATTACTCACTCATGGATGGGGAATCATGGATGGTTGATGGAGAGGCAATGGTGATGATGATGGAGATGATATCCTCCAATTTCGCGTCCTGGCAGGGTGCCAGAACGGAGTTTCTGGTTCTGAATCGCAGTTTCTGGTGGTGGCGGCGCATCGGAACTCTATCTGGAAAAACGTCGAACCCCAGTGTTTTTAGGTCAGAGGGTTTATGTAGGCCAAAGGAGAGGTCGAGGGGGAGACCGAGGCGGCCACACCACCCCCTGGCTTGGCCTGGCCTGGCCCACGCCACCAGGTGGTGTGGGACCCTCGTGGCCCTTCTCCGTCTCGTCTTCCGGCTCCATGAGTCTTCTGGTAAAATAGGATTTTTGCGATATTTTCCGGGATTTTTCCTGAAAGTTGATTTCCTTCACAAAAACGAGACACCAAAGCAATTCTGCTGAAAACAACGTCAGTCCATGTTAGTTACATTCAAATCACACAAATTAGAGGAGAAACAATAGCAAAAGTGTTCGGGAAGGTATATATGTTTTGGACGTATCAACTGCCCCCAAGCTTAGCTTATTGCTTGTCCTCAAGCAATTCAGTTGAAAACTGAGTGCAATAAAAGAAACTTTCATGAACACATTTGCTTCATAAGATGTATATATTCTCACCATATGATCAAATACTTAGGCAATTCATAATAAGTAATATGCAAATAAGACTACCCAATAGTTATGCAAGCTATGATGAGATTCCAACACAATAATAATAAGCAACATGAAACATAAGCATATGCAACATTTTAATGCTCATAATAATGTATGATAAAGTGGTGTCTCGCTTGCCTTTGATTGTGGAGCAAAACATAAATGCCAACGCACCTCTGAAGTTCAAATGAAGACTAGAAATAAAAATATCAAAGATACAAGCATCAAAGTTATGCCACAATTAACCATGTTCTGGGACAATCACATTACACTAAGAATAACAACTATGCTCTCGGGAAAGTGCTCATAGAATAAATGGTGACTCGATATAAAAGTGAAAGAAAAGATTTGAAAAGTTTGAAAGGCTTCCAAATGCTGAAAGTATGGTACTCATTAGCTTTGAGCTCTCATTGCCCCTATCATAAGCATCTTTAAATTGTTAAGGTTAAAGTAAGGTCAAATATGAGTTATATGCTTGATAGATCCTAAGTTGAAAATCTCATGCCCCTTGCGTACGAGTACCGAACCTCGTGCTACTCAACTTTAGTCACAAGTAATTTCTTGTCATTGTAAGTATATGTGTATCATAGAGAATCGCCAACGGGGTACCCCTTGCCCCATGACACATGAGCTATCCCATATCAAAATGACAAGGCAACAGACAATGAGCATCTTAGTGATATTTTTGTTTGCTATTTGCATAGGTTTTTATTGAGGATGCTTCATAGAATGCTCATTATGGTTACGATGTAAGTTTCCACCATGATTAGGCATGGCTTAGGCTAGCCTCCTAGGCGTTTCTCTAACACATATACAAACTCCATGAACTTACAAGCTCCCCTTTTATTTGACACCGACGGGATCCATAAATAAAAGAAAATGATATCAACTAAATAGAATAAGGGTGATGTTGAAAGCATTCCCCTTGAAAACATGGTTCTTCTAACTCCCAACTTATAATTTGCAAGTATATAACTTACATAGACAGTCACAATGGTTCAAGTTTATTAAGTGCAAGAAATAAAATGTGCCATCAAGTTCGTGAGAGCTATATTAACTAATTTTCACATAACAAGCAAACATTTTTATTCGGAAGAAAACAAGGCATAATAAATATGCAAGGAATAGCAGTAATGCTAATAGGTATGTATGGTGGACTCTTTTGAAAACTTTGGTTTTGTGGAGTTGGATGCACGAGTAGAGCTCATACTCAGTACAAGTGAAGGCTAGAAAATAGAAAGGGAGCGACAATCGAGAGAGCAGTAACTGTCATAATTATGCTTGCGACAAAACAAAACTAATTATGGCATAAAAGTGACACAAGAATTCTGAGGCAAAATAAGTCATCGAGGCTTAACTAAATTTTGTTTAGTCATATGCATGTGTGAGCATGTGCCAAGTCGATTCAAATAGAACATTCAGAGGAGGATACCAGAATGTCATACCAAGTTATGAATAGAACAATGCAAGCAAACAATTATACAACATGCTACAAACTATTAGCAAGTTGGAACTAATCATAAGAGACCAAGAACTACTAAGCATCCATTAGATAACATACACCTTACATAAACAGACTAAGCATGCCTACAATGATGAGTATATGTACAAAAATGAAAACAAATAGCATTCATACCAGCCTCTTACCACACCTCGAGTTGTCATAAATCTTCATTATTGCCTTTCACTTGTGTGGCTTGAATAATAAGATAAAACCAAACTCCAAAGGAGTCACTAAGGATTGTTGAACCATGCACCGAAATTTTCAAAACCAGAGAAGAATAACAAATATTTTGGGGTTTTCGATTTTTAAAGACAAGACATGAAGGAAAAAGAAAACAAAGCAAAATATTTTTGGTTTTTTCGAATAACAAACCAAAGCTAAAAGGGTAGGCAAACTAAAACTAAAAGATAAAGAAGCAAACAAAGAGAAACAACAAAAATATTTTTGGTCTTTTTGTGTTTTGGAAAGTAGAAACAAAGCAAGAACAAAAACTAAAATGAAAGCGAAACACCGATATGAAAAGTATTGACTGAATATGATATGCAGATGAGTGTGATGTAGGTATACCTCCCCCCAAGATTAGGCTTTTGGCCTAAGTGGATATCAAACCCAAGCTGTCCAAGAAGGGGCGCCTCCATAATATGACGAAGAAGTGCCTTCGTCCTGATACAAACTCGAGGGCGCCCCGGCGTAGTGCGCCGAGTAGTCATAAGAGGGCACATCCCCTGGTGCTGCCCGTGGAAACCAAGCAAGCGGAGATGATCGTCCATCTCCTCCTTGGAGCGCGACCAAGGCCTCCTACAAATACTGAACAAAGTAGACTGTGGCAAGGGAATTTCCCTATCATCCCCATTAGTAAAGATCATCCTGTAAACTAAACTCTCTACACTAGAGTTAGCAGTAACAAGGTGATGTGCTTTCATAGCATCTAGATCAAGTCTCCGTGGGGCCAACACTGTATTATTAGGATCAACATAAAGGTCCAAGGAAACAACCATGCTGCAGCAATAATGCCCCCCATAAATGGGTCCTCTAGCAGCTAGGCCGCGAGCAATGAGAGAACCAATATTATACTTGGTTTCATTATTAAGCACATCAGCAAGAAAAGCTAAATGATAGTTGGAAATATTGCTAGTGTTCTCCCTACCAAGAATGCTAGTGGCAAGATAGTAAATAAAATATCTAAGAGCTGGGAGTTGAATATTTATTATCTTCCCGCGCTGGGTTGTGTGGTCATCATCATTTGTTACCCCTCGATAGAGCTCCAGCAAATCAGCGGGTCATCCTTGGATCTTCTTTGCAGTCACAGTCATATTAATACCTATAATGCTGCAAAATCTTTCCAATGGCAAGGTAATATGCATATCATAAATTTTGAATGAAACAGTTGACCTATAAGGAGTGTTGGTGAAGGTGAAGCTTTCAACAAAAGTTTTGGTGAGCAAAGCATATTGCTCACTCTCATCCTGCATATAAGTGGTTAGACCAACCCTCTGAACAAGAAGTAAGAAATCATCGAGGATCCCTGCAGCTTGCAAGAATGCAAAACAAGGGAAGGTAGATGGGTGCACATCTCCAGCATCCCCCTCATTATCGAAGTGCGGCGCAATAAGATCTTCATTATATGATGGCCTAAATTGAGAAGTTTATCTTGAGGTCCTTTCCCTCCTGGGTGTGTCTCTCTCAAACACTTCTCCAAAAGTGTGGTTGTCCATTTCTGAAATTTTTAGACAAGCATCACAAAAAGTAATTGCAAAATGATTACACAATGAAAGGAACTACTATGGGAGATTGCAAGAGGGCTAAACATGCATCAAAATAATTTCTATAAGCAAATAACAAGAATGCAAGCTCAGAAAACCAGTCACCAACAGTAGCAAAATACTCAAGATATAATCCACTAAACACAAATCTACTTGGACAAGCGGAGGAGTCACATATCGGAGAACAAATGCTCCAAATCTCAGCAACAAAGGTGGGCAGAGCAAAGAAATTGAAAATTGCGAGCAAGAACATCCAGAACTCGAGCTTTGATAAATTTTCTGGTGTTTTCTCGGGAGAGAGAGAGTGGAGTGGGAGGTGGCTGAGTGAGTGGAGGGCCAGGGGTAGCCCACACCATGGCTAGGTGCGCCCCTGGTCTAACCGTTCCACCAGGTGGTGTGCCTTCCTAGTGGGCCCCCCCTGGGTCACTCTAGGTACCTCTCTGCCCCCTTTTTAGCGTAAAAAATTAATATGAATTTTCTGGAATTTTTCGAGAAACTTTATTTTTGAGCAGTTTTTAGGTATTGATAAATGATTTCCTTGCAGAACGATGATTTTGGAATGATGCAAAAACAAATATAAACTAAACCTACAGAAATTCTAAGACACTCTAATATGCAAGCAACTAGCAACACAAAGATAAACAAGGTGAAGAGCAAAGATTGGGATAGAGAAAATAAAAGTGAGCAAGGATAATCATGGTGAAAACATTGTTTTGTTCATTAAAATCCCTTTGTTAACAAGGTTGATCGAGTCTTTTTACCAAAACAATTTTATATGAAACAAAACTTTGCATTTCACTAAAATATTATGTTACCTCAATCTTGATAGCAATAGTCCCAATCATAATAGTTGCATAATTTTCTTGTGGAATGGGACAATATATTCCTCCAACTCTGATGCCTTCAATGTTTCCAATTGAATTTAGGCCAGAACTCTTATCAATCTTCTTGGGGAAATAGATAGTATGATCCTTTTCATTAACATTAAAAGTTACTTTTCCTTGATTACAATTAATGACAGCACCTGCAGTATTAAGAAAAGGTCTCCCAACAATAATTGACATATTATCATCTTCAGGCATTTCAAGCACAACAAAGTTAGTTAATATCAAACAGTTATGACCCACTTGAACAGGAACATCCTCACATATACCAACAGGAATAGTAGTAGACTTATCAGCCATTTGCAAAGATATATCAGTTGGTATCATTTTTTCCAGTTGAAGTCTCTTGTAGAGAGAAAAAGGCATAACACTAACTCCTACTCCCAAATCACACAAAGCAGTTCTAACATAATTGTTTTTAATAGAACAAGGAATAGTTGGAATCCCTGGGTCTCCAAGCTTCTTTGGAACCTTACCATTGAAAGAGTAATTAGCAAGCAGAGTGGAAATTTCTTCATTATGAATCTTCCTTTTATTAGAGACAATATCCTTCATATACTTTGTATAAGGAGGCAACTTAATAGCATCAGTCAAAGGAATTTGCAAAAACAATGGTTTCATCCACTCACAAAACTTGGTATAGTGTTCTTCTTCCTTTGACTTGTGTTTCTTATCGGGAAAAGGCATTGGTTTTTGTACCCAAGGCTCTCTTTCACTACCATGTTTATTAGCAACAAATCCTTCTTTAGTGTACTTAGTATTTTTAGTGTGCCTTTCATGTTCTTCTTCAATTTCTTCTTTATCAGGAGCATCATTTTTATCATTACCACTTTCAGTTTCAGCATCAGAGACAGATATACTATTAGGGTCTATAGCAGGTTTAGAAGATTCCACAACTGTTTTATGTTTCTTTTTCTTTCTCTTAGAAGAAGTACCACTATTTTAAATTTGTTGAGAATCATGCTCAATTCTTTTAGGATGTCCCTCAGGATATAAAGGATCTTGAGTGGAAGCACCACTCCTAGTTCTAATTTCATAAGTTTGTTTTTTCTTAGAAGCATTAACTAGCAAATCTTTTATACTTTAGTAAGCTGATCAATTTGAGTTTGAACCATTTGGAAATGTTTAACAAGCATTTTAACATCACCGGAGGTTCTTTCCACAATATCTTTCAACTCATTAATAGCTCTAGAGTTTTCCATTAAATGATTCTGCACTCTCTTATTAAAATTATCTTGCTTAACAACATAAATATCAAATTCTTCTAAGCATTTATCAGGAGGTTTAGAGTAAGGAATATCACCTTCATCAAAATGTTGGAGAGAGTGTACCTCAATAGTGGATGAGTGAGAGGTTGGCTTACATAATTCTTCTATAGGAGGTAAATTCTTCACATCTCCAGATTTAATACCCTTCTCCTTAAGAAATTTCTTAGCTTCTTTCATCACTTCATCATTTAATTCAATCACCCCACTCTTCTTTGGTGTTGGGGTTGGGGTTGGCTTAGGCACAATTGGCTCAGGTGTAAATTCTTACTTATTTTAGCCATTAATTCCTTAGCTTATTTGGGAGTTCTTTTCTTGAAAACACAATCAGCAAAACTATCTAGGTATGTCCTAGATTCATTAGTTAATCCATTATAGTATATATCAAGAAGCTCATTTTTAGGTTTTGCACATATAGGTTGTGCTTGAATTAAAGCACAAAACCTTGCCCAAGACTCAGGCAATTTCTCCTCTTTTCCCTGTTTAAAATCAAAAAGTTCCTGCAACATGGCATGTCGAGCACTAGGAGGGAAATATTTCTGAAAGAAAGTATCAACCAAGCAATCAGGACTATCAATAGATCCAGGAGGTAAATTATTAAACCAAGCTTTAGATTCTCCTTTCAATGAAAAAGGGAAAATTTTAGCAACAAAGTAGGTGTGTTTCTTAATATCATCAAAAAATAAGCCACTCATAATAGATAGCTCAGTCATGTGTGCCACAACACTTTCATTTTCAGTCCCACAAAAAGGTTCTTTCTCAACAATGGTTATGTAAGATAAATCAAGAGAGAAATCATAATGCTTATCTTTAATGTTTATGGGAGATGTGGCAAACTTAGCATCAGGAGACAATTTAGGTCTAATAGTGCGTCTCTCAAGAAGACTCTAAATAGCACTTGCACCATGAGTGTTTCAACATTCTTCAATAAATTCATCAGTCATTTCAATATACCCGTCATTAATATCATAGCTCTCTCTAGACTCAGGTGAACTAACATGTGTAGTAATATATTCATTAGGAGTTTCAGTGTTTCCCATTATAGTTCTAGCAATTGTAGCATCTAGAAAAGGACCTAATGAACCACTCTCATCAAGCATAGTAGAAGTAGCATCATGAGTATCAGAAGCAATTTAAGATTCAGCAGAAGTAGCAGTATGTGTAACATGTGTATGTGGTGGTGGTGTAAGGAGCTTACTTATCACAGATGGTGAATATAGAGCAATAGAGGTGTTCAAACTGTACCTCTTCTTATAGTGGATGGTAATATAGGAACTTTTCCATCGCGAGTTTTCCCCATGATGAATGGATAGCAGCGAACAATAGTAATTCCAAGTGAACTTTATAAATAGAGTTATGCTCCCTGGCAACAGCGCCAGAAAATAGTCTTGATGACCCACCAGTATACGTGATCACAACAGTATTCAAGGGAAGTACAACCCAATTTATTGATTCGACACAAGGGGAGCCAAAGAATATCGATAAGCCTTAACTACTGAGTTTTCAATTTAGCTGCACCTAGAAATAGTCTTGCTCGCACTAGATTATCAGTAGCAAAAGTTTTGTAGTAGCAATAGCAAACTAATAGCAGTAGTAAAATAAGGACAGTAGTAACAATTGTAGTAAACAGCAGGATTTAAAGTGCGGTATGCATAGGGATGGATGGACGGGCGTTGCATGGACAAGACAATTCATGTAATAATTAAGACCAAGGGCATTTGCAGATAAAGAAAATAAAGCATCGAAGTACTAAATAATCATAGGCACGTGTTCCATATATAGTCATACGTGCTCGCAATGAGAACTTGCACAACATCTTTTGTCATGCTTGCCCATTGCAGTGGGGTCTCAAGGGAATCTACTGTCAATTAAGGTGCTTCGTTTAATAGAGCACCGAAGCAAAACATTAACACTCTGTGAACACACGTGATCCTCACATCACAGCCATCCCCTCCGGTTATCCCGATTTCTGTCACTTCGGGGTCTCGGGTTCCGGACAATGATATGTTTATACAACTTGTAGGTAAGATCATAAACAATACTATCATCATGAATCAATAGCATGTTCAGATCCGAGATCATGGCATTCAGTCCCTAGTGACAAGCATTAAGCATAACAAGTTGCAACAATGTCAAAAAGCACTAACAATAGATACTAGGCACCATGACCTAACAATCTTATGCAATTATATGATAGATCTCATCCAATCCCTACCATACCCATTGCCTATAGCAGGGGATTACTCACTCATGGATGGGGGAATCATGGATGGTTGATGGAGAGGCGATGGTGATGATGATGGTGATGATATCCTCCAATTCCCCGTCCTGGCAGGGTGCCAGAACGAAGTTTCTCGTTCTGAATCCCGGTTTCTAGTGGTGGCGGCGCAACATAACTCTATTTGGAAAAACATCGACCCCCGGGTGTTTTTAGGTCAGAGGGTTTATGTAGGCGGAAGGAGGGGTCGAGGGGGAGATCGAGGCAGCCACACCACCCCCTGGCACGGCCTGGCCTGGCCCGCGCCACCAGGTGGTGTTTGCCTCTCGTGGCCCCTCTCCATCCCGTCTTCCGGATCCGTGAGTCTTCTGGTAAAATAGGAGTTTTGCGATATTTTCCTGAATTTTTCCTGAAATTTGATTTCTTGCATAAAAACGAGACACCAAAGAAATTCTGCTGAAAACAGCGTCAGTATGTGTTAGTTACATTCAAATCACACAAATTAGAGGAGACATAATAGCAAAAATGTTCGGGGAAGTAGATACATTTTGGACGTATCAGCCCCCCTTGCACCCCACAAGAAACCCTAGGCCGGCCGCCGCCCCCTCTCTAGTTTCAGCCGATCTAGATCTCCTCTAAATAGTCGCCGTCTAGCTAATCCCTAGCCGCTGGCTACCTATAAACCTCATCCCTCTAAACCCTAGATCGCCGTGGCTTCCTCTACTCCATCATACCCACTTCGGCTTAGGCGAAGCCCTGCGGGATCTCCCCTCTACTTCCGACACCACGCCGTTGTGCTGCCTGAATCGCGAGGAGAGATCTACAACCTTCGCTGCCTGCTAAAACAAGGGAGATGAATGCCTTCATCGAGTACCGTACGTGTGACCGACTACGGGAGCGCTGCTGGAATGCGGCGCCGGAAGGATCTTCTTTGCGATCTTGAGATCGGCAGGTGAACAACTACATCACCCACAAGAATCTGATCTTATTAACCGCTTTTTAATCTTCGAGAGTTGGTACTCTATCAACTCGTTACTACAATCTAGTAGATAGATCTTGGCTTGTGTGTGTTCATGTGATAGAATTTTTTTGTTTTTCATGCTATGAACCCCTACACTAATGCCACCTTTATAACCACCTAGTTACGTAAGTGGTGTATGATGTCATCAAAGCATTTATCCGGTGATGGTGATTAACATGATATGATGGTCGAAGGATTAGTTTACTACGTATTTGAAAGCTTGTAGCAAACGAACTCTAAATGACTTGATCTTACGCTACGCTTACTATAGGAGTGTGTCCATCATATCATTCTCCTAATAGCATGATCTTGTTATTAATAACATCTAATGTTCATGATCACAAAACCATGATCATCTATTAATTAACAAGCTAGTTTAACAAGAGGCTTTACTAGGGACTTTTTTTATGTTTACAAAACACACAAGTATTGATGTTTCCGGTTAATATAATTATAGCATGGTATGTAAACATTTATCATAAACAGAAAGATATAATAATAACTTTTTTATTATTGCCTCTTGGGCATATCTCCAACACTTCTTTGGAAGGATTTCGAACCAGTGATCATTCATGGACTTATGCAACTGGTTTCTCATGGACAAACCGGAGACAAGCATAAACTGGGAAGTTGGTACCTACTTCAGAAACAAAAGGGGAGTTCGTCAGAGTTACCGAATCTCCCCTTTACTATTTGATTCATGGCTGACACTCTGCAACTATCTTGGATGCAGCTGCCACTGCTGGTCATATCAAAGGGGCGGTTTTGCATCTTATCCTAGGGGTATCTCACCTTCAATATGCGGGCGATGCGATCTTGATTTTAGAGCTGGATGATGCATATCTAACAAATCTAAAAATTTCTTTGAGCTCCACTTTGGCCTTAAATTAATTTCCTCAATAGCGAGGTGTTGGTTATGAGAGTACCATCAACTGAACAAGCCGGATTGGATAGACTTATGAACTCTAAAGAAAGTAGTTTTCCCTTTATATACTTAGGTTTTCCTATGGCGGATAGGAACATGATGATGGTGGATTGGGAAGGCTTGGTCAATACTGTTGGTCAGACGTTTTATGTCTTCTGTTGCTCGCCTTACACTTGTGAATTCGTCTCTTTCTGGTTTGTCAATCTTCTATATGGGGATTTTCGTGCTGGCGGATGGAACACATGCAGATTTTGGCAAGGACCTGGCTCGTTTCTTCCATGAGGGAGTAGGGGACAAAAATAAATTCCATTATGGTGGCTCGGGCTATTTTGTGTGTCCGGTGGAATATTGCTTTTAGAAGAACCTTTGAGCCTATAGAGTTAGAGTTGTGGAACTCCCTAGTGTTGTAACTTAGTGAGCTCAGTCTATGATGAAATAGACTAGATTAAATGGGCTCTAGAGCACTCTAGCACCTACTCTGTCTCCTCTCTCCTCTGTGTATAGGAAAATGATCCAGGGTACTATATCTCCATAAACCAAGGTGTTTTGGAAGGCCAATCTTCCCCTCAAAATCAAGATTTTCCCTTGGAAATTGGCTAGAGGTCACCTACCTGCAAATGAACAAATTTTTTCATGCCACAGTCCCACTGACTGCAAGTGATGCCTATGTGGGAAATCTAAAACTGTCTCTCACATCTTTTTTTCATATGTGCTGGCACAATTTTGCTAAAGTGGCTTGTTTCCTATGCTCAATGTGTCATGGAACCCTAGTTCTTTTTAGGAGTTCTTAAACATTATGATTTTACTCTGTGGAAAATCTAGCCTTTTGATTTGGGTTTTGTTTGCCGCTCAAAGTTGGGGGATTTGGCATATTATAAACAAGTTTACTATTGAAAGCAAGTTCCCTAAACATCCTGCTGAATGTGTTTACAAAACATTCATCTTTGTGCCTTTGTTCTTGAGTAAATATAAAGATGATGTGTTCCTGCTTATGGAGATTCTTTGTAAACTTCATCGAGAAATTATCTCTCCTACAAGGCATGCACCATCATATACCTAAAATTGTGTTTTACTCAATAGCTAGTTTGTTGTTTAAGGAAGTGTTTCCTTTAAACTTTACTTTTGGGTTGGTTGTAAAACAATTCCTATTGAACACTCTTGGCTTTATTAATTTAAATTCAGGCAGTTTCTGCCTGTTATTTAAAAAAGCATACATCAAACTGAACAGATAACACATGGAGCAAGCTGAACACTCTTGACATATGACAATTAGATGTCAAAGTTTATTCACAGACTCGTCGATCTCGTGCGGCTAAATTCTATCTTTTATACTATATATCTTTGAAAAAAAAATACTCTCTTGTGGCTGAACGAGCGGAATCGAGTCAGGTGACATCGGAGGTCTCCATAGATAAACACAAACTAGATGATCCCCTAAACAAAATAGGGAAAGAAACTGGTGATGTTTCAAAGTTAAAACAAGGTAGTCATATGAACACTATTTTTGTTGTTGCATGATTGCACTGCACAACTCAGAACTTGAGGAGGACCTATGATGATGCTCAGTATTCCAACAGAGACATTGCATAATGCATGCATATCAGTGGTGGAACTGTGTTTCTCGATACAAGTTCATCAAATTGTTTGTCATGTTTGGGCATTATATCAGCATGTTTGTTACAAACGAATTCCATATAAATAACTGTCCAATATATTTAGAGAAAACATATGGAGACAGGGTTGTAGTTGCTTGGGGCGCTGTTCTTCTGGCTCATGAGGCTGCCCAAAACTTGTTGTTGCGTGGACATGTAAACCACATCAGAGTTTTGATGGTGGAATCGTTGTAGCTTTCTCTTTTCCTCTTCTAATGCATTTGAGATTTTGCGCATCCCTAAAATATTTAGCAAAATCCTATTGTTCACCTAGATAGGACGTCTCCGGAAAATTGAGTTCTCAGTGCCACAACAGCTAGATATCAATGAACTTTTGAATCTTTTTCCTATATATTTTAAAGTTCATGTTATTTTCGAGTGAACTTGGATGAAGGTAGAACCAAGCGGTTGTGGCAACCGTGTTACACGACCAATAGTGAAATTGCTTCGTTTAGGATTGCTAGAGCCCATGACGTGGGAGTGCAAGAATTTTTTTTGGCACACTGTGATTGATGCATATTTTTTTCGCGCGTCATGGAGTTGTAATTGCTATGGTCCTTAGATGTAGAAGCAACGTCTTATTTCTAGCCCTATTGTAGTTCTCACATTCCCTAAGCATGTTAGACGAGCCATGCATGTCCACGAGCCACTTACACCTTTGGCGGGCGAACCCACAAAATATTTTCATCTTCTTTCTCCCACACTGCATCTACCCTAAATGCACAGATAAAACTTCAGATCCATGATGATGGAAACTACAACTATAGGAATTTGGGCCCACCTATGGTCGCCCACCTCTCACTCCTTCATCGATGACCCTACACTCAGACGATTGATGTCAGGGTTGTTCCGCCAGGCGAAGGGGCGCGTGCTTGTCTCTTTTCCCTCTATCTAATTTCATAGGGCATGTGTCCATCACTTTTCCCTCTAACATGTATGTCTTTCCGTCCACTCTCACTTCTCTCTTCTCAACACTTACAAAATGCTCGTAGCTCCCATGCTCCTTCGTTGTCGCATCTCCTGGCCCCCTTTGATACTTCTGTTGTGTTGAGAAGGGGAGCTCGCTGCAATGAAGGTTGAGGTGGAAGTTAAAAAATTGACTATGACACCGAGGAGCTCTAAAAGGAACAAGACTATGGAGAACTGATATATGGTCACTAGATCTAGCGGTGAGATGCTCCTGTGAGCTGGGTTCCCGAGCACGAGGTTAGTTTATGATTTTTCGATGTTATGTTAGTGATTTTCAAATGTTGCAAACTCACGCACTTTTTTGTTGTGAATGTAGGAGTGAGATGTTGTGACAATTATGAGTGTTATGAATGTTGTTTCAAAAGTTGCACATATTTTCTGAGGTGCTGCAAATGTTGGTTTGTCATGTTGCATATGTGTTTTGATTTTTTCTGAGCGATTTTACTATGATGATGGAGATCTGCTACACCTTTTGCGGATTTTGCTACATAAACGTTTTTATTTTTGCAGCATACTATATTTTTTTTGCTACATGGGTGTTTTGAAATGCTGATATATTTTTTGTATTATTTTGAACCTATGCAGGGTGTAATATTGCATTCATGCTACCAGAGTACAAAAATTTGCTATAGTGACAGGTCCATTGCAAGAGTGGATCAAACAAACATTTCTTTTTTGAACGGACAAGGCCACGAAGGGCCCATGAGTTTGTTTTCCAGCGATGGGTGTACAAAAACGTGGGAGGCGGATGCCTGAACACGTGCACTTGTCCGGATGACCGTTTAAAGTCAAATTTTATGTGCACATATAGTTTGTTATTATTGTACGAAATACTACTACATAATATTATTAGATTGCAAAACACATTAGAGTATGTATTGTTGTTCGATCCTACTGATGATACACACCGAGATATGACTGGTGACAGCCGTGGAACCGACTCATATTATCGTGTGAAAGCAAAGAACACATATTTGCAGCACCCTAGGCACGAGTATGTCTAGATTTTAAAAAAATAAAAATTATACTTTTGATTTTTTTAAAAAAATCTAAGGATATCTATCGTATGTGCTAATTTTTTGAAATAATATAGTTTTAAATTGATTTTGAAATATCATTCATGGATTTGGAAATTTACAAATCTAGCATATTGTTAGTTTTGGCCAAACCGGATGTGCCAGTCGGTGTCGGTCTCGGCCACGCCAACATGCAGCCGGATGGTCAGCCCACTTGGTTTCGACCACACCGATTGGCCCACTTGGTTTTGGCCACACCAACTGGTGCTATTCTTGCAAATTTTAAAATTTGCATATTAAAATTTAAAATAAATAAATAAAAAATATTATTTTAAAAAAATGCCCTGTATGTTGTATATTTTTGTGAAAGTTTTAGTGAAAAAAACGTGGGCTATGAAAAACAAATTGGTGGATGTATACAGAGATAAAAAAAATCTTATTTTTACCAGAAATTTTCCAACATTTATGTAACCTAAAATATAACATATTTTTTTAATAAAATTACGGCGTCCACTCAGGATGTGTATACGGACTTGTATATTTTCTGTTGATTTTTTTGAGTTCTAGAAATACAAATTTGAATTTCGAAAAAACGAACGCCATGGTGCTCGGGTGCTGCTGCTGATTTCCAGAAAGCAAAGCTTTGTTTTTAAGATTTCAGGGATGGGAGTGGGACGTCCGCCTCCTACCACCCTAATCATCCATTTATCCCATTAATCACAACTCTAACATCCTATTATTGGAAAAATTAAGCGGGCCTTTTTGAGATGTCCCACTTGTTCCATCGGATCCCGTCTAAACTAGCTGGCACGTACATACAACCTCACATGTAGATCTTTTTTCTTCTCTTGTACTCCCTCTGTTTCATAATATACGTTTTAGTTTTATATATGAAAGGAGTATATCTAGAATTTTTTAGTATATAGGTTCAGAGTGAATATGCACACTAAAAGAGATATAGATACACTCCTTTCATAAGGTAAAACATCTTATATTATGAAATGGAGGGAGTAGTATCGATCAGCCAAGCTAGACTTGAATAGCTAGCTCTCTTGTATCTATACATGTGTTGCTTGCATATATATAAGAAACAATATGATCTAACAGTGACTCAATGAGATGCTGATGTACTTTGTCATCAAGGATCCACTTGGGTCTCATTTCTCTCCACTCTGAAATGTTGTGACGGTATTTTATCAACAAATATGATCTGAAAATTGAGAAGTGATAGTGGGACATGTAAGTAAAACAGAATTGGTGGCATCTTCAAAGAGAAAACACAAGCCTAACTTATAACTAAAATATGAACTTGCGTAGAGCATCTCATCATTATTATTCTACTAGATTGATGTGGCATCAATTACACCTGATGGGCGCATCCAATCCTGCAAGCATATCAATGCTTAGACCTGGAAGGACGTAGAAGGCGGCGGCGGCGGCCTCCCAGCAAGACGAGGAGAAGCACGACTAGTAGTCTGGTATAAAAAGGACACCGCTTAACGGACTAATGGGCTGCTGGTGGATCTACATGGGATAGTCCGCTTCGGCCCGTCGAGACATGTGGTACAATCTAATTGGGACTAGTAGGGGATTTCCAGTGGGATGGGAGGCGGGATAGGTGGCAATCCCATACCACTTAAAATCTTACTAGACTGGTATGCGCGCTTTGCCACACCGCGTTCTAGCATTGGATGGTCGGTACAGTACACTCATAGGGCTGTGTTTTGTGACACTACCAGGCGTAACGGTCCAAGCCACATAGATAGTACCACAACACCAAGCTTTCATTCACACATCATATCTACGGCCTCTGTTTCATAACACACAGTATGCACACCTTGCTACTTAGCGAGGTGTGTGAAGCATTCAAATTCTTGTCCACGTCTCTGATACACTTCATATTACATGGTAACATGTATGGCACTGCAAGGTGCTAGTTTAAACTGGAAAAATGGATATTATATTTACTCGTTAAACTTTGAAGTGAGATCAATATATTAAAATATGAAGGTAACAATATTTGATCTTGCCTGGACAATGCAGTTGCTAAATCGTGTATTCCTTGTTTTTGATTGGGTTTGGCTAAGAGCTATCAGAACCTGAACCACGGTTGGTTCTCTTGTAAACAATTTTAAATATAGATATAGTCTGCATATATAATGGAGCGGATAAATGTCTTTCAGATCTTAGTGGTAAGCGATAACATCATTCGCACCAAAGTCCACTATCTTTCTTTGATCATAAAGTCTTTCTCAATTGAGCCGCCAGTGTTTGGCACTGTTTTTCTCCTGTTGAAAACAAATTCAGGCTAACTTCATGAAGATTTGCGGCGTGGCCCTAGTTATAGCTGCTTGCTTCCATCCAAAATGTAAGGTACTAAATTATAGTCATAACAGTAACCGAGTTTAACTTGAATTTATACATTAAAAAAAAGACTCGTTCCCCACGTGCATGCTTTTGAGGTTTACAATAATTGTGCATGCTTGTTGTCTATTTGCATTAGCACGGTTGAACTCAAAAGATGTGAAAGGACCTTGTTTTCTCTAAGTATTTTGGTTTTAATGACAAACCCAATTGTGGTTTAATTGTGTGCCTAAGTTTCAGGTTTATCCGTTGGCAATGTGTTGTGTGGACCATTCTCTTGAAGTCTCATGAAGACGGCTCCCTTTGTTTTCGCTATTCTCTTTTTGGGTTGCTTTAGGTCGCCGTACTATCAAGAGCGGGTCCATACTGGAAGGTTGTGTGGAATCATGTTTTCAGGCACAAACCATATTTGCACCGCCACAACCCTCCTATTGTTCAGCGAGAGAGTGTCCCTTGGAGGTGTTTGGCTTGTTCCTGCCCTGGCCGGAAGTTTCGGCCATGCGTCGGAAGTTCCGCCCATAGTCCTTTGTGGGGCTGGCCTAGGCGGAAGTTTCGGCTCAAGTACCACCTCTAGTTCCGTTCCATCAGTATACTTCTATATGGAAGTGTACTAATTGCAGGAATTAGCATCGAAAGTTGGTCCGGTAGTTCCGGTCATCACTTCTGGTCAACCCTTACCGGAACCTGTGACCGACACTACCTGGCCACTTCCGCTGGTAACCTTGAGCGGTACTGATGCAGCCCAACACATGGCCTTCACCATTGGTCTACATCATGCTACGCTAACCATCAATCCAAATGTGAATTCCTTCCACACCTTGTCTTCTTTTGATAATCATGAGAATGGAATTCTACTTGAGACAAATGCCCATGATATGACTAGTACCATGACCATGATGCCAAGAGGATGCGAAGAGGATGAACCAGGAGCCAATACACCCAAGCAAGAGGCCTGGAAGAGGAGACGCAAGAAGATGCTGGAGCCAGACCAGAGTCTCGGTCCTAGCACACCGGAGTCTCAGGTCTGATACACCGGAATCTTCGGCCTATCTCCGGACCGACCCCTGAACCGAGGCCTAGGACAGTCTGACACCCCCTCCGGAGATGGACCGGAGATAGACCGGAATCTCTGGACCACACCGGAGTCTCCGGTCCGCTACACCAGAATCTCCGGACCGAGTGACACGGGCCTACACGCCTCAAGATGGGCATGGCACATGTAACACCTAGAACTTCCTATTTATGCCTATTTTACCCCTCTGGCCTGTATATAATCCCCCACCCCCTCCTTGAAACCCTAGAGTTGAAGATGAATGAAGGCTTGTGCCTAACCCTAGATGGGAACCCCTCTCTATAGTTAATCTTTGAGTTGTACAAGGCCTTGGAGTTTGGTGTTCGTCTCCAAGTCATCAAGACCCTCCTCAAGTGTTGGGTATCTTCTTGTCAAGGATTCTAGTAGTGCGAGGCGTCTCCCCTTTGGGATTCTAATTGTTTCTACTCTCTCCTTTCATTTGGATTCTAGCATCCTCTTGTCGATCTCTCCTTTGGCGATTCTACCTCACGGTCTCTCGCCGAGGATTCTATTGGATTGGTTGTTCGAACCAATGGGAGCAAATCAAATCGGGTTGTGTTTGCACGCATTTGTATCTTTACTTTGTGTTTGTGTTGCGTTCATCATGTTTTCCCTCACTCCCCGCCTTAAATCCGTGAAGATTGGGCCACCCTATGGTCAATCCTACAAGGGAACTGATATGGATATGCCCTACGGGTACCTTACATTGGTATACCCGGTCCAGCCCAGTGAAGTCCCACACGAAGACTTGCTACTAACGTGAATCCCAGGGAGACTCCGGATGGCCCAAGCCCGGTAGAAGTTCGACTCCTTGGAGAACACGACTAAGCTGTCGATAGAATTTTGAAGGGGAAACCCTAACTTTTAACCGACTCGACCTACCCGAGACCTGGCCTCCCCATATAAAGGCTAGGAGGGCACGGCGAGGAGGATCTCTCCAACTCATACACACACCTCACTCCAAATTGCATCTATGCAACCCCTATAACCTTCGGTTCCGCCATCAATCAAGAAAAGACAAGCATGGGGTTTTCCTCCGAGGGGCTGAACCTGGGTAAATCTAGTGTCCCCTTGGTGTGTGTCTATTAACCGTATCTCGATCTCCAGCATCTCCATATTCTCCAAACCCAAGTCCATAACGATGGGCATTGATGAGTCAAACCGTCGTCAATTGGCGCCGTCTATTGGAACTGGGGACACTGATCATGCGGTCGTGACGGTTCAATCTGCTGCGATCTTCGATTCCTCGGCAATGGAGAATCACCTCCTCTTCGGTGCCCTCGACTTCATCGCCCACTCCCCAGCCACTCGCAAGGATTTCGATTCCATAGGAGATGGAGTCGAGATGTTGTTCGGGAGCTTCTGCTTCCAGGTGGGCAAGATCGGCACCCTGAGCCTCCTAGAGCGGGTTCCACCTCCGTCGATTAGGCCCGCCTCGTGGGTGCCACCAATCGGTGCCTGATGACCCACAGGTATAGGGGGTGTATCGCAGTACTTTTGATAAATAGGACTGTCGATCCCAATGAGGAGCAGAAGGTGTTGACTAGTGGTGTGGAGCAGGAAATCCCTGTGAATACTTAGCAAACGGATTTTTAGGGGTTTTCTGATAAGGCAATAAAACAAAGAGCAAGTAACAAAGAACAACCGCAACAAGTGTCCCAATCCTTTCTTAGCAAAGGACAAGCCGGTGGAAATACTTATAAAGACCAAACGTTCTCGAGCACACATGGGAATTCTGTCAAGTGCGTTCGCTTCAAATAGTTGAGAACTCTTCTTTGGTGTGGTAAGTGTTGTGTGGGTGAACCTGTGCTAATGTACCAACCTTACTTGGATTAATACATACTTGTGATTAAACCCCCTGCAAACATCCGTAACTACATGAAAGTAATTAAGATATAAACCTAACCACAGCCTTAAACTCTGAGATCCTATGCTCCCTTGTGCAAAGGTGTCCTAATGGGGGTTTAGGTTTCTGTCACTCTGGCAACCCCACAATTAGTAGCCAAATACACAATGCATTCCCCTAGGCCCATAAATAGAGAAGTATCATGTAGTTGACGTTCACATGACACCACTAGAAGAATAGCACCACAACTTAAATACTAAATCATTGAATAATAACGCACCACAAATCCACTAATAACAACATGACTTCTCCCATGTCCTCAAGAACTAAATGAACTACTCACAAGACATCATATGGATCCATTTCAAAGATGATATGATAATGGATAACAATATGAACATAAACAATAATCCAATGGTTCCACTCACAAGCATCAACTACAATAGTAATTAACACCGGGAAAGTTTCCCCTAAGAACTAAAGCAATATCCAACACAATTGTTACAACGGGATGGAGTGGTGATGATGGTGCTGGTGGAGATGATGGTGTGGATGATGATGATGATCCCGATGAAGCCTATCTTGATGATGGTGTGGATGGCGACGATCTCCCCTCTCTGGGAAGGAATTCACCCGGCAGAAATCTGTCTGCCGCAGAGATCTTTCTCTCTTGGTGTTTTCCGCCCTGCAGAGGCGGAATAAATCTATCTGTGGTCGCCCTCCCTCGTATTAGGGTTCCATAGGGAAGATATAGGCGAAGGGGCAGAGTCGGGAGCCGGGCAGGTGGGCCACACCTTCCCTAGGCGCGGCCTAGGGTGGGCCCGCGCCTAGGGGGTGTGGGCCCCCTGTGGCCCTTCTTCGCTCGTCCTTCTGTCTTCCTCAATCTTCTAGAAAAATAATATTTTCCCATATTTTTCTGGTATTTTTCTGATCTTCGTGAAATTGCATCAAAACGCCTTCGTTTCCATCAGAATCCAGACTCCGACAGTTCATCCTCCAAGAATCATCCAACATGCATAAACAGTGGAAAAGACATAAGTAATACCTCATAATAAGACATATATCAATGAATAGAGGTAAATTATAATATAGAATGGTGATGCAAATTGGACGTATCAAATCCCCCCAAGATAATACCTTCGCTTGTCCCCAAGCAAAAACTGAGCTCAGTAAACATGTCACAGGTTTATGGAGTGAAGTGTCGATAAAATAATACAGACAAGAAGCATCACACTTACCATTGCACAACCCATAGAAGAAAGCAACTCACCATTATATAACTTAGCTTGCAACAAGTACAACAGTCACAATAGAGATGCATAAAGATAAATCATAATTGGAATTGGCAAACTTTTGTTCCTGGTCAAAGAACAGCTGGCAAACAGTTTCACAAAAAGCTTTTTGTAGAAGTTTTATAACAGGAGCACTTTGCTCAAAAAGGTTTTTCACAAGTGAAGGCTTTCAAAGTAATACTCAATAGGTAAGAGTTTTTTGCAAACAAGGAAGATAAAGGACATGATTGAATAAATCACTATATGAATGCTTGAAACACAACAACTCAAATGCTTGCTGGAGATAGAGAGGAAGTAGGTTTACTGACTCAACCTGGTAACTAAGAGAAAGGTCCCTTTATAGAGGGTAGCAGGGATTACAAGTCATAAAGAGCTTCCAAAAGATTATGGTACTTACTAGCTTTGAGCCCTCATTGCCCCTATCATAGGCATCTTGAGATGATTAAGGTTAAAGTGCACAAAGATGGAGTATATGCTTGACGAAATATAAGTTGACAATCTCATGTCCCTTGAATATGAGGGCCACTCCTCATGCTACTCAACTTTGGTCACCGGTAAGTTCTTGTCATTGTAAGTACATGCGTATCATAGAGAACCGCCAACAGGGTACCCCTTGCACATGGTACAGGAGTTTTCCCATAAACAAAATGACAAGACAAGCAGACAATGAGCATCTCAGCGATCTTTTTATTTACTATGTACATAGTTTTTTATTGAGGATGCTTCATAGATATCTCATTATGGTGATGCTGCAAGTTTCCACCATGATTAGGCATGGCTTAGGCTAGCGGCCCAGGCGTTTCTCTAATACAAAATACAAACTCCATGGACTTACAAGTTCCCTCTTTATTTCACACTGTTGACATCCATAGACAAAAGAGCACAATATCAAATGAGTACAAAGTACAAGCAATGTTGAAAACGTTCCCCGTGACAGCACAGTTCTGCTAATTCCAACGTATATATGCAAGCATATACAACTTCGATGGCACAATGGTTCAAGTCTATTAGGGACAAGAAAATAAGGTGTGCCATCAAGTTCGTGAGAGCTTTACTAACTAGTTTTCACATAACAAAATACTTTTTAATTCGAAAGGTAGATGAAGATTGAGAATTTTCTTGGAATAGCAAAATCTACTAGGTAGATATGGTGGACACAAATTGCAAAGGTTTTGGTTCAAAGGGTTTGGAAACATGAGAAGTATGCCTTCTCAAAACAGGTTTTTGGCTAGCAAGGGTGGGTAGCAAGCAAGAGAGTTGAAAGAAACAAGAAAACATACAAGTAATAAAGCCAAACATGTAATCTTCCTTGAAGACACAAAATATCTTAAATAAAGAATACTAAGATTATGAGCCAACAAGAAAGAAAAATAAATGATACAAAATACCTGCAAGCTTTTTCTCTTTTTCTCTCAAACCTTAAAAAGTATTGCTACTGACCAGAACTAGGTTTGCCAAAACCAATTTAGATCCACTTGATGCTCCCAAAGTAATGCTAATACTGATCAACAAGATCCATCATATAATATAGATTGCAAACTAAACTAAGAAGTGCAAAAAGTAAAAGATGAAACTTCTCATTAATATTCCAATAAAGGCACTCACACCAAGGGATACATAGATAATCAACTAAAGGATAGATACTTCCACATGCAAACCAAACTAAAAGATAACACCTCTACCAAAGATATGAATCCACTAAAAAGGTAAAAGATAAAAGATAATGGTGGTGATACCGCAGCACTCCCCCAAGCTTGGAACAAGCCAAGGGGATGCCAAGCCTGATGACGAATTACTCCTTCGATGGTGGTGGTGTTCTCTTGATAAGCTCTTCAATAAGTTTCTTCAAATCCTCAATATCGAAGGTCAGAGTACGAATCAAATCCGAATTATGCTCAATGTAGCTCATGATCAATTCGGACCGAGGATCCCAGTCCTTATATTCTTCCCCCACTCTTCCTTCTTAGAGTGTTCCTTCCCTGCAAGGTTATAATGAGTGGTACAAGGAGGAAGTGTCCGTGGAGAGAGGATATGACATGGAGGTTTCCATCCTGTAGACATCCGTGATGTCCTCTTAAGATTGATGGGGGTTGCCACCACTCAAATGCTTGCGACGGTAGTATGGGTGTCTGGTTGCTTGTCCTCCTCCATGTCTCCTTCATAACCTACCAAAATCTCCTCCTCCTTGGGTTTTCGAGGATCGTCTTCCTCGGGCTTCTTGCCTTTGTCGTTTGCGGAGACCATGGTGCTCTAAACTTGAGAACATTTCCTGATAGAAACAGATCAAAATGAAAACATAACGAGAACACGATGCACGAACCCCGGGGGGATCCAGGGGGTATATATTATAAAGTTTCAAAGCATAAGGAAGGTTTTGACACGGAAACGAGGCGGAGTCGGAGCTCGGGGGTGGCACACCCCCTCTAGGCGCGGCCAGGCAGGGGCTCGCGCCTGGGATGGATTTTTCCACCCCGGACTCCGTTTCCTCCTCTGTTCTGTCTTGTAACTTTCCTTATGTATTAAAAACATCAAAAATATAAAAATATAGGGGTTTCATGAACCTTCTGTTTTCACCTCTTTTACCTATTTAAAGACGAACTCTCCAGACTCCTTTTCTCCTTCTCCTGGAAATTCCTTTTCTACAAGGTCTCACACAAAACTCAATGGCAACATTAGTGTAAGAAAAAACAATTAACCTTTAGGTTCACACTTCAACTGAAATCCATCAAAACAAAGGCTTCTATAAGAGGCAAATGCAAATGATAACGGAAATCTGTCAAAACAGATCAGCAGGTAAAGATTGATTTTTTCGAAAACCTTCTGTTGCTCAAATAAAAAAGTGCAGAACTAATGAAAGTTGGGTAACAACTTATAGAACAAGATTAGAAAAATACAGCTCCATCCGACATACTGATCTCCCTCACTAATTTTTACGGTGTAGAACAAAAATCTGTCCGAGGACAGCCACTTTTCACAACTCCTCTACTTCACAAAAGTAGTTGGACTAGACAAAAAAACCAAAACATAAAGGATAAGGAGCGGTTATTATAGAAGTAATAAGTTCCAAGACTCAACCAAACTCTTGGGTTATCTCCCAACAAGTACTTTTCTTTATTGCCTTTAAGTTAGGCTTGAAACTTTCAAAGATAATCACAAAGGAGATATAAACCTGGAGTGAAAAAGAGCATCAAGAAGCAAATAACCAACACATTTGAGTCTAATCCACTTCCTATGCATGGGGGTATCATGAGAAAACAAATTGTTGAAACAAAAATCCACTAGCATAGGAAGACAAAACAGATGTAACTTCAAAGCTTTCAACATAAAATGGGGAAACTTAACATATTGAGAAGCATAAAACCATGTTTCCCTCTCTCATAATAACTTTCAGTAGTACTTTGAATAAAGTTGACAATATAACCATCAAAGGAATCAATTTTATCACAAGGATGAGCATACTTATAGTCACCAAAAAGAGGTCCAAAGTCATAAACCGGATCAATAGAAGCAAGTTGTTCCATCCTGAAATCTTTATTAGGCAAGATATTTTCACAAGGAGCTTTAGCAAATTTGGAAAAGTTAAACTCATAAGAATCTCCATCAAACTTAGTTAAAACTTTCTCCTTCTTAGAATCTATAATAGCTCCACAAGTGTTCAAGAAAGGTCTACCAAAAATGATAGGACAAGTTTCGCTAGCTGCAGAATTAAGTACTAGAAAATCAGCAGGATACTTAATCTTACCACAAAGAACCTCCACATCTCTTACAATACCAATTGGGCAAATGGTTTCCTTATTATCAAGGTGACTAACCACATCAATGTACTCAAGCTTAGAAGGACCAATTTTCTGCATAATTTCCCTATAAACCTCATAAGGAATAGCACTAGAACTAGCACCAATATCACATAAACCATAGTAGCAATGATCACCAATTTTAACAAAAAGCACAGGAACACTAGCTTTTCTAGCCTTACTAGGATGAGAGATAATATTAGAAGCGTCTTCACAGAAGACAATGTGCTCATCCTCTATATTTCTAGCGTCAAGATCCTTCACAATAGTTACCACAGGTTCAATATACAATCGCTCATAAAGCTCCACAGTTTCCATTGTACCTTTATTATTTGCACTAATAATCATAGAATACTCCTTTACCTTAGATGGGAAAGGAACTTTCTCAACATGAGGTTCAGGCACAATATGATTAGTAGTACAAACTTCAACACTTCTAACAGCAACATGACTAACAACATCTTTATAAGGTGCATGGTACTTGTTCCACTTCTTCTTGGGAATTTCTATGTAAGAGGCAAAGGCCTTAAAACAGTTATCAATAATTTGGGAATCAAGACCAAACTCATTGCTAATATCACGGAAGTCATCGGTTCCCATCAACGATTTAATGCATTCATAATCATAGTTTATACCTGACTTTCTTCCTTTGTCATTCTCCCAAGCTTCAGTGTTCTCTTGAATACGGTCTAGTAGATCCCATTTAGCTTTTTCCTTCATATGTGTGAATGATCCAGCACAAGAAGCATCTAGTAAATCTTTATCATGAAGAGAAAGCCTATCATAAAAGTTATTGATAATAATATTGTTAGGGAGTTCATGAATAGGACATTTAATCATTAGTAACTTCAATCTCCCCCAAGCTTGAGCTGTACTCTCTCCATCACGAGGAAAAAAGTAATATATCATATTTCTATCCTTATGGATCTCACTGGGAGGATAAAATTTAGAATAAAAGAGAGATGCCATTTCCTCCCATTCCATGGATTGTCCATTCTTCAGCAGCTTATACCATTCTTCAGCTCTCCCTTTCAAGGATATGAAGAGTAGCTTCTTCTTCACCTATTTAGTTGTGATACCTGCACACTTAAACAACCCGCATAATTCATGGATAAAAATCAAGTGATCACCAGGATGGATAGTTCCATCCCCAAAATAATAATTATCCATAACACGATCAACAATACTTGTAGGTATCTTAAAAGGATCTGTCTCAACAGGTGGTGGTTCATCTAATACCCTAGCAGTGGTAGTAGTTTTCTCAAACAGAAAACCAAGTGGGTTATCCATATTGGAAACAAAGTAACAAGCAGTAACAAAAAGCAATACTCACAGTAGAAGTTTCCTTTACTAGTTCCACTCTTCAATAGCGCTTCACTCCCAGACAACGGCGCTAGAAAATAGTCTTGATGACCCACAAGTATAAGGGGTGTATCGCAGTACTTTCGATAAATAGGAGTGTCGATCCCAATGAGGATCAGAAGGTGTTGACTAGTGGTGTGGAGTAGGAAATCCCTGTGAATACTTAGCAAACGGGTTTTTAGGGGTTTTCTAATAAGGAAACAAAACAAAGAGCAAGTAACAAAGAACAAACGCAGCAAGTGGCCCAATCCCTTCTTAGCAAAGGACAAGCCGGTGTAAATACTTATAAAGACCAAACGTTCTCGGGGACACATGGGAATTCTGTCAAGTGCTTTTGCTTCAAATAGCTGATTACTCTTCTTTGGTGTTGTAAGTGTTGTGTGGGTGAACCTTTGCTAATGTACCGACCTTACTAGGACTAATACATACTTGTGATTAAACCCCCTACAAACATTCGTAACTACAGGAAAGTAATTAAGATATAAAACTAACCACAGCCTTAAACTCTGAGATCCTAAGCTCCCTTGTGCAAAGGTGTCCTAACGGGGGTTTAGGTTTCTATCACTCTAGCAACCCCACAATTAGTAGCCAAATACACAATGCATTCTCCCAGGCCCATAAATGGTGAACTATCATGTAGTCGACGTTCACATGACACCACTAGAAGAATAGCACCACAACTTAAATACTAAACCATTGAATAATAAATCAACACAAATCCACTAATAACAACATGACTTCTCCCATGTCCTCAAGAACTAAACGAACTACTCATAAGACATCATATGGATCAAGATCAAAGATGATATGATAATGGATAACGATCTGAACATAAAAAGTAATCCAATGGTTCCACTCACAAGCATCAACTGCAATAGTAATTAACACCGGGAAAGTTTCCCCTAAGAACTAAAGCAATATCCAACACAATTGTTACAGCGGGACGGAGTGGTGATGATGGTGTGGTTGATGATGATGATGATCCCGATGAAGCCTAGCTTGATGATGGTGTTGATGGAGATGATCTCCCCTCTCCGGGAAGGAATTCCCCCGGCAGAAATCTGTCTGCCGGAGAGATCTTTCTCTCTTGGTATTTTCCGCCCCGCAGAGGCAGTGGAAATCTATCTGTGGTCGCCACCCTCGTATTAGGTTTCCATAGGGAAGATATAGGCGAAGGGGCGGAGTCGGGAGCCGGGCAGGTGGGCCACACCTACCCTAGGCGCGGCCTAGGCTGGGCCCGTGCCTAGGGGGTGTGGGGCCCCTGCGGCCCTGCTTCGCTCCTCCTTCTAGATTCCTCAATTTTCTAGAAAAATAATATTTCCCATATTTTTCTGGTATTTTTCTGATCTTCGCGAAATTGCATCAAAACGCCTTCTTTTCCATCAGAATCCAGACTCCGGCAGTTCATCCTCCAAGAATCATCCAACATGCATAAACAGTGGAAAATACATAAGTAATACCTCATAATAAGACATATATCAATGAATAGTGGTAAATTATAATATAGAATGGTGATGCAAATTGGATGTATGAGTGCCTTGCGCACATCATCGCTGACAAGCGATTCAGATGACAACGGCAGCTAAAACTCCGACCTCTGCAACCCTCCTACGGAGAAGGAACCTACGGTTCTGGATCTGAACGCTGTGGGAGTAACGATCTCCTCCAGCACTACATGTGGGCGGCCATCCACAATGGCAACGTCAACAACGACGCTGACCCACCACCAAATCCCCCTCCCAACCCACAGGCTGGGAACTGAGGAAACGGACAACCCCTTCCCAATCCCAACGGGAATAGGGCACCCAAAAACACTAGGGGTATAAACCGTGTTCGCAACGAGATCAACCTCAGCAATGAGGAGTGGGAGAGGGTGCGCGTAGTTGTGCGAGTAACCAACCCTATACCAATCGACGCCCCTCGCGACATGCTAATGGGATACCACTGGCTCCTCATCGAGGAGAAGAATCAACAAATCAAGCAGCAAAACAAGCTCGATTAGTGAAGGCGAGCGGCTGATGAGTCGAGCATGCGGCGAGCTGCGCCTCCGCTGGTGGCTCTACCTCGAAGGGGTACGACGGGCGCAAGTATCACTCCCGCATGGAGCGCATGGATCCCGCCGAACGGCGCGATGCCACCAAGGCACTCGACATGTCCTTCATGACGATGGACTCGCAGGGCAATATCATTACCAAGACGTCGCAAGCCGTGGTCATGGAGGACACCACGTACCTGGCATCAAACTTGCCACCGGCAGGGGACCCACGGTACATAATCCACAAATCTATGATTGCAGGTCTCGGGCTCGTCGGAGCCGCACTCCACGATGAATAATCCATGGAGATGAAGAAAAAATCCGTGGTAAAATTCACTCGAAGCCGCACACCCTCATCCGACGAGGAAGAGCATGACCTGCCATGGCGACACCGCAGCCCACGGCGTAGGAGCACCAACTACGACGCTCGTAGCAAGCTCGCGCAGCGCAAGACTGACAAGTCACGCTCAAAACGCGCGTGCTCCACGAAGTCCGAAGACAAGGACACGGAGGTGTGCGGCGCTAGGTGCTTTAGCAAGGCTCTTCAAGCTTCCTTCGGACAACCCGAAGTTCAACGGTGTGCAGGAGCCGAAGATATGGCTCGATGAGCACCTGTCGTCAGTCAAAATCCACGGCGGGAGTAAAAACATGGCCATGCAATGCCTTCAGCTGCAACTGACGGGCGCAGCCAGATCCTGGCTCAATAGCCTCCCCTCTGGATCCATCTGCAGCTGGGAAGAGCTGGCATACTGCTTCATCCGCAACTTCAAAGGCACCAGCAAAAGACCGGCTTCAATCAAGGAGCTACGTGCCAGTTGCTAATGGTCCAACAAGTCCATCCGCTCGTACATACATCGTTGGTATGTCATCAAGAACTCCACCGAGAACATCTCGGAGGAAAGGGCAATCGACGCCTTCAAGGGCAGCGTAAGGCGCCGCGAATTCAGAGAGGAGTTGGGGCGCGTCAAGCCCAAAAACATCAATCACTTGATGGACATCTCCAATCGTTGGGCTGATGGTGAGGATGTCGTCAACCGAACACGTTTGGATGACGAGGACGACTTCGGCCACAGGCGCGATCGCCGCGAGAAAATAAGATCGCGCGTCTATGACGAGCGCGAAGAGGTCGATATGGTCGTGGCTGGCTACGCCGATCGCCAGGAGGACAGAAACTGCAACAGCGGATACCTCGACAGCAACTACCACAACAGTGGGGGACCAACACAAACGTGGCAGCACCGCAACCGTGATGACGAGCCGTCCGCACTCGACAAACTGTTGGGTCCCTGCACCATCCACTTCTACATCGACAAGTAGGATGGTAAAAGGAAGGCCAACCACATGCTCAAGGACTGCAGGGAGTTCCAGAAACTCCATGAGGGCTACGCCTAGATGCGACTCCAAGCATTGAACCCAGGGTTCTCCCGCAGAGTCGCCGCACATGGAGGTCCACCTCGCCACCGAGCACCCAGCGCAGCTGAGGCCGCGACCCGAATAATGAGCAGATGCATACCCATAACCGCTAGGGGCCCTAATGATACAAAAGGGGCACCTAACCAACAGGGTGCAGAAGAAGATCACCCGCCAGGTGAACTTGGCCATCACCTCTCCGTCAGCCATACCTGAGTACCTCAGCGGATCGGATTCATGCATCACATTCGATCGTCCGGATCACCCACACCAGATCCCTCGCCCAGGTCATTCTGCCCTGGTGCTCGAGGCCCAGATTGGAGGATTTGAGATGAGTCGCGTCTTCATGGACAACGACAACGGCATCAACCTGATGTTCTCTAGCACACTCGTAACTATGCGGATCCCGCTATGCAGCCTATAGGCGTCGGACACAATGTTCCACGACATCGTCCCAGGGAAGGGAATATACCCCCTAGGCAAAATATGGCTCGACATCATCTTCGGCACCCCCAACAACTTTAGGCACGAGCGGCTTGAGTTCGAGGTGGTGGCGTTCGCAAGATTCCTAGCAGTGCGCATACCCTCTACTGAAGATGCCATGATCCAGCATTGTCATCATCGTCCCAGGAAGCTTCACCAAGTCGGACAGCTGCGATAGGGACTTCAACAGAATCTCCTAGTCGTTCGGCATGCAGGAGGAGCTTTCAAGGCTAAAGGAGGTCACAGACAACGATCTATGATGAGTGCATGAACACTTCGTTGGAATACCCCAAGAGTAAGGTATGATGAGCACAACAGAAAGTTTTCCCTCAGTAAGAAACCAAGGTTGTCGAACCAGTAGGAGGAAGTAAACGACTCAAAGGTGTTGCTAGCAACTTGGAGACCTGCACAACACAAACTCAAGACTTTGACCCAACAAATAGTGAGGTTGTCAATCTCACTGATTTGCTGTAACAAAGGATTAACTGTATAGTGTGGAAGGCAATGGTGGTTTGCAACAAGTAAACGGTAAACAGTGGAAGATGTATCAATGGTAAAGATTGGACCGGGGTCCATAGTTCACTAGAGGTGTTCTCGTTAGATAAAAAAACATGGCATGCTAGGTAAACAAATTACAGTAGGGCAATTGACAGGACTGTGCAAGGCATAACAATGCAATACTATACATCATGATCCTATGAGATTCTATTGGGCAATACAACAAGATACATAGACCGTCATCCAACTACATCTATGACTAGAAGTCCACCTTTGGGTTATCATCCAAACCCCCTCTAGTATTAAGTTGCAAGCAACAGACAACTGCTTTAAGCAAAGTGTGTAAGGTAAAGAATCCACTTGTTCCATGAACAAGAGACCGTTGTTTTCTCCCTAGTGGCAACAGCACATCTACAACCTTAGAGATTTCGGTCACTTCCCTTAGATTAAATAGAGGCATGAACCCACTATCGAGCATCAATACCACCTCTTGGAGTCACTAGCAACTACTTGTCCAAGATAGCTACTAACAATGGAGATCATGCAAGATCACAAACAACACAGACATGATAGAATCCATAAGACAAAACCATTAATCAATCTGACATAGTAATCTCAATATCCATCGGATCCCCGCAAACACAACATGCATGATTACAAATAGATGAGATATTGATCTTGAATGGATCTCACAAGATCTAGACATGAAAGCACAAAGGAGGAGATACAACCATCTAGCTACTACATGGACCCGTAGTCCAAGGTGGGACTACTCACGCTTCATACCGGAGGCTGGCATGATGAAGAAGAAGGCCTCCGGGATGATCTACCCTCCGGTAGGGTGCCGGGAAGAGCTTCAGATCCCCTGATCTAGGGACGATGGTGGCGGCAACTGCAGACGGTTTCGTGGAATATTGATCAGTTTCTTAGGGTTTAGGTATCGGGGGCTTCTTATAGGCAAAGAGGGAGGCCGAGGGGGTGCCCGAGGCAGCTGCACCCCCCAGGCGTGGGGTGGGCCCACCCACGTGGCCAGGGGGTGTGGCCTCCTCGAGGCCCTCCTCCGTCTTGTATTCTGGCTTCGTGTTCCCCACGGTAAAATATTGACTTTGGCTTTTGTCCCGTCCAATTCTGAGAATATTGATTTTCTGCCTTTCTGGAACCAAAAACAGAAGAAAACAGGTAACTGGCACTGTGGCATCTTGTTAATAGGGTAGTACTAGAAAACATATAAAAACACCTCAAAGTGTAGACAAAGCAAAGCAAAGTAGATACTAAACAAGCATGGAACATCAAAAATTATATACACGTTTCCGACGTATCAAGCATCCCCAAGCTTAACTCTTGCTCGTCCTCGAGTAGGTAAGTGATAAAAAGAATAATTTTTGAGGTGACATGCACCATCAAAATCAAGATCAAACCATTTGCAAGCATTGAAAGCTGGGATCAAAGAACTCTAAACATGAGCATGAAAGATGGAGGTCTAATAGTAAGACAAAGTAACTATGCCTGCAACATGAAAGGCTACAAACAAAGATCATGAATAACATGCATTAAAAAATGTTTGTTTGTTTGTTTCACATACAGAAAACATGGCATAGTGGAAATCAGCTTGTCCCTCATAGAGTAGCAAATAGATGCATAGGACACCTTCAAAGTTCATAAGAGTGACTAGATACAAATAGCTCAAGAACAAATAATATCAACAATATGCATCAATCAATAAGTTTTGGGACAATGCACATAGAACTAAGAATGGCAACTATGCTCTCTTAACTGGTGCCTAAAGGATAGAAGGTGGAGACTCAATATAATGGTGGAAGAAATGCCCTTCATATAGGGAAGCAGGGATTTCAAGTCTCAAAAAGAGCTTCCAAAAATTATGGTACTTGTTAGATTTCAGCCCTCATTGCCCCTACCATAAGCATATTGAAGTGATTAAGGTTAAAGTGAACAAACTATGGAGCATATGCTTGACAAAGTATAAGTTAGCAATCTCATGCCCCTTGAATACGAGGGCCACTCCTCATGGTACTCAACTTTAGTCACTTGTAAGTTCTATTCATAGTAAGTACATGTGTATCATAGAGAACCGCCAATAGGGTACCCCTTGGGCATGGTATAGGAGCTATCCCATAACCAAAATGAGAAGGCAAGCAGACAATGAGCATCTCAGCAATCTTCTTATTTACCATGGGAATATGGTGCTTTTTCTCTCTTTCCTCTTTTCTCAATATGTCTCTTTTTTATAAGAAGAATGCTTCCTAGATGTCACTATGGTGATGCTGCAAGTTTCCACCATGATTAGGAATGTATTAGGCTAGTGGCCCAGACGTTTCTCTAACACACATACATAACTCCATGGACTTACAATCTCCCCTTTTATTTCACACCAGCATCCTCCATAGACAAAAGAGCATGATATCAGCTGTGTACAAAGTACAAGTGCAATGTTTAAAGTGTTCCCCGTGATAGCACGGTTCTGCTAATTCCAACGTATAAGTGCAATCATATACAACATAGATGATACAATGGTTCAAGTTTATCAGGGGAAAGAAAAATAAAGTGTGCCATCAAGTTTGTGAGAGCTTTAATCACTAACTTTCACATAACAAAATACTTTTTAATTGGAAGATAGAAGAAAACATGAATATACTTGGAATGGTGTAACACACCATGCATAGGAATTTATAGTGGAAATTTGGAATAACTTGGTTTCTTGGGAGTTGGAAGCATGAGTAGAGCTTAATCATACAAGTGGAGGCTAGCAAAAGACTGGGAGCAACCAACTAAGAGAGCAATAATGGCCATAATCATGTAGAGCGACAAAACATTACTAATCAAAGCATAGAGTGGTACTACAAGTCAAGGACTAAATGATCATAGAGACTATGGTGACTTGTTCATAGTCATAACATGGTGTGAGCATGTGCCAAGTCAACCCAAACAAAGCATCAAAGGAGAATACCATAATGCCATGCTTTTGCGTGCTAAAACAACGCATGATTCTTTAAAGGCACACTAAGCAATCCCAATTGTTTGGAACAAGTCATGCTACAACAATAATCACTAAGGATAAGGTCATAACAACACCTAGCATGACATGCTAGAGTCTAAGTCACGGTCAAAGCAAGCTCCTCTTGCACTATTTCAAGCAAGAACTTTCTACTCCTTTCCAACACCAATCAACTTATTTGAAACATCACAGCGAGAACGGGGGTCCAAACTACTTTACTCAAGCAAACTAAGAAAAGCAAACGAAAACTAAGACACTCCAAGAACAATAAAACAGTGCATGAAACAATAAAAACGAAGTGTCTAGAAAGACCTGAGCTTTTTATTGATGAAGAAGGGGATGCCTTGGGCATCCCCAAGCTTTGACGCTTGTACCTCTTGAATATTTCTTGGGGTGACACCGGGGTGGCATCCCCAAGCTTGATATTTTGTCCATTCTTCATCTCATTACATCATTCTTTCTCTACACCTGAAATTTTTCCTTCATATAAAACTTCACACAATATTCATTAGCAATATTAGTGTATTCAAAAGATAATAGACCCTTGGGTTTAGCTTTAGAACAGAAAAACTTTTACTAAAACACAAGATATTGTAGCAACTCCCTCAAAAAGCTCAATTTCCCAAAAAGAACCCAAAAAAGAATCAATAAGAAGCAAATGCAAATAATGGCAGAAATCTGTCAAAACAGACCAGCAGGTAGAAACCGATTTTTTCGAAGACCTTTTGTTGCTCAAATCAAAAAGTTTTTAACTAACGAAAGTTAGCTAACATACTGGGGATTTAATCATAAAATATCATATCAATACGACTTACAGAGATTTGATACGCCCAATTTGAATCACCTTTCTATATCATAATTTACCTCTATTCATTGATATTTGTCTTATTATGAGGTATTACTTATGGATTTTCATCTGTTTATGCATGTTGGATGATTCTTGGAGGATGGACTGCCGGAGTCTGGATTCTGATGGAAAAGAGGGAGTTTCGATGAAATTTCACGAAGATCAGAAAAATACCAGAAAAATATGGAAACATATTATTTTCCCAGAAGACGAAGGAAGCCAGAAGGAGGAGGGAAGAGGGGCCGCATGGGGCCCACACCCCCCTAGGCACGGGCCCACCTGACCCCGCGCCTACGGCAGGTGTGGCTCACCTGCCCGGCTCCCGACTCCGCCCCTTCGCCTATATCTTCCCTACGGAACCCTAAGCCTCGGGGAGCAACCATAGATAGATTTCCGCCGCCTCTGGGGGCGGAAAACACCGAGAGAGAAAGATCTCTCTGGCAGACAGATTTCTGCCAGGGGAATTCCTTCCCGGAGAGGGGAGATCGTCGCCATCAACATCGTCATCAAGCTAGGCTTCATCGGGATCATCATCATCATCCACACCATCATATCCACTAGCACCATCATCACCACTCCGTCTTGCTGTAAAAATTGTGTTGGATATTGCTTTAGTTCTTAGGGGAAACTTTTCCGGTGTTAATTACTATTGTAGTTGATGCTTGTGAGTGGAACCATTGGATTATTGTTTATGTTCAGATTGTTATCCGTTATCATATCATATTTGATCTTGATCCATATGATGTCTCGTGATTAGTTCGTTTAGTTCTTGAGGACATGGGAGAAGTCATGTTGTTAGTAGTGAATCTGTGATGAGTTATTATTCAATGGTTTAGTATTTAAATTGTGGTGCTATTCTTCTAGTGGTGTCATGTGAACGTCGACTACATGATACTTCACCATTTATGGGCCTAGGGGAATGCATTGTGTATCTGGCTAATAATTGTGGGGTTGCCGGAGTGTCAGAAACCTGAACCCCCGTTAGGACACCTTTGCACAAGGGAGCGTAGGATCTCAGAGTTTAAGGATGTGGTTAGATTTATATCTTAATTACTTAAATGTAGTTACGGATGTTTGCAGGGGGTTTAATCACAAGTATGTATTAGTCCAATTACGGTCGGTACATTAGCACAGGTTCACCCACACAACACTTACAACAGCAAAGAAGAGTACTCAGCTATTTGAAGCGAAAGCACTTGACAGAACTCCCATATGTCCTCGAGAACGTTTGGTCCTTATAAGTATTTCCACCGGCTTGTCCTTTGCTAAGAAAGGATTGGGCCACTTGCTGCGTTTGTTCTTTATTACTTGCACTTTGTTTTGTTGCCTTATCAGAAAACCACTAAAAATCTATTTGTTAAGTATACACAAGGATTTCCTGCTCCATGCCACTGTTCAGCACCTTCTGCTCCTCGTTGGGATCGACACTCCTATTTATCGAAAGTACTACGATACACCCCCTATACTTGTGGGTCATCAAGACTATTTTCTGGCGCCTTTGCCGGGGAGTGAAGCGCTATTGAAGAGTGGATCTGGTAAGGGAAAATTTTACTGTGAGTATTTCTCTTGTTACAGCTTGTTACTTTGTTTCCAATATGGATAACCCACTTGGTTTTATGTTTGGGAAAAATACTACCACTGCGAGGGTAGTAGATGAACCACCACCAGTTGAGATAGATCCTTTTAAGAAACCTACAAGTATTGTTAATCGAGTTATGCATAATTATTATTTAGGGGATGGAACTGTCCACCCTGGTCATCATTTGCTTTTTATCCATGAATTATGCGGGTTGTTTAAGTGTGCAAGTATCACAACTGAACATGTGAATAAGAAGTTACTCTCCATATCCTTGGAAGGGAGAGCTAAAGAATGGTATAAGCTGCTGAAGAATGGACAATCCATGGAATGGGAAGAGATGGCATCTCTCTTTTACTCTAAATTTTATCCTCCCAGTGAAATTCATAAGGATAGAAATATTATGTATAAATTTTGGCCTCTTGATGGAGAGAGTACAGCTCAAGCTTGGGGGAGATTGAAGTTACTAATGCTTAAATGTCCTATTCATGAACTCCCTAACAATATTATTCTCAATAAGTTTTATGCTAGGCTTTCTCTTCATGATGAAGATTTACTAGATGCTTCTTGTGCTGGATCATTTACATGTATGAAGGAAGAAGATGAATGGGATCTACTGGACCATATTCAAGAAAGCACTGAAGCTTGGGAGAATTACAAAGGAAGAAAGTCAGGTATAAACTATGATTATAAATGCATTAAATCTTTTATTGGAACTGATGACTTCCGTGATATTAGTAATGAATTTGGTCTTGATTCCCAAAGTATTGCCAACTGTTTCAAGGCCTTTGCCTCTTACATAGAAATTCCCCAGAAGAAGTGGAATAAGTACCATGCTCCATATAAAGATGTTGTTAATCATGCTCCCGTTATAAGTACTCAAGTTTGTACTACGAATCATATTGTGTCTGAACCTCATGTTGAGAAAATGCCTTTCCCAGCTAAGGTAAAGGAGTATTCTATGATTATTAGTGCAAATTACAAAGGTACAAAGAAAACTGTGGAGCCTGGTAAGCATTTGAGTGATGAACCTGTGGTAGCTATTGTGAAAGACATTGTCACTAGAAATATAGAGGATAAGCATATTGTCTTCTGTGAAGATGCTTCTAATATTATATCTCATCCTAGTAAGGCTAGAAAAGCTAGTGTTTCTGTGCTTTCTGTTAAAATTGGTGATCATTGCTACTATGGTTTATGTGATATTGGTGCTAGTTCTAGTGCTATTCCTTATGAGCTTTACAGGGAAATTATGCATGAGATTGGTCCTTATGAGCTTGAGGAAATTGATGTGGTTATTCACCTTGCTAATAAGGAAACCATTTGCCTCACTGGCATTGTAAGAGATGTGGAGGTTCTCTATGGTAAGATTAAATATTCTGCTGATTTTCTAGTGCTTAATTCAGCAGCTAGCAAACCTTGTCCTATCATTTTTGGTAGACCTTTCTTGAACACTTGTGGAGCTATTATTGATTGTAAGAAGGAAAAAATTTTAACTAAGTTTGATGGAGATTCTTATGAGTTTAGCTTTTCCAAATTTGCTAAAGCTCCTTGTGAAAATAGCTTGCCTAATAAATATTTCAGGAAGGAACAACTTGCTTCTATTGATCCAGTCTATGACCTTGGACCACTTTTTGATGACTATAAGTACGCTTATTCTAATGATAAAGTTGTTTCCAATGACAGTTATATTATCAACCTTATTCAAAGTGCTACTGAAAGTTATTTTGAGAGAGGGAAACATGGTTTTATGCATGTCAATGATGTTAAGTTTCCCCGTTTTATGTTGAAAGCTTTGAAGTTGCATCTGTTTTGTCTCCCTATGCTTGTGGCTTTTTGTTTCAACAATTTGTTTTCTCATGATACCCCCATGCATAGGAAGTGGGTTAGACTCAAGTGTGTTGGTTATTTGCTTCTTGATGCTCTTTTTCACTCCAGATATATTCCCTATGTGAGCATCTTTGAAAGTTTCAAGCCTAACTTAAAGGCATTAAAGAAAAGTACTTGTTGGGAGATAACCCGATAACACAAGAGTTTTGTCGAGTCTTGGAAGTTATTGCCTCTGTAATAACCGCTTCTTATCCTTTTTGTTTTGGTTTTTGTGTCAAGTTCAACTACTTTTGTGAAGTAGAGGAGTTGTGAAAAGTGGCTATCCTGGGACAGATTTTTGTGTTGTATTGTAAACATTCGTGAGGGAGATCAGTACTTCGGATGGAGCTGCATTTTTCTGTGCTTGTTCTTCAAGTTGTTACCCAACTTTCATCAGTTCTGCACTTTTTGATTTGAGAATAGAAGGTTTTCGAAAAAATCAATCTTTACATGTTGTTCTATTTTGACAGATTTCTGCCATCATTTGCATTTTCCTCTTACGGAAGCTTTTGTTTTGATGGGTTTTCAGTTGAAGTGTGTACCTAAAGGTTTATTGTTTTTGCTTACACTAATGTTGTCATTGATTTTGTGCAAGGGTTTTGTATGAAGGAAATTCTCAGGAGAAAGAGAAAAGGAATCTGCAGAGTTCGTCTTTGAATAGGTAAAAGTGGTGAAAACAGAAGGTTCGTGAAATTCCAATCTTTTTATATTTTTGATGTTTTTAATACATAAGGAAAACTATGAAATGGAACTGAAGAGGAAACAGAGTCCAGGGTGGACAAACCCACCCCAGGCGTGGGACCAGCCTGGCCGCGCCTGGAGGGTGTGTGCCACCCTCGAACTCCGTCTCTGCTTTATTTCCATGTCAAAACCTTCCTTATGCTTTGAAACTTCATAATATATAACCCCTGGGTTCCCCGAGGTTCGTGCATCATGTTCTCGTCGTGTTTTCATTTCGATCAGTTTCTGTCAGGAAATCTTCTCAAGTTTAGAGCACCATGGCCTCCGCCAACGACAAAGGCAAGAAGCCCGAGGAATAAGAACCTCAAGTCCCCAAGGAGGAGGAGATTTTGGTAGGGTGTGAAGGTGACATGGAGGAGGACAAGCAACCGGACACTCACGCTACCGTCGCAAGCATTGGAGTGGTGGCAACCCCTATCAAGATTAAGAGGATAGCACAGATGTCTATAGGAGGGAAACCTCCACGTCTCTTCTACAATCCATGAGCAAAACTCGGAGCTAATCCGTACTCTTACTTTTGAGTTCGAGGAGTTAAGGAAGCTGATTTAAGAGCTTATCAAGAGAACACGACCACCACCAAAGGAGTAATTCATCATCAGGTTTGGCATCCCCTTGGCTTGTTCTAAGCTTGGGGGAGTGTCGTGGTATCACCACCATTATCTTTTACCTTTTACCTTTTTAGTGGATTCATATCTTTGGTAGAGAGGTTATATTATAGGTTGGTTTGCATGTGGAAGTATCTCTCCTTTAGTTGATTATCTATGTATCCCTGGCATGAGTGCCTTTATTGGAATATTAATGAGAAGTCTCATCTTTTACTTTTTGCACTTCTTATTTTAGTTTGCAATCTCTGTTATATGATGGATCTTGTTGATCAGTATTGGCACCACTTTGGGAGCATCAAGTGGATATAAACTGGTTTTGGCAAACCAAGTTCTGGTCAGTAGCAATGCCTTTGAAAGTTTGAAAGAAAAAGAGAAAAAGCTTACAGGTATTTTGTATCATTTGTTTTCTTTCTTGGTTGGCTCATAAGCTTAGTATTCTTTATTTAAGATCTTTTGTGTTTTCAAGGAAGATTGCATGTTTGGATTTATTACTTGTATGTTTACTTGCTTCTTTCAACTCTCTCGCTTGCTACCCAGCCTTGCTAGACAAAAACCTGTTTTGAGAAGGCATACTTCTCATGTTTCCAAATCCTTTGAACCAAACCTATGCCATTTGTGTCCACCATATCTACTTAGTAGCATTTTTGCCATTCCAAGCAAATTATCAAGCTTCATCTACCTTTCAAATTAAAAAGTATTTTCTTATGTGAAAAATAGTTAGTAAAGCTCTCACGAACTTGATGGCACACCTTATTTTCTTGCCCCAAATAGACTTGAACCATTATGCCATCAAAGTTGTATATGCTTGCATCTATATATTGGAATTAGCAGAATTGTGCTGTCACAGGGAACGTTTTCAACATTGCACTTGTACTTTGTACTCAGTTGATATCGTGCTCTTTTGTCTATGGATGTCAACGGTGTGAAATAAAGAGGGAACTTGTAAGTCCATGGAGTCTGTATTTTGTGTTAGAGAAACGCATGGGCCGCTAGCCTAATCCATTCCTAATCATGGTGGAAACTTGCAGCATCACCATAATGAGCTATCTATGAAGCATCCTCAATAAAAAGCTATGTACATAGTAAATAAAAAGATCGCTGAGATGCTCATTGTCTGCTTGTCTTGTCATTTTGGTTATGGGAAAGCTCCTGTACCATGTGCAAGCGGTACCCTGTTGGCGATTCTCTATGATACGCATGTACTTACAATGATAAGAACTTACCGGTGACCAAAGTTGAGTAGCATGAGGAGTGGCCCTCATATTCAAGGGACATGAGATTGCCAACTTATATTTCGTCAAGCATATACTCCGTCTTTGTGCACTTTAACCTTAATCATCTCAAGATGCCTATGATAGGGGCAATGAGGGCTCAAAGCTAGTAAGTACCATAATCTTTTGGAAGCTCTTTATGACTTGTAATCCCTGCTACCCTCTATAAAGGGACCTTTCTCTTAGTTACCAGGTTGAGTCAGTAAACCTACTTCCTCTCTATCTCCAGCAAGCATTTGAGTTGTTGTGTTTCAAGCATTCATATAGTGATTTATTCAATCATGTCCTTTATCTTCCTTGTTTGCAAAAAACTCTTATCTATTGAGTATAACTTTGAAAGCCTTCACTTGTGAAAAACCTTTTTGAGCAAAGTGCTCCTGTTATAAAACTTCTACAAAAAGATTTTTGTGAAACAGTTTGCCAGCTGTCTTTGACCAGGAACAAAAGTTTGCCAATTCCAATTATGATTTATCTTTATTCATCTCTATTGTGACGGTTGTACTTGTTGCAAGCTAAGTTATATAATGGTGGGTTGCTTTCTTCTATGGGTTGTGCAATGGTAAGTGTGATGCTTCTTGTCTGTATTCTTTTATCGACACTTCACTCCATAAACCTGTGGACATGTTTACTGAGATGAGTTTTTGCTTGGGGACAAGCGAAGGTCTAAGCTTGGGGGGAGTTGATACGTCCAATTTGCATCACCATTCTATATTATAATTTACCTCTATTCATTGATATATGTCTTATTATGAGGTATTACTTATGTCTTTTCCACTGTTTATGCATGTTGGATGATTCTTGGAGGATGAACTGTCGGAGTCTGGATTCTGGTGGAAAAGAAGGCATTTTGATGCAATTTCACGAAGATCAGAAAAATACCAGAAAAATATGGGAAAATATTATCAAACTCTTTCAGTAAAGTTTCAAGGATAAAGTCTCTCTTTTCAGGATCCTTTTCTTATTTTAGTTTGAGAAACAAAATTTGTATCATGGGGTTAAGGTTAACAAACCTAGCTTCCAACATATGAACTAAAGAAGCTGCAGCAATTTCATAATTAGGAACAAGTTCTGCTATAGATCTATCATCAATATCCTCATGTTTGCTAACATGATTAAAGAATTCTTTAATATTTTCCTTCACAATTATGGAGCCACTACCTATTGAAAGGTCATTCAGGGTGAACTTGGGGATCAACTTGGTGAGCTAGAGCAAGGTGACAACTAGAGTAGGAACTAATTTTTTGTGTTTTTGATAAGAGAAGGCAAACCAAACTAAAATATTTTTTTTGGAGTTTTTGATAAAAAAGAGGCAAAAAAACAAGCAAAACAAAAACAAAGTAAATAGAAAGGTTGGGAAGGACTACCCTTGTGAAGACGTCCTTAGCCTCCCCGGCAACAGCGCCAGAAAAAGGCTTGATGAGTGTGTGAACACTTCGTTAGGAGACCCCAAGAGGAAGGTATGATGAGCACAACATCAATTTTTCCCTCTGTAAGAAACCAAGGTTATCGAACCAGTAGGAGGAAGGAAATGACTCAAAGGTGTTGCTAGCAACTTGGAGACCTGCACAATACAAACTCAAGACTTTGCCCCAACGAACAGTGAGGTTGTCAATCTCACCGGTTTGCTGTAACAAATGATTAATTGTATGGTGTGGAAGGTAATGGTGGTTTGTAACAAGTAAACGGTAAACAATGGAAGATGTATCAATGGTAAAGATTGGACCGGGGTCCATAGTTCACTATAAGTGTTCTCCTTAGATAAATAACATGGCATGCTGGGTAAACAAATTACAGCAGGGCAATTGACAAGACTGGTCAAGGCATAACAATGCAATACTAGACATCGTGATCCTATGAGATTCGATTGTGCAATACAACAAGATACATATACCTCCATCCAACTGCATCTATGACTAGAAGTCCACCTTTGGGTTATCATCCGAACCCCCTCCAGTATTAATATGCAAGCAACAAACAACTTCTTTAAGCAAAGTGTGTAAGGTAAACAATCCACTTGTTCCATGAACAAGAGACTGTTGTTTCAACCTAGTGGCAACAACACATCTACAACCTTAGAGATTTATGTCACTTCCCTTAGATTAAATAGAGGCATGAACCCACTATCGAGCATAAATACCCCCTCTTGGAGTCACTAGGCACTACTTGGCCAAGATAGCTACTAACAACGTGGAGCATGCAAGATCACAAACAACACAGACATGATAGAATCAATAATACAAAACCATTAATCAATCTGACATAGTAATCTCAATATCCATCGGATCCCCGCAAACACAACATGCATGATTACAAATAGATGAGATCTTGATCATGAACGGAGCTCACAAGATCTAGAAATGAACGCACAAAGGCGGAGATACAACCATATATCTACTACATGGACCCGTAGTCCAAGGTGGAACTACTCACGCTTCATACCGGAGGCTGGCATGATGAAGAAGAAGGCCTCTGGGATGATCTCCCCTCCGGCAGGGTGCCGGGAAGAGCTTCAGATCCCCCCGATCTAGGGACGATGGTGGTGGCGGCTACAAACGGTTTCGTGGAATATTGATTGGTTGCTTAGGGTTTAGGCATCGGGGGCTTCTTATAAGCGAAGAGGGAGGCTGAGGCGGTGCCCGAGGCGGCTGCACCCCCCAGGCACGGGATGGGCCCACCCACATGACCAGGGGTGTGGCCCCCTCGAGGCCCTTCTCTATCTCATCTTCTGGCTCCGTGTTCCCCATGGTAAAATATTGACTTTGGCTTTTGTCCTGTACAATTCCGAGAATATTGATTTTCTGCCTTTCTGGAACCAAAAATAGAAGAAAACGGGCAACTGGCAATGTGGCATCTTGTTAATAGGTTAGTACCATAAAACATATAAAAACACCTCAAAGTGTAGACAAAGCAAAGCAAAGTATATACTAAACAAGCATGGAACATAAAAAATAATAGATACATTTCCAACGTATCAGTCTGGCCCCCGTCACCAGGCAAAACGCACCTAACATGTCGTTCGACTCCATAGTCAACACTAAAAAGGTGCAGGTCCACCCGACGGACCCCTCCAAGACGGCATTGGTCACCAACGACCTGAGTCCCGCATCAGAACTCGCGCTCATCGAATTCCTCCATGAGCGCTAGGAAATCTTCGCCTGGTGTCCTGCGGACATTCCAGGAGTTCCCAGGGAATTCGTCGAGCATGCACTCAATGTGTTTCCGGACGCAAAACCGATGAAGTAGCCAATGCATCGACTGTCCGAGAAAAGGTCCAAAGCAATCGACATCGAAGTCAACAGACTCCTCGATGCCAACTTCATAAGGGAGATAAAAGGAAAGCGTCTTGTTAGCTAACCCCGTGCTAGTCCCTAAGAAGTACATGGACATCCTACAGATGTGTGTGTACTTCACATCGCTTAACAAGCACTATCCTAAGGACCACTTCCCTCTGCCACGGATCGATCAAATCATCGACTCCACTACAGGATGCGGGAGACTCTCCTTCCTCGACGCCTACTCAGGCTACAATCAAATTCGACCGAAGGTTGAAGATCAGGAGAAATGGCATTCATCGCGTCGTTCGGGGTGTTCTGCTACAACACAATGCCCTTCGAGCTAAAGAATGCAGGCACCACCTACCAGAGGTGCATGCAAGCGTGCCTGAAGATCCAGATCGGTCGCAATGTCCAGGTCTATGTTGACGAAATAGTAATTGAAGGGAATATACCCTGAGAGGCAATTTATTATGTATATTCCAAGTATATGATATATGTTTATTTTCCATGCTATAATTGTATTAATACAGAAATATTAATACATGTGTGTTTAATAAACAAACAAAAAGTTCCTATCTATGCCTCTCTTATAAACTAGCTTGTTGATTAACAAGATGATCAAGGTTTCCTGATCATGGACATTGGATGTTGTTAATAACGAGGTCACACCATTATTGGAATGGTATGATGAACATTCATCCGAAGTATAGCATTACGATCAAAGTCATTGCGTTTATATTGCTATAACATCATACGAAGTAATCCTAATCCTTAGACCATGAGATCATGTCAATCACTAACACTAGAAGAGTACCTTGATAACATCAAACGTCACACCGTAATAGGGTGACTATAAAGATGGGTTCAGTGCTACTAAGGTGTTATGTTGAGGCCCATGGATCAAGAGTGGAATTTTTCCATCCCGATGATGGATAGATATACTCTGGGCCCTCTCGATGATATCACATTGGTTAGCTTGCAAGCAAGTGATTTGATCACTGGAATGTTATATCACGGGAACGAGAAAAGAGTACATGTAAGTAACGAGATCAAACTAGGTATGAAGATACCGATGATCGAATCTTGGACATGTAATATATCGCGAGACAAAGGGATTAAGATTCTATCATAAAAGGTTCTCACGATCACAAGAAGTCATCGTTGAATGTGTGGGAGTCGATATGGATCTACATGTCCCGCTTATGATTATTGATCCGAGAAGGGTATCGATTATGTCTGCATTATTTGTGAACCATAGGGTGACACACTTAAGAGACACCGACACCATTTGGAACAAATATTTTCTTGTCAAAAAGATTCACAAAGCGCATGAATTTATTTAACTAGACACCAGAATTGTTTTGGGTGAAATTGTTGAAAGTGTTTCTGCATGTGAAATATAATTCTAGCAAGGGTTTTTATGTGAATGTTTGTCCATTAAAGTAATTGACAAAATTCTGAATAAATAAATAAAAGGAGATTTATTTAAAGAGAGATTGCATTAAATTTGGTGGAAATTTAATGGGATTTTTGAGTGGGATTTTGAGTGGAGAAATGAAGGGGCTAAAAAGTGAGTGGGAGCTCCACCCACATGAATGGAGGATGGGAGGGGGAAGACCCCATGCGCCGGCTACCCCCTTGGGGTGCCCCCTTCCTCCTATATAAAGCCCCCCTCTCCCTCTCTCATACTGACACCTCCTCGTGGAGGATCTCTCTCCCCCTCTAGTTTATCCCTCATGGTCTCGGACTAGCGAGATACATGTTCCTGGTGGCTTTTCGTCAAGAAAGAGTTGTTGCTTCCGCTGCATTGCTGGAGCGAGGAGGCGGAGGTTGCTCGGTGGCTTGGACGTGTGTGCGAGCACGTATGCGCTGCTGATTTGCGGCGCTGGACTTCTTCTCGATCTTGAGATCGGCAAGCATTCATCTACATCATCCATGAGTACAACATTGTTAAACTTTGTCGATCTAGAAGGGTATGTTCTCTATGGATTTATATCCACCCATTGCTTGTATCTAGTAGATAGATCTTGGTACATAGTTGTTCCCATCGTAGGAAATTTTTTGTTTTCTATGTTGCGAACCCTACAGTGGTATGATAGATGGATCTATGCGTAGATTCTTTGCATGGGTAGTACACTGGTGATGGCTTAGTTGATTACAGAGCTTCGTTGGAGACCCCAATAGGAAGGTGTGATGAGCACAGCAGCAAGTTTTCCCTCAGTAAAAAACCAAAGGTTATTGAACCAGTAGGAGGAAGGAAAGGAATCAAAGGTGTTGCTAGCAACATGGAAACACGCACAATACAAACTCAAGACTTTTCCCCAACCAACAGTGAGGTTGTCAATCTCACTGGTTTGCTGAAAATAAAGGATTAACTGTATGGTGTGGAAGGTAATGGTGGTTTGCAGAAAGTAAATAGTAACAATGGAAAATGTATCAATGGTAAAGATTGGACCGGGTCCATAGTTCACTAGAGTTATTCTCCTTAAGATAAATAAACATGGCATGCTGGGTAAACAAATTACAGCATGTCAATTGACAGTACTGAGCAAGGCATAACAGTGCAATACTAGACATTCATGATCCTATGAGATTCAATTGGGCAATACAACAAGATACATAGACCGTCATCCAACTGCATCTATGACTAGTAATCCACCGTCAGCTTATCATCCGAACCCCCTACGGTATTAAGTTGCAAGCAACGGATAACTGATTTAAGCAAAGTGTGTAAGGTAAACAATCCACTTGTTCCATGAACAAAAGATCGTTGTTTTCTCCCTAGTAGCAACAACACATATACAACCTTAGAGATTTCTGTCACTTCCCTTAGATTAAATAGAGGCATGAACCCACTATCGAGCATAAATACTCCCTCTTGGAGTCATTAGCATCTACTTGGCCAAGATAACTACTAGAAACGGAGATCATGCAAGATCTCAAACAACATAGACATGATAGAATCAATAAGACAAAACCATTAATCAATCTGACATAGTAATCTCAATATCCATAGGATCCCCGCAAACACAACATGCATGATTACAAATAGATGACCTTGATCATCAACGGAGCTCACAAGTTCTAAACATGGTAGCACAAAGGAGGAGATACAACCATCTAGGTACTACATGGACCCATAGTCCAAGGTGGAACTACTCACACTTCATACCGGAGGCTGGCATGATGAAGAAGAAGGCCTCCGGGATGATCTCCCCTCCGACAGGGTGCCGGGAAGAGCTTCAGATCCTCCCGATCTAGGGAAGATGGTGGTGGTGGCTACAGACTGTTTCGTGGAATAATTATCGAGTACTTAGGGTTTTGGTATCAGGGGTCTTTATAGGCGAAGAGGCGAGGCATGGGGGGCATCCAGGGCGGCCGCACCCCTAGGCGCGATCTAGGGTTAGCCGCGCGGCCAGGGGTGTGGCCCCCTAGTGTCTCCCCTCCGTCTCGTATTCTGGCTCCGTGTTCCGCACGGTAAAATGTTGACTTTGGCTTTTGTTTCGTCCAATTTCGAGAATATTGATTTTCTGCCTTTTCTGGAACCAAAAACAGAAGAAAACAGGAAACTGGCACTGTGGCATCTTGTTAATAGGTTAGTATAGAAACATATAAAAACACCTCAAAGTATAGACAAAGCAAAGCAAAGTAGATACTAAACAAGCATGTAACATCAAAAATTATAGATACGTTTTCGACGTATCAAGCATCCCCAAGCTTAACTCCTGCTCATCCTCGAGTAGGTAAGTGATAAATAGAATAATTGAGGTGACTGCACCATCAAAATAAAGATCAAACCATTTGTAAGCATCGAAAGTGAAGGGAATATGCCAGAGAGGCAATAATAAAGTGGTTATTATCGTATTCCTTGTTTATCATAAATGTTTATTTTACATGCTATAATTGTATTAATACGGAAACATTAATACATGTGTGTTTAATAAACAAAAGGAAGTTCCTAGTTATGCCTCTCTTATAAACTAGCTCGTTGATTAACAAGATGATCAAAGTTTCCTGATCATGGACATTTGATGTTGTTAATAACTAGGTCACAACATTAGTGTAATGGTGTGATAAACATTCATCCGAAGTATAGCATTATGATCAAAGTCATTGAGTTTATATTGCTATAACAACTTACGAAGTGATCCTAATCCTTAGACCATGAGATCATGTTAATCACTAACACCGGAAGAGTTTCTTGATAACATCAAACATCAAACCGTAACAAGGTGATTATAAAGATGGGTTCAGAACTACTAAAGTGTTATTTTGAGGCCCATGGATCGAGAGTGGAATTTGTTCATCCCGATGATGGATAGATATGCCCTGGGCCCTCTCGGTGATACCACATTGATTAGGTTGAAAGCAAGTGATTTGATCACTAGAATGTTATATCACGGGAACAAGAAAAGAGTGCATGTTAGTAACAAGATCAAACTAGGTATGGAGATACTGATGATCGAATCTCGGACATGTAATATATCGGTAAACAAGGGGATTAAGATACTAGCGTAAAAGGTTCCGACGATCACAAGAAATTCATCGTTGAATGTGTGGGAGTCAGTATGGGTCTCCAGATCCCGCTTCTGATTATTGATCCGAGAGGGGTCTCGATCATGTCCGCATTATTCATGAACCGTAGGGTGATACACTTAAGAGACACCGACATCCATTTGGAGCAAATGTTTCATGCCGGAAAGAATAACAAGCGCAGAAATTTATTTCACTAGATACCGAAACAGGTTTTCAGGTGAAATTGCAGAAAGTGTTTTTGCATGTGAAATGAAATACTAGCAAGTGGTTATATGTGAATGTTTGTAATTAAAGTAATTGACAAAATTCTGAATAAATAAAAGGAGTTTTATTTAAGAGAGAGTTTGCATTAAATTTGGTGGAAATTTAATGGGAATTTGAGTGGGTTTTTGAGTGGAGAAAATTGAAGGGCCATTTTGTGAGTGGAGTGTCCACCCACATGAATGAGGGAGAGGTGGGGGCACCCTCCATGGCCGGCGGCCATGACCCCTTGGGACGCCCCCCCCCCCCTCCCCTATATAAGGAGCCCCTCCTTTCACTTCTCACTCACACCTCCTCGTGAAGGATCTCTCTCCCCATCTAGTATTTATCCCCCATGGTCTCGGACTAGCGAGATACATGTTCCCGGTGGCTTTTCGGCAAGAAAGAGTTGTGCTTCCGCTGCATCGCTGGAGCGAGGAGGCGGAGGTTGCTCGGTGCCTCGGACGTGTGTGCGAGCACGGATGCGCCGCTGGTTTGCGGCGCTAGGACTTCCTATCGATCTTGAGATCGGCAAGAGATCGTCTACATCAACCATGAGTTTGGACTCGTTAAGCTTTGTCGGTCTTCAAGGGTATGTTCTCTACGGATATACATCCGCCCGTTGCTTGTATCTAGTAGATAGATCTTGGTACATAGTTGTTCCCATCATAGGAATTTTTTTGTTTTCTATGCTGCGAACCCTACAGTGGTATCAGAGCCAGATCTATGCGTAGATGCTTTGCACGGGTAGTACACATATGAGTATGTGGGCGATGATGATCATTTTATTTCTTCTTAGTTGTACTTTGGATATTGGTGGCATAGTAGGATGAAGCGGCCCGGACAAACTTTACATGTCCTCGCACATGAGACCTGTTCCACGCTTGACATGCAACTAGTTTTGCATAAGTGGCTAGCGGGTGTCTGTCTCTCCTACTATAGTCAATATCTAATTTGCAATGAGTTTTCAACAATTTGGTTATCCTCGTTGTGGTTCATGTTCGTAGGTAAGAACGGTTCTATATTCGAAAGCCCTAAGCCACGTAAAACTTGCAATGGATAAATTAGAGGCGTCTAGTTTAGATTGTTGCTGGGCTAGTGTTATGATATGATGATGTTGTAAGTAGAATCATAAGATGATACTCTTACAACACACATAACGGGTAGGTTCCATAGACCTTGGCCTTACACATAGAGGCATGATAGAGATCATACCACGGTGCACATGATGGAGATCATATGCGGGAACCATATCATTTCACTTACAAACATGTGATGTTTGATTGCATCTTATATTGCTTGTTTGGAGTTTTATTAGCATAATAAGATGATCCCTCATTTATATATCAAGATAAAAATTTGTTCTTCCTTAAGTATGCATCGACAATGTTTCGTCGCTTCAAGACATCACGTGATGATCGGGTGTACTTGAATCCACGAGCATATCTCGGGTGTAAGACAGTTACACACGCGGATACTAAGGTTATTACTTGGCGAGCCTAGCATGTATAGACATGACCGCGGAACGAAGACCAAAAGGTTAAGCATGAGTCATATGTTTTGATATGATGACCATATGGATGCTCGCCTTTGAAGCTACACCGACTCACGTGATGATCGGACTTGGTTTAGTGGATTTGGTTCATGTAATCACCAAAAAGACACGAGGGATGTCGTTTTTGAGTGGGAGTTCATTTCTAATTTGGATTAGTAGAACTCAATTTATCATAAATTAAATCAAAGTGAATTTTCATAATTTGTCATAGTCATTGGCATTCGTTTACCACTTTATGCTTAGTTGTAATTGAGATAATAGAACTATAGAATTCTGGATATTTACTTTACGAACTGGTATCGTATTGTGTTGAGTGTCAATCTAAAGTTTAAAGTCCTATTGCAAACTTTTAGCAAACTCTGTTTACTCCATGAAGTTTAATAATTAGTATTAAATCGAGAGTAACAATTCCAGTGTTAGTATCTTAAGTATCATGTTTGCCTCCATGTTTCTTGATTTAAATATCAAGATTATCTAGGATCTGAAAGAATTGTTTCAGAAACCATCATGTGTGGCAGATATAACGATATCTGAAACAATGTTTTGGTTGCAATATGATAGAGTATAATATATGTTCTCATATTGGATGAGAATTTGCAAAGGTTGGAGATTCTAGACATCCTAATCATCCAAAAGGGTTTTGGAAAGTAATGTTATACTCACGATTCGCCTTTATAAGCTATAGTAGCTTGATCATGAAAGTCGTCATGATAAGGGTGAATAGAAGATGTATGTAAAATGTTTACTACACTAAAAGATTACTAAAGAATGGATTTTGAAAGAACGCCGATCATTTTGATGATGGTGATCTACTTCAAAGTGCAAGTCCAAAGGTATTATTATTTGAATATACACGCTTTGGACTATGTGTCATGTATATGGCGCCACTTTTGATGTTGATAGATTCTTTATAAGGAAAAGGAAATGTTGAAAGAGAATCTATAAAATATATTTGGCAGAAAAGAAAAGATTGCAAATATCCAATTTAGGTATATAGATAATATACATGTTATGGTTGTATTCCTTGCTTGTTAAACAATGTGGTTCTTGGGTATTGGATACCGAATTGGTTGGTACGAAATTTCATATGGAATGACGCAATTCATAAACCACAATGGCCTAAGTAATTAGCAAAAGAATATGTGATGATGTTCATCGAAAACAAACAACCCGTTGTTTGTATTTCTCGTTGACATCAAAGCTTGACTTCAAGATTTGTTTTAATAATTGTTATTTAAATCAGGTATTATGAGAACAAAGGTTGTTCAAATAATTACCGTATTCCATATAAGATGGATGATTTACAAATCTAGTTGGAGAAATCACATCCATAAAACCTAATGCTAAAATGTCGCAAGACAAATGATTGAAAGATCACTTACGAAGTGACATCGCCGTTTAAATTATATTGGAAAGAAAACATGAAGAAAATCCATATGGATGGATTTTTGGAGTCTTTGATTTGATCAAGTGACACTTGTGAGACTTTCCTCAGAATAATTAAAACTTCGTTCAAAGGCCAAAGAAGAACGAATGACTAAAATATTCGAATTTATACATATCAATGTACGTAGTCCATTATGTGTAGTCGTAAGCGATGGATTTCAACTTCATATGCTTTCTCCGGAAATTTGAGTGAATATTCACTTAATGAGAAAGAAGTATGAAATATTTGAAAATGTTCAAAGACTTTCAAGATGAAGTGGAAAATCATTGTAACAAGAAAATAAATGGTTTATGATTTTATCATAAGGGATTTATTTGAGTTACAAGTGTAACAAGAAAAATAAATAAATTATGATTTATCATAAAGGGATTTATTTGAGTTGCAAATTTAGCAAAACACCTAGATTTACATCACCCGAAACACCATAGGAGTATGGAGTGTTTGAGATTTGTAATGAAACCTTGTGTGACATGGTTGGATCAAAGGTGTTATTTATAAAACTGCCATTATGTTTTAAACGGATTAAAGCTTTAGAGACTACCGCTTTTACACTGAAAAGAGCTCCATCTGGATCCGTTGAAATGACACCATGGAAGTTATGGTTTGGGGTAAAACCCAAATTGTCATTTCTTAAATTTTGGTATGCTAAGCATAAGTAATATGTTTACAACCAAAGTCAGATGAGCATGTATTTGTAGGTTATTTCGAATAACCATAGGATATTCCTCCATAACACCAAGGACAAAAGGGTTTATCGCTTGAAATGTGAAGTTTCTTGGAAAAGGAATTTTTCGTAAAAGTTAAGTGGGAGGACAATAGAACTTTGATAAGGTTAACGAACCTTATCTAAATGTGTTGAGTTGCGCAGCGCCGGAAATCTTTACGGAGGCTGCCGTAATGCTCATAGCTTATATGCCTCAAAGGTTGTGGTCACAGAGATCTAAGTTCTTATTGAACCAAGTAGGTCGGATAAACAATCAAATGCTGAGATTTGAGAGTAAATCATTATTGTTTGAAAATGATGAACTGACTACATGCAAAGAAGCGATGATGGGCCCTGACTCCGTCAAATGGCTTGAAGCCATAAAATCCGTGATAGTTCCATACACGAGAAATCAAGTTTTGAACTTGGAAGACCCTCTGGAAAGGTGTAAAAACCTATCGGTCGTATTTGGATCTATAAAGAAACAGACATGGATGTTTCACATCTATGAAATAGTCGACATGTCGTAAAGTATTTTATGACAATGTTCAAAGAGTTTACGATGACAAGATTTGATCTTTCATAGCGATATTTAGTCTGAACGGATTAAAGTAGCAACCACTACATATAATTTGGTATATGGTAGATGAATAAATAAAAAAAAGTTCTTATAATAGAATGGTTACCTAGGACGTGTACATGACACGGTCCAAAGGGTTTTGTTAATTCAAAGGATGCTAAAAGGGCATGCAAACTTCAATGGTTGAAGTAAGCATCGCGGAGTTGGAATCTTCACCGTGATGAAAAGGAGTTTTCATCATGAGACGATGAAGATGCTTGCATTTTCAAGAAATTAAGTGGGAGCGCTGAGACATATTTCTAATACATTATGTGGATGACATCTTGTTGATTAGAAATGATGTATCTTTTATTGACAAAGGTTAAGAATTTCATTTCGATGAAAGACTTAGGCAAAACCCGAATATTTAGCATGAATGTCTATAGTGGATAGACTGTGATGCTAATATGGTTGTGCCAAATGTACATATATGAGATATTGAAGGAGTTCAATATAGAAACGACAAGAAACGGTTCTTGGCACATGAAAAGGAATTGAATCAAGATTCAAGTGTATCGACACTTGATAAGTGAAACAAGATTCAAGTGTTTTGACACTTGATGAGTGTAATCACAAGAATGTCTTTGATCAATCATACCATGATATGTACACATCCAGATATGTCCTATGCTCTAAGTGTTATGAGAATATACCAGAATGAATCATAAAATGATCATTGGACGATAGTGAGGATATTCTTATGATCTTTTGGAAGAACTAAGAATATATTTGTATAGAGGTGAAAAACAATTACAAATAGTTCATTGTAAAGTGTTACATTGATACTAGTTTTGTCACAAGATACAAATCAAATTTATCTCAATTTAAACTATGGGTGGCACAATGTAATGGAAAGGAGATTCCATGATGGATTTGGATGAAATACATAGTTAAGAAATTGTGACGAATACTACAACAAAAGGCTAAGTATATGACTGCTATAGTAGCAGCAAATGAGGAAATTTGTGTCAAGTAGTTTGTTATCAAACTAAGGTGTGGTTCGCAACGGGCTAACACTAAAGATATATTGTACGACAATAGTATCGACATGATTTAACCCCAAGGAACTAAAGGTCTCACCAAAAGACCAAATTTATAAAATGTCATCTCATTGGAGAATGAGTGATGCGTGAAGACACAAAGACATGCAAATACACACGGACCTGAGGCGTCAGATCCGTAGATTATGTTAACCACTTGCAATTGCGTATATGGAACACCATAAAGCCACAGGTTTTCAATACGCAAAGTTTTCAAACTAGATTATTGTCTCTAGTGCAGAACACCAGAACGCCTGAGACTGAAGGGAATATGCCCGAGAGGCAATAATAAAGTGGTAATTATCGTATTCCTTGTTTATGATAAATGTTTATTTTACATGCTATAATTGTATTAATACGGAAACATTAATACATGTGTGTTTAATAAACAAAAGGAAGTTCCTAGTTATGCCTCTCTTATAAACTAGCTCGTTGATTAACAAGATGATCAAAGTTTCCTGATCATGGACATTGGATGTTGTGAATAACGAGGTCACAACATTAGTGTAATGGTGTGATGAACATTCATCCGAAGTATAGCATTACGATCAAAGTCATTGAGTTTATATTGCTATAACAACTTACGAAGTGATCCTAATCCTTAGACCATGAGATAATGTCAATCACTAACACCGGAAGAGTTTCTTGATAACATCAAACATCACACCATAACCGGGTGATTATAAAGATGGGTTCAGAACTAATAAAGTGTGATGTTGAGGCCCATGGATCGAGAGTGGAATTTGTTCATCCCGATGACGGATAGATATGCTCTGGGCCCTCTCGGTGATACCACATTGATTAGCTTGCAAGCAAGTGATTTGATCACTAGAATGTTATATCACGGGAATGAGAAAAGAGTGCATGTCAGTAACGAGATCAAACTAGGTATGGAGGTAACGATGATTGAATCTCGGACATTTAATATATCGCGAAAAAAGGGATTAATATACTATCATAAAAGGTTCCGACGATCACAAGAAAGTCATCGTTGAATGTGTGGGAGTCAGTATGGGTCTCCAGATCCCTCTTCTGATTATTGATCCGAGAGGGGTCTCGATCATGTCCGCATTATTCGCGAACCGTAGGGTGACAAACTTAAGAGACACCGACATCCATTTGGAGCAAAAGTTTCATGCCGGAAAGAATAACAAGCGTAGGAATTTATTTCACTAGATACCGAAACAGGTTTTCGGGTGAAATTGCAGAAAGTGTTTTTGCATGTGAAATGAAATACTAGCAAGGGGTTATATGTGAATGTTTCTCATTAAAGTAATTTAAAAAATTCTGAATAAATAAAAGGAGTTTTATTTAAGAGAGAGTTTGCATTAAATTTGGTGGAAATTTAATGGGAATTTGAGTGGGTTTTTGAGTGGAGAAAATTGAAGGGCCATTTTGTGAGTGGAGTGTCCACCCACATGAATGAGGGAGACGTGGGGGCACCCTCCATGGCCGGCGTCCATGCCCCCTTGGGCTGCCCCCTCCCCTATATAAGGAGCCCCTCCTCTCACTTCTCACTCACACCTCCTCGTGAAGGATCTCTCTCCCCCTCTAGTATTTATCCCCCATGGTCTCGGACTAGCGAGATACATGTTCCCGGTGGCTTTTCAGCAAGAAAGAGTTGTGCTTCCGCTACATCGCTGGAGCGAGGAGGAGGAGGTTGCTCGGTGCCTCGGACGTGTGTGCGAGCACGGATGCGCCGCTGGTTTGCGGCGCTAGGACTTCCTCTCGATCTTGAGATCGGCAAGAGATCATCTACATCAACCACGAGTTTGGACTCGTTAAGCTTTGTCGGTCTTCAAGGGTATGTTCTCTACGGATATACATCTGCATGTTGCTTGTATCTAGTAGATAGATCTTGGTACATAGTTGTTCCCATCGTAGGAATTTTTTTTGTTTTCTATGTTGCGAACCCTACAGAAAGCTAGGATCAAAGAACTTTAAGCATGAGCATTAAAGATGGAGTTCTAACATTAAGACATAGTAACTATGCATGCAACATGAAAGGTTACAAAAAAAGATCATGAACAACATGCATTGAAATACATTTGTTTGTTTCACATACAAAAAACATAGCACAGTGGCATTCAGCTTGTCCCTCATGGAGTAGAAAATAGATGCATAGGACACCTTCAAATTTCATAAGAGTGACTAGATACAAATAGCATAAGAACAAGTAATATCAACAATATGCATCAATCAATATGTTTTGGGACAATGCACATAGAACTAAGAATGGCAACTATGCTCTCTTAACTGGTGCCTAAGGATAGAAAGTGGAGACTCAATATAATGGTGGAAGAAAGGCCCTTCACAAAAGGGAAGTAGGGATTTCAAGTCTCAAAAAGAGCTTCTAAAAATTATGGTACTTGTTAGCTTTCATCTCTCATTGCCCCTATCATAAGCATCTTGAAGTGATTAAGGTTAAAGTGAAAAAACTATGGAGCATATGCTTCACAAAGTATAAGTTGGCAATCTCATGTCCCTTGAATACGAGGGCCGATCCTCATGCTACTCAACTTTAGTCACTTGTAAGTTCTTGTCATAGTAAGTACATGTGTATCATAGAGAACCGCCAACGGGGTACACCTTACACATGATACAGGAGCTATCCCATAATCAAAATGACAAGGCAAGTAGAAAATGAGCATCTTAGCAATCTTCTTATTTACCATGGGAAAATGTTGCTTTTCTCTCTCTTTCCTCTTTTCAATATGTCTCTTTTTTTATAGGAAAGCTTCATAGATTTCTCACTATGGTGATGCTACAAGTTTCCACCATGATTAGGCATGGCTTAGGCTAGCGGCCCAGGCGTTTCTCTAACACACATACATAACTCCATAGACTTACAACTTCCCCTTTTATTTCACACCGACGACATATATAGACAAAAGAGCATGATATCAACTGTGTACAAAGTACAAGTGCAATGTTGAAAGCATTCCCCATGACAACATGGTTCTGCTAATTCCCAACGTATAAGTGCAAGCATATACAACATAGATGACACAATGGTAAAGTTTATTAGGAGCAAGAAAAGTAAAGTGTGCCATCAAGTTTGTGAGAGCTTTAATCACTAAGTTTTCACATAACAAAGAGACTTTTTAATTGGAAGGTAGATGAAAACAAGAATATACTTGGAATGGTGTAACACACCATGCATAGGATTTTATAGTTGACACTTTGGAATAACTTGGTTTCTTGGGAGTTGGATGCACGAGTAGAGCTTACTCATACAAGTAGAGGCTAGCAAAAGACTGCGAGCGAACAAATAAGAGAGCAATAATGGCCATAATAATGCGGAGCGACAAAACATTACTAATCAAAGCATAAAGTGGTACTACAAGTCTTGGACTAAATGATCATAGAGTCTATGGTGACTGATTCATAGTCATAACATGGTGTGAGCATGTGTCAAATCAACCCAAACAAAGCATCAAAGGATAATACCACAATACTATTGTCACATCCCAAAATTCTCCTAATTTTGGAATGTGAAATAAATAAATAAGTTTGATTGGTTGTTTGACTATGTTGAAAATTCTCAAAGATAAGAAACTTTTTGAATAGAAAATCCTCTCAACCTTGAATTCAAAATCTTATATTCTTTTGTTATGACCTAAGTAGCCATATAGTCAAAAGGGCATGGATTGATTATGGATTGTAGAATTGGTGTGTAAGATTTCAAAATGAAAATCATGAAGCCTTCATAAGCATTTCATTACATCCATGCAAGGTTCTCATAAACTGAATCGAAATCCTGGTATCTAAATCCTATAGTTGATTCGCCCAAATGTTCCTAAAGGTAATTAAATTGAGTTTATAAAACCCACTATTGCTAAGTCATAAATTATTTATAATTATAGCCTAAAGAGTACCAATTAATACTACAAAATTTTAGAAACAAAATTGAGTTCATTTGGAGCTAGTATGAAAAAGTTATGGAATAAATACAAACAAATAAATATATAAATAAAATGGAATATAGAAGGATTTATAAATCCACTACTTACAAACTAGTAAAAAGATTACAAATTTGATCCTATAATGATCTATTCGATTCTAGATAAATTTAGAAACAAGAATCATGACATTTGGAGTTCGTATGCAAAAGATATGAGGGAAACAAGTAAATAGAAAAAGAAAAAGAAAAAAACCTAAGCGGTCCGGCCCAGCAAGGGACCGAGCCAGCCAGTACGTGAAGCAAGGATCGATCCCACTGCTTTAAAAAGCGTGCGAAAATTGATTTTCTAGCCCTATCTCTACTCAAACTCTTATAACTTTTTATCTATAACTCCGAATCGACTTTCGTTTGTTTCTACTTGTTCCCTACTCCAAGGCCTATCTCTACACCGTCCCAAACCTCCATATAATCTCGTGGAGCCACAGCTGTACGAGTTTCCCTTCTCGAAATCCCGAATCTACACATGTCCGAATCTTATTTCGCTTTTTAACCCATCTAGACTTTGTCGTTTGCCTTCGGTCAAAAAACGAAAGTTGTAGGAATCGTCGAAATCTTTCAATCCCGACAAACCTCACCTCTTTTCATCCACCACAGCCGGAGCATTTCGTATCGCAATATTTCAGATCTTACGGTGTAAATCCAAGATGTACTCGCACTCATTTCTTCAAATCCAAATTCCTTTGGTGAGAAGGTAGGAATAATGATTCCCCACAACTTTCATGTTATATGTTTTTCAATTTGACCTACGGATTTGTCTCTCTAACACAGATCTGTTTCTTGTCTATTCTGGGCTAAAATCGGGTCAATCTCTTCTTCTAGCCATCGGATCCTATCCAGACGGTCGAGATTCAATCAAACCGGTGCGTGCCATGTCGTCATCCCGGTCAGCTTCCTAATCAACGCCATGTCAACGTCAGGTCAACATCTAGTCCCAGTCAGCATGCAAAGTCAACCCGTCCAGCCAGCGGAATATTCTCTGGAATATTCCGTTCGAATTTAAAATTGCATATTATAGGTCTAACTTGTAAAATTTATTAGAAATTCATACCACGTCCAAAAATTGCGTATAATATATCAAATTGAATATAATTTATGTAGAATCATCTTATCAGAATAGATCCAACTTTTACTGTACGTGGTTACTGCAGTAATTTAATTGGTTTTAATGGTCTTTTAGGTTAATAAATTCATAAGAAATTATCTGTAACTCCGAAAAATATGAACAATATATCAAATTGAAGATACTGTAATGTACATTAATAATATCTGGTTGGATCTAGCCTTTGTCGAATATTTAACCCGTAGCAATTTAATTAGTTTTAATGGCTTTATAAATCATTAAATTCATAGTAAATTAATTGCTTGTCACAAAAATATCGGTGATATATCGATGGAAAGTTGGTTCCATGTAGATCATCAATATGCAATTAGTTCAGCCTTGGACTGTAAGGTTTTGCCGTGAAGATTTAAATGGTTTAATGGCTTATTTAGAGTAATAAATTCATAAGAAAATAAATACTCTTCAGAAAATTACAAATAATATGTCCCTAAAATCACAATTCCGTGGAGATTACAGATATAATTTTAGTTTGATTTTTAGATAAAAGAAACTATATGAATCATTTAAAACCATTAAACACTATTTAAATCATACAAAAAGATCTATAACTCTGATTAGGGTGAATCTAAGTGCTAAGGTTTTGTATTGACAATATATATACAGAGAAATTGCATGAAAAATTATTTGGCACTATTAAAACATAAATTCATACAGAAATATTTAAACCCATTGAAATAGTGTTTTAATCATAAGAAAATAGCTATAACTCCTTTTAGGTGATTCAAATTGCCACTGTCTCTAAATTTCATTACCTCTATCCAGTAGCATCTAGTTCACAATTTAATACGACATAAACATATTTAGTTCAATTAAAGTGGTATACTCCCTCTGTTTGGGATTATAAGTCCCGCGCGGATAACTAGGGTGGCAATTTGAACAACAAAATATAAATAATATATCACAAAAATTATACCATTAGAAACTTTAGAGATTATATTTTTTAATGGTATAATTTTTGTAATATATAAGTTATGTTTTGTTAGTCAAATTAACAACCTAGGTATGCGCGTAGGACTTATAATCCCAACACGTAGACACCATATTAAATGTTAACTTGTTTGTTATGCATTGTATTAGAATTGCATTATGCATATATACCATGATATGTTTGTTATGAATACTGGGCATGTATGATTGGGTCATCGAGTGTGGACCCAACATAAATCCACACTCGATGACCCAATCAATGCCATTTCGCCCAGGTGGTTCATTAAAACATATTGGTTTGTCATTTAGCAAAACATAAGCCTTTCAAAACATATAACTTTTCATGATGTGATTCCCTTTCTCGTCTAAATAGCATAGCTAAGGAATCTACCAATACGATGGCTCATAAACAAGGAATACTAGGGAATAATATGGAATATAGCATAGCATATACACATCAATTCCTACATATGCAATTCGCATCTACAATGCATAGGAAAACAGTAGGACATTTATGACAAAGATAGCACCACTTGCCTTTGTTGTAGATGTAGTCGATTAGATAATCCTCACAATTCTCATAGATATAATGGTTGCTCTCGTCATAACCACAATACTTGCAATCATAGTAGTTGCAATCACACACGTTGCACTCCTCGCAATCTATCGGTCAAACAATTGCATACAACATAAACAATAGCACATAGAGATCAAACAAATACAACAAATGCATGCATGGAAATTTAATAAGTCACAATGGTTGTTACTTTAGTTCTGAACATAGTTAGATTACATGATGCATGTGGAAATTCATTTAATGCACTAAAGCTTTTATTACTAAAGTTGTATCGATTTAATATGGTTATGGACAATTTGAGCGACCTAATATTGATGCTATGATATTCCTCACTCATCCTTATTTCTTAATTACTTAAAACTTGTTGGGTGAACATAATTGGGTAGGAGCACCTGGGAGTGAACCAGAGTGTCCTATTTATCGTATTGGAAAACTACTTTGTTACAAATGTTAGGATAAAACTGTTGCTTTATTCAAATGAGCCTGAACTCCACTTGGCCAAATGAGCATGTAGTTGATAGATATGTTGTTAACCACTTTAGCCTACTTTTCATACATTCAATGTATTGACCATTCGTGGCTGCAATGTTTCATGTTGTAGGTTATATCGTATCTGAGTGATCGTTTATAGGTCGCGAGACTCCACTCAACAATTGTTTGCCTATGGCACATTTGAAGGATGGATATCTACCTTGTATTCGTTTTCCGCTGTGTACTTGAATAAATAATGTAAATTCTGGATCATATTCGTTGTATTTACGATGCACAGTTATATTTGGTATCATTTTGTATTGTGTGTGCCAGTGAACCGATCCAGGGATTGGCACTATACACATGAACTCAGCCTTATCAGGCGAGGGTGTTACAACTATGCTTTTGTATGCTAAAACAATGCATGATTCCTTCAAGGCACATTAAGCAATCCTAATTGTCTGGAACAAGTCATGCTACAGCAATAATCACTAAGCATAAGGTTAAACCAAAAAACTAGCATGACATGATAAAGTCTAAGTCTAAGTCAAAGCAAGCTCCTCTTGTACTATTCAAGCAAGAACTTTCTACTCCTTTCCAACACCAATCAACTTATTTGCAACAACATAGCAAGAACGGGGGTCCAAACTAATTTTATTCAAGAAAACTAAGCAAACTTAAATGAAAACTAAGACGCTCCAAGAACAGCACAACAGTGCATGAAACAATAAAAACAAAGTGTCTAGAAAGACGTGAGCTTTTTATTGATGAAGAAGGGGATGCCTTGGGAATCCCCAAGCTTTGACGCTTGTACCTCTTGAATATTTCTTGGGGTGACACGGGGTGGCATCCCAAAGCTTGAGCTTTTGTCCATTCTTCATCTCATTACATCATTCTTCCTCTACACCTAAAAATTTTCCTCCATACAAAACTTCACACAATCTTCATTAGCACATTAGTTTATTCAAAAGATAATAGACCTTTAGGTTTAGCTTTTAGAACAGAAAAGCTTTCACTAAAAACACAATCTACTATAGCAATTCCCTCAAAAAGTTCAATTTCCCAAAAATAACCCAAAAAGGAATCAATAAGAAGCAAATGGAAATAATGGTAGAAATCTGTCAAAACAAACCAGCAGGTAGTAACCGATTTTTTCGAAGACCTTCTGTTGCTCAAATCAAAAAGTCTTGAACTAAAGAAAGTTAACTAACAAACCGGGGGATTTATTCATAAAATATTAGCTCAATCCCACTTACAGATATTTTACACGAATGTTTACGGTGGAGCATAAAAATCTGTTTTGGGACAGCAACTCCCCAAATCTTACTTCCCTCTCACTAGAGGTTATTATTGGAACAAAAAGCAAATAAAAAGGATAAGGAGAGGTTATTACTGAGAAAATAACTTCCAAGACTCAAGAAAACTTTTGGGTTATCTCCCAATAAGTACTTTTCTTTAACGCCTTTAAGTTAGGCTTGATAGCTTGAGAAGATGCTCACATAAGAAATAGTAATTGAAGTAAAAGAGAGCATCAAGAAGAAAATTGAAAACACATTTAAGTCTAACCCACTTCCTATGCATAGGAATCTTGTAAGAAAATAAATCAAAGAAGCACATAGTTACAAGAATGGGTAGATAAAACAAGAGTAACTTCAAAACTTTCACCATATAGAGAGGTGTTTTAGTACCATGAAAACTTCTACAACCATATTTTCCTCTCTCATATTAATTTTTAGTAGCCTCGTGAATAAACTCAACCATATAACTATCACATAAAGTATGCTTTTCATGATCTACAAACACATAATTTTTATCAAGCTCAAAAATAGTGGGATTAAAACCTTCAAACCCACTTTTAACAATTTTATAACAAGGTGACTGATCATTCAATAGAGGACCATCATCTAGAGCTTTATCATAAACATTTTATAGGCAAAACTCTTTAGTACCATGCATTTCGAAGTCAGGCACAAATATATGATTATCATAGATAACAGGAGCATAACTATTATCACAAGTTTTACCCATAGCAGATATTTCAAAAGAATCCACAAGAACATAACATTCATCCTCCTTAGGTAAGCATGGGGGACAATCAAATAATGAAAGAGGTAAAGAGTTATTCTCATTATAAGGTAGGCATGGGTAGATCCATTCTTCCACCTCCTGACCATCACTCTCCTCCTCTTTTTCATCTAATGAGATTTCAGGTTCAGCAATTTCGTCTTGCATAGGCTCCTGCAAGGCTTTAGTATCTTCCGTTTGTGGAAAGCATATATTAATATATTCAAGAATATAGCCATTTTATTCCTTGTAATTATCAAAGAAAAATTTAAGTATATCATAAACCTCATATTCATAAGGTGCATCATCAATATTTTCAAGCAAACTAGCAAGTTCAAATGCACCCTTGAAAGCAATAAATTCTTCAATTTGTTCCACATCATAAAATTCATAATTTCCTTTAACATAATAAGATATGGTAACATTATCATTATACTCGCATTGAAAAGGTAGGTGTTTATACCTCCTACAGCAACAAGATTTATCAAAGCAATAAGTAACATTATAAGTAGAGCACACCTCTATAGCAATAGTATTCAATTTATCAATTTGTTCACATAAGTGTTTCCCTTTTTATGACAACCGGTGTTACTTATAATAATTCTTTTGTTCTTCCGTGAACCCACCTTGCCAATAATAACTAGTTTCAAAGAAACCATCCATTGATAGAAAGCATGACCAAGCAAGGCAATAACATACCAGAAACTAGAGTAGGAACTAATTTTTTTGTGTGTTTTTTAGAAGAGAAAGCAAACCAAACTAAACTAAAAAAATCAAGTTTTTGATAAAAAAGAGGCAAACAAAACCAAGCAGAAGAAACTACGCAAAACAAAAACAAAGTAAAGAGAAAGGTTGTGAAGGACTCCCCTTGTGAAGACGTCCTGAGCCTCCCAGACAACGGCGCCAGAAAATTCTTTGATGATGCCTTAGTTGATTACAGAGCTTCGTTGGGAGACCTCAAGAGGAAGGTGTGATGAGCACAGCATCAAGTTTTCCCTCAATAAGAAACCAAGGTTATCGAACCAGTAGGAGGAAGGAAATGAATCGAAGGTGTTAATAGCAACTTGGAAACCTGCACAACACAAACTCAAGACTTTGCCCTAACGAACAGTGGGGTTGTCAATCTCACCGGTTTGCTGAAAACAAAGGATTAATTGAATGGTGTGGAAGGTAATGGTGGTTTGCAGAAAGTAAATAGTAATAGTGGAAGATGTATCAATGGTAAAGATTGGACCGGGGTCCATAGTTCACTAGAAGAGTTCTCCTTAAGATAAACAAACATGGCATGCTGGGTAAACAAATTACAGCAGGGCAATTGACAGGACTAAGCAAGGCATAACAATGCAATACTAGACATTCATTATCCAATGAGATTCAATTGGGAAATACAACAAGATACATAGACCGTCATCCAACTGCATCTATGACTAGTAATCCACCTTCAAGTTATCATCCGAACCCCCAACGGTATTAAGTTGCAAGCAACGGATAACTGCTTTAAGCAAAGTGTGTACAGTAAACAATCCACTTTTTCCATGAACAAGAGACCGTTGTTTTCTCCCTAGTAGCAATAGCACATCTACAACCTTAGAGATTTCTGTCACTTCCCTTAGATTAAATATAGGCATGAACCCACTATCGAGCATAAATACTCCCTCTTGGAATCACTAGAATCTACTTGGCCAATATAGCTACTAGAAACGGAGAGCATGCAAGATCTCAAACAACACAGACATGATAGAATCAATAAGACAAAACCATTAATCAATCTGACATAGTAATCTCAATATCCATCGGATCCCCGCAAACACAACATGAATGATTACAAATAGATGAACTTGATCATGAACAGAGATCACAAGATCTAAACATGGTAGCACAAAGAATGAGATACAACCATCTAGCTACTATATGGACCCGTAGTCCAAGGTGGAACTACTCACACTTCATATCGGAGACTGGCATGATGAAGAAGAAGGCCTCCGAGATGATCTCCCCTCTGGCAGGGTGCCGGGAAGAGCTTCAGATCCCCACCGATCTGAGGATGATGGTGGCAGCGGCTACAGACTGTTTCTGTAACATTCGTAAAATCATATTTTCAAAGTTTGCATATCATCCATGCATTCATAATCATTTAGGGATCATTTTCAAAGTCATTACAAAGACAGAAGCATTTGAAAGCTTATTATCTTATGTAAGCAAAGCATTGGCCCAATGCTACTCTTTTATATGAGATTGATTGTTTTAAAACCAAATATTTTGGATACTATGGTTGATTGTTGTATTCCAAAGCTTGGATAAAGATTTCAAAAAACAAAATATGATGTTTAAAAACTATTTTTAGATCTTTATCAAACTTTGGAAAAGGCACTGTTTTCTTTGAAAACTCCAAAGGACAAAGCAGGTTTGGTGAAACAACATGGTTTTACACTTAAATATGTGCAGGTTTCACTTTATAAAAATCCTGAAAGAATTTGAAATCAAACACATTTGAAATTATTTGAAAATGTTTCCTGAAAATCGAAATAGAAAAAGAAAAAGAATAAGGAAAGCAGAAAAGGCCGGCGCTGCCAATTTGGCCCAGCAACGAACCCAGCCCACTAAGCCCACCTGGGGCATTTTCCTCTGCTCTTTCCCTCACCCGCGCAGAACCTACCCCGCAGCCGCTGACGAGGTTTAATCTCGTCAATGCCCATTGTTATGGACTTGGGTTTTGGAGAAGATGGGGATGCTGGAGATCGTGGCACGGTTAACAGACAAGCAACCAGGGGACACGAGATTTACCTGTGTTCAGCCCCGGAGGAAAACCCTACTCGCTTGTTCGCTCTTGATTACGCGGAACCGGAAGTTACAGGTGCGTGATTCGATCTCATGCGCGGCAGCGTAAAGTATGAGTCGAGAGATCTAGGACGTGCCCTCCGGCCTTTATATAGACTTAGGCAGGTCCCGCATAGTCCTAGTCAGTTACAAGTTCTAGGGTTTTACCCTTTGAATTTCCTATCTATGCTAGTCTTGCTCTCCAAGGATCCGGCGTCATGGGCCTTGGCCACCGAAAATCTTCATGGGCCAGATATCTCGTGTGGGCCTTCCTTGGGTTGGACTGTATGTGGGTTACGCACTGTAGGGTATAACCATGTCAGTAGCCCCCGAGTGATCAGTTGAATCGTAGATTCGGCTGAGGACTCTTCCATCTTTCGGGTGCAACTATGTATTAATAGTATATGTGGGTAGGGATTGTTGACGCGTGTGCCTGACTCACCCGACGGATCAGGGTCAGTTAACTGTCTTAGGACGAAACAACACGATCTTCTTCAAGTTCAAGTCCCTTTACTCGAACCTGGAACATATGCTGGTGTAATTCGACTCAAGCCGCGGAGGACTTACAGGAGTGGAATTCCAGTGATTTTTAATTAATGTATCCAACGCGTCCGTCGAGATTTTTCATCATGCCTGTTGGCATGGATTTGTTCTAGCAGAGCGCAGTCATGTACGTTGCCAGGCCGTCAGATGATATCTGCAGGTCTTATCTTTACGTGGCAGACGCAGCATCCGAACATTTGTCACTGCGGGGGTATTTTGGGTGGTCAAGGAGATTATCGCTCACTCAATGTTTGTTGGGGCAGAGAAGCCAAAAAGTTTTTGCGTGTTGATCCGAAAGATCACAGCCGAAGAATTCATAGGGTGCGCGATCAGCGCTCCCTATGGGAGTAGCCCCCGAGTGTCTGTTCGAGTCGTAGACTCGAGCAGAGACTTTAGTTCAAGCATTGTTCGGTTGTTAAGTCCGTAGGACTCAAAATTTGTCGGATGATTAAATCCATCCTCCCTATGGGAGTAGCCCCCGAGTCCGAAGTGGAGTCGTAGACTCGACGTAGGACTCTAAGAAATATGTTGTCGTTATTCATCTTCCGGGTGCGCGGCCAGCGCTCCTGATAGGAGTAGCCCCCGAGTATTTAGTCGAATCGAAGATTCGAGTGAGTACTCTTAGCTGTGGAGCCGAAGAATTGTAGTTAGTGCTAGTATAGCTTTTGATGACATCAGTGCTGACGATCGGTGACCTCAAGCGTCTGCTGCGCCAGAGATGACTTGAATGGACGAACGTGGGTCCCACTTGCTGACTTTGAATTGACCGGTCACGCGCGGCGTGTAGATAATTACGGCGTCTCCTCGATTTCCGCGCGTAGTGGACGGCGTGGTAACGACGGTTCGTTGTGATGTTGACACGTGTATGGCCAGATCTGCCGTTGGCGTTAGGTCTTCTGGATGGACGGCTGACGTGCGTCGTCTTCGCTGTTATAATCATTGGGGGAAACCGTGGTTTGTTTTCACCGCACCAGTTCATCTGTTCACTGCCTCCTTGTGCTCTAGCGATTCTTGCTTCGCGTTGGGATTTCCTTCCACATTTATGTCGCCCTTTCTGCGTTTTCACCGCCGGCGCCGCCGTAGCGTGATGGGGAAAACAAAGAAGTCTTCATCTGCGGTTGGGACCAGCGCCGCCGGAGGAAATAAGGGCACCGCCGCTACTCGTGTCACCGATGGTGGCTGGCGGCAATCAGAGATGCGGGAGAGCGATATCCGCAAACTGCGCGAGCGGGGCTTGATCCTGCAAGATACGGAGGCCGTCAAACTACCTGGCAATGAGGTAATCCCCCGTCCCCCATCTGGGTATCGGGTCATGTTTCTCGCCTTCGTTTTGCATGGGTTTTCGTTTCCAGTCCATGACTTCCTTCGTGGACTGCTCTTCTTCTATGGGATTCAGCTTCATCATCTGTCTCCCAATTCTCTTCTCCACATTACGTGTTTTATCACTTTTTGCGAGTGCTGGCTTGGCATTGAGCCGCACTTTGGCCTCTTCCGGAAGCTCTATTCCGTGAAGAGGCAGTCTGGTTCGGATGGTGTGTATCCCATTGGGGGTTGCATCATCTCCCTTAGTCCCAATATTCTCTTCTTTTCTTTTTCCATGTCCGAATCTGTCCAGTACTAGCGGAGGCGATGGTTTTATATCCGCGACTCCGTAGTGCCCGGGCAAGATTTTGGTCTTGTTCCCTTTGACCCCTCCCAATTGATTGAGAAGAAAAGATCTTGGAAAAAACCAAATATTGGACGGTGAGGTGGTGGAGATAGAGGCCCTTTACCGTTGGGTGGAGGATCTCCAACTGATTCCGGAGAAGGAGGTGAACGGCGTGGACATCATCCAAACGCTTCTTGAGCGTCGGGTGCAGCCTCTCCAAGCGAGGGCGCATCCGATGTTTCTTTATTCTGGGTGCCGTGATCCGACGAGG